>CM042864.1:847191-1509691 GCA_023658055.1 Thaleichthys pacificus | reverse complement strand
AGGATTCAAACAAAGAACAAGTTCGGAAGCATCTCTCTCCGTGCCTCCCTGCTCGCCGCCATGCTGAGCGGCCTGGCGGATGGCCGTGGTTGGCAGTGCCACACGAGGGGTCACGACCTCTGCCTAGGGTTGACGCCTACTCAGGATGGCATCTGCTGGTCTGTGTTGGAATGTCCAGGGGCATGGCTGCATGTGTGCATAATGAGTTCCTATGCTCACCCAGTATCTCCACATCGCTCACCCTGGGGGTAAACAGCAACATTGTATGTGAGTGTGTGCTCATGCGCAAACGCTGTGCGTGGCTTGAAGAAGCCGCCATTTCATTTGGGTCCTCATTTGGTTTACCTAAAATTCCGAGCCGTGAGAAGAGACAGACAGGAGTCCCGTGATTGCTGATGGCACAGGTGTGCAATGCTGCCTTGACTGAACCAGAAGTGACTGCAGTCTCACGCTTGGTCGGTTAAACGCTTCCTTCAGCAACGCCCAGCAGATTGCACATCTCTCAATCTGTAGCAGGCCGGGGAGAGGAAGGCACATATGCACGGCCTTCTTCTGGAGATCAGAGGCACGCCACTCACCCAAACAGCCTCGAATTGCTTCCCTTTTCACCTCAGCCTTTAAAAGCATCCCTCTCCATCTAAGCCTCTAACAGCCTCCACCTCAGCCTCTAACAGCTTCTTTCCCCACCTCAGTCTCTATCAACCTCCACCTCAGTTTGTAACAGCCTCCCTCACCACCGGAGCCTCTAACAGCCTCTCCACCTTAATAGATTTCAACAAAGACAAATGCACAAGGATGACTAATAAAAGAATGTCTTCTTTTTAAACAATCTGATACATATCCTGGTTAGAAACACCCTCACCTTAATGAGATGGTAGATGGTTTGTATAAGCCATTCTAGAAGGAACAAGATTGCTGAGGCCTGCTGACGAGGTCTGGAGAATGAGGCCTGTAGGTGAGGTCAGGAGAGTGAGGCCCAGTGCAGGTGAGGTCAGGAGAGTGAGGCTCAGTGCAGGTGAGGTCAGGAGTGAGGCCCAGTGCAGGTGAGGTCAGGAGAGTGAGGCCCAGTGAAGGTGAGGTCAGGAGTGAGGCCCAGTGCAGATGAGGTCAGGAGAGTGAGGCTCAGTGCAGGTGAGGTCAGGAGTGAGGCCCAGTGCAGGTGAGGTCAGGAGAGTGAGGCCCAGTGGAGGTGAGGTCAGGAGTGAGGCCCAGTGCAGATGAGGTCAGGAGAGTGAGGCTCAGTGCAGGTGAGGTCAGGAGTGAGGCCCAGTGCAGGTGAGGTCAGGAGAGTGAGGCCCAGTGGAGGTGAGGTCAGGAGTGAGGCCCAGTGCAGATGAGGTCAGGAAAGTGAGGCTCAGTGCAGGTGATGTCAGGAGTGAGGCCCAGTGCAGGTGAGGTCAGGAGAGTGAGGCCCAGTGGAGGTGAGGTCAGGAGTGAGGCCCAGTGCAGATGAGGTCAGGAGAGTGAGGCTCAGTGCAGGTGAGGTCAGGAGTGAGGCCCAGTGCAGATGAGGTCAGGAGAGTGAGGCCCAGTGGAGGTGAGGTCAGGAGTGAGGCCCAGTGCAGGTGAGGTCAGGAGAGTGAGGCTCAGTGCAGGTGAGGTCAGGAGTGAGGCCCAGTGCAGGTGAGGTCAGGTGTGAGGCCCAGTGCAGGTGAGGTCAGGAGTGAGGCCCAGTGCAGGTGAGGTCAGGAGAATGAGGCAGAGTGCTGTGGAGCTCTGGTGGACGTTGTTGCAGAGTCTACTCAAACCTTCAACGTGATGGTGCCCTGTCTGTGTAAACAACTTGCTCAGCTGTCAGTCACAGTAAACAGTGACCAGTGATCTCCATCTCCTGGTTCTCTGATGTCCTGGCTACCAGAGCATCTGGAGAGGTGGTATCTCAGCTGAAGAGGTAGTGTGGTGGGCTGGATTCCCCTGACACAGTAGAGTTTGGCAGCTTGCCTTCCTGAGAAGCGAATGTCACGCCATAACAAACAGTGAAGAAGAATAAGCCTCCCTTTGAATCTCAAAGCTTTCCAGGTGCGCAAAGCAAACAGCTTCATAGTGAAAGCTCTTGACAGGCTTTAAGGACCTATTACCAGGACTATTACTCACTGACCAGCTGTTAGAATGATGCTTAAAGACAGTACTTGGTAGTAGCAGAGCATGGAGGAGAGATCATCCTACTGTACTGCAGTACATAAATACAGCATCTTGGAAGCAGAGCTATGGAATTTGATTGCTAGAGTTGTTAGTATCAGGGACTTTCACCTCCACAACCTGAGAATGTGTCTTGGCTCAGGAAAATAAAAGTTCAGTTCCTAAGAGTTTTCCAAAAGACTCATTTTATCTGTGGTGTTTTTGAATGTAAAAAAATTGGTGGGGCACCAACCTCTTCGAAAGATAGGCTACATACCAGTGAAGCTACAATACTCTCTTGCTACTGATATGCTTTTTTCACACAAAACAGTTTTAACAACAGAGCGGCTTGCTTCCACCAGGTGTTCGCACACGCAGGGACATCCACAAAGTGCACGAAAGCTTTTTAGAGATAATTTGTGTCAGTGTGTCCATGCTTATCTATTAAGGTTGTTATGATAATGTTATGACAACAACCTTATTATGCCTTCTTTTTTATGCTAGCCTAACCTTTTTCTTCTAAAACCAAGTTTTAACCAAGTTAAACCCTCGGTTACTTTTACCAGCAGTTTAAGTGATGACAATATCCCAAGGCTGGCGGGCACCAAGACACTTTAATTACAGTTTATCCATAAAATGTATGCTTTGAAACCTGTGCTTGAGTATGTAATCCCCCTTCATTCATTTTATCAAGTAAACTAGCAGGAGCGAAGTTAAGACAATCGCGCTCTTATTGCTGACTACTGTTGGCACCAGGCAGCCAGATATGCTAGCCAATCAACTCTGAAATATGAAATTACTCTGTAGTGAGGCAACAGTCTGTCAAGCTCCACTTGCCACCAAATGTGTGTGATCAACATTAATTACACCGATAGTCTGAGCATGCATATTCATATTTTACCGCGTGCAATGTAGACATTGCATTGTGAGAAAGGGGCTAGACCCACATTCCATACTGCGGACACAGATTTGGAGAACGCAGTCTGAAACAGCAAGGCAGGGAGGGACTAATGAACATGAAATAAAATCCAACCAAATGATATGCAATTAAGGAAGATGCTATAAATTATAACAGATAAAAAAATATGCCTCATCTGCCCCTAATCACCACCTAATCGCCTCTGCATTTTAGCAAATGTGAATGAGTCTGGAATATCTCAGTTATTATTACATTTCCAAGGGGAATTATCAATGGGCGCACACCAAAATCCCTCTGGACACAACTGGATAGAATTGAATAGATACAATCATTCAGAACAACAAAATGTAATCTTGGTTGTTTACAAAAAAAAACTCAAAGGCACTCCTCTTTACAGTACTCTCATTAAACCCTCCCCATGTCAGATAAACGGTTATTGATTGGCCCGACCAGATTCTGGTTGGAGGGAAATCTATTTGAATGGAAGGGTAACCAGACCCAACTGTCAGAGCAAAATAAAATATGAGTTGGAAGTTTCTTCTGGCTCCTATTCTACTTTTCTGCCTGGCTTGAATTTTATATCTTGTCTGGAGATGGGGTACATCAGTAATCAGACGGTGATTTATGATTTCACAAGCGCTCAATGGCTTGCAGTGGCAGCTGTACGCTGGGAGAAATTGGAGGTAGTAACCAGAGGTCTATCTTAGGGTAATGAACCATTTGCAAACGTACAGCTGGAGCCAAGGAAACGCTAAAATGGCTGTGCAGACCAATTTCCCAGCATGCCACTGAGTGAGAAGGACTACATTGTGGCTGCACCTTGTTCATTATGGAGACAGGAAGTGTATAATCCACCCCCCACCTCATAGAGGAACAGCGCCTCACCTTTCCCCAGTGATTTGAATAATCAGGGATGGTTGATGCTATTCTCCCCTCACTCTGTCTGTGTGAGAGCAAATGCCTCAAAGCATCGAATCTGGGATTGGTATTAAACAGTGAAAGTCACTGGTGCTCTTTGTAGATATGCGCCTTATATTCCTAAAAAACAGGAAGTATGGTCTCATAATCCGGTATGGACTGAGCTGTTTATTGACTCTCTGCTAATGTCATTCAATCCATAGTTCTCTATCCAGATTCTGAAATACTTTGTTGTGAATCCAACATGGTGTGGTTTCAGACGAGGCTCTCTCCTAACCCTTCCTTACACTAAGAGGTGTGTCTGTATTTTAGTTTATTCATTAGACTTAATCACACTTCCACACTTATGAACAAGAGATTAGTTCAGAGTGGTCCGCTATAGCTGAATTGCCTTCGTTCTCTCTCCCTCCATCTCCATCCATGCATTGAGCGTTAGTCTGATTAGCTTTCCCAAACAGTTATAACTCATTTTCATCATGCCGCCATTTTGAGCTAATTAAACTTGCTATGGGATCAGCAGGGTGTCTCTCTAGCTAAGATCTCACAGCACTGGCATAGCCACTCACAATCCATGAAATCAGTCCCTTCTCTGCTGGCTGAAGAGTCATTGTGCTGTCAGTAATTACCCACTTTGTATGTTCCAGATCTGGATGAAGATGAGAGAAAAGTCCTTAGGCCCCTAATTCATTTGTAGAAATGAGTTGAAATAGCAATTACATTTCACAGTTTAAATACTGTGTAAAGTACATCTAAGGATCAGTGTAAACAATTCCACATATGGCATTTTTTCTACATGAGCACCGTTTTCTACCTTTTTCTACCTGAGCAAACTCAGTTATCAATGCTTCCCAGTAATTGTCCTTGAAGTCTTGCACTGGCATTTTGTCAAATGGAGCCTCAGTCCCTTTCACTCTTTCTCTCTCTCTCTCTCTCTCTCTCTCTCTCTCTCTCTCTCTCTCTTTCTCTCTCTCTCTCTGTCGGCTGTCTCTGTTATTGGTGCTGGCATTTGTCTGAGGTGAAGGTTAAAATATTGGCTGGCATTAAGACGAGAGCAGCAGTGATCACCATGTTTCTCTCGTCTGCTCGTCATGCCACTGCCTGTCAGACAACCGTAGTCTACCTTGTCCCACTCTATATTAAGATCAACTTTTCCTTTTGGTGGGTGGTATACCCTTGTGCTTGGATGTCCCATATCCTCTTCCCTCTTTGTCTGTAGTGAAAATAAGCTAAAGCAGGAGTGTGTTCCCTGGCCTGTCCCCTCAAGAGCTTCACATGTGACAGGCAGAGGCAGATGCGAGGTAGCCATACCATACCCAACCCAGTCCAACCATACCATACCCAACCCAGTCCAACCATACCATACCATACCATACCCAACCCAGTCCAACCATACCATACCCAACCCAGTCCAACCATACCATACCATACCCAACCCAGTCCAACCATACCATACCCAACCCAGTCCAACCATACCATACCATACCCAGTCCAACCATACCATACCATACCATACCCAGCCCCAGTCCAGTCCAACCATACCCAACCCAACCCAGCCCAGCCCCAGTCCAACCCAACCATACCATACCATACCATACCCAACCCAGCCCAGCCCAGCCCAGCCCCAACCCAGTCCAACCATACCATACCATACCATCCCCAACCAACCCAACCCAACCCAACCCAACCATACCCAGCCCAGCCCAACCCAACCATACCATAGCCAACACAGCCCAACACAGCATACCCATACCCACTAAAACCCAGCCCCAGCCCAACCAAGCCCCAGCCCCAGCCCAATGCAGCCTAGCTCAGCCCAGTCCAACACAGCCTAACCATACTCAGTACAACCCATAACCAACCCTACCAAACCGGAGTTCCAGACCTTGGTCCACTGATAACACTGAGAACACACTGTCCTGGGACTCTGGACCAGGCCAGATGCTCCGGAACACAAACGAGGCACAGGTGCTGGTCTGGTAGTGTGTGTGGTGGTAGGGGTCTGGTCTGGTGGTGTGTGTGGTGGTAGGGGTCTGGTCTGGTGGTGTGTGTGGTGGTAAGGGTCTGTCTGGTGGTGTGTGTGGTGGTAGAGGTCTGGTAGTGTGTGTGGTGGTAGGGGTCTGGTCTGGTAGTGTGTGTGGTGGTAGGGGTCTGGAAGTGTGTGTGGTAGTAAGGGTCTGGTAGTGTGTGTGGTGGTAGGGGTCTGGTCTGGTAGTGTGTGTGGTGGTAGGGGTCTGGAAGTGTGTGTGGTGGTAGGGGTCTGGTCTGGTAGTGTGTGTGGTGGTAGGGGTCTGGAAGTGTGTGTGGTGGTAAGGGTCTGGTAGTGTGTGTGGTGGTAGGGGTCTGGTGTGGTGGTGTGTGTGGTGGTAGGGGTCTGGTCTGGTAGTGTGTGTGGTGGTAGGGGTCTGGCCTGGTAGTGTGTGTGGTGGTAGGGGTCTGGTCTGGTGGTGTGTGTGGTGGTAGGGGTCTGGTCTGGTGGTGTGTGTGGTGGTAGGGGTCTGGTCTGGTAGTGTGTGTGGTGGTAGGGGTCTGGTCTGGTGGTGTGTGTGGTGGTAGGGGTCTGGTCTGGTAGTGTGTGTGGTGGTAGGGGTCTGGTCTGGTAGTGTGTGTGGTGGTAGGGGTCTGGTCTGGTAGTGTGTGTGGTGGTAGGGGTCTGGTCTGGTGGTGTGTGTGGTGGTAGGGGTCTGGTCTGGTGGTGTGTGTGGTGGTAGGGGTCTGGTCTGGTAGTGTGTGTGGTGGTAGGGGTCTGGAAGTGTGTGTGGTGGTAAGGGTCTGGTAGTGTGTGTGGTGGTAGGGGTCTGGTCTGGTAGTGTGTGTGGTGGTAGGGGTCTGGTCTGGTGGTGTGTGTGGTGGTAGGGGTCTGGTCTGGTAGTGTGTGTGGTGGTAGGGGTCTGGAAGTGTGTGTGGTGGTAGGGGTCTGGTCTGGTAGTGTGTGTGGTGGTAGGGGTCTGGAAGTGTGTGTGGTGGTAGGGGTCTGGTAGTGTGTGTGGTGGTAGGGGTCTGGTCTGGTGGTGTGTGTGGTGGTAAGGGTCTGGTCTGGTGAGGCATATCGTATCTATTTTTTAGACGCCACAAACACTAGTTGGGCAAGTTGGATCTGCTGCTCGGTGAAATCCCAGATGAGAATGTGCAGCTGGGCGTTGACAGCAAAGAGAATTTACTGCTTGCAAATCAAAAAGATTATTTTATTATGCCTCACATGAATGGGAATAAGGAGTTCAACAGAGCTGCAATGTGTCTCGCACTCAGCAACACACTGCAGCAAAGCAGTAGACTACATGCCATGCACAAGTCCAATCATTTCTCCACTTTGCTTTTTGAGAGATTACAGAGACGTCAAATGATACGTCGCACTGAAATATAGTAAAGATTATATCTCTTCTGTTCTGATGAGTCATGGTCTTTTTTGGGGGGGAACGTAAATAATTATTTACGGATGGCAGCACATTTCACTGGCATGGGGCTTTGTATATACAAATCGATTCATATGACAGTTTCCTTTAATGTTCTTTTAAAGGGCCACACAATGTTTCACATACAGGGTACCACTCCCTCAACCTGCTTAGTCGGAGTTAGTTACATTTCGAACAATTACAATTGTCATTAACTGTGAAATTATGCTTTTTGTGCCATATGTTTTATTTAGTCTCATTTGGAATGCTTTCATTCATAAAGACAAATAAAGTAACATTCTAAAATCACCGCTGGTGTGCGTTCACCTTGACAACTGTTGGGGGGGAAAGTGGAAAAAGAGAAAACTAAAAGGAGTGACAGAGACAGAGAATCACTGAAGGGCAGGACCAACCGTGGGAGGAGGGGTGGTGTGTTTGTGTGTGCATGTGTAGAGCTGTGTGTCACAGAGTGACTCACAGTGCAGTAGTGCGCAGGCATACCCTTGTTCTTGCGTTCTGCACACACACACGAACACACACAGGGAGAGAGGGAGCCGTCAATTGTCCTTCTATAGTCATGCAGTAAATAAGACCTGGCCAAAATCGAGTGTTTTTCTCTGTCTCCCTTCTAAAAGTCAACCGTGTGGGCATCGTGCCCCATTAAGGATGCTTCAATCCATCCAGCCCTGGCTCCTGGCGGCAGCTGCTTGTCACTCACGCCTGTGTTTGGACTTCGGTTTGTTTCGCTTGGTGTCATGTAATGTGTGGCTGTGCCTTACAGCGGAGTCTTTTGTCACAGTGTGCACGTCAGTCCACTTCCCCCTGCCATGTTCTTTAACCGGAGGACAACAGAGACCGCACAAACACACACGCACGCACACCAACGCGCACACACAATGCAGACGCGCCGCAGTCATGGGCAATAAAACGGTGAAATGTGCACTGTCTAGTCCTGACAGGCCCAGTCATTTCTCCGTGGCTCCGCAGTATCGCGCCACGTAAAAAAAAAACGTTCCTTGAGGAGAGGACACTGTAAGCAGCATGGAAAGTTGGAGCCGGACATCTTTGTTCCCTGCCTGCCTGTCAGCCCCATCCTCGACCCCCACCCTGACCCCCTGGGTCAGCCTTCTCCTCCCAACAGAAATGGCGACAATCCATCTCTCTGTGACCTCTCTCCGCTTCGTCCCTGATTGCTCTCTCAGGGTAATGTGCTTTTCTGCACAGATGGAGCCACAGGGAGAGGGCCTTGCCATTGCTCAGCTCCCCTCCTGTTCTCTTCTCTCCGCTGAATAGTCTCCATTTGCATCCCACCAAGAAACTAATGACTTAGCCGGCCAGGAGTGTCAAATTGCTCCTCTCGTCTGTCGCTGTTGGAGTTTACTGACGTGTTCACTGTACATCTGCCTGTCTTGGGTTCCCATGCTGCTCTCTCTCCCTCTGTCTCGCTCTGGGTCGCGTTCTTTCTCTGTATCTCTGTCTCTGTCTCTGTGTTCTTGGTTCTGTCTCCGTTTCTGTATCTGTGTCTGTATCTCTGTCTCCGTTTCTCTCTCTGCATCTCTAGCTATTCCTGTCTCTCTCTGTGTCTCTCTTTGTATCTCTCTCTGTCTCTCTGCCTCTCTCTCTGTATCTCTCTCTGTCTCAGTCTCTGTCTCTCTCCATCTCTGTTTCTGTTTCTCTCTG
Source organism: Thaleichthys pacificus (assembly GCA_023658055.1). Classification (NCBI taxonomy): domain Eukaryota; kingdom Metazoa; phylum Chordata; class Actinopteri; order Osmeriformes; family Osmeridae; genus Thaleichthys; species Thaleichthys pacificus. The sequence goes on along the minus strand of CM042864.1, from coordinate 1,500,667 downwards.
TCTCTTATTTCTTCATCTCTCTCTCTCTCTGTCTCTCTTTCACACATACACACTCACAACATAGTTTGCAGGAGCAATGAATTGTATCATGTTCTCAGGTCATTCACACTGATGTTTAGGGGTCACATAGGAGATAACTGCCTCAAGGCTTTTCCTTAGAAAGATGAAACCCTAAGCGCTTGAACCCTGCTGAGGTTCTGGTCGGCTCATCAGTGTCTGACTCTACGCATCCCTTTCGGTTTGAAAGCTCTTCAGGCGGAGCCATGTCATGATGCCGTCACTCAAAGTTGTGTTAACTGAACCTAGCCTTGTGTCTGTGTTTCAGGGCAGCGAGGAGGGGGACGTGGACAAGAACAAGTGCTGTACGCTGTGTAACATGTCGTTCACCTCCGCGGTGGTGGCACAGTCACATTACCAGGGTAAAATCCACGCCAAGAGACTGAAGCTGCTTCTAGGGGAGCAGCCCGCCATCACAGCCAAAGGTAGGCGTCTTTCACAGTGCATGTCGACATCTCCCTCTCTCGTTCTCTCTCCCTCTCTCTTCCCCTTCTTTCGTTTCCTATCCCTCTTCCTCTCTTTCTCTCTCTTTCTCTCTCTCTCTGTCTCTCTGCCTCTCTTTCTCAGCCTCTCCCTCTTCCTCTGTCCTTTTCTGCCTCCCTCCCTCGCCCTCTCTCCTTCTCTCCTCTCTCTGTCCTTTCCCTCTCCATCATTCTCTCCCCTCTATCTCTTTTTCTTTCACTCCTTCTCTCTCTCCCACTTTACCTCTCTCTTTTTCCCTCTCTCTCTCCCTGCCTCCCTTCCTTCTCTCCATCTCAGTGCCAATCATTGAGTTACTCTTTTCAGTTAAAAAATGGTCTTTAGACATGCAGTTAACAAATTGCCTGAATTCACACTAGACTCATGCTTCTGTATTCACGCTGTGTGTGTGTGAGCGGGGGAGTCGCTCTGTAATGAGAGCAGATAACACTGGTTAGAGCAACAGGTTCCTGGAGGGATAGCAGCACTTTGCTAACTATTGTAGCATATTAGCAGTGGTGAGCTTCCTCTGTTTTGTTTATATTTAATTACCGTCTGCTCCTCACCTCGAGGTGAAGGAAGTTTGGCAGCTTCTGTAAACCTCTACAGCTGCTCACTGTTTACAAATTGGCAGTTGAGAGAGTAATGAAAGCTGGTCACGATGGAAATGAAGGGAAACTGAAAAAGTATGACAATGTCCACTCGCTTTGCAGGGAGAGGAACAGAAGGATAGGGAAATACGGATAGGGGTCATTTCGTTTTTATTGTTTGGGATTTCATGTTGTTGTTTTCATTGTTGTCATTGTTTTAGTCTTGTTGAAGTTTCCAGTTAATATTTTATTTCACAAAAGCATCAGGGACTGTTCCCTTTTATACTAATGCTGATGTGTGTAGATGCGCAATTACTGGGAAAAACAATAACCGTAGTTTATACGGTTGTCTATTCTGGTCCAACCCAAACAAGTAAGACTACATTACCCTGAGAGGTCCTCCTCTGTCTCTGTGGATGCCCATTTATAAACAGATTCTGTGGTCTAAATGTTGCCTTATGGGTACTGTAGTTCTAAATCAAAGCTCTAAAGCTGAACACTGTCTGCGTGCAGGGATGTGCAGCCTGGGGGGCGTTGTTCTGAGTGGGCCGTGTTTCAGAACATTCTCCTCCTCCACCCCTGAGTTCTCACAGCACAGTGACATGGCGAGGGGAGGGAGGGAGAGGAGGGAGAGGAGGGGAGGGAGGGCAGTGTGGTAAGCCTGCTGTGTCACCCTTTCATTGCACATCAGTGTCCACCCTCACTTCCTTGCCCTCGGCTCTAATTGACCCACAAAGAAAGGAGAGTGCAGAAGTCACTCCGCGTTGTGGGCTGCCATGAGCCAATCTCACCGGGGGACAGGAAGAGGAAATGGTAGAAGCATCCGACTAAGGAGTGATAGTTTGGAATAACAAAACTACAGTCTTTGTTTAAAGTGTGCGTATGTGTACTAGATGTGGATGTCTTGGTCTGCACTATCTGATGGGACAAGTGTTGTTGTTTTTTGCAACGTATTCCACACTAAAGCTGGAGGAAGCATCCATTCTCACTCTCCTTGTGAGAAACACTTGTACTCCTCCATACACTGTATTCTGGTGTTGTTTGCATGTGGATGTATCCTTGACGACAGCGACAACTGTAAAGTATTTAATTATATGACGTGACGTCGGGTGAGCTCCCGGAGGGAATGGGTGGGGGAGCAGATGGAGAGGGAGCGGAAAGGAGAGATGAATAGGTGCAGAAATAGGGGAGGTGGAGGGGGAGGAAGAGAGAGGAGATGGGGTGGGGTATGGAGGTGGATGAGCAGATGGAGAGGGAGGTGTAGGTGAGGGGAGGGGGGCTGCAGAATGAGCCATGGCCGTGCAGTTCTCCTCAGATGTTAAGGAGCCTGACCTTTCTCTCTCCCCCTCCCCTCGCTGCCTGGTTAGCTCCAGGGGATTAACCCAGGCAGACAGGAACACAGAGCCACAATCCAACAAAGACATTCATCTGTAGATATCTAGTCAACAGCACGGCATGCAATCTGTGACAATTGCTTGATTTTCCTCAACAGGATGTTGTGATTTGAGTCATGTCAAATAACATCACGTCTGCCTTTCTGTTCAGTGTTACTATATGTTGGTACTATAAACCTCAGGGGAAACCAGATACCTCTAGGGAACTTTCTACACCGCTACGTCCAAACGACCTGTAAGCCACAGTAACCAGTTTAGCGTTTGCATTTCATAAAGTGTTCTATCCGGAATATTTCATATGGTTAGGGAGTCAGGCTATTAATCAGAAGGTTGCTGGTTCGATTCCTGGCCGTGCAAAATGACGCTGTGTCCTTGGGCAAGGCACTTCACCCTACTTGCCTCGGGGAGAATGTCCCTGTACTTACTGTAAGTCGCTCTGGATAAGAGCGTCTGCTAAATGATTAAATGTAAATGTAAATATTTAAACTCAACTGAAAATGTCTTCTGAAGATTATATAAAACTATCTGCTGATTAAGTTAGAGGAGAGCCCCCTGCTTTGCTGTTTCTTGACTTGTTTCTTCAATGTCAAAGACAGATACAGTCATTAAATGTGCCATCTGTGGCCAGTGGTTCAGAACAGTGGCCATGGTGTGCCTCACTGAGGGAGGAATGGACTTAGCGATCAATCGCTCTGACACAGGCCACACCGCCTAGCCCTCCTCCCAACCTGACAGCCACTACACAGGAGTACTAACAGATCATTTCGTTTCTCTACCACATTTAGTACAGCACACCCTCCGAATGCAGAATAGGCATAGGAATAGCCAAGGAAACAGATACAAAGATGGGTAACTTCCACTGCCCATTTGTTTGAATGGGAGCCATTGTACCAAAACAGTGACAGTGACTGGCTGTTCTTTACAGTAAACTCACAGTACAGAACATTATTCCTGTCACACAACAAACTGACGAGCAGCGTTAAAAGTAACTGCTTTTTTATCTGTCCAAACTGATGATGTAGGTCTTGGCTGGGACCTTTGTTCGCTTGAGAGGAGTGGCACGCCGGGGCTATGAGTAGAAAATGTCAGGAAGATAAATCCAGGCATCAGAAGAGCCCAGTATTCGATTTCTACATGAGGAATGTTAGCGGGGTGGCCCAGTGCATCCCTTTTAACCAACCGTGTCCCAGGACAACGTTGCTCTAGCCAATAGGACAGCTGGGTACCAAGTCTCAAACAGACACTACGCTAAGACACAACACCTACCCCAGACACAACACCTACCCCAGACACAACACTCACCCCAGACACAACACTCACCCCAGACACAACACTCACCCCAAACACAACACTCACCCCAAACACAACACTCACACCAGACACAACACTCACCCCAAACACAACACTCACACCAGACACAACACTCACACCAGACACAACACTCACCCCAGACACAACACTCACATTCAACCCAAACACCATTAATGCCAGAACAGCATGCTTTCATTCAGAGGATGATTGATCCACGGTTCTGGCTCAAATCCTTTTTAAATGTATCCTTTCCTGTTAGTGGAGCCACTAACAGGATCTTATTTAACATTATACTGTACATTAAGTGAAATTCTGTAGGACTTTGCACACAACATCTTAGAGGAGGCTAGGATGGAAGGAAGGAAAGAAAGGGGGAAGCAAGGTATTTTAAGGTTCATATTTATTTTCTCTGTCCTTGTCATCACATGTTTAGGATTCTTATTGTAGAGCATACACACACGGCATATGTGAGCATGTGTAAACGATTTTGCCCTTTCAGTTTAGGCCTCCAGGACATGGCAACAAGAACATGTGGATTCAGTGACCCACATACGGCATGCGTGTTCACATATTTTTTGAATTGTTAACACAGTGAGCATAACACAGTTTCTCATGCTTCTGTACTGTGCTATTCGACTCGGTTAGGAGTGAATGAGTCGTTCATTTCTTTCCTATTAGTATTCATATACAAACACTGGCGCTTATAGAGTATGTCCTATTCCCCAAATGGCTCAGCGGGTATTGAAAGCATAGTTTCCATCTTATATGGGAAATTCCTGGCCTGTTTCCAAGAGTCAGCAGGCTATGAGCACAAAAGCTGCAGCTCTGAATGTCTTTTCCAACCCATTGTGATGCTTCAATACATTTTTCTACCATTTAGATAAGTGCTGTATTAATTCTAGATTGCATTCTGTAGTTTAGGAACATGAATGCTATCCCCATTACAAGTACAATGCTGCACTCTTAAATAACCACTATCTGTGTCATATCCATCGATGAAATACGGGCCAAACGTCCAAAGACTTTAATCTATAATAAGTGTTGGGTGTCTACAGAGCTACAGTAAGACCCAGCAGGAAGAGCCTGTTTTGATTATTTGATGAACTGCACAGCTTGCTGTGGTCATGCCTCAGAGACAAGGTGAAGATGTGTTCTGAGAAAATATTTAGTTTTGTCAGTTGTACAGTGGGGGGCAAAAGGCAGGGGGGTGGAAAGCCCAAAAGGGAAAGGCATTGTGGGAAAAGATAACTGCACGGATTCAGAGCGCTTTGATCCTTCTCTTTTTGATCCATGAGATGCTGAATCTCACCCGATTTTCAGAACTGTTTGCTCTCACGAAGGCTGCAGTTTACACATCACTCTGTGTACGCAGAAGGGCTTCCTAGGCAGAGGTGGGGAGTCAATGCTGTAGAAGGATGATCCTGTTTATTTTGCTTTTGGAGCTTTTAAACTAAATGCAGTATGATACCAGCATATGTAGTTGTTTCAGTGTATTTCCATAATGATTGTTAGGATGAAAGTGAAGTGGCCTTTTTCAACCTTTCGCCTACCATTCGAATACTTTTTTCATGCAAACTGGATTACAGTGCATCTTGAATGTATTTATGCACCCCCTCAGGGTAAAAAAGAATCTGTGAATTAATGATATCTCTACCAAAAATGTCTTAGATTTCCACTATCTGTATCAGGCTCAAATTCAAGCTATCCTAATGTAACAACATAACACATTTGACTGGAACTTAACATTGTTTTTGGATGATGTAAAACTGGAGAGGAGACGTTAAATGATTTCATGAAATGATATACTTCCCATCAAAGACCAAACAGCCAACAAGTAAGGATATCAAACAGATTGACTGTGGGACTGCTAGCTAGCTAACGACAGAACTGCTTAGGTTTACAAAAAAACTCATGTGAAGTCTCATTCACTTGATGATGATGCAAGAACACCATTTGCCTGACTGCAGGATTCATATCCCTTTTAATCAGCACCAATAAAACACACACACTCTACAGTTACCACTGCAGCATGATGCCAAACAACGACACAAATACTTGCATCCGTGTCTTCATCTATCTATCAGTTAAGGTGAAGAAGATGTTTTGGTTTTCCAAACCGTAAATAGGACTGCTAGTCTACTCATTAAAGAAGACTCATTGCCTCATGTTATGAAACATGAGACAACCTTCCTCAGTAGTGGAGCGAAAGCATTTATGTATCTGAAGGAGTGATGCAGCTATGTATCAGACTGTACTAGGTCATATAGATGAGTCACACAGCCTTTCCGCCCTCTACTAGTATCCATGCTCCCTCATGACAGCAAACAGAGTCAGCCTTTGCCGCTACCATTTCCACAGAAGAAGAAAGCACCATTTTCTCCGGCTCATTGTTTCTTTCACACCTCTTTGTACCACATATACCTAACCATATATCACAGATCCTGCTCTGCCCTTGACGAATGAAGGTTACACACACACCATCTCTGATTCTCTCTCGCGCGCGCGCTCTCTCTCTCTCTCTCTCGGTCTCCCCCTCTCTCTGTCCCTTTCTCTTGTCCTCCATTTCTCTCTCTCCCTCTCTCCCCCCTCCCTCTATCTATCTCTCTTTCTTTCTCTCCATGGGTACCCCCGTTTTCTCTTTTGTTGTTCTCTAATCCAAGACGCTATAAATATCCTTCCCCTGCCGCACTGGAGAATTGATGGCCTTCTAAGTGATTTTAAAGTGCCTTCCACACAATGGGTGTGTCGATACATTGTCACAGGCTGACCGAGGCAGCCTGGACACCCATCTGCCCCTCTGGGGCGGGGCTGGGGACTAGTGCCAGGGGATGGGGTAGAGGGACGATGGCCAGGCTAGCCTCTGTTCCTCAGCTTGCCTCAAAGAGCACACAGGGATGGAAACAGCATGGCTCTAATGATGCTCTAAATACTGGGAGAGGGCACATACCCCACTGTGCCGTTATCTGGAAGCAGGGCTGTTATCCCCCAGTCACAGAGATGGGGCTGAATGGGGAGGAGGCCTTGCCTGGCAAGGATAAAGAGCAGAGGTAACCCAGTAGTATGATAGCCCAGCAGGATGATGCCCCGTTGGATGATAACCAATGGGATGATAAACAGTTTGATGACAAGCAGTGGGACGATAACCCAGAAGGTTGATGCCCAGTGGAATGATTGTAAGCAGGATGATAAACAGAGGGATGAAACCCAGTGGAATGATAACCAGTGGGATGATAAGCAGAAGGATGATGCCCAGTGGAATGATAATCAGGATGACGACCTAGGGTTGGATGATTGGATGAGAGATTGTTGTGGAGTTATAACAAAATACAAATATATAGGGAGGTGGACTATAAGGATATTAAGCATGAAAAACTAGCTATGATTACATCTGGCCCGCAGACCGTGATACCCTGAAGAGAGGATGAGTAATGGTGTTCAGCTACTGCTGCATTGCTAGCCTGTCTGAACATGCATCTTCATTGTTAATGAAGTTGTTATGAATTTCTGTATCAGTTCTGTATCATGTAATTGATTAAAAACAGATACTTGGAGATTTATGTTCTGCTTTTACGGCTCGCTAACAGTCTGGCACAAACACATCTACTCAGTTAACCATCACTATTACTTGTACTTATGGAATCTGTACATCATGGGCCCATTAGTATGTATCTGGAGTCTAAATGTTTCTCTGGAAAAAATGTAAAATTTGAAATATGTGCACAACACATATCTAACCTTTGAACGTACTTCAGAATGAAACAAATCAATATTTCTCTATCTTGCTTCAGACACAAACATCAGTGAATATACAGCAGAAAATGGCTTGCATTGGCCTCCAAATGCCTTCTCTTTCTGAAAAAGTATATTTTTCCAAGTGATGGATGGTTTCTCTAAATTTGGGAGCTGCCCGGTCGATGGTATAATATGTCACCTGTGGCTGCTGCTGGTGTCACGACACAGAGCCACGGGCTGGAGCACTCAGCCTCCCTTTAGGACCTCTATTTTGTGGTTCAGCAGATAATCACACCCTGGCTACAGGAGGCTCCGCTCGTGTCAAGGGTAAGAAGGGCTGTCATCTCAGGGAAATGAAACATTTAGGCTTTCGCTATCGTCTAAAAATGACATTTTGTATAATTTTTTTTTTTTTAAATTAGATATATATATAGATATTAAACACACACACAAACATATACACATAAACCCTTCTCCTAGAGGGCTTCTCAAGGGATTTTAAAAAGACAGGTCATCATGATTAGGTTATAGTGATGCCATAGCCATGTATCTCTCTTTTGAAATGTAAAGCAGCAGGAAGAGTCTAAGGACAATCATTTGCTTCCATGAAATGAGCCAAGGGGAGCTCTGTGTTTTGTTGGGGTTGTAAATGGCATAGGCACAGCAGGGAGTGACACCAAACTGGCCCTGTCAATCATTCAGGGAATGGTGGGCACATGGTCCAGGCGTACTCTACCACAGACAAAGCCATATATCTTGGAAGTCTTGCTGAATGAGAGGATTTCTCTGTGTCGGATTAAGTCAGTGCCGTAGTCTCAAAATGAGGACTATTCAGTGCTCAAAAGTAATAATAATAAGAAGGGATCTTCTCTCGGGTATTAATTGCATATTAGATTATGTTAAATACAGAATGGGCTTGTTTTGGGTGTCAGATGAATCAAAGATGAGCATGGAAAATGCCAGTGCTGTCCAAAACGTCCTCCTTTGCAGCATGTCACATTGCGCACACACACACTTGATGCAGATGAGACAAACTGCCTGATGTGTTTGCCAATGCAAATTACGCACCACTTTAAAACAACGGCTTCTGAAAGCAAGGTTCGTTAATGTCTTTCGCTTCCAGGGGCAAACTTCGCTTACTAGATGGTGAGAGAGTCGAAGGATGCAATTAGAGAAGTTTGAATCAGCATGTGTGCTCAAGCAAAGGAAAAGTAGGAGGCTTGTCTTTATGTTGAATGGAATTATCTTCTTTTTTTCTCAGATGAGTAATCTCCATAGCTTTTTGTTCTCCTACCCCTATTGTCATCCCCCTACAAACGATATACATTACACACTCTTTGATTTTCAGCTCCTACAGACACTTAATTCCATGCTTTCATATTCACTTGTCTTCTTTTCTGCTGCAGTATTTTATGGGCTGAGTGGGATTCTGTCTAGAGTAGGGGGCTAATTGCTTCGTCATGTATGTCATGTCCATAAGTGACACAACAGAGAAGATTGAGAAAACAAGCATGTCTACCTCTCACCTTTCTCATTGTTTTCTACTGTATAGTGTCCTGGTTTTGTTACTATCTTTAAACAATAGAACGTTTATCTGGAGTTGTTATATAATTCATGTGAATAGTTCTGTTGTGATCAGGGTTGGATTTGGGTGAATGGAACAGAGTCAGTCACGGGTCTGTAAGCCTAACTAGAGTTATAAGCAGGATAGGCATGTTTTGCAAACCTAGACATTTTAGCTTGAGTTGAAGGGATTCAATCCCAAATATTCCACCCGTTCTCTTAAAAGCCACTCCTCCAAAACACATGAACGCGGTACCTGACTACTGCCGGGAGGTAGGTAGTCAGACAAGTAGCCCGTCCAATGATTGTATTCAGTCTGAATGCTGTCCAATCATTAGTGGTGGTCCAACCTTAATGATTGATCGTGTTTATTACAATCCTGAGACACCCAAAGGGATCCGATTGATTTCCTTTTATTGTCAAACCTTTAGATTTATTGGTTGCTATCAGGATGTGATGTTTATTTCAGCAAATTTGTCAAAAAGTGCTTCTCAACAACATTACCTACCCTGCCTTTAAGCTGAGGACCAGAATGCTGACAATAACTTTTACAACCCTGACAATCCAACTCTATGGACACAGTGTCCTCGGAATTGCTGCCACAGCACACAAACAGGGCCCAGTAGGCTCTAATGAAATCTGTTCTCTTTCGAATGGGCCACTCACTCTACATGTTGACTTAGGCAGGGTGGGACAAGCACTGTAGTGTTGCGAGTGATTACTGTGACAGGGCTGCGCGGCACTGCCACGTTTCCGTCTGTGCTGTGAGTTGTTTGTCCGGGGCGTTAATGGTGGCATCCATGCATGAAGTCCCAAGTGGGCAGCCGTGAGTGAAGCTTGGTTACCCACGCATTCGCCAAGTGTCATTTCGGAGAAATCATCTTTAGGCGTTTGATAGAGAAAACCACTCGTTTTGGCACAACCCGACTGTGAGTTTGTCTGCAGTACAATGTCTCTGAGACAACATCCATTTTTACCTCACGTTGTGTCCTGTCAACTGCCAGCAAGCAACCAGTCTTTCAGCAGATAGAGAACTCTTATAAGTATTTCTCTGAGCGTGTTGTTCACACCGTCATTCTCTGGTTCTGTTTGTCCCTGCAGAGGTGCCGCCCAGTCCAGTAAAAAACTCCCCAGAAACGACCCCTGTGACCTCGCCACGGCAGCGCCGGGATTCGGACCGCTACTGCCAGCTATGCAACGCCTGGTTCAACAACCCGGGTATGGCGCAGCAGCACTACGACGGCAAGAAGCACAAGAAGAACGCAGCCCGTGCAGACCTGCTGGAGCAGCTGGGGAAGACCCTGGACATGGGAGAGATGAAAGGTACCATGGGGTGGAGGGGGGACCTGGGCGTAGGGGACCTATGGTGGATGTGACCTGGGGTGGAGGGTGGAGGGGACATGAGTTGGAGGTGACCTGGGGTGGAGGGTGGAGGGAACATGGGGTGTAGGTGACCTGGGGTGGAGGGTGGAGGGGGGACCTGGGCGTAGGGACCTAGGGTGAAGAAAACCTGGAGTGGATGGTGAAGGGGACCTGGGGGGGATTGAACCGTGGGATGAGGGAACCTGAATAACTGGAGACACAACTGCAAGGGGAAGGGACTGGAGATAAGGAAAGGTATATAGCTATGGAAGTAAGATCTTATCTACTCAAGCATAATCCCTTTCATACAACACACACGCACACACTCACACAATTTCACAGTTGTCCAGGTCATAGTTACAGTAGCTAAGTTTTTGTTATGTGGAATGACACACGGAAGAACTATGCCAAGGTGTTATATCAAAGAACAGCGTGTCTACAGTGTACAGTATGGTCTGTGGTGCAGAACATTCAATACAAACAATTCTGCAAAGAACTGTGCGCACTCTAGCAGTGGATTGAGAATGGAGATTCAGTGAGGCAAAAACAAAGATGCCGCAGTTTGGCAGTCCTCGAATGAAATCGTCAACAAAGTCCTTTTCAATATGTGAATCATTCATTCAGTCAGTCATGAATCCATAACACCGGTGAGTATTTGTCTTTTACTATACACTACATGGTTTTGAGGTAAGTGAGTACATTGTTCCAACTGTGTTGAGGCTCTCTAAATTTGTCTGCAGCCCTCCTACAATAGCAGTGAGTAGAGGAGGAGTGTTTCTAAGTGGCCAGGCTGTTACAGTAGCAGAGAGGAGAGAGTGAGTGTTTCTAAGTGCCCCGGCTCAGGGAACACGTTATGGGCTGTTAGTTTTAGAGGAGGAGGGGAGGGTGTCCTCTTCTTGTCTCCTACTCGTGCTATGTCAATAACAATTACGAGATATTATACCTTTAGTGTGTGGTGGGCTAGCTGCCAGGTTGGCAGAAGGTGCCCAGGGGCTTGTGAAGGGAAGTGGAGCACGAGGGGTAGGCATAACACAGCTCCTCTCATCTTTGATTGGAGAGGTTCTATCACTCCCAGGGGCTGATTGACTGATTGACTGATTGATGCTTGACGCTGATAGGTGGGCTTGGAGACAAGTTTTTCAAAGAATTTGGTCACTTTCCAGGTATGTCCCCAGGTATGTCCCCACCGTATCCATCAGGGCCGTGGTCGCCATTCCGTCGTTCCTGCAGCATGTATTGTCACATGAGGTTCTTTGTGTGTAGTCGTTATTAATTATTGATGGATATATATTAGCATTCATGGGTTCAGTTAAGTCAATGTCAACGGAAAACACATATTGTTTTAGGTTAAGTGGAACCCAAACCATTTGTCAGTTGGACGGTGTTAATTTTTCTGACCTCATCACAATGCCACCTGTCCTGCCCTCAAGACAGTCGGCCCCAACTTCACAGGCGGATGTCTATTCTGTACATCTCCATCTCCCAGACTGATGTCCCATAACTCAGGCAGCCTCCTCACCTCCCCTCGCCACCTGTTTGGCACAGTGTGTCTTGCAGAGAGATGGAGGAGACGTCACACAGTCATTACGCGGGCCAGAAATGTCAGCGTGAAGCTGCAGTATTCAGCACTTGCCCCTAATGAGCCTCTCCCACTCTGGCGATAATCAATTAGTAATGAAGAGGCAAATCATCCTATCGGGCAGAACTGCCTTTGTGGGGGGTGGGGGTGAAGGGGGGGGGGGGCACAGAGGGAAGAGCGAGCAGGGCTCTGGGGCTGCTTAATGCATAGCGCTGCCGAGTTTGGTCTGGCAGGCCCATCTTTCAACACACAGAGTTCCTGCCTAGAAAGCTTCCTCCATTTCTGCATTTCCTCTTCTTTTCCTTTTTTTTGGAGGGGCGGAGGGGGGGGGGGGTGACAAATGAAATAGCACATCTCATTTCCCCTCCTCTCCGTTTTACCTTCCCTCTTTCTTTCTTTCTTTCTTTCTTTTCTTCTTTTTACCTTTTCCCTCCTGTTCAGACCTTGCTGGTGTGTCAACAAATGAGAAAATGTATTCAGCTGCTGGGTCCTATGGAGAACCACTCTTTGAAGAGATGTCCTAAACATTGTACAGTACAACCCAGGATTGATGCTTGTGTGTGTGGTCGGCTACAGGACCTCCGCTCATTAGCCCAGCGCTGACGAATACTGACGCTTGAGGACAAGCCTCCAGGGCCTCTACCTGTCCACCTCTCCGCTCTGATTTACCATTACGCAATAAAAACACCATGTTGTTTAGGGCTCTCCTCTATCCTGACATCCCACACTCTTCCCCCCATCTGTGCTCCATTCCGCCCTCAGTTTGTTAGTTGTTACAACTGCCTAACCTCGTTTATCGTCCTGCGGGCTCGAGGGGAGGAAGCTGGCCTGGAAGGCCTGTTGTTAACTTCCTTGACGGCTACCCACAACTTCGAAAGGAGCCGTGTATATGTTTTATAGCTCTTGTACCTCTACTGTATACCCTAGGTCACAGTGCATTACTGTAAGATGATGTAATTCCACATTTTATGTGGTTATATAGTTTACCTTACTGTGAAGCTATAATGTTTCTTGTCAAACCAAAACAAAGTACTGCATTGTAATCCCTGGTGGATTTATCACGCGCAGTAACTAGAGCAAATGGATCCCTGGTAAAAGGGAGACAAAAAATATGGAGAAGAGAAATTACATTGGATTTAATTGCCAGTGAATGTACTGTAGGAAAACAGATTTTGTGATTGTATTCAGAAATAACAATAAGATTGAATTGAATGTGCCCATTTAAAAGTGTCTTATCATTCCAGTGCTCAGTTAATGGTGTTGTTTTCCTGATGTATTTTTAGGGTTTTAGAGGTAGTTGCATTTCAAAGCACTGAAAAGATTAGCTTCTAATAAAAAAGTGTAATATTATGATTTCATCTCAAATTTTAACAGGGTTCAGCTGACACATATTTACTGTCAGCCATATTGATCTGTGATTATCTCGGTCTCATGCCACTGACAGGAAGACATGCTTTGATAATGATAGGCTTCTTAATAAATACGTAATATGTATATTATTGCCTTTAGTCCTAGTTACCTTCTCCTAGCTTTCCTTTGCTAGCTCCTTCCGGAGCCTTCCTTTCCTAGGGTTAGGGTTTCCTTTTCCTTCCTAGCATTCTTCTCCTATCCTAGCTCTCCTTTCATTTTCTCTCCTTTCTCTCCTTTACTTTCCCAGCTCTATTCCTTTACTAGCTGTCCTTTTCCAGCTCTCTTTCCATTTCTTAGTTCTCCTTTCCTTTCCTAGCTCTCCTTTCCTAGTTTTCTCGTGGGTTCCATCTGTGGACTGATGACACATGCTTAATTGCTTTTATCTTGCTTGTATCTTTTTTTTTCTTCTTTTTTTTTTTCTTCTTTTTTTTCTCCACCCTTCCTGCCTTCGTCATGTTGCTGGAGATTGTGGTGCAGTACCATGCTGTTTCCCTGTAACTAACCTCTCTGTAAGTATATTTCCTCATCTCCATGTCTCCAGTGTTTGCCCTAACAGAACGTGCTTACTGGGCAGAAAGAAGAATAGAACAGGGTGTGGATTTCTTTATTTTCTTTTTTTTCAGACTCCCTCTCCTCCTTCAAACTGGAGGCCATTTTGGGGTCTCTCTCTCACACTCAGTCACTTCGGTCCGCTTTCTTTCTTCCTCGTCATCTTTATCAATCAGTCCCTTAGGATTCTGCATACAGCTGCCGCATGAAGATTTTAATGCAATCTGATATGATTGCATCAGTGATTACTATTCCTTCCAAAGTGTTTAATTTAGACCGCAGCCAATCCTGTCAATCAAGTCAGCCTACAAATTGTGTTTTTCCGGACTCTATTCCAGTTGTTAATTGGAGAGACGTGTCCGGGAGATGTAATTTGACACGTCCTTCCTCTCTCCTTCTCTGGCTCTCTCTCTTTCTTGGTCTTTTTCTCTTTTCGCTCTCTCCCTCTCTCTTTCTTTCTCTCTCTCTCGCTTTCTCTCTGTCTCCCACTTTCACACACACACACACACACACACACACACACCCACACACACACAGAGAGAGAGAGACACTGACTCTCTATCATCCCCCTCACTTCTCTCTAGCTTCCTCTCGGGGGCCCAGCAATCACAGTTCACCAGTCATCCTTCCCGTATGTGTGTCGTATCCGCCACTCCTCCTGACCCTAAAATAGATCTATTACTGCCTTTAATGGCAGGCTCAGAGACTAGCAAATTACACCCAGCTGATCAAGTTCCTCTTCCAGAGGGCACAGGGGAAGGCAGTGTTTTGAACACAGTGTCTTCTGGGTAAGCACTCCATCCATAGACTGCAGATGAGACCATGTGGAGACGACACATCAGTCCAACACTATCACCATCCCATGCCAAGTTATAGCCCATCTCGATTCCACAGAGATTGCAATTTTATCAGCAATCTCCAGACTAAAGCTGTTTTTTCCCCGTGTTTCAAGTAAGGGAGCGAATGAATCCTTTTGAAATGTGTGTGTAGAGGAAATCATGCCTGGGTATGGTTATGTGGTCATTAGTAACATTGTGGAGCTAACTCTTCGTTTTGAACTATTGTACAATTTGTCCCAAGCACCACGGAAGGCTAGCATATGCTGTTTTCAGGCTGGTTGCTCTTGCCGTGTTCTGGGAGATCTAGATGCACCATCTGAGAGAGGCAGATGGCCACTGGTTAATTTAGCATGAACCGTGAAGCCACACCACCTTTCACTGCTTATAAACAATCCACTCAGAGGATTACACTGTTCTATCGATCATGCTGCTACCAACTCTTTGTTGTTGGCCTCAAAGGGCAGGGCAATAGCTTTCCATTAGCACCAAGGCAACCAAACATTCGTTCTTAAAATCCAGTGACATGACATGGCTGTCCCAATGAGAGGTCATAATGAGGAGTTGGAGTGAACATGACACCAGATGTCATTCAGTTTGTGGAGACATAAGGATCAGCATATTTCTATGCATCAGTTGAAAACTGTTTGCATGAGTGCAGGACTGAATTTATCCGTAGGGTTTCTTTAGGAGTGTCTGGGTGAAATCAAGATCTATGGCAAGGTTTAAAATGAAGAAAGTACGGAGACCGACTTTATATTCATTCTGTGTTTCTACCTTTTACTCTGTCCTCAGATAGGGCCAATTCCCTTCTAACCAAAACAAATGGCCCCCCCATGACTCACCACAAAGGCTCCACAAAGCAGGAAGTGAAAGTGATAAGCGCCCACAGAGCAAAGGGGCCCGGCGGCTGTTCCCATCTGGATTTCGCATGCAAGGAGGGTATTGGGTGGGTTGGAGGGGGGTGGGGGCGGGGGGGCGGCATTGCCACGGGAATCAGCGCCTCAGGTGGGCCGACTGGCAGTGATGGATTCCCAGGGCTGCGGAACATTCTTTCACCTTTTCAAAAAGCATTTCAGAAGCGGGCTGTCAAAAGGCCACCACGAAGCCCCCGGTGCCCCCGACCCCCCCTCCAACTGCTGCCACTGCAGCACTTTAATGCCGGCAGCTAAGTGTGTCAAGGGAGGCTCTTGCGAAAATTGAAATCTCGAGTCCTCGGGGCCAGCAGACTGACATATGGTTATGGAGAGGGCTGATCAACAGATGGAGGCTGCAGGAAGAGAGACTTGTTCCTCCGTCAGGGAGAGAGACATCAGTCTCGGACTCATCGAAAATGGAGGGTACAAAAAAACGAAACAGCTGACGATAACAGGCGCTCGGGCCAGCATCAGAGATATCAAACAGAGAACGGGGGGGGGGGGGGGGGGGGGATTTTCACCTTGTATCTACGAAGGACAGCCTGGAGGTGGAGCTCGGTCTTGGTGCAGAGAAAGGTCATCAACAATCGGAGCTTTCATTCAGGATGGATTAGATGGACTTGAAGATCCGATCTGATGATGAGGGCCGTGACACATTTGTTTAGCCTTGGCCTTTCCCTCCGATGGCTTTCAGGCTTTAGCTCAATCGGGTCAGGGAGGCAAGCGCGGACATTTTTCACGCCGCCGTAGAGTTAGTGGAACATGACAGAGATTACACAGGGCACTTACTCTGTTGTAGCAGGCCACTAACTGCCCAGCTCTTTCACACTTGCACACACACATAAACAAACCAAAGGCATGGTTACCTGCCTTGAATCAATAACATTTAAGCATGATTTACCTGAGATATGGCACGAGAGGCCAACAGAGACATGGGTTTGTTTGTCTTACCCTCCAACGTATCTGTGCAGCATCTTGTTATTTACACAAATACCTTTTCATCCACACAAGCAACCGGCTCTAAAGTCTCTTGCCTGGTCAGACATCGAACCGGCGCTAAAGTCTGTCGCTCAATCATCAGTTTCGTGGAAAGAGACATAGCATCTACATCCTTCATTGGTGTGTTATCCCGCTGCAAGCAGTGATCAGTACAGGAGATCAGGTGCAGCACCGCAGACAACCAGTCAGCTCCAGTGCAGCTTGCTGGAGGAGATAGAGCCTGCTGCTATCTTTAACCTGCTCTCCTACTGGAGACATCCACGGAGCTGCTGGCTGACTAGTCTGTGTATGTTGTACAGGACAGACAGCTGTAGAATATTCCAGTGCGATATGCTGTACTATACACTCCCTGGGTGCCCTTAGAAAAAAAATTGAATTAAATTTAAACACAATTCATTTGTAACTTCAAAAGGTAAATCGAATAGTTCCACTCCTGAATGCAGTTTCTTGTATGCGTCTGTGTATTAATCTGATATGTTTGTTTCTGTGTTTTCATTTTTTCCAGGTCTGAAACGTAGCTATACCTGCGAGGTCTGCAGTGTCACACTCAACTCTGTGGCGCAGTACCATGCACATCTGCAAGGCTCGAAGCACCAAAACAAGTGAGTCGCTCCCACCGTCCACCAAAGCAACAGAGCTCATATCATCCTGTCAGCTTGCCGCACGATGGCATCGGCAGTTAGTAGGCCTCAGTTTAAATGCATCTTCCTTCATCTTGCAGCTCCATTGAAATCCAATTGTCGCTTTCAAGGAGGTTTTCACACGCAAACATGCAGCGAGTTTTGTGCGTAGATGATGGGGAGAGATCTTAGTGAACGCGTTGGGTCTTTGAGCAGATGTTACAGTAAACAGGGCTGTGGAACAGAATCACTGCTTCCTACAGGCATCTTGGGATCCCCTCATGTTCTGGCTTATTGAAAGCAATTAGTTTTAAGAGAAGAAATGTGTCTAATTGAGCAATTTTTCCACTTATTTCACATTGCCTCTAATTGGTGCTTGTGGTGCCTGCAGGAGGCTATCCAGAGCCCAGAATCAACAAGCACTTATCTAGATGCATGTAACCCCCACCCAAAGCCTGCTACATGCCTGCCCAGACCCCACAAACACACAGCGCAGCACAGTCATATCAAACACTGACATCGAAGCCCAGATTTCGAGCCCCATACTTGGGGGTGAAGAGAAAGGGGAGTGGGAGGGATGTGGAGGTGTGAATGTATCTGGCTGACCGCTAGGTGTGAGGTTAGCAGCTTAGCTGCTGTAGGGCGGAGCGAGGCATGTCCTGGAATGAATGCGGACTGCTGGGCAGTGTCTGGTCGCACTCGTCTAAAGGGGGATGCGTGCACAGGGAGACATGACATGGTGTTTAACAGCCCTGAGCTTCAGTCACGCTCTCCTGCACCCTCTCTTCTGACTGAGCTGCTGTGCAGTACGGACACCCAGCGAGGGGGCCTCACCCCCCTCCATCCTCCCTCTACCCTGCAAGACCACCCCTCTAGCTTCTTACACCACCCCTCTCCACCCTCTACCCACCAACCCCCCTCCACCCTCCTCCACCACCATCTACCACCCTCTGCCACCCACCTCCACCCTACACTCCTTCAATACAACCCCCTCTGCCTTCCTGCACCATCCCTCTCCACCCTCAACCACCGCCCTCCACCCTCGTCTCACCACCCCCTCCACCCTCCTAGAGGGGGGTTTCTTCTTCCACCACCACCCCCTCTACCCTCCACCACCACACCCCACGCCTCTCCACCCACTCCCCCCACTACCCCTCTCCACCATCCTCCCTCTCCACCCTCCAACATCACCCCCCTCCTCCACTACCCCTCTGCACCACTTTCCCCCCTCGACCACCCCTCTTCTTCACGAAGCACCCCTCCCACCCTACCTCACCACCCCCCTCCATCCCCTTCCAACCAGGGCCGCTGAGTCTGTAGTGCCTGCAGTGTCACGGGTGTATTTAGGTCATTGCTTCATGCCGGTGTGCTTCTATAAAATGAAGGAACATCTGCACAGTGATAAAGGGAGGACTGGACTGTTGTTTGTCTTATGTATCCTTCATCATAACTGACTGGAAGCTGATGGTCAAAAGATGTGCTGTTTCATCTGAAAGTGCTGCTTCTTTATTTCATGCCGAAACAAATGATATTATGAATGGATCCCCTGCAGTAGGCTTGGTTTTGATGTTTTGATCCGTATAACGCCGTTGTCCTGAATGATTGGATCTGTTCAGGTCAGGTCAGGTCACTTTATGTCATATGTCATACAGTACAGAGTCACCCTGATCTGTGTGCATGCTCTTTTCGACCCTATTTATACAGTACGTGGCTAACTTGGACTGAGTCCAAGTCAATGAGGAAATTCAATTTGAACTCAGAAGGGGGAACAAATTAGCCAATCACAACCTAGCTACTAATAAGGTCTGTAGATCAATACTCCCCCAGCAAGCCAGCTAGAGCCGTACAACAACCCCAGTACCTAAACACTTAAACCCTTCCTCGTGCTGCCGGCTTCCAGAAGAGGTCTGCCACAATCGGAGGTCCCCCCCTTTGATTTACTAACTCTGTCTGACATGCTTCTCTCTTCTCTTTCCAAGAATGTGTGGCCATGTCCTGTTTGGCTCGTCAGCTCTGGCGCTGGCCCCATTTTCAGACCTGAGTGCTTTCACACAATCTGTCCTTGGGCCTGCACTGTACCTCTACACTGGGAGATATCCAGGGCATTTGTCTAGTGGGATATGTGTGTGTTTGTCCCCGTGTGAGGGTGTATGTGTGTATCTTTGTCTGTAACAGAGTGGTTGTGTGTGTGTGTGTGTGTGTGTGTGTGTGTGTGAGGGTGCTTATGTGTGTATCTTTGTCTGTAATAGAGTGGCTGTGTGTGTTTGCGTGTGTGTGTGCGTGTGTGTGAGGGCGTGTGCGTGTGTGTGTGTGTGAGGGCGTGTATGTCTGTAACAGAGTGGCTGTGTGCGTGCGTGTGTGTGTGCGTGCGTGCGTGTGTGTGAGGGCGTGTGCGTGTGTGAGGGCGTGTGCGTGTGTGTGTGTGAGGGCGTGTATGTTTGTAACAGAGTGGCTGTGTGGGTGTGTGCGTCGTGGTGGGTGTGCTTGTCCCCAGGCAGTGTGGGAAAGAGGGCTTTTCTGCTGAGTGCTGCAGAGACACCCAGGGATGTGTCTGGTCA
Source organism: Thaleichthys pacificus (assembly GCA_023658055.1). Taxonomy (NCBI): domain Eukaryota; kingdom Metazoa; phylum Chordata; class Actinopteri; order Osmeriformes; family Osmeridae; genus Thaleichthys; species Thaleichthys pacificus. Next base: position 1,480,731 of record CM042864.1, on the reverse strand, counting down.
GTATTAACTAAGGGAACATGGGGAGAAACACATTTGACCTCTTGTCCAGGGAATGCAGCGAGGAAGCAGAAACACACATCATCTCTCTCTCTCTGTCTCTCTCTCTCCTTCTCTCTCTGTCTCTCTCTCTCTCTCGTTGCACATACTGTATAGGGTTGGAACTTTTTAAGGATCAGTGGAAAAATCTGTAATTATCCAGCATGACACCATTATGCTTCATGTGAATAGTCCTGCACAGGGTTATTTAGGTTCCTTTGGCTATAATTACCGTGCACTTTATGTTTAATGTAACCTTTACTTAATCCGTTATTTATATTATTTATATCATTGAGATATAAAAAAGGTTGTTGAGTCCTGGCCAAGAAACTATTGGCAGCACCCAGGCATTACAATATTACAACATGAAAAATGTAAGGTATTCGAAAACAAAGAATACCTTAATCACTGGAGCAAACTAAAATCATAAATCAACTTACAACAAAACAGTTACAGGTGAGGGAGTCATCCATAAACCACTCCATAAATCGTTTTAAAACACCAATCTTGACAAGTTCCTTCACTTTAAAACAAACAAATCATTTAACTGTGTGCTGGGGCTTTAGGGTTAATGTAATGTATTCATCTAGCAGACTATATTTATCAAAAGAGGTGTACTGGGGGGATTCAAGTACTTCCGGATCCACAATCAAATGCTCTACCACTGAGCTATACCCATCCCCATGCTCTACCACTGAGCTATACCCATCCCCATGCTCTACCACTGAGCTATACCCATCCCCATGCTCTACCACTGAGCTATACCCATCCCCATGCTCTACCACTGAGCTATACCCATCCCCATGCTCTACCACTGAGCTATACCCATCCCCATGCTCTACCACTGAGCTATACCCATCCCCATGCTCTACCACTGAACTATACCCATCCCCATGCTCTACCACTGAGCTGTACCCATCCCCATGCTCTACCACTGAGCTATACCCATCCCCATGCTCTACCACTGAGCTATACCCATCCCCATGCTCTACCACTGACCTATACCCATCCCCATGCTCTACCACTGAACTATACCCATACCCATGCTCTACCACTGAGCTGTACCCATCCCCATGCTCTACCACTGAGCTGTACCCATCCCCATGCTCTACCACTGAGCTATACCCATGCTCTACCACTGAGCTATACCCATCCCCATGCTCTACCACTGAGCTATACCCATCCCCATGCTCTACCACTGAGCTATACCCATCCCCATGCTCTACCACTGAGCTATACCCATCCCCATGCTCTACCACTGAGCTATACCCATCCCCATGCTCTACCACTGAGCTATACCCATCCCCATGCTCTACCACTGAGCTATACCCATCCCCATGCTCTACCACTGAGCTACACTCATCCCCATAGATGGATGAGGATCTGAAGCCTGGGCAGATGCAGAGATCAGAGTGGTATGAGCAGACACTGAGGTCATCTCCCAGGAATGACATGTCATGTCATCCATTAGTAGATGTGACGGAGGAGAAAGATAATTCTGGAGACAGCAGTCTGGGTACGACGTACATTCTCCAGATTCAATGTGAGGGAGCGGTGGTGTGTGTGTGTGTGTGGTGGGGGGGGGGGGGGGGGGTACGCAGTGAGAGAGAGCCCCCTCTCTGCCAGACGCCAATTCCTCGAACATCGATAGGTCAAGTCGAGCAGACAGCCTCATTACCATGGTATCACCAGCCCCTCGTCACACCATCCATCAACGCCCAAGCATCCCTGGCTGTACTCGCCTGTACGACACACAGACACACACACAGACACGAACACACACACACGCTCACATGCATGGACACAAACACGTAAATTGGAACACATGCACACACACAGGCACACACACACATGGACAGACACACACAGACACACACACAGACACGAACACACACATGCATGGACACAAACACGGAAATTGGAACACATGCACACACACAGGCACACACACACATGGACAGACACACACAGACGCACACACAGGGTCACACGAACACAAACACATTGGTACACACACCGACTCACACATGGACACAAACACACGGGGACACACACACATTCATCCTAACACAAACTAATCGTGTGTAGAGAAGGCATTCGTCTTTGCTTTCAGTGGCCGTGAATGAAAGTAGGATTTACAGGGAGGTTGTGTGTCACAGTCATTTGTCATTTTGCTTCTGGTACCAATGTTTAGGGAAATCATCCCCCCCCACACACACACACATGCACACACACACACACATACACACACATGCACACACACAAACAGACAGATGAGTCTGTTCTAAAGGATTTTTCGCTCTCAGGGTTGATGACGCTGAGCCCCCATCCACCATTTGCCAGTCACCTAATAACAGAGATTATGCTAACGTCATTATGAGCCTTAAGTAGGATTTTATATGCGAGGCATTACTGCCCGAATGGAATATAGCAGTACTGTTTTGACCAGGCTGGCGGATATTTTTACAATGGGAATTGAAACTGAGAGATATAGATTCTTAATAATTCATTGCCATGCCTCCCTGAAATTGTTCTGTCGACCTTTGTTTTTTTGTCAGGATGTAATCTACAGGAGCTGTCGGGCCACAAATGAAATGGAACAGTCTGGACATTTGACATTGGAGGGTTACATGTACAGTGGGGGAGGGGGAAATTAATAGCAGCTTTCTATTGTGTTCCTATTTGATGAAATCCATATGTTTGTGACAGGGAAGCCCGCCTCTTCTCTGTGTAGTGTGACTGTGTGTCCTGCTCTAAGCACAGGGAACATAAAACCTAATGTATTCACAGCTCCAATCCAGCTGGTTAAACTGCCAGACAAAGGCAGCTTGATTTATGCAGTTTACCTTTGTGGATTCTGCCATGAGCCAGGGACATGAAACGGAATGGTGTATTATGGAAAGGCTGTTGTTTGGATGGTCTCCCACCTGCCTCCACCGTCCTCCCACGTGGTTCCTGCGTCGGAAGGATGTGGCTCCACTTTCATGTCCGCGCACACACACGTTCTCCGCACAGCACCTGATGTTCCCACACCCTGCAGTACTGTACACCCTTAGAGACTGGCCCACAACAAAACGAAAGCAGACTCGTGTTCTGCTTCTTCTCTGGGATGACATCTCTTTGAACCTAGTCTCCTCTTTCTTCCTCTTCTCTGTGCCGGCCAATTTGCCACTTGGCTTTGCCTTGGCCCGACTTTCAAACCCAATCCTGACTGTTTAGCTTGTTCTGAATCTCCGTTCCCAAAGGGAGATTTCATTTCCTCGTCATAAAGAAAGTAAACAGGAAGCGGCAGGACGAACAGCGCAGAAGAAAGGTATTGACTTTCTTTTTTTGGATCATAAGTCAAACAATAAAAGTCAATATTCCCCTCAGTGTAAAATTCAATTCAGCTTCTTATTGCCAGGATTACTATATGTGACAGGTAATATCATTTTCACCAACTATGGAGAGTGCAAACTAGGCAGATATAAAATAACTTGCTGTTGTGTGTATACTGTATTCGGTGCTGTGAACTTGCGTCTACTGTACTCATTTCTCTGGCATTTCACCTCACTATTCGTTTAGTATGGTGGAGGCGACATTAAGGATACAGCAGTATTCCCGGGAGTGACGTTGACAGGTCGTCTGCCGGCTTCCTCCTCCAGGCTCTCTTAAGCATGACAGTCCTCGAGCATTGCCCAGGGAGGAGGCATCCCCTGGGGCCTGCATCCCCTGGCCTAGGCTCTGTCGGACCAGCCCTCCCAGAAACACACCACCCGCAACCCGCACGCCTCGATCACTCCTATAAATAAACATGCATACATCTTCAAAGAGGGAAAACTGGCTGCTTAATCAGCCTTGACACTCTCAATCTCACAATCTCATTGCAATGCATCGGCGTACCCAGTCACATATCCCCCCCTCTGCTCAAAGGGCTTGTAGATTCTCGTGGTAGCAGCAGGCGTGTGTCCGGTATCATGCAAGGACTTGAGTACTGATAGAAAAACATTGGCAGGGGAAAGGTAGAGCTGTATTTGTTTGGATGGGAGCAAGTGGTAGACTCAATAGCAACGTAAGTGACCATATGAAGTGTCCTGGAGAGAGCACTTTACCAGCACAGGAGGCTGACTGCAGCGTAGCGGCTGCAGGAGTCCCTGAAGGGTTGACGAAGGCAATTGATTCCGAAAGAGCAGTCGAGCTAGCTAGCGCTGTAAGCACTCCGAGCGCTTGGAAGTACGTTTTCTGCTCGTTTTTCAAGGTGCTGGACTGCCAAAATATTGAGCAAGTGCAACTGTGCTATGGGCTGAGGAAAACCGTTTTGAGCTTAAGGTGGCGGGGGGTGATCTCTATCCAGCGTTTATTCACTGTTTGTGATTGGTTGATTGTTCATAGAGGGGGCCGGATGCCACTGCACAGCCATCGCACGTTCTGCAGAGGGAGATTTACTGCTCGACGCTTCTGCCGGAGTTAGATATCAACTCATGCAGCCTCGAAGGCGAAACCATCAGAAGTGAGATAGCGACAAGAGAGGAGAGAGAGGCAAAGCCGCAGAGACGGGGACGATTGTCACTCTTTTATGATTCCGCCTCATTTCCTCATTCATTGACTCCTCTAATTAATTCCCAAGGCACTGCGAGATAGCTGGAGGCCAGTGCTGGCTGCAAAATAGACAATTGTCAGTCCCCAAATGGCTTGAGTCCATGTCAGTTCACCTGCTGATCTCTCACTTTCTTTTTCACTTTCTCTCGCAGCTCTTTGTTTGCCCGACGTGTTTAGGATTCTCTGCCCACCTTTCAGCGTTCCCTCCCAATCGGTTGTTTTCTCGGGGCTTCTACATTTTCTTTACATCTGTCCAATTCACTGTCGTTTACGGTTGATTTGGCATCCACTTTACGGTTCCATTTCAAGTCGTCAGAAACCTTTCAGATTAAAGTGCCACGTACAGATGGACACACAAGACAGGCAAAAAGAACAGCTCCCTCGTGCTACCCTTTCAACCAATCAGCTTCAAGGCCGTAAAAATATGGCCATGATATTCATCCTCAGCATGCTCACTGGCTCAGGCATCAGTTTCCTGTGACTTCCCCCGAGAGGCCTCCGATAAATAGGCCAGATGGGAAGTAAAGGCCAGGAACATGTTAGGAACTTTTGTGTAACCATGCAGAAATCTGCTGGGTCTATGAAAACGCCCCAATGGCTTAAAGGGTCCAAGGAAATATCCTGTACTGAATGTCCATTGGTAACTGGCAGTATGTAAATCTGCAGTTTTGTAAACTAAAATCGTCTACTGTAGGCAGTAGCAACCAGCCTGGGACTATCATAAGCCACAATTGTAGCAAACGAACGAGGCTGTTTATCGCGAAGAGGGAATTAACTTCAAAGGGACTCGAAATGTCCATGTGGAATATAAGTAGCAGTATGAATAATGCATGGGAATGCTTTGCCAGAGTAATGTGCTGACACGATTTGTCACACGCCATATGAATACATAAGCTACGCTGCTCTTACTTGCTGCGTAAGGTCATGGCACTCAGGTGGTGTGTTTTGCTATGCTACGTTGTGCCCTGCGACGCTGTGTAACTTATACCCCACTTCATGGTAAATTACTTATGAGCCAGTTTGCCGATAGAGGGGAAACTGGGAGCTTTGATACCACGGCTGGGAATGCCACTTTCCCTCTTTAAGCGAGAACGAGTCAACGCCTGCTCGTCAAGTTTTGCGGAGGATGCACCTTCGAGGGTGTTGTGAAGGCAAGGACAAGATGTTGAGGGCAAGGACAGGAAGTAGCAGGCGACACCGCAAAAGTAGTGGGTTCTGGCACTTAAGACAAAGGTTCAATTTTTTGGGGAGAGAGCCAGGTGACAATATAATAGATGTTGCCACTTATGAGCTACCTCCGAGTACCCCATCTTCCCTGATTGAGCTTGTCTAGACAGAAATGTGTCCAATTAGGCGGTGCTTAAGCCAAAACACCCCATGCCGGCCTGTAGTTGCATGTTGCTGATGATGTTGCTGTGAATGACGGTGCAGCTCGAGATCAGATCGATTCTACCGGTTTGAATGCTACCTTTGAATGCAAGATTCAATCTACAGGCTTGCGCTCCACTGAGTTTTGGATACCTCAGATGCTCGCTGGTTTTAATGCCAGAAGACTATCCGTTGACATACTGTTGTAATTAAAAGGCTGATCAGACTAATTGGATCGTGCTCTTTGAACCTCTGGAACCACACATTGCATGTCCTAACAACCTGTGGTCTACCTGCACACTTTGAATCCCTATGTGTATTCCTCCACACCACAATAGTAGAGTAGAGAAGTGTAATGTCCGGAGTTTATATTATAATTAATATTAACTAATTATATTCGTTAATTATATCTGTGAGTTAAAAGGCAGTCTGTAGTCATTTCTTAATTCATTTCCATCTGTAATTTACAAGGACATTACATCTTATTACATCTTATTACAATTAGCCATGCTAATTGTAATAAGAGATGTACAAGTGGTTGGATAAGCGTATGAAGTGTTCCTATATAAAAAGGCTCCATGAATACAGAATCTCTTTAATGACAACAAAATGATAAACATGACTGGCCAATGACTGGAATGGATGAACAGCGCCACTGCAGCAGGTGCTTGTTTAACAGCAGTTTAACAGTCATTGAGAAGCACCTCTGATGTTGCTTTGTGGGTACCTTTGTTCGGTAATGGTTACATTAATCGCAGTCATGCTTTTCATTTCCTACAAAGGCCAAATGTTGGTTTTTATCATAATGGGGGCGAAGTAGCAAAAGTAGCAAACACGAGTGTTGCGTGTGTGTTGCGTGCGTGCATGTGTGTGTCCGCACGCATGTGCTACTTGCACTCACGTGTGAGCGTACAAGCGTGTTAGCCATGTTCTCGTGTGTTAGCGTTGGTACGCAAATATGTACATACACTGCGTTCGTGGTGGTGAGGGCATACGTGCGTAAACAGGGTCAAACATATCTCATATACAGGAAGCTCTCTTCTGACATGGATGTGCCCCAGTGTGGCCTCCTCCTGCTGTTGTAATGACGAAACCTTCCCCAGGGACTCACTCAGCAGAACACTCATTGTAAACAGCAGACCGCGTCTCTCTCACAAGCTTACCTGCAGCTGCCAGTCGAGCTGAATAAGGTAGAAAAAAAAATAGATGATACGTTTAACATAAATCTCACAGGTCAAGTTCAATGTTCTTCAAAATCATTCCGGACAACACCGCTGCCCCCCTCCCTTTTCCGTCAAATCAAACTCCTCACACATTCCATCCACCTTTTACAACCGTTAAGACTATCAAATGGTACTTTAGGTGTAGATTGGTGTTGGCAGTTTTGATGACAGTTATTGCCCCGATGAGAGAAACCCTATTTGGCGTCGTCTCTCAGAGAAAGCGAGAGATGACACGAGATAAGAGAGACAAGAGAGGATTGCTCTGACAGTGATTGTGTGATGATGAACCATTAGATAAGGCCTGGAGGCCAGGGAAATGGTGTGCCGGGTGCACTATAAAAGCATAAATCACCACCGAGTGGAGATAACACTGCAGACACGACTTGATGGCTTTGTTGAACTCATGAGAAACATAAAGCCGTGTGATGATATGAAGGGCACAGATGTTGGGAACTGAGAAACAGGTTTTGTACTGTAAGACTGTGTTGAACGTGTATGTAGCATAGTTCGAAGGGATTCCAGATTCATTTTCTATTCAGAAAATTGAAAATGAAATAAAATATGGAAACTTACATAACAGTTAATTTTCCTTCCCCCTATCTATCCATCTATCTATCTGTCTATCTATCTGTATGTCTGTCTGTCTGTCTGTCTCTGTCTTTCTCTCTCTGTCTCTCTCTCTCTCTCTGCAGCCTGAAGAATCAGATATGTGTCCAATGAGTCTTGAAGTGAAGAACAAAACAACAATTGGATTGATGTCAGACAAGCTGTGGTCAGCTTGCCCGCTTCTTTTGCCTCTGCTCTACTCCTTTTACTCTCCTTTTACTCTCTCTCTCTCTCTCTCTCTCTCTCTCTCTCTCTCTCTCTCTCTCTCTCTCTCTCTCTCTCTCTCTCTCTCTCTATCTCTGCCTCTGTCCTGTACTCTTTCCCACTCTCTCTGTCTCCCTTTTGCTCTCTTTCTCTCCGCCATGCTCCCTTTATCTTTCTTTCTCCCTCTCTCTACTTCTTTGTTTCTGTCTCTCGCTTCACCTTCGATGTATACAGCTTCTGCAGAGCTCTTTTCATCCTGACCAGTCTTCAGTCAGCCACGATAACATCCAGCAACTTCTCTCTCTCTTCAAAGACATTGATCCAAGGGCATAAAGATGTGGATCGCACACGGCAGTCTTGTACATGCATGGACTACAGGCTTCATACTTCTGTTTTGTTGTTGTGCGAGGCTAGAGAGAAGCAGACTATCATTGGCAATTTGATTTGAGGAATTATTTTTAAAATCCCATTTAAGTATTTCATATGTTTTTTTGTCATTCATCTCAGATATTTATTTGAATATACAGAACATTTATTAAAATGAAGAATATTTATATGTGCTTAATTTTTTGGGCCATAACATTTTTGTTAATGGGATTATTGCATAAAGGTATTACTGTATCATGCTTGGGTTTAATGATTTTTTTCACTCATTCAATCACAGTAACTCTAAATCCTTAATGACTTTAAAGGGATTCATGGCAATAATGAATATAGGGGAGGGGTCTATATAAGATTTTAAGTCTACCGTAGGACATAATTGTTATGGTATGTTGTGCAATTTTGAGCTCTTTAGTCTGCAGTTAATGGTTAGAATTTTCGGGAAATTATCCATAGTGCTTTAAATGAACCCATTGGTTTATATGTTGTCAATGTCAAAGTTAAACAGACATTTATGTGTTAATGTGGTCTTCGTCTCAGGGAAGTCCCATTGAATTAATCCTCAACTGCCCAAAAGTCAGTCATTCACTTTCAACCAATTCATTCCAATAGACCCTTCTAGAATATGTTGATATGCCATTGGATCAAAACCATGTAATTTAGTAATGGTGTCAAACTATTGCTGTGATGATGTCCTATTTGGAATGAAGAATATTTCAAAATCAATCCGACTTTGTATACCCTTATCTAACCGTCCTGTATAATTTATTCGAATGCATTATTCCGTTAACTTGGTCCCACTTTAAACATCACTTTAGAAAATCTGCATTTATGTACACTTTACAGACAGTTCTAGAAAGGTGTATAATAAAAGTTGCAGAAACTTGCAGATCTTTTCCGGTGGGACCAAGCTATCTTGTTAAGGGGTTTACACAGCTGATGGTAGTATTTGAGAACCACAAACCAGATGATCTTGGATGAGATTCTAATGTTGTAGATTGGATTGTTTGTAATTGATAAAGCCAATGTACAGTATCTGTATAGAGAAGAGTTCTCTAGTCTACTGTCAGTAGTGCAATGTCAACAGAACACTCGTGTTTGATCAATAATGTAGCCTTGATGAAGCTGTTAAATATGGTATCGATGTGCTAATCTGATAACTGTGTGTTCTGTTTTGAACTGAGCAACTTTGAAATTGTCACACCATTTTTAACGCTGCTCTCGTCTTTTGTTATTGTTTTTTTTTTTTTTACTTTGCGGTTTTGTTTTCTGCTAAGAACAACCCACCAAAGCTGTTAGTGAGATGCAGAGAGACAATAGGAAAACATCTCGGACTGAACACCAACTGAAGCTGGCTTGATGCGAAGCCACCTGCCTTGTGATGCCACAGGCAACAACCAAGTCATGTATAAAGTGTTTTTAATATTACAACCGAGAAGTACTATCTGCACGTACTGTATTTTGTCAAAGCAAACTCTGCAATCCACCAAATTGCTGTACTCAGCCCAAGTCATCCATTCGGTCCAGTTTAGCATTGGACCTCTAGTGTCCATCCCTTCGTCAGGGATCGCCCACCTCCCATGAACACCTCTTCCCTTGTTCTCTGACATCATGTGCTCTTCTGTGACTGAAAATAAATAAAAGACACATGCAACAATGACATCCTCCCCCCTCCCTGTTGTTATTGACTTGAAATGTCTGTTCACATTTACATTTAGTCATTTAGCAGACGCTCTTATCCAGAGCGACTTACAGTAAGTACAGGGACATTCCCCCGAGGCAAGTAGGATGAAGTGCCTTGCCCAAGGACACAACGTCATTTGTCACAGCCGGGAATCGAACTGGCAACCTTCTGATTACTAGCCCGATTCCCTAACCACTCAGCCACCTGACTCCCTTCATCTGGTTCCTTCACCCACAAAATCAATTGAAACAACACCAGGTCAATAGAAGCTGAGTGGGTGACATGACATGTGATGTTTATTTAATGACCTTTACAGTATCAGAATGACAGTCAATTTGTTTCAAGCATCCCAGTCAGTATGCTTCTGGATGGAGACAAACCAAATCAAAGCTGTGGATTGGGCCAAAAACAAGCGCTGCTAGATACAGACATTTTCTGTGAGCTACAATGACGGGAGTAACATCCTCATTTATTACTCGCCTGAATGTAGATGCTCCGCTCAGACACCCGGTGCCCTGAAACCCAATGTTCCACCACGCAGAGAAGCCAGACCTCTGTCATTCCTCCCAAGAAGTCAATCAGCTCCTTCTTTTGATAGTAACTTTAGTAATGAAATGTCTTGGCCTTGCCCAGTTCCATGCAGCCGGAACCATCCAGATAGATTATTCCAATTAAGCCATGCAGAAAACCGAGAATCATCAGCAGCCAAAGTCATTAATTCACTCGTTTAGAATTTATATAATAGGATGGAAATGGGAACGGTCCCAAATGGGTTTCAGTGTAAGGGGGCGTAGAGGGGGATGGGGTGTGGAGACATTATCTTTATTGACCTCTGAGGGGGTCATCTGAACTCCTACTGATAACACACATGCATCAAGGCAGACTTACTGTAAACCAGCATGTATAAAACCTGCTGTGAGCAAGTCTCGTGATGGAGCGATTTCGGGTCAGACTTGAAAACAAAGCAGCTGATAGTGCGTCTTTAGTTTTATGTATGAATGAGCGGACATGTTGTAAAGAACAATAGTCGCCTCATCGCACTGACAGACATACAGCAACCTGGGCTGGAGAACAACCGCAGGACCCAAGACGGATCTAACAGGAGGTTGGGTTACGAATCAAACCAGATCTGATGTCATCGACCCAGGATGCATCATTTGTACAATCTAAGTGAACGCATGACTACGTCTCACTTCCAGCTGCAGCTGTTAGATGACCAGGATCACCTCCCAGCTTCCCCTGTGGTGTGCGATCGGGGAGAGAGGAGGAGGAGGGAGCCTGGAGGCTGAATCTCCTGAAAATCAGTCAGGAGTGTGAAGCTTTGCTCCGGTTCCAGTCTCTCTTTTGGAGAGACAGGAGAGAGTTATTTTGAGGTTTGGGGCCAAGGTGAGAATGAGCTCAGTTCCCTATGACTGTCTGGTAGAAAGGTATACTATCTGGTAGCAGGATATACACTGTCTGGTAGCGGGATATACACTGTCTAGTAGCAGGATATACACTGTCTGGTAGCGGGATATACACTGTCTGGTAGCGGGATATACACTGGTAGCAGGATATACACTGTCTAGTAGCAGGATATACACTGTCTGGTAGCAGGATATACACTGTCTGATAGCAGGGTATGTACTGGCTGGTAGCAGGGTATATACTGTAAAGTGGCAGGATATCTACTGTTAAGTAGCAGGATGTATACTGTCTACTAGATATACTGTCTGGTGTCAAGATATATGTATACTGTCTGGTAACCAGGTAAATACTTTCTGGTAGATATACTGTCTGGTATCAGGGTAAATAATTTCTGGTAGATGAGAAAGAGGTGTCTACCAGGATATACTCTAAGTACAGAGGCGCTCTTTTGAATTCAATTCCCGGATCGGAAAGGCAGAGATGCCAAATCCACCTCGAGCCCATACAGACTCTGTCATCCATAACCAATATCTGAAATTGGGCATTTTCCAAGACGAGGCGAATTAGAGAGTGATTAAAAAAGCTTAGCTTGGTATAGTCCTTTGAATGCCAACTGATGAGATTTAGTGATTCTAGAAAAATGTGAACCCTTTCTTGTCACTCCGAACATACTGTAAATTGTTGTTGTGATTATCTGCTTCATTTAGCTCCCTGTCATCAGACTCATTCACAGAAATTTATGTTTTTATAATACCAGCCCTTTATGAATTATTCTACCATAGATAAGGTCCATTAACATGGAAACATGGTAAGAATTATCACATCGTAATCTAAATGGAGGTTTGATGTCATGTCTTCAGAAAGGACCAAAACTTCTTTGCTTGATCTACAGACAGTTAACTTTGTTCATGCCTCATGCCTAATATTTGTGGGAGTGTTTTTTTTCACATACAAAGTAGATGAAAGTCATCAGAGAAAGTAATGAACATAAATCAATTTTTAATGGTGCATTAATAAAATATTTTTTGCCTCATGATTTCCTTAGGCATTGGCACAGCCGCCTAAATTTCCTAAAGCCAACCACAAGTTCTGCTCTCATTACCTAAGCGTATTTCACAGATTATACACACAGGAAGGAAGCACATCTGCCACCACCCCCCCCCCCCCCCCCTACACACATACACACAAAATCCCTTAATCAGAATATGCAAAACAGTCATATTGATAACACAGACCAAACCACGGTAAGAAATCATATTTGGCGTCGTTATTTATGCTGTGAATCACTTTGGTTGAGATGCACTTCAGAGACTACATGACAGATCCATACCAGCAGAATTAGTTTTGGGTCTAAATGGACCCAACAAACTGGTATTGTGCTGTGTCTGACTAATGCCTTTATAACGACATCCATATTTAGAAACCAACTGTGGATGAATTACAGTGTCTTGCCATCCGTTCAGCTCAAAATGCTTTAACAAATTCCCCCCACAGCTACGTCATGATAAATGATACAACTCTATGCAATGCACATAAAACAGGATCCATCTTTATTCTGTTCCCTATGAGTCATGTGTCACTGATGAATGGCCAGAGTGGTGGGAATAGATTAGTGGCTGTCTTTCCCAGTTAGACCTCGCGTGGTCGGATCCCAGAGGCGGCCCGAGGCCCAGCCAGGCTTGTCAAGGTGTATCTGTCCAGCCACGATGTCGCCTCCTCTCATGGCTCTTCGTGTTATTATTTCTATTCCTTCTTTTCCTCCCTCGCCGCTCTCTTTCTCTCTCAGCTAATAAACAGGCCTTCTCATTCCCAGGCCAGTGTCGTCCTAGGGGGCAGGCCTGTCAGGGTGGGTTAGTGTTGCGGGCGGCAAGTCCGCCAGTCCCTGGATCAACTGGAACGGGGCTTCGGTGGCTTGGCATGCCAGTCGGAGGAACACGACCACGAGCCCAGCACCACCACACACACACACACACATATACACACACATACGCACACACATGCTGTAGACCTCAGGGCCCGGTGACGGCGTTCCTGGAAAGGCTGTATATGTGACTCCCCTGCTCCGTGGCACTCGCAGGTTTGCTGCTCTGGCACACTATCTGTATACCGTATTAGCCCAGGTCAATGTGCCGGGCTGGGTGATTAATCAGACGAGGCATTGTTTAATTGATGGTACTGTACTGGATGGAGGGGAGGGTACACTCCAGAGTAATAAGGGTTATTCTGGGTCACTGGTGACCCATGGTTGAAGCTTCCAGATATCATTACATAATCTGCCATGGCTTGCTCTTTCAGAGGCTGCTTGAAATGCGACACTTACAAGTCCAGTGTTACTGTCTCCCCCACTTCTAGAGACTTGTCTCTGCAGCACACTATCCTCCACAAAGCCGAAACTCAGAAGTGTTTCAGTACAGTACATCTCCTAGCTTCTAGAGGCAGTGTAAGTGTGTGTGTGTGTGCGTATCTTCAATTATTTACAGCTGTCAGTTTGTATACTGTATCAAGTCATGTTGTTTTTCTCCCTTCAGACATATCTCAAGAACCTCCACGAAACCAACAACCAAAACAATTCCCTGGTAATTCTGCAACAAATGCTACCTATTTATAATGTATGGGTCTGAAGGGCAGTGGTGGGTTCCTCTCTTAATTGGTTTCGATCTCTCATCCCAAGAGACCTGAAAGACATTATAATCAAGTAAGATTTGGGACACTGCATAAGGTCACATTGAACAAAAAGCTGGTGCAATGTAATAATAATGTTAATAATTGTCAACGGATCAGATTCTCAGAATCAAGAATCCCACAATGTATAGATAATGATACTGTAGGGGTACACCCACCAGCAACCAAGCTTTTTTTTATACAGTAGATACATTCAGATGAATAATATCATTTACAAAGCCTGCACGTCTGACAGGTATACGAACATTGTACTGTGCTTAATACAGCTTCCAAGTATCTGCATCCCCTTCAGGGTACAGAGTAATGTAGGCAAATATGCAAGGCCCACCATATGCCAAGCCATGTATATTTAATTAACATTTCTATTCCTTTCTTCTCTCCGCCCTCGTCTGAGGCTGTGCTCGTCCGCAGGTGGGCTCGCGTCGCTTTATCAAGCTCCCTGTGTCGGATGGACCTGGGGTTTTGCGCGTGACGTTTTGGGTTCCTCATGCCGTGGCGTGGCTGCTGCTGTTGCGTGCAAGCGTGCGTGCGGGAGACTGCAGCGTTCGTCTCCGAGCCGGCCGGTCTTCACGGAGCTGATCAAACATTCATCAGATGAGCTCATTATAGACAAATCTATTCCTGCTCACCACTTCTCTCACCCTTTCCCATTTCCCCCCTAGGATGGAACTGTTTGCGCTCATTCTCTTCTTTCAGTTTTCAGCATTCAGCTCTCCTGATTGTGCTAACTACTTGTGCTGTGACTTGTATGTTATGACATTGGGGTAAGGTCATTGCCTGGTATAAGATTATTTTTGAATGCCACGGGTTATGTCAGATGGCTGAGCGGTGAGGGAGTCGGGCTAGTAATCTGAAGGTTGCCAGTTCGATTCCCGGCCGTGTCAAATTACGTTGTGTCCTTGGGCAAGGCACTTGTGTCCTTGGGCAAGGCACTTCACCCTACTTGCCTCACGGGGAATGTCCCTGTACTTACTGTAAGTCGCTCTGGATAAGAGCGTCTGCTAAATGACTAAATGTAAATGTATGTGTGGCCCATTTCAGATACATGTGTGTTTTGTAAGCAAGCACACACGTGATCGGGATGGCACCTAATGTCCCTTCCTGGCCACAGATTATTGATTGCAGGCCAAGCCAAGCTGCAGTTGTGACATAATTCTGCCATGCGTGTATCTTGTGTGTGTACCATGTGTGTGTACCATGTGTGTACCATGTGGGTGTACTGTGTGTCATGTGTGTAAACCATGTGTGGACTATGTGGGTGTACCATGTACCATGTGTCTGTACCATGTGTTTACCATGTGTGTACCATGTATGTGTGCCATGGTGGTGTAGCATGTGTGTGTACAATGGTGGTGTACCATGTGGGTGTACCATGTGTACAGTGCTATGTGTGTGTGTGTGCGTGTGTGCGTGTGTGTGTGTGTGTGCATGCGTGCGTGCAGATGGACCAAATTGCTTCAAGTAAAACCAAGTTTCCTGCCTTGCATTTCCAGACAGATAAAACCAATGAGTGTGTAATCATTGTTCTTCCATCAGCATTGACCTGTCTACTGCTGACACGGTTTGTATTCCACAGGGGGGAAGACACTAGTCCATTGATCTGTGGCTTGGGCACTTTCTCTGGAATGTTGTAATGACAGCCTTGGGAGAGCTTGCTGTTACAGTGAGTGTACTGAATGTGTTGGAATTTGTGTGTGTATGTTTGCATGTGTGCATGCGTGCAATATTTATTTGTACACAGCTGCAAGTGTGCATGTGCTGTACTTGTGTATGTGCCTGCATGTGTGTGTGTGCGTGAACCTGTGTGTGTGTGTGTGTTTGAGAGTGTGGACTCTGGAACCTCTAGAGAGCTGGGCTTGTCTTCCATATAACTACAGCCAGGAGATTATCTGAGACATTTTCATGCTGCATGTTATCTGCATCTGATTTGGCTCTCAGCCCAATGTGGGCTGCTGGAATATTCTCTACTTCCATTTTTAAAATGGGCTTTTTTCAAATAACAAGTTATTTGCATGTTTAGTCTTACTTTGCTCCTTTAAAATGGAATGCATTAAGTTTGCATCGCAAAGCTTTTTGAGCACTGCTTCTTAGTGTTGTTGTGAGCATGAAATGCTTTCTCTATTAATTAAATTGAGATTAATCATTCGGAATCTTAATCTTTTGAAAATCTGTTTTAGAGCCTATCCCTCAGAAAAGCGTTGTAAACATTTCTGCATTCATCAAAAGAAATAGGCTAGGCTGAGAGTGGTCAAATTGCTCTATTGACAATCCAGAGCCTCTGTGAGTGTGACATAACCAGAGTTCTCTCCACTCCAAGGGGTAAATGGATCTGTCACATCCACTCACGTGAGCCAAGTGACAGAGGGTGAAGGAATGACTGTGTGTGTATACAGTATATACACAGTATGTGTGTGTGAGCGATAGGGTTGGGCAATAGGAACACATTTTCCTATCGACAACTATCTGCGCTTCAGTCGGCGAATTTGCAGGTAGTGACCATGGTTGACCCGTGATCCGTATGGATCCCCTTAATTCTCAAAATCTTGATGCAGTGAAAAGATAAATACTACAGAGTTGCGTGCTATGTTTTACTTTGAAGCACTAATGATTTATTTGATAATTAACAAGCGCAAATTAGCTGCAACCATGTACAGTAGGCCATACATTTTGGTGGACTGGCCGACCAACAGAGCGAGATAGTCGCAGCAAAAAAACTGCCTCAACAAATTATTTTGCAAAAGACTGTAAACTTTCAAAAGAACATATATTTACATTTAAATAACCAAGACAAAGGACTTTGAATCGGCAAAATACCGGCACGAACAAATACACTGCAATGGATTCAGCCCACTGTCGATTCCTGATGTATTTGTCATATGGCCCAACCATAGTGTGTGAGCGTGGTGATGGTGTCAGGGGAAATGGGGTGGGGTGTTAAGGTAAAGGAGGGGATCCTTCCCCTTTGTTGACTGTCTGGATGTAGGGCAGATTTTGTACCCAAATATTCTCTATATTATATGTTTGTAAACATTGCTGCATACTGTAGCAGTGCTGTGAAGGAATACAAATCCTACATTTGAAAAGTTACCTTCTCACTCATTGAGAATTCATACTTTAGGCACCCTACTAAGACAGTGCTTTGCAGAGATGGCCGAGTGGTTGGATAAAGAGCCTGTAGGACGGACGGCAGTTAGGACTTGGGAATCATGGGAACATCATCTCATATTCTGAGTCAAACCAGGAGTACGGAATCTTACACACAGGCTACTGTACAGCCTGCTTCACAAATGCAAAGGAACGCTGTCTCTTGGACCATACTGTACTGTAGAGAAAGTGCACCATGAACAGAAACAGAAAGATAAGGCTCAACCCACTCACAACGTCTCTATTCATACACGGTCACTCAACATCAAAAGTGCTCAGTTAGCACTCCCTGCCTTTGACCTTTGCATAAATGGGCTGCATGCTGACTTCCACTTCGGATTTGGTCCCTCAAATGAATGCTCCGCCTCTAGATTAGCAGTTCTGCGGTGGCTACAACGCCTGCCTGTGTTAAACTCATTCCCAACATCCCAATCCATTATTCATGCCTGACGTCTCCCAGCCACTTTGATCATTAAAATATTTTGAAAATATTGTAAGTGTAAGGAGCAAGGTAGAAATAATTGATCAGCCTGTCGAGAGAGGTGTGATGTGATTACGAATTTTAAATGGCCAAGTGTGACGTATTACTAGGCAAGCGTGGCAAATTACAACTACAATGGTCTGGGCATTGCTGTAAAGACAGTCTCTACACCTGCTGTTACATGGAAAGATGGTCAACGATTCCAAAAACATTTGCAGCGGTCTAGGTCTGTTGTCTAGGTCTGATTACAGTCATCTTATATTTTTCCCTATTTTATTGGCACATTAAGCACATTCTGCTATCGTCATCATGGTAACACAACAGCTAACGGCTGAAGTTAACTCTCAACAGATTTTGCCCTCTGGAGGGAGAGGCTTTGCTACCATTAGGCCTACCAGGGGTTTTCCTGACTCAAAATGAAGTGGAGATGGTATCCTCCTGATAGGGGTGGATTGAGACAATAATTCAGGCTGAAAATTACTCCTGAAAATGCTCTACTCACAAGGAATACATTAATCAATGCACATACAAATATGCTATACTGGACACAGTCTACAGGCTGTTGTGTCACAGCCTGTGTCAACTAGCATGGCTAGCTACTTAGCTAGCCATGCTAGTTGGGTATTTTGTGGGGTATTTTGTGTGTGAGTGTATTTTTTACTGACCTTTCGGTTTTGCCAAACATGTCAGTTATTTTGCTGCATTTGTGGCAACTTAAGGACCTGTCTAACTGTCTTCTTCCCTCCCTTTCTGGTCCACCTTTCCTTTTCTGACTGTCCTTTTCACCAGGCAACTTGTTTAAAATGTTAGGAAAGTATACCCTCTCTGGAAAGTGATGACGTGAATTCTATTGCATGCTGTGAACATATTTAAGCAGTATCACACCAGAGGGAGTGTGTTAATGGACTCATTCTCGTGTGATATTGCTTGTTTATAATGTGGAAGGAATTAAATAACTGGAAAAATCGACAATATCAGCGGACCCATTAGCAGGCTATTGGTTGTGGTTATGACTGGATCATTTATGGCTGAAATTGATCACAGTTAGGTTAGTGAGATAATATCCACAAAACTGGATTTCAAAATGATGGTTATTATTCTTTAGTATTATTACTATTAATATCACCTAACTACTATTACCAGCAAACTAACATTAGGCCTACCGGCTGTAAAGATTAGCTAGCTAGTTAACGTTAACTATAGCCAGTTGGGTGGCATTTAATGTGGGTCTCAGGGCAGAGGTTCCACACAGGCAATGTTTTATAGATGATAAGGTGTTCAAACAGGCAATTCTTGATACATCTGTCTTGGTGTTTAGGCCTACATCAGAAGCCTTTATTTTTAGTCAGTCTTACGAGTGAACTGTTGAAGTTCACAGGTTCACACCGGTGGGGGCCTCACCCTTACTGTAACTTTGATTTGTCCCTCCGCATGCTCTAATTCTACTTTCTACCCCATGGTGTGGGGGGGCGGGGGCATAGACGTCAAGTGGACATCAGTCTCTTATGATTGGCCAGACAGAGTTGCGGGTCCCTTCCTGTTCATCTACCTGGCTGTCTTGTCATGATGTGCTGATCCTATGCTTCTCAGCTTTGTGGCTATGCACTGCCTAAACTGACATGCGCCAACTAAGAGGACTGATTTGGAACTCTGAACATTTGTGTTTCGACATCCATGTGGCCCATTAAAATGTGTATCTCTACTCTTGAGGCATGACTAGGCAGGAAGGGATCCTTGACTAAATTGCTCCTCCCAAGGTTTCTTCCAGTTTTTTTCTCAATTAGTTTTCCTTGAGTCTTCCTTGAGGGTTTAGATTGATTTAGGTGCAGTTCTACGCATATGTGAAGCCCTCTGTGACATTGCATGTACAAGTAAATTTGATTTGATTTATTTGTTTCTGTTGAATTATTGTTCTGTCCCCTTCCTTGTTGGTTTGAATATTCAAAATATGTCCCTCCACTGCATATGGTAAACCCTTTCGCCTCAATCTGGAGGATATCACAGAGGTATTACTCCAAAAAGAATCATTTACACTGACCGGTTGTATGCAACTTATTCCTTGCCTTCTTAGCAGTTCACAATAGTAAGCCTATCCGCTGTGCAAAGAAGCACAGCTTGACAGGCTAGCAACAGTAACTAAGGTGGGTGGGGCTGTTGCCAAAGGTCAATGGCTGTTACCAATGACAGAAATCCAATGAGTGCAATGCTTGTTAGAACATGGTTTTCCATGTAGACACCCGTCTAAACAAGTTTTAGACGGGTGTCTTAGCTAGAGCAGGGGCGTGGCCCCGTTGTGGCCAGGGGGGGCCACGGCCACCATTGGTCAGAGAATGGCCATCCTGCCGGGCCCCCCCAACCTCACGGCACAAAAACAAACAAAAGAAAACTCCTGAACAGAAACGATATAAAACTGAACTAAATGCATTAGTATTTTTTTTATCAAGTCGTCTTATATTGTCATTTGTCACTTACACTACAGGCCCCATATTCGCAGCATGTTGGGCCACGCCCCCATCAACAGCACAAGACACAAACCAACGTGCATTCTGACAGTGCTTCAATGGAGACTAGCAGCTAACCACTGGATACCGTTAGAAAACTGCTGCTCTGAGTGATGCAGTGTTTGAGTTTTAAAATAGTTGTTTTTGACAATCAAGTGCCACCCCAAATAAAAGACTGGCCAGAGCTGGCCCCCCCCAGAAATAATGTCCTGGCTACGTCCCTGAGCTAGAGATGGATGTCTTTATGACCCTCACGGAAAACTCAACTTTAAGGTCAATAAAACAATTGCCAGTTCCTCACACTGTCTTGGTCTAGTCTTCTGCACTAAGCTGGCTACCCAAAACCAGCCCACAGTGGACATAACAGCCCTGGGTAGATAGCAGGGGCTGAAGAGCCCTGCATAGATGCTAGATTAAAGATCCTGTAAAGTAAATTCCATGTTTTGCTTCTAAGTACATTATATACGTGTGAAATGAGTTCCTGAAAGCATGTGCAAAGCGCTTAAACTTTGTTGCACTGAAATGTGGAGTTAGACCAAAGAACAGTTTATCTTCCATTTTCAGATCAGGTTTTAATGGGCGGAGCCAAAAAATGCCCTATCTACGTCATTTCGCCCTATCTACGTCAGATCACTGAATGGCTCCTCCTGCTGTAGCCTACTGTTATTGTAGCCTACATCAGGTAGCTAGCTAGCTTCAGGATATCTCCCACCACCCGCAACTGCATCTTCCCTGGATGCAAGAACTCCAGCTGCGCTGCAACGCCATTGAAGTTCCCTATTGATAATGAAAGGAAAAATAGGTGGATAGATTTTGTGAAGAGCCACGCTCATGGAAAGCTTCGGATAAACTCCAACAGCCGCCTCTGCACTGACGATTTCACGGCGGACAGTTTTAACATGGACCAGAGACAGACGGGGTTCACCAACACACGGCTTCTCTTGCAGCGCGGAGCCGTACCGAGCATCGCCCCTCCGGCCGTTCATCCTCCGGTCGCACCTGGACCATCCACCGCCGCCAGCAGTTCATCACTCAGTTCTGTGTGCTTGTTATAATTATACTAGATCACTTTTCCAGAGGTATCTCTGCTATGAGTTAGTGCAAACCGCTAACTTGATATTAGGCTACTCGGTGTAGAATGATGGTATTTTGGTGAAATGGTAGCTAATGTGCTAGAAGTAGTTGGAGAGCTCACTGTCTGCTGTCTATGGTGTCAATTTTTACTCCTGTGTTACAGCTCAGGGGAACATTTCATTTATATGCATCTGTATGTTTCACTCATTGAACAAATAAATTCTAATTCTATACTGTTTTGTTCGGCTTGACGTAGCGTCCATTATCGGGGTCGTAGGTAGCTTACTTGAGAGAGGGGGCACCTTCCAGCGAGGGGGCCGAGCTTCAGCTCCTTCAGGCAACACGCCCCCCCAGTCTCGAACAGAGAAGACTGCTGATTTTCTTACGATTTCAAAGCCTAATTTAACATACTTGTCGGTGTTTTTTATTCATTCGAATTTGGATGGGTAGTTAATAACACATTATTCTGTGGTGTGGTGAATTTGAAACTCGTTTTTAATTCCACTTTACAGGATCTTTAAAGGCCGCTAAACTGTATCGGTGCTAACTTCTGTCCTAACATTTTCTCAAATTGTTCTACCAGGTTTTACTGAACTTGTGCACATCAAGATTAGGTTTAAGGTTAGAGTTAAGGTTTGGGTTTAAATCAGGGCTAAGGTTAGGGTTAAAGGAACGGTTAGGGCAGTGGTTCTCAATCCTGGTCCTCGGGACCCCCTGCCCTGCATGTTTTAGATATTTCCCTGCTCCAACACACCTGATTCAAATAAATGGGCCTGATAACGACCCATTCATTTGAATGGGTCGTTATTATATTTTGTATCCCATATACTTGATGGAGTTGTATTTCTCCATGTACTGTAGCTTGCTAATCAGTTGTGCACCAAAGAGTGACAGCCAAGACACAAGCAGCGGATTAGACTTAGAAAGCTTTGATAATGTGCACAGATTTGAAACAAATTGAGCATTAGCAGACACCAAGAGGGCTTAAATTTCTCTTAAGCCCTTGATTGTTCAATTAGACTAATGGCAAGTGAAAAGAAGGCACCACCTATGGGTTCAAATTTAGTTCAGCACAGGATCACCCAGGCCTTTCCAACTTCATACAGGATGCCTCAGCGATGCTCTGAATAAAGTGCCATTAACGCAAAGTTAATATCAAGTTTAGGATCATCTCAACTTCATCTGGCAGCTAGCCTGTATAAAGTCTTCCGAATGGAGCCAGACACAGCCAGGTACGAGGAGGGTATCGGGTTGCGACCCCCTGTGGCTACATGAAAGCCCCATGTCAACTCCTTCTCAGCTGACATCCTGGCAAGGCTGGCTGGCTAGTTGATATGAGCTCCCACCCCCTGTAAGTGGACGGGAAACCCTATCAGGTTGTCCTCATCAAGTAAGTCTCAACAAGTCAGGAGACACTGTACTGCCTTCAGCTCTTTCTCTTACTGCCTGTCACTCTCTTTTTCTCTTTAGTAGTCCAGGGACATGGCCCTGACCCAGGACCTACACAATACCTAGCCGACCCCCCCCCCCCCTCCACCCCCCCCCCCCCCGCGCACACACACACACACTATACCTAGCTATCCACCACCCCCCGTATCCAAGCATATCCAATAAGGGTTCAGTAGAATGTCAGCCTTTATTATTGGCAAACTGTGGCCACTCCAATTATGTTACTCATATCGAATCATATCAATGTAATCTCTTTATCAGGAGCCTGCATCACCGGAGTCCATCCAAGGGGTCTCAGAGAAGCTGCAACCAAACAAACAAATGACAGTTTTGGACTCAAAGTTCAGTAAAGATCCTTTCCTGGCCAATGAAAATCTGATTGCATTGCAATTACTGCATTGTAAACTATTTGACTTTTTGTCCATTTATTCACAATGATTTGGAAACTATTTTGTAAATGCTAAACACTTTTAAAGAGTTGGACAGTTTTGTCCAACTGCACTGTGAAGTTCTATGATTGATATGAAATGGGCAGCTTGTTGTGCATGATGCTGTTTCAGTTTACTTTTTCAACACTTACAATGTGAGTGTGAATAACAATTTATTAAAAGGGGGAAATCACCGGGGGGCATGTTTAATGTCAAAAACAAAATTTGAGAGAACTTTCTCGCCTAGGCTAGCAGAAACTGCAGCCTTGAAAACTCCTTCACTGGAACGTGTATTAGTCCAGCTCACATAACTGTTATTGATCGGATGAAATGCATTTTTGGCAATTTAAACCTTATTCGACGTGTGAAGCCCGAGGGAGCTCATTTGTTTTGATGAATAGTTTTTCCATTGTAAAATCCTAGCTATAATTTTGACATACAGCATAAGCTACAGGGTTTCAAAGGGATTCTGTTCTATATGCAGATTCATGGTCCATGCACACACGCAGGCACGCACACATACAAGCACACACATCACACAGGTTCATTTCTTTTGGAACCTGGAGGATGCCAAATCATCTGAAATGCCGCCTGACAAACGCTGGAAAGAAAGAAAACCATGACAAATGGTCTATGAAATGATTTTAACTCAAACATTACCTGCCTATCATTCCTTAGGCAGATGCTCACGGAGCAGCTAAGTTTCAAAAACTCCCCGTTCAATAATGCAAAAGCCATTCAGCTGAACTCTGAAACATTAGAGCTTTTTTAGTTTAAAAACTTCAGCCCTTGTCTTTCATCTCACTGGCACATATTCGGTCAAAATGACAGAGAGCAGATCACACAAACCCATCTTCTGTAGTCCACTGCATCTGCAGGTTACTGTAAGGAGGCCAGAAAGTACAGAGTGTCTGTGGACAACGGTACTGAGGTCCCCTGGGACAATCAGAGTATCTACCCATAGACAGAATTCAACAGAACCCAGAAATACACTATCTCAGTCATGTCCCCATAGTTCGGTTTTTCTCTGCCCTGGTGTTCCCTGGTGTTCTATGTCATTGTCTTTACCTGTCTTGTTAATTGTCATGTCATCTCGGTTAGCTTGTTTGTGTTATTGCGTCCACCTGGGTCTTTTTTGGCTGTGTTTGTAGGTTTTATGTCTTGTCCTTACATTGTCGTTACATGGAAGCTGCCGGTTCCCAGCTTTAAGAGGAATACACCTTTTGCTTCTCGGAACCCTGTCTGCCTCTCTGTCCTGCGTTTGGGTCCTAACCCTGCACTTACACCATGACATACACCAGTGGAACCTTTTTTTCATAACAGCTTGATACCGCGTCACCTTTAACTCATAACCAACTCAAGGAATGCCACAGGAGAGACTCTGATTGGACATGGACCTCAGTGTTCTTGTGAGTGAGCCATATTGGCCATCCTCATTCCTCACCAGAGGATTGACTGGAGTGAACCTATTTCTCTGCTCCAGAGATTTAGCACATCCCCTCATAAATATTTAAAGGGTCCTTGCTATACTTAGCCGCTGAATCATGCATCTTGCGCAACAGATGTTATAGTCTGGCTATCTAATAGATCATCATGTTCCCTTCAGGAGGAGGTGGACTGGGCAGTCTGGCTCTCTCTGACACCATTTGATGTCATTGTGGCCTTTTCCATTAACCTCTTGCATGGGTCTCAAAACAAAAAGAAGGCAAATGTACAGAATGCCTTTATTTGTAATGTGGGTCTATTTTCCAGGTTCCAGTTGAAATGTAGATGCAGTGATGTGTTGATCTGTGGGCCCCCTTCTGTCTCCTCAGAAGGGGGGACGAGGTGCCCCTGAGCTAGCAGTGCTGTTTGGTCTGCCTATGACCATGACATATTGGTTAATGCACGGGGAATGGTCAAGAACAGTTTTTAAGCATGCAACGGCACTCGAGACATTTAGAGAAAGCAATCAAAAAGGCAAATATAACCCCTAAAGAAAATCTCACTTGTGAACCAACCGTTCTGCTCACATTCCACAGTCAGGCCTTCTTGTTATTGATCCCGTCTATTCTCTAAAGCTTTAAGATAGTTACACTACATACAGTTGTCCACACTCTAAATATCCCAATAATAGAATAACTGATTTTTACGGGAGAGAAACATGTTCATTCCGGTGTTGTTAGGACATGTTAATGTTCCCATGCAGGAATACAGATGGTGGCTGATACCAGATGGCTGTTCATCTTGTCTAATTTGCTCGTCATATTTGTCTGTTCATTGGGGGAATTTGTTAATGTTCCAATCCCTCCTGTACTGATCAAACTAAATCGACAAGTTCCAAAGCTTTGTGCATTTATTTCTGTCTCGCCCACGGCTGTGCCCCTGTTTGAGTTTTCATGTTTATCCCTGCCCAGGCTGTCCCTGCGTCTGATTCACTGCACCTGTGTCTTGTTAACTGTCTGTGTGAGATTTTCAGTTGTTTCTTGTAGTTGGTTTCACCTGTGTTTAGTTTGGTCCTGTGTATCGATGGCTCCTCTCATGGCCAGTTTTTATCAGTTCCTTTTTGTTGAATAAGTGAGTATGCCTTGTGTGCTCAAGTTTTTGGAAGACTAAATAGTTTGGGCTTTCGGGTGATCCTGCCTTGCCTTCCTCTCCTTGCATTTGGGTCCACCTCCTGCACTTACCCCTGACACCATCACAGCTGGGAGCAGTGGCCATTTTGCCAAAGTTTACATTGGCAATTTCCAGTGCTTGTGGCTTTTTACCACCAAGCCCATTTCATCATCTCGATTGGAATAGAACTGCGGCAGAGGATCCTTATTTTAGAAGTTCCATCAGGGGGCTTGTTTGAGCCGTAATCATGAAATCATTTTGGGTATAATTGTCAGGGAGGGGACGTAAACACCTGGTGATTTAGGAGCATCTTCAGAGTACCGGGGATCATGACAGAGTCGCTGAGATGCCACTTAATTCTCAGTTTGACCATTCAATGATTCATATCTCAGATCAATCTGCCAGCCAGGCCCAGACTCAAATTACACACCAGCTGAATCATTTAGCATTTACTCTGGGGATAAATTACCTTTTAAAGCACATTATGCCTGTGCTCATCTCTCCAGCAGCAGCAATGCCGGCCAAGTACCTGCAGGAGTGGGTGTCCTTCGGAGTTAATGACGTTATAAAATGAAACAATTGATTTGTCCTTTTTTTCCTGGCAAGATAACGCTTCCAAAGTCCTGTTTATTTTTGCCAAGGGACTTGGTTATTGTCTTTGACACATTTGTCTCGTAGGTATTTGAGGTAACTCTGTTACAGCTTTTCTATTATCCACTCACGATGCGTTCATTGGTACTCCATGTGAGATGACTCTGTGGCAAACCGTATCAAGGATGTTCACAGTGTTCTGTAACACTATCTCCTGACTATTATCTTACATATATGAGCTGGTACTAGATATCATACACTAGTGTCACACTGGCTTCGGGGTCGTGTTCCGAGGTCTTACTAAGCCCTTGCTCTATAACCTCGGACGGTATCATTTTCAAAATGGCATCATTTGGCATTTCAGTTTAGATTATTCTTTTACAAGGCTTTTCTGTACGGAGATAATTGCATCAAACATTCATGATGATTTATTACAATATCTGAAAGGCCAAACTCGTAATGCCTCACTGCCTTGCTGCAGAACAACAAGTGAAGTAGGGCCAGTTCTGGGGGGAGAGGGTGTTAATGTTTGTTAATTAACATACTGTACAGCTATAACATAACATATTTCAAACTTGGGAGCATATCTATGTTCCCAAAATATGTTCCCAGGGTCCTATGTTCCCCAGTTAAAAATTGGGTTCACATGTTAACCTTCTCATTGAAACGAGTCAAATTTGACTTGTTTCAAGTTAAATATTTCATATTATTAATTAACAAGTCTTCAAAAAAACTATATAAATCCCCCAAATCCAAAGGCAATCACTGAATTAGATGTTTAAGGTCTGAATGAAATTACCCTAAGCTTGTTATTCAAATAAATGTTTAGCTAAATGGAGCTAGCTGAATCACAAAAACGTTACGGTTTGCTGACATGTCCTACAAATGTGCTCATCTTACCTGGTTTTGTTGGTTGTTGATCCAGTTTCTCCTCTCCTTATTTGAGCATGGTTTTTAGGGTTAGAGCTAACTATAATTTTTGAAAAAGGATGGTAAACAACCTGCCACATTTGGAAGTCTGACAGCTTCTGTAAACTGTACAGAAGCTGTCAGACTGTACAAGACGTGAGACATGCTGGCTGGCATCAGTTACTTTGTATGCCATTATAGCTTGGACAGCATCGACCACATCAACAAATTAGTTCTCAGTACTGGTGAGAAATAACCAGATCCCAAACCATATTCCACAAAACGAAAGGATGTTAGATAGGATAAGATAAGGATAGATTAGGTATAAGTGGCCAGCAATCCTATGGCCTGATGATTTATCTCAGAGATAAGCCCAGTGTTTATACAAAAGAAAATCTGTGTGCATACAAATCAAGTGACAACCACGTGCCGCTGAGCACCTACTTGGAGAAGATTTATCCACCCTGCATCTCGAACTGCATGCTTTTTATTTGGACTTTAAGGATGTTCTGCAGCTGCCGTTTCAACGTACAAACTGTTGCACGCGGTATGCAGACAATTGGGACATGCTACTTTGACGTTTCATTGCGCCTTTAAACTTTAAACCCTCTTGCTCACATATCTGTCAGTTCATTGCACAAAATGTGTATAATTTCCATGGAGATACACAAACAAGGAGCTGACCAGAGACGTGCATACTGTCCGAGGACCACCAGGAGGAAGCTCTGGTGTTACTTCTGCATCTTTTGCTAAGCAGAGGATTGTGGGTCAGAATAGCCAGAAAAGCATGCTTGCTTGCATACTGCATAATGTGACCAGATGCAGTAGGACATCCTGGTATTTTTGACATACTACATATGATATACTATGTATTGGGACATACTATGTATTTTTCTGGCATACTATATGGTATGGTAGGATGGGTATTGGGATGCACTATTTGTGTCTCTTCCACTTAAGATGTCTCTGCAAATCTCCTCTTTCTGACTAGCTCCAAGGATGAAAAGACATTCCCTTTCAAAGCTAAGCAACAATCGTTAGAGTTATATTGAACATTTTCTAGACTTGAAGGTGAATTGAAGGGCTATAGATTGTCTGCACACATTACATCTAATTTAGCGCCGGTTTCGATTCTGCATGCTGGCCGTAATGACTACAGAAAGGATAGCAAGACACTTTATCCACAAGGGCCTCTTCAATGTATTGTAGAAGATTAACGAGGGCAGCGCGGTAATTCTCATCGTTTAGATATGTTAGATAAATGTCAGTATCCTAGTGCTGCAAATGTCTTCTTTAAAGGTCACTAGCTTTTATTACTGCCCATGTGTTTGTTCAGTTTGGGACCCTCGTATCATTTACTTTGTCATCATGGCAGAAATTGATTGACCTAATTTGTTCCTCATCATCACCACCTCCCTGTCCCATGGTGCAGTTCTGTTTAACCAGGATATGCACTTAAGGAGAATGGTACTAAAACATGGAAGTCTGACATCAGCGTACAGTGTGTGCGCTAATTTAGCACGCTTTCTAATTGAGTTGTCATGTCAAGGCAACACGCATTAGGTCCAGGATGCCAGAGCTGCATTATGGACCAGACAGTCTCATATCTTAACAATGAACTCAGGGATTAGTCACAATAGGCTACTGTACAGTCCCTACACTTATCATTTGCACCACAACAACACGCATGGAATAGACCAAAAATACAGCCATATTTGATAACTCAAATAACAATTTTGCATAAAGTAAAAGGCACTGCAACAAAACCACCATACCCTGGTTTACAGCTGGTTTAGTCGAGCGACCCATGGTAATCTAATCTCAATATTAATGGGAGAGATTGGTCCGGAAGCATCTGTGTCAAATCACAGACTGGGACAAAACAGTGAGAGAGAAAGAGAGAGAAAGAGAGAGAGAGAGAGAGAGAGAGAGAGAGAGAGAGAGAGAGAGGGAGAGAGAGAGAGAGAGAGAGGGGAGAGAGAGAGAGAGAGAGAGAGAGAGAGAGAGAGAGAGAGAGAGAGAGAGAGAGAAGAGCTGCTGCTGATCTGCTCCTCTCTGGTGCCATATGGTGTTAACACTTCACAGCATCCAAATCCGTTTGTGTACGAGGGGACAGTAATTACCCTGTTGAATGACCTCTGGAATCATATTGATTTGCTAGTCATAACAATTGCAATGGCATTCGCTTCGCTAGTTTTAAGATGTGATTTTTGTTCTTGCAGACTTTTTGTTTTTTAAGAAGCGCTATGGGGCTGAGAGTGTATAGTATGTACCAAACTTGGTTAAGTGAGGGAGAAACCAAGTGTGATTAATACTCAAGCCACTTGGCTGTGTGTAGCCGAGACAGGGCTATACATCTAATTGTCTTATTCAGCACTGGAAAATACAGAGTTGTCCATTTCTTTTTCTTTACGGCCTGTAATCTTATTTCTTTGAGGACTTTTGTCCTTCAGATGGCATCATCAAAAGTTTCCATCAAATAAAAAAGTCACGGCTGTTGCTGGGATCCTGTAATGGTATAGCTCCCACCTGGGCAGGAGACAGGAAATCACCTGGCTTGTCCTGTAGAATACTCCAGACAGCCCTGTCCTCATCTGGCTGCTCATCACCAGCTAGAGATACGAGCCTCATCAGTGAGCTGGTCAGTCTGCTAGGATTGACAGCAGCTAGCACACCAGTCTATCAGTCTAAAACAGGACTGGAGATTGCTTTATATGGCTCTTCTCCCTACACAAACACATTCATGCACACCCATAGATACAGACATACACACACACGCACACTTCTCTCTCTCTCTCTCTCCCTCTCTCTCTCTCTCTCTCTCTCTCTCTCTCTCTCTCTCTCTCTCTCTCTCTCGCTCTCTCTCTCTCTCTCTGACTCTCTCACTCTCTGGTGGATTTCAGTCATGAGTAATGACATGGGAAAGTGAATTGATAATAAAAAAATCATGGAGGAGAGAGCAACACACCAGGACCAGATTTGTCTTCCACACTGAGGCTTATAGGACTTTAGTGTCATTAAAATGTCAAACAAATTTATTGAATGCAGCACCATAATGTAATTCTTTGACTGATGTTGTCAAAGAATGCGTGTAATTGCATGGCATGACCCTCTAGTCAAGTCGATGGATGCCTGGACTAAGCATAGAGGAAGTATCCATGAAAAACGGAAATCTGAACTGGCCTATTACTGCTGGCCAACTGTGGAGGGAACATAATGTTTGTTTTGCAGATTTATGTGTCCAACATAAGAGACCTGGAATGATTTTGCATCACTGCAATGCTCAATATATTCAGTAGGAAAAGTTGCCCATATTTATCGCGAGAGGAATAATGAAATGGATGGCATACAAAAGCACCTTATTGGAAGTGAAGATAGCTGCCTCGTATGGAAATTCACCTGTCTTGCCTCCAGGAGATTTAATTTAGAAACAGATGACCCACAGACCCAAGAGTCAGCACTGTATCATATATTTACCTTTTGAAAGTGAATGGAGAAAAATGCAGCCAGTACACACAGGTCCAATACAGTAATCTCATCACCGCATAATTCAATGACGCTTTTGAGCATATTCTTTTCATGTGAAGTAGAAAACTTTCATTAACACGTCATTGTGTGTCCTGCCCATCCTCACCTCCTCGACTGAGTTCACACTACTGTTGTCAGCAACAAGGGTATGTAACTCAATGTTCCGTGACAGTTTAAAGTGACCTTCGTTAGAGCCACATAGGGCTTTGTCTAATCCAGTTCCAACTCCATTAGTGGATGGAACTCATTTTCTGCTATGAGGACACTAAGTGATCTTTTTTGTTTAGGACATTGTGAAGGAATCACCTTGGACTTTACAAGGCTCCACTCTTAGTCGAACTTTGTAAAAGCAACCCTGTAGGGTGTCCTAGACTGATTAGACTTGGTTAGCCAGGAATATGAGGAGCTGTGTTTAGTGAGGATTTTGGACCTTCACCTTTGTTGTTTTGTGAATTGTTTTGGGAGGTGCAGGCTGGTTAGGGAGTGCTATTTCTCTGTACAAGTCAGATGAGTCCCCTGATGGGAATATGTCAATTTTGCTGTGTGCAAGGGGGGTTCACTGAAATGTCAGTATATACACGCCACACACCAGTCCTTTCACTTCAAAGCAATCAAACACCCACCCTCTCCTGTGATTCCTGTTCAGACGCAAGTATCTCCTTCAGGACTGTATTTGTTCACAGCGTGGGAAAGACAAATATTTACAGAGAAGAAGCAACGTCTGTTTCAAACTGTCAAATCAGTGAATGACAACCTCTTAGTTATCAAAGTAAAGGTAAAAAGTACCAAATTAGTCTATTGTTTTCTGCGAGTGAATGTTGTGAAGCAAGTCTTCTCCTGATCACTTGAGGGCATGGCAAATAAATCTTTCTGATGCTCTGTTGAAAAATAGATCAGATTGTTTTTACAAATCTAAGACTCAAGGCGACGTGAGATTTACAGTAGTGGGATCTTTGACCTGTCCACAGTGACCTCATTAACAGTTGCTGTACCGGAAGGCATTCACAACCAGCTGAATAAAATTCAGGATTTCATCCTCGTGGAGAAAAGCTGGAATGGAGAGATTCAACTTCTTCTCTGTCTTTCACGTTTGCAAATTTCTTTGCCCTATTCTCATCCTCTCTCTCCCTCACTCGTTCAATCTTTGATATTAAAAGAAAACATGACATTCAAACGTGTAACACCCCCTTCCGGACCTGAAAGAGAATTAAGCTTTACCCTTCCATATGTCATCTGTATTACACTCCATAGGGGTAATTCTAATAGGATGTGTAGTATTGCATTAAGGATGATATACAGGGAGGTGTTAGATGAAGTTGAAAAGGTTTCCCTCCACTGAGTGCCTTCTCCCTACACCTCCTTCCTCTGACTTTGCGGCAAGGAGCCAAGCCTTTATCTTGTCAAATAATATTGAATTGAATTATAAAAAATCTGAGCGACGGCGGTGAAAGGGCGAATGTCGCACTGGTTTAGATAGAGGAGAAAAGAAGGAGAGAGAGAGAGAGAGAGGGACGGGGGGAAGAGACAGAGACAGAAAGGAAGAGAGGTGGGGAATAGAGAGAGAGAGAGATGTGGGGGGAAGAAAGAGAGATGGGGAGGGGGGGGGGGGAGAGCGTGCGGTGTCATGTGTGGATTAATCAAGCTTTGAAGACTCAGCAGAATCTGGGGGTGGAGGGAAAGAGATGGAAAGCCAATAGAGAAGAAAACGTGTTGACATTTGCTCTCTATTACACTTTAATGTTTTCTCTTTTTGCTTTGATGCAGGGGGCTGTCTGTTCCTGATAGGCTGATTATGCAGGGCAGCAGTGAGAGCTGGATGGGCCTGGAGTGAAGGTACTGGTCTACCTATAGGGAGCGTGGTGTTATGGAGACATTTACATTTAGTCATTTAGCAGACGCTCTTATCCAGAGCGACTTACAGTAAGTACAGGGATATTCTCCCGAGGCAAGTAGGGTAAAGTGCCTTGCCCAAGGACACAACGTCATTTTGCGTGGCCGGGAATCGAACCAACAACCTTCTGATTAATAGCTCGACTCCCTAACCGCTCAGCCATCTGACGCCAGATAAAAACGTTTCCCTGGGTCAAATACACAAATCACATGTCATTTTCACCAGCAATCCATCAGTATTCTATGATCCAATAAATGTAAATGACTAGAAAACCTTACATTTCTGTATTGGACCAGTGTTGGTGGAAGGAAAATATATGTTGCAAATGTGATTGAAAACGTATTTGTACCACAAGGCGCCTGCTGCATCGTACATCATCACTCTGCTGCGCAGCTCTCATGCCTACACTTGCTTCATCTTACACCTGATTTGTGGCTTTTACTTCCACAATCAATAATGTGCAGCTTTTCATGGGGATTTATGTGTTTTGGAATCATACATGTACTGTAGCGACTAAACATACATTATGTTGCCAAATGTATTCACTCAGCTATCTAAATCATTGAATTCAGGTGCACAAAGCAAGGGCCATAAAGACATGGATGAGCAAGTTTGGTGTGGAAGAACTTGACTGGCCTGCACAGAGTCCTGACCTCAACCCGATAGAACACCTTTGGGATGAATTAGAGCGGAGACTGCGAGCCAGGCCTTCTCGTCCAACATCTGTCTGACCTCACAAATGCACTTCTGGAAGAATGGTCCAAAATCCCCATAAACACACTCCTGAACCTTGTGGAAAGCCTTCCTAGAAGAGTTGAAGCTGTTATAGCTGCAAAGCGTGGGCCGACATCATTTTAAATCCTGTGGTTTAAGAATGGGATGCCACTCACGTTCATATGCG
Organism: Thaleichthys pacificus; assembly: GCA_023658055.1. Taxonomy (NCBI): domain Eukaryota; kingdom Metazoa; phylum Chordata; class Actinopteri; order Osmeriformes; family Osmeridae; genus Thaleichthys; species Thaleichthys pacificus. The sequence goes on along the minus strand of CM042864.1, from coordinate 1,447,070 downwards.
TGAAGGCAGACGAGCAAATACTTTCGGCAATATAGTGTATGTTGTTTTGAAGGGGCCTACTGCACAGTACGACCTGCGTGGGACTCCTGGACTCCTGCAGCATGGTCTCTTACCGGAGAGCAGAGGAGGAGGAGGAGAAGAGGAGGAGGGAGACGGGGAGGAGAAGGAAGAGTGTGGTGGGGATGGGAGGAGGAGGAGGAGAGGAGGAGGAGGAAAGGAGGAGGGAGACAGGGAGGACGAGAAGTGTTATAGGGAGGAGGGTGACAAGGAGAGACTGACATCCTTTTAAAGCATCAAAATCTACCGCCTGACTCCTGTGTGCTAGATACTCACTTGGACAACTCCCTCTGATCACGATAGTCTGGTGTGATTTGTGGAGCCTTGCCCCTGGTGCAAAGTGAGACTCTACAATACCTGACTCTCCCTCGTTTCCAGGTCACGTGTGTTTCTATCTGCATGTGCCATACAGTTTCACGTGCGCAGAACCAGAGATTAACTGTATGAAAGGGACTGTGCACTGGGTGCCAGGGAGAGGATTAGCCCAAGCCCGAGTAGAGCAGGGTGGAGAGGTTAGGTGACATGACGATGGAAACTCCACAGCTATAGCATGAAGGGCACCATCCATACAGACTAGGGAAGGTATTTCCTTTCACTGCACCAGTCAGTTCCTTCCTTCCTCCCTTCCTCCCTCCTTTCCTTCTTCCCTTCCTTCCTACACACACTTTGTGGATTAAGACAAATCCCTGGTGATCAATTCACACAAAACACCAAAACGAATATCACTCAAGGGAACAGCTGTATTGTGTTGGCCTAAACCTGATTGACATTGGTGTTATTTGAAACGCTATCTCCCCACTGCAATCAAACCTGAAGGAATGGTGATGTGCTATTAATTTCCCCAGTGGTTTGAGGGACACACAAGAGGCTGTCGTCACTATCTTTTGTCTACAACAGTCTTCTGGAGCCCTGCAATTTATCTAATTGTTGTCGGTCTGTCACATTGTTTAGTATTGCACCCCCTGACAAGCCTCTGTGTCACCACAGCGTTGCTGTCTGTTAATACTGCATGATGGGAGATGACGAGGCACATGTGTGACGGGACACCTGTTGAATATTTGAAGGTTGTCTTCAGGTATTCCATGGGCTGTCAGGGTCCTCTTGCTGTACCCTCACAACGGGCCCTCGAGCTTTACCCTCAGAGAGACGTCTGTGAAGAAGGTATAGCCGTGAGCGCACGCACATGGCCACTATGATCAATACTTTCACAGCATTGTTCCCCCTCGGGAATGTCAAAACGTTAACTCGAATGTCTTTACATGAAGATGTTGCCGTGTCTTAGGCTTTCTTCTCGGCCACTTTCTTCTGGATTGGCTGTGAGGACGGCTTCAGCCCCCGAGGAGTTTTACGGGGAGATAATCCCCGTCAGATTTGGGATAACTACTGCCTACTGCAGAGGTGCAAATCAAGCACTCTCTTATCAGGGCTGAGCAAAGGCCTAATTGTCACGGCGCGAGGCAGATCTGACCATGATAACTCCAGAATGTCTCCAGGGGCTCTCTCTCTCCTTGTGATGCTGTCCTTGTGTCTCGTGTTTACATTTGAAAGAATTGTTCTAGTCTTCCATTTGATCTTATCTCCCTTTACTGCCTGAAACTTAATTCACTTACCTTTATAATTAATCAGCTGGGAGCTTAATTGTAAAATGTTCTGCGTGAAGTCGCATTACCATCGGAAGCCTTTCTTCCACAGGGGCCCATGTGGCACGGGAGACAAGGTAAACAAAGGGACGAATTAAAGAAACATGTCTCAGATGACAAATCTACTTCCCTCTCATTATGCTACCTCAGTGGTGACACCCAGGGCTGTCAAAATAAAATGTTGAGTTATTAAATGACTCAAAAAATGCTTCCCACAGAGTTATTCATCATGAAACATGCTTATTAGATTGTGACACAAGCAATCTCTTTAACCAGTGAAAAATGTAATCTGAAGCTAGTCCAATAGGGAAGAAAATATTCGATTCCGACAACTAAGTTAAAACATCGCCTCGTGAAGATGAACTGGGAGATTACTCCAGCTCTTGTGGGTGTGTGAGAAAGGATGTTGTGCTGAATCTCCAGCCTCTCTTGTTGTCCTGAAGGTACAGTATGTTGATAATGCATCGTCCTTTTCAGCATGAGCAGGGCAACACATGCAAAGACAGGCATGACAGTAAGTGTTGCACTGTTCATTTCCAAGCCACTGACACATCCCCCCCTCCTCCTCCTCCTCCTCCTCCTATCCCTCCACCACATACTTAATTGAGTCACATGTGTAAGCGCACGCACACGGAGACACACACAAACACGCCTCATGCGTGTTCTCCCTGTAAAGCAGGCCATTAAAGATTCATGCAATTCGCCGCGACGTCAAACTTGGCAGCACAAGCTCTTCTCTCTGCCCCCTGGTTGTTGTCATATTCTAGGCCCGTGAGAATTAACCGCGATTGGTGCCGCCCCCCCACACACACACACCTCACACGCACACACTCAAAATTCACTCTCACTCGAGCCGATCAAAGGATCGAGCGACAATAAGGGGAAAGCAGAGGAGGCCGCGGGCGACCCAGCAGAGCGGGAAATTTCAACACCCTTTATGTGGCTGTCATTTAAGCTCCAGCTCCATTTATAGCTCTGGTGCATGCCATCAGAAAACGAACAACACCTCTGTTTTGGAGAAGCGGACTGGCTGTCCTCTCTGGCTCTGTCCCTCCCTGTCACCTCTGTGTTCCCTGTCTGCCCTCAGGCCTCAGTAGGCTACGTGTGACCATGCGTGTCACAAGGGACGAGGGGTCAGTGGGACCAGAGTGTTTGTCTGGGTGAATGCACGCACTGCGCGTTTCATGAGAACCACATCCCGCCTCTGTCCGCCTGTTACTCTGTCGCTCATGCGTGTGTGTGATAGCGAGGCTGAAAGCTCAGGCGCTACTGGGTGGTGTGTAACAGAGGGCTAGTATAAGGTCAGCTATACCAGGTGGAGTGTAGTGGAGGGCTAGCATGAGGTCAGCTATACCAGGTGGAGTGTAGTGGAGGGCTAGCATAAGGTCAGCTATACCAGGTGGAGAGTAGTGGAGGGCTAGCATAAGGTCAGCTATACCAGGTGGAGAGTAGTGGAGGGCTAGCATAAGGTCAGCTATACCAGGTGGAGTGTAGTGGAGGGCTAGCATAAGGTCAGCTATACCAGGTGGAGTGTAGTGGATGGCTAGCATAAGGTCAGTTATACCAGGTGGAGTGTAGTGGAGGGCTAGCATAAGGTCAGCTATACCAGGTGGAGAGTAGTGGAGGGCTAGCATAAGGTCAGCTATACCAGGTGGAGTGTAGTGGAGGGCTAGCATAAGGTCAGCTATACTAGGTGGAGTGTAGTGGAGGGCTAGCATAAGGTCAGCTATACCAGGTGGAGTGGAGGGCTAGCATAAGGTCAGCTATACCAGGTGGAGTGTAGTGGAGGCTAGCATGAGGTCAGCTATACCAGGTGGAGTGGAGTGGAGGGCTAGCATGAGGTCAGCTATACCAGGTGGAGTGTAGTGGAGGGCTAGCATGAGGTCAGCTATACCAGGTGGAGTGTAGTGGAAGGCTAGCATGAGGTCAGCTTCACCAGGTGGAGTGCTAGTTAAGGGCTAGAATGAGGTCAGCTTCACCAGGTGTAGTTCTAGTAAAGGGCTAGCATGAGGTCAGCTATGCCAGCATGAGGTCTAGCTGGGCCTACCAGGGGTGAGCCGACTAAGGATAATGGGTTTTGATGGGGGTGGGATACGGACTGAAGGGGGGGGGGGGGGGGGGTGAGTAGGGGGGCTAGGAGGGCTGAAGAGAAGAGGGGTTACGGGCTGAATGGAAAGGGGGGGGAGTCATTGTTGAAGCACAAGGCAATCACTCCTGAATCCCAATGTGAGGGGAGGTCGAACCCAAGGTCGAAGTAGATATTTTTGGAGAGCAGAGTTGGAACGGCCCTTTCAAACTCTCCATCCCTTTTAGACTCCAATCAGTGTCTCTGCAGCAGGAACCACTGTGTTCTTTTGTTTACTCACTCTCCCTGTTAATTTGTTTAAAAAAAATAGTGATGGCATTGAAATGAGAGCTATCTTATGATCGGGGTGAAAATGTATTGACTTCTGGCAATATCAGTCTGCATTTTGTTTCAATGCATGACACTGTCATCATTTAATTTGTGAATGTCTGTTGTGTGTTCGTGAGCGTGTGTGTAAGCATGTGTGTGAGCGTGTGTGTTGGGGTCACAATAAATAGAGACATGAAAGAAGAAGGAGGAGAATCGTGTCTGATAAGTCAAGCTTTCAAAACGGGCACTGCAAACGATCTGTCTTTTCTCTGAGGTTCACAAGCTCAGTTGAGAGATGGGTCACTTACATCATGGGAAGATTTTTAAAAGCTATGATTTCAGTCATCACACCATTTTCTTTTATCTCAGCGTTGAAATACTAGTTCAAATCCATCCACAGGCTGCATAATTACTGCCATTTGCTGGGAGTTTACATCCATGTTTATATCTGAGGGATGACAGCGAATCTCATCCCCGTGCAGATGGCTTCATGAAGGCAGCTGAAACACGAGCTCCCACCGCTCTGGGTTAACGGCTGCGCGGGATGATGAGGCCCACGCCCCAGGCAGCAAAACAGCAATTCAAGTGAAAACGGATGTGTCAAATCAGATGACCAAGCTTTTGTTTGTGTCTATAATTAATCCCATTTTGGTGTCATCCCACAAGCTCCGACTGAGCACTGAGCTGTGAGATGAAGACTGGTGAGATGGTGGAGATTACTGAGAAGACTAAATGAGCCTACTATTGAAGTATGTTGTGGTTTCAAGCATGCATGGCTTGCCTTAAGGCACGATACTAACATCTGGTACAAACATCCCTTGACCTCTTTAACCTGAACGACTCAGACTGAAAAGTTTCGGAATATATTGCTAAGGCACTTGTGAAATAAATGTTGTATGTCAAATTAATGTGTCTTAAATGTGGTTTGAATTGTAAGCTTCTATGTTTGTTGGTAAGAGACATTTGCTCCAACAGCTGTTGCTGTTACAGGAAGGGGAGATCATTAAGTTGAGTTCAAAGGATTGTAAGGTGTTGATGATGACTTGGGGGTTTGTTTGTGGTAGATTGATTCTCTCAAAAACTTCCATGACACACTCAAGCTGTCCCTGGCCCCAGAACATGCGGGATGGGAGCTACTTTCCTTTTAAGAGATTTCTGGTCGTTCCCGGTGTTCACTAATCATTTCAAACAGCTGGCCTTTTGTTGAGGTCTCGAACATTCCACACTCCAGGGTACTGCAGTGCCACAATGACCATCATTCTCCAAGACCACTGAAAAAGAACACTGGGGATATTTGTACTTTTCTCATTTCTAAATGTCAGCAGATTTCCAAAATCTTCGTTAATTAAGGCACCATCCCCAAGCCCTGCACTCAGTGTCAAGAGAATAAATCACAATCTCAATATTTTTATGACAATTGTGACGGCCTCCTCAGCCGTTAAGTGGCTACACCTGGTTTCTTCCCCTTTAAGAAGACGCCGGGAGAGAGAGGAGACCACTCCGTTTGTCCGCAGCACGCTTTTGTTTTGAGTTATGGCAACCTTTTGACTTTTGTTGATACACCCTTCAACACTGCTCACTATCATGAGACACTCACACACATGTACACCACCGACTTACTGACTTACATACCTCACGTTTAGTTATGTTAAATTAGTATTCTTTAATAAATTACCACAGCATATAGTTCTCGCGCATGTGTTCCCCTTTGTTCTGTCTCAACCCCTGAGCCGGGTTCGTGACACAATTCACTCCAATTACAGAGACATATTTAGACAAACAAACCCAACACTGGCCATTGAAGTCAGCGGAATGTCCAGTATGTCCAAGAGAGAAAATAGCTATATGTTAGCAAAGAATAGAAACACAGGAAATGCTGTTCTTTGGCTCTGTTATTTGTTTATTGTCGAGCACAGTGGCCTAGTGTTTATTTATGATGCCTTATTACCAAGCTTCGGGCATTTAATATGATGTGCTCCTCTTAATTTCTCAAGTACAATTATTATTTCCCTGTAAGTGATATGTTGTTCAGGGCAACACATTATGCAATGTTCCTTATGACCACTAGAGGGGGAAGTGGTCATGAGAAATGAGTAGTCAATGGGGAAAACAGTTCAGCTTGTATGAACAGCTCGTTAATCATTTACTAACTGTAGCTGATATAATCTCTCAGGTATGATGAGGTCTGCAATAATTACAGAAACAACTTGCTTGATCATATTATGGGCTGTGTGGGAGAATGACACGTTTCAGCTACCTCTGTAATCAGGAGGCCTTTCTGTCTACACCAGATGTGTACATGGAAACGGGCAGCCTATGGCAAGGAACATCTGGCTATCACATCACTGTATCTATGGATAGACGGTGTGTATGTGGGGGGGAGGGAGGGAGGTACTTAATGTATTTATGGACGGTGTGTTGGCGGGTGGGGGGGGGGGTTACTTGTCTGGATAGACAGTGTGTGTGGGGGGAGGTACTTAATATCTAGATAGACGTTGTGTGTGTGGGGGGGGGGCATATTGTATGTCTGGATAGACAATGTGTGTGTGTGGGGGGCATACTGTATATCTGGATAGACAGTGTGTGTGTGTGGGGGGGGCATCCTGTATATCTGGATAGACAGTGTGTGTGTGTGGGGGGGGCATACTGTCTATCTGGATAGACAGTGTGTGTGGGGGGGGGGGCATACTGTCTATCTGGATAGACAGTGTGTGTGGGGGGGGGGGGCATACTGTATATCTGGATAGACAAGTGTGTGTGTGGGGGGGGGGGCATACTGTATATCTGGATAGACAGTGTATGTGGGGGGGGCATACTGTATATCTGGATAGACAGTGTATGTGGGGGGGGGGCATACTGTATATCTGGATAGACAGTGTATGTGGGGGGGGGGGGCATACTGTATATCTGGATAGACAATGTGTGTGGGGGGGGCCATACTGTATATCTGGATAGACAGTGTATGTGGTGGGGGGGGGGGGGCATACTGTATATCTGGATAGACAGTGTATGTGGTGGGGGGAAGGTTGGGGGGCATACTGTATATCTGGATAGACAGTGTATGTGTGGGGGGGGGGCATACTGTATATCTGGATAGACAATGTGTGTGGGGGGGCCATACTGTATATCTGGATAGACAGTGTGTGGGGGGGGGTTTGTGGAGACAAAGAGTTCCCCAGGAGGATCTGGGTATACTTGTGTGATTGTATGTGTGTGTATGTGTATATAGTTGGTGCTGTGTGTGTGGCTATCTTTGAGAGAGAGAAATCCCTTTTAGGAATTGACACGAGACAAATATGCTGCAGCTTTGCGTCTCAACACCAGATGGCGCACAACACACATGTTTCGGCTCGATCGATTGTGAAGCTGAACAGCTAAGTTCTGTGTAAACCCACACTCTCCATGAATCTCAAAGTCAATAGGCATTTCTTTGTCCTCCAGTCCATGTGGTGCACAGTAGAAGGTGAGGCAGGGTGAAAGGAGAGCTTGGTGGGACGGTTTCCTTGAGAAGAGAGGTAAACTAACTGTGATGAGTCAGCAACCAGACAGATTTGCTGTCACCAACACTGCAGGATAGTGCATAGTCCCTGGGCCTGGATGACTTACAGCATGCTTTCTCTTTCTCTCTCTCTCAATCCCTCTCTCTCTTTCCTACAATGCCTCTGCTTGTTGTCCGCCAGCTCTCTCTCCCTCTCTTTCACCCTTACTATCTTCATTCCTCTCCATTCCATCTCACGTGCAGAAAACATTGGATGTGCTTCCATACAGAAATTCAAACACACAAATAAACATTGGATTTCGATAACATTCTACATGAACATACATGGAGGCGATCAAGACTCTAGTAAACAAACGGGTGAGAGCTGCAGGTGGTTAGAGTGTCGGGTCAGAGGAGGCCAGCACCTGTTCCACCACTGATAACTCTCACTCTGTCTGGATGGGAGAAAGAGGACTGGACTTGACAAGGACACGAAGGAAAACAAGATAAGCAGTGAAAGGAGGTGTCTGGTTTCAGGAGCTTTCGGGTTGTTTCCCCTCCTTGAAAACAACACGCTCAAATGTATTTTGACGACCTCGGCAAATGTGAGCTTCGACTGTTTTTTCTGTTAAATGGAGCTTGGTTTGTTAAAGCGGATTGAACTCCCTCAACTGATTCCTAAGAGCAGGCACAGTGTACACCCAGCACAGTGACATAACCCTGCCTCAATAAATAGGTGACTCATAATAATGTTGTTTACAATAATAAACAGCTTAGTGCTGTAATTTTGTCTGGCATTGGGTACAGTACAGTCTCCTGTACTGTATGTGATCTGTTCCCATGTGAATGCTTCCATGTGTAAATTCAAAAAACCCGACATTCATTGATTTAGTACAATAGATCAGTAGAGTAAGGTTAATTTGTCTTGATTGGATACATTTGGTTTCACACTCTATGATATCTCCCTTCCCCTGGCTGTCATTGTCTTTAAATGTCTTAACATGTCTTGTGACACATTCCCTCCACCCAGTAGACTCAATGTCATATACAACCTTTCACCACACACTCTAGAGTTAAGTGAGAGTTTCATACCAAATCTAATCTGGCAATCTAATCTAGTTCTTCATATACTATACTAACCCTAACCCAAATCAGAACCCTACCATCCCCACCTACTACACCTCATGACACCATTTAACCAATAAGCTATGGATATGAGTTGGAGATAGGACCTGGTCACAGTAAATCATCCCCCCCCCCCCCCCCCCCCCACTGGAGATAGGACCTGTGTCACAGTAACATCATCCCCCCCCCCACACTGGAGATAGGACCCTGTGTCACAGTAACATCACCCCCCCCCCCCCCACTGGCAGATAGGACCGTGTCACACTAACATCATCCCCCCCCCTCACTGGAGATAGGACACTGTGTCACAGTAGTAACATCCACCATTCCCCCCCCCCCCCCCACTGGAGATAGGACCTGTGTCACAGTAACATCATCCCCCCCCCCTCCCTGGAGATAGGACCTGTGTCACAGTAACATCATCCCCCCCCCTCCCCCACTGGAGATAGAGACCTGTGTCACAGTAACATCATCCCCCCCCCCCACACTGGGAGATAGTAGCCTGGTGTCACAGTAACATCATCCCCCCCCACCCCCCCCACCCCACTGGAGATAGGACCTGTGTCGACAGCTAACATAATCCCCCCCTCCCTCACTGGAGATAGGACCTGTGTCCCAGTAACATCAATCCCCCCCCCCCCCCCCCCCCCCCTTCACAGTAACATCACCCCCCCCCCCCCCCCCCCCCACTGGAGATAGGACCTGTGTCACAGTAACACATCCCCCCCCTCCCCCCACTGGAGATAGGACCTGTGTCACATGTAACATCATCACCCCCTCCCCACTGGAGATAGGACCTGTGTCACAGTAACATCATCCCCCCCCCCACTGGAGATAGGACCTGTGTCACAGTAACATCATCCCCCCCCCCCCACTGGAGATAGGACCTGTGTCACAGTAACATCATCCCCCCCTCCCCACTGGAGATAGGACCTGTGTCACAGTAACATCATCCCCCCCCCCCACTGGAGATAGGACCTGTGTCACAGTAACATCATCCCCCCCCTCACTGGAGATAGGACCTTGGCCACAGTAAAATCATTCCCCCCTCATTAGAGGTAGGACCTGTGCCACAGTAACATCATTCCCCCGTAGCGAGGGATTGGTTGGAGCCCTGAGGTGTGTCGCCCTTCTAGCGCTCTGACAGCTGAGCTGCTTACGGGCTTTAGGTGCCAGGCTGGGGGAATTAGACAGTGTACTCTCTGACACCCTCCCAGCCTGCCACTGACTCGACCTGCAGGGTTAATCTCAGCAGGTTCCAAACCGGTTCTGACTCGGAGGTCTGGCTGCACATGCGGCAGGATGAGGATTTGGCTTCACTTCTGCTTCTGCTGGCTGCTGATACAGCACTTCTGCACGGCGTCCCCATACCTAGACACCTAGAGAGGCATTAAGGGATACCTAGAGAGATACCTAGAGAGATACCCAGAGAGATACCCAGAGATGTGGCTAAGGATACCTAGCAAACCTTGCAAACCTCTCGCCCCCATGCACAGAATATACATGTTCTTTTCCTGTTATGTTGAAGTGTTTCCAAAGTCAAACTTTTTCCAGCTGTTTTCTGTTCTGAACTTTTACACAAGCACTGTTGATACAATGTCATCTATTGGCAAGTGTCGAGAGGGTTGCTGAGAGGCTGTGAGAACAGATCCATTTTCAGAGAAAAGGAAAATGTGTTCTCATGTCAGCAAAAGTACAGTAAAAGTCAATAAAACATAGGATTGTTGCAACAGGGTTAAGCATGAGAAGAATACCCAAATATCCAAATACTCAATAACCAAACATGAAATCCTACTACCCACAGTGTACACAACTGAACTCTCACACACTGAGCCTCTCTGCTCCTGGCACCAGTTCAAGAGAATGTCCCACAGAATCATTGGATCAGCATTACAGAATGACCCTCATTATTTACACTCTTGCAACCTCGTTCTCAACCTCGAGGTCCCGCTCTCATCATGCGGTGGGTGTGAGGTCCTAGACACACTCAGACACACTCATCATCATCGTCACTACACTCAGCAACCTATCTTTTCCTCTGAAAAATTATCATCATAACCCCCCCCCCACACACACACACACACCACTGTACCTCTGAAATAGTCTCATCAGAACCCCCCCCCCCCACACACACACACACTCACCACTGTACCTCTGAAATAGTCTCATCAGAACCCCCCCCCCCCACACACACACACACACACACCACAGCCCAACACAGAGAGCTGGAGTTAGCAGGCCGACAAAACCAAAGAAGTCGACAGGTGGTAAAAGAGAGAGAACTTCCCCTATTTCCTCGGACAGGCGCCTGATGTTGGTTGGGGCTGATGAATCAAGCACATGGAGCAATAGAGACTTATCACCTTTCCCTTTCCTTTATCAAGTTCCTGTCTGAGTTGATGGATGGGGGGGGGGGGGGGGGTTGAAGAGGGAAGGGAACGGCCATTGTTCAGTACTTTCAAAATCTGTCTGTAAAACTGTGAACATTCATTAACGCTTGCCAGAGTGTGGGATCAATCCAGGCATACAGCATGTAAACAAACCAGGCATGGAAACAAACCAGGACGTTAGCATGTAAACAAAACAGGGCCTCTAGGTTACAGTGGTTAATCTGTAGACATCTTCTACCCTATCGTGATGTAAACTTAAGTGGGCCCCATGATGTACACAGCAGATAAGATGTTGCACAACTTTGATAAATGTTTCTTATCTTTATTTCTTATCTTTCGACAGTACATTGAGAAGAGACGACTGCGGCTAGTTACGATCACACTTCAAATGACTTAATTAGGAAAAGAAGAGCATTCAACATTGAAATGCATCTTGACTTTCAACTAAAGTAACACACCTACACTGTCTGTATGTTTACAAGGTGTTGCAAGACGTACTGCGCATCGTGGAGTAATCTGTTGGGACGTGGCAACTGTGATTATCATTTCCAGTCCAGAGTTCAGAGAAACCTCCAGGGCCCAGGTGGCACACCCACAAGGCTTTGTTTCCAGTCTGCAGCTGAGTATCTCCAAACGAATAAACATTATACGTACAGTTTACTCACAAAGTAGAATCAAATCAAATCAAATGTATTTGTATAGCCCTTTTTACACGCAAGCATGTCACAGAGGGCTTCACATACGCCCCTAGAACTGCCCCTCAACCAACCTAAACCCTCAAGGGGGTTTAGGTTAGATTTAGAAGTAAACATACTTACAATACATGTATTAAATATGTCAATAAGTCTGTGAACGTACACATTCAGTGCATTTTGGGTCGTTCCAGTTGAGTAGAAAAATGTTTAAGCTCTCATTTCATATATCACAATTGGATTGAAGTATTCTCTTTTTCCACTTGGGGCTTCACCTGCATTACAGGTCAGTGTCAAACTCAACCATGTGTCTGCCAATGTTCTGCCTGTGTTATCATGACACCGACTGATATCTCAGGTCAGGGATTGCTGCTAACCTCATTGAAAACATGCAACCCTCAGCCCTCATGAATCTGTAATCGGATTTTCATTACATCACAGCGTGAACTCCCTTGCCGGCCGGGGCGAACGGAGCAGTGTCTTGAGGTCGTCTCTCCTATCTACTGTGTACGCCACAAGTTAACGGGGAATTCCTGAAGATAGTCTGGGCTTCTTCACCCATCCCTCCTCCAGCTTCTCAGTCTTTGATGTTGGAGTTTCATTATGCCTGGTTACCAAATCTCCAGAACGTACAATCTATGTCGTCCCCGAAAATAGACGAAGACATAAATAAATAAATCGCCCCTAGCACTGACTTAAAAATAGGAGTGGAGGCCTGCCATTGTGCTGGGTCCTGCCTAACCCTAACCTGCAGCCAGGGGGGTAGAGTCGGAGCAGGGTTGGGGGGGTGGGGGGGTGGGTAGGGGCTGGGCGGGGAAGGGGGAACAGGACGAGGGAGTGAGGAGGAGAACAATGGCAAGGCCGTACGGTGGAACTGGAGAGAGACGGACTGTCTGCAGGGCCTGCCGCCGCCCAGCCCAGGAGGAACCTCAGAGCCACACAGGAAAGGGGCTTCTCCAGAGCGCCTCCCTGGAACACACGCTCACACACACCTAGACGTACACATACACACACACACACACCTAGACGTACACAGACACACACACACACACACACCTAGACGTACACAGACACACACACCTAGACGTGCACAGACACACACACACCTAGACGTACACAGACAGACAGACACACACACACACACCTAGACGTACACAGACAGACACACACACACAAAGACAGAGGTGAACAATGGAGGTGAAGCACATCCCCCCCCACCACCACCACCTCCACCAAAGTAGCAAACTTCACTCCAGCCCTAGGGACTCATCTCGCCCCAGCCCAGAGAACAGTTCGTTTTCTCAGACACGGTGGGGGAGGGAGGAGAAGAGCAAAGGGTCACTATGGGTTACATCTCCAATCAGGGGAGGCTCCTCTCAGCGCTGCACCCTATCTGCAAACACTGCAGTTCTGCGCCCATCACTGCTGACACTCACCAAACGGTCCTATTTAGAAGAGGGAAGTGAGAGACTTGCTCGACTGCAGTCTTGCCTTCAGGAGAAACTCCTATATTTCTCAAAACATTTTGTACAACCATAAATCAATAAAAGCCAGCTATCAAAAACACATCAGACAGAGACATGCTGTACAACTGTTTGGACTTTGGTCAAATTCCTTGAATTCTTTTGTGAATAGAACACTATGTACAGCTGTATTTAACCTTGGTTAGCTGCTGATATTAGGATAGTGTCGTTCAATGAAACACTTCCTTTTCAGAAAAATATGTGCATGTTTTCAACATCCCACTTTCCATTGCCTGATCATAATATTATGTGTTCATTACAGGCGGATAACAACTCACTTGTCAAATCAACACCATGTTATACCCAGAAACAGAGGAAGGCGCTGGGGCAAATTGCAGCTGAAACCACCTGAATGTTTTGTTTGGGATGTGAGCAGAGCGTCAATGTGTCTGCATGGGTCACCCAGAGGGGGCTGGGAGGCCAGCGAGGGTCACCTCCAACGCAGCCCGTTGACGTAACACACTCTGACAGAAGAAATCCCACACAAACAGTCCTGAACACACACACACAATACGTCGATTCATCCAAAAACAACAGTCGCTCGCTCCCGGTTCGTCTCTTAGCACACCCGCCTATCAGCAGCGAGGGGCAGAAATGTGCCCGATGCAGGGAATGCCTGTCGGATATCATAGAATGCCGTTTTACGTGTTTCTTTTGTATTCAAGGGGCTGTGACCCACTCGGATGAGATGGCCCAGCTGGCCTCTTCAGGGAAAACCGATGAGTCAGGCAGTCCGACACGCAAAGGAAAAGCCTTGTTCAGTGGCGGTACTTCTCCGTCATCCCTCTTTGAACACATTCTTCTACTTCCTGTTTGGTGCCACTACCATTCAGTCCTCTTCCAACTATGGCCGTCCTCTCAATTCTCACCACCTGCTCCGACACATGGCTGAGACACTGAAGACAGAGAGGAAAGTGGACAACGACCTTGACTACTTTGCAAAAAACCTTCAAATGCAGAGCTTGTGGGTGTGTGGGAGTTTGTGTCAGAAGGAGATGGAGGGTGCTTGAGCTGTGCTGCTGGCTGTGTTAGACTGAGAAGCCGTCCCCTGGCTATGTGTTTAGATTTCTGTTGTACTGGACACTCAGTGAGTCGAAGGATGAGTCAAACAAAGTTCACAAATGTTCTTACCATGCATGACGGTTGATTCAACCTGCTAATGTTTCCCTTTCAACCCACCCCCATCCACTTTTTGGATCCTCTTGTTAAGAATCCATATAAACATTTGTCTCAGAAAGAAACATGTTTCAACTCCCACATAGCTTTGCTTAGGTCCAAGAAACTATTGACCGGACAGTGATTTAACTCAGCTGGCATTATCCACATAACTATGTGGAAAAATGTCTTTAGAAACAAAGGAAGCTATATTTAGGGTGGAGTTTATATCATAGACTTGGCTGTGTAAGCTAAGTGTTAGAGAGGGAGAAGGCTGTTAGTCATGAGGACTTGCGGCTTCAGGATGTTCCCTGTGCTGACTAATACTAACAGACCTCATACTTAATGCCTCATCTCTGATCCATGGTCTCAACCGGTTTACACTGGTCCCTACTCTCGAGACCTGCCCCCCCCCCTTCCCCCCCGCCTCTCACTGTCTGTCTGTACCACTCGTGCTTTCTCTCTCTCTCTCTTTCTCTCTCTCTCTTTGTCTGTGTCCCTCTCTGTCTGTGCCTCTCCCTCTCGCTCTCCCACATCTCTCCCTTCCTCTCGCTCTAGTACTCGACTCGGGTCACCATGGCAATGCCCCCAACGCCGGGGCTAGAAGGTTGTCTGCCACAGTGTCTGCTGACATCAAAGCGAGTGGCGCTGTGCTCTATGAAAGGCAGGAAGAGGGTGGGAAAGGACAGACTAAGTCAAACATATCACCTGGCCCACAAGACAACCAAGGAAGTTGTTTCAAACACTTAGCTTTCTCTCCCTAAACTACTAGATAACCATAAAAGGACAAACCGAGGAAATCAATTCTGTGTTCTACAAGCCGATATGTAGGCGCCAAAAAAAGATACACGTTGTTTACGCTTGAGTGAAACATTTTAAAGTGGTCTCTATATTTAACACAGACACTTTCTATCCACAGATGCCATCGTGTTTTTTTTTTGTGTGTGTGTTTTTTTATGATGGTGATAAAATTCGGAGCTCCTTGATCAAATCAAACAGCTTGTCTGGACAAAACGAAAGAACAGCTCAACGTAGCTCATAAAGTGAGAGTGTCTGTGTGTGTGTGTGTGTGTGTGTGTGTGTGTGTGTGTGTGTGTGTGTGTGTGTGTGTGTGTGTGTGTGTGTGTGTGTGAGGCGTGTTTAGAGGCTGTAGCCTTGATGTGTCTTTACTCCTCCCCAGGTGATTATAGTACCTGAGGACAGCTCCCCCCCACCGGCAGGATGGGTCTCCTGTATCTCTGTAGGCAGGAGTCAGGTACCATCAGATGTCAGATGACGTATTGCAAAGCCTCAGAACCGGTTTGAGCTGGCAGAGGGACTATCAGTGCAATGAGATTAGCAGACATCCACTCACTGATCCTCATGGCTCCAGCTTATCCTGCCCAGGCAGTGTAACATGATGAAACTACCAGTTTCACTGCACAAAAAAAGCTGCATCTGTAGGTAAAAATATCAATTACCAAAAGATATGTTTGCGTGAATGTGTCTCTTTTACTGTCTGTGAGCAAGGAGATGGAGCATGATGATGTGGCAGGTCTAAGCCCAGTAATACTGCTAAACCAGCTTTTATCTGGGTAGCCAGGATGATACGCCCTACACAAACACTGCAGCAATTCTACTCAGCTAAACTGGTTTGCACCGGTTGGCCAAAGCCGCAGAGCAGGGAAATCTGATGAAGGTGAGCCATGCCATGTGTAACTCTACCCACAAGGCAAATACCTTGGTTTCATCCCAGAGAGAGAGACAGGGAGATGAAAAGGAACAAATAGAAACCTTGATGTGACCAACATGAGTACCATGTGCTTAGTTGAGAAATTATAGTTATGGATGACATGATTCTTATCGTCTGCACTCAGACTGGCTATTTCATGGTATTTCATTACCACTATTTAGAATACAATTTAGATGTTCAAAAATGTTCATACAAAAATGTTCCACCACAATATCTGAGCTGTCAGATTTCACATGAAATGTATTCGAAATAGTTACTGATTTAATAGTAAGAAGCAACACAAGTGGCTCAATAGGTCTGTGTGTCAAAATGATATGTACTATTGAAAAACTGAACTGTACATTGTTTGGTACAATATAGGCTCAATGCAGGCCTATAAGTAAGTACATCTCTATATAGGCCTGTTTTCGGGTGTCCTTATCAGTGGTGTAACACACCATTTCAAACACATTTACCTCAACTAGGAAGATTGAGGAATTCACCTCATTTTCAGAAAATGGATTCATCACACCATACCCTGTGTTAGCTCAGGATATTCTGTAAAACACCAGAGGACTCAATAAAAAAGGATAAGGACAGCATACGTAGGTTAATGTGTAATAATTTATTGAAAAACATTGCAAAAAATACATGGGACATAAATGTATGTCATGACGCTATAACATGTTCGTGGCAAATACGTTAGTGGCCACCAATAAACAGTGTTAGCATGTAGCACAACGTGAAACGGATACAGACAAGGCATACTGTTTGTTCTCAGAACAGGCAATTCAAGGCAGTGTCTTCGGCTGCAGTCTGACGATCACAGTTGTAGGAAATCAGCACCTATGAGGTGCAAAGCAGTCTCGCATCCACAAGAATGCATAAGTCTGATGGAGAGCGTTTGCGTGAGCCTCCTTGTTTGTTACTGGGGACTGGTCTCACGCAGGTATTCCGCATCATTCCACCTCCTTTTCTCTATCCCTCCATCGCGCTGTGTCCGCGCGAGTCCGGTCATTTTGCACGGAGTTCATCTCATCTTCACCGCTTAGCCCCACGCGAGAGGCCACTGGCTTGACTGTACATCCATGCCGCTTCTTGGCCGGCGACAGGCTCGTGTCACCTGTCAAGTTACCGCTCACATCGTATGTTAGTGCACATCGTTTCAGCTCATGCGGAGCTGAGAGCCAATAAGCAGTCAACGCAGTTTGAGCAGGTGGCGAACCATGCCTGCAATCTGGAGGAACTTGTCCTTCTTTCGCTGCTTAAGCGCCATCAGGGCTTTGGCTGTCTCCTCCGGGTCTTGGGTAAAGGAGAAGATGCTTCTCACCCTCTCCTCCGCCTTCATGTCCCCTGTTTTCTGGAACAGCCTCATCAGTGAGTCTTGGTTGACGTTCTCGAAAATGTTGGGCACGGCTTTCTTGCGGTAAGCGGTGTCAAATTTGTTCCCATGAACCGAAGGGCTGACACGGCGGGAGTCGGATGAGACGTAGGTAGACATCTTGTCTGAACAGGTTTAGTGCTCCCCCAAAGCTGTTTCGACCACGCCGTTGCCTGTTGTAAGGAAGTTGACGCGACTGCGATAGAGCTCGGAGTGAGTGAGCATTGAGACCTCAGCCCGCGGTATTTAAGGGCTGCTATGGGCGCTCGTAACAAGACCCACTTCCAGAAGTGACATCACTGGTTGTGTTACGCTCCCGGAGGAACCGCCTCTTTCCGTTGTTAGCACAATACCGAGCAGAACTGCGCCCGGTCAGGAATTATGAGATGAGATTGCCAAACACTAACTTCAACCCAGTGCACCGAGAAGCACGATAAACGTCTATGTGTAAACATTATGTTGCCTTTGGCATCTTATTGTCATACAAAACATTAACGAATTTGTTATGTATAATATATTAATGTATTGTATAATGTCCATTTCAGATTGTTCTTTCAAATATATTCTTTTAATGGATTTGTGAGCTCACAGTAAAGCAAAGTCATATACAGCATTATTTAAATTGTTATTTTTGTGTAAACCCTGAACACTTAATCCTGTAAATTATTCAAGAGCGTCTTCTGAAGATGAGAACAGAATAGTTTAACAGCTTTTTCATGAATCCTCATAGACCTACTAGTACATTCCTCCAAGCATTATGTCAATGAAAGTTTTTCTTATCTTCCCCTCTGTATCTACAGGAAATCAGACAGTTAGTAGTTTATATTGGTGAAAAAAATGTTTGACTCTCAAACCCTTCTGGGAAACGTGTATCTGGCCAGCCATCCCCCCAAGACTAGCTTCTCTAACTTTTCTTTGTCCTCATAAACAAACAGATTGTAATTTTTTCAAGCAATAGGGTGTTACGCATTTTATTACAGTTACCAAGACGAATATAGATGCAATATGCCACAATTCCAGTTAAAGTCCCTGTCAACTGTCTCGGTATTTGGCCACCCTCCATGTTTCCAGTGAAAGAAGGCGAGCCCTCTGTGTTTACTGTTCTGTTGTGTGTGTGTGTGTGTGTGTGTGTGTGCGCGCGTGCGTATGTGTGTGTGTGTATGTGCGTGCGTGTGTGAGGTGGGGACTGCCCCAGAAGAGGGTGGTGTAGGTGGTTGACCTATGCTGATGTCTGTTGATAAGACTTGATGGGCGTTCCTAATAGCGGTATGAATATCCACTTTCTTCTTTACACAAACTTCCTGTGCTCATATCTTGAATGTTTACTGGTGTCCAATTGGACCTACAGTGCCCTAGTATTTATAACCCTTCAATTGGAGAGGAAGTCTCCAACGCTGGCAAGTGTGGCTTACGTCAGTGGTGAAAATCTGCTCTCAAGAGCAATTCCTGAGGGGGACACCAAAATTATTGCTGTAACACATAGCATACATTGTATTATGTTAAATGTATATTATTAATATTATTTAAATGTCCTTATGTTTACAGTGATTTATTGGGGGGGACAAATCCAATTTTTCCCAGGATGGGGGGTCCCCCCCCCCCCCCGGGATTTCCGCCTATGGCTTACGTGTTTTGCCCTTCCTAATATGGATGAGCCGAGAGAGCTGCATTATTTCTCTCTGGATTGGGACTGGTATGTCGACAGTCTCTTGGGCTTACATGGAACAAACTTTTACCTTGGCATGGAATGCTTGGTATTTGGCATTGACCAACGATGATGATCTGAACAATACCCTGACCCTCACCCTCACTTCTCCTTTTGTAATGTTTTCTTTTGTCTGTGTGTCTGAGCACTGTCGCCACAGGATTGCTAGTTGTCTCTGGCTGGCATGACAGTTACGGCTGGAGACAGAATATTCACGCTGTTCCAGAAAGGGAAGCTAAAACAAAAAAGCATATTTATGACCCAAAAGTACTTGAGGGTTGAGACAGAGAGAGAGAGAGCACACAATGAGATCTCTCTACAGGGAAACGGATATGGGGTCCCTGGTCTCCGACCTTGGCTCCCATCCATGCCTTCAGTATCCATCATAACAAAGGACCGCTAAATTTAACTGGGGGCAAAGGTCATCTCTTCACAGTCAAGTCTCCCTCCAAGCCGAGACTCCTTATCGAGACACAAACCATCACAGCTCTGCAGAAGTGTTTAGCCACAGACTTAGTATGAACTGAAAATACAGTCTCTAAATATATACATCCCTGTTTGAATGTTCTCCCAGTTGGTCTAGACTATTCCTGGATAGAGACACGGTATACAGCACCATGTGATCGCATGCTGCCTCGATCGCTACAGTCTGTTCTTACACAGTCCAAGCATCGAGAAAGTGAATCGCCTAGTTAGAACGTATGCTGTAACAGTTGTTTGCGCCCCCCCCCCCCTCTTGTCTCTGCATGGTCCTGGGTCGTACCATGTTCCCGTCAACCCCTCTGTGTCCCAGGCACCCTCTGTAGCTGTTGCAGCTCGGAATATGATGTCAAGCACTTTCTCTGGCCGGGTCCTGTATTCAATATTAAAGTGCTCTCAGAATGCTCTGTTGTTGTCTTTTTTTTTGCAGTTTAATGATCTAGGAGAAGTGGAGTTGTTATCTAAAGTGCCTTTTTCTTGTTTAGTGCAGATTTATCATAAAACCAATAGTCAGGATTCAGTCTCTAATGGAATGCTGATGGGGACATCTCGTTCATGTGTTTCATAACACTTGAAACTGTGTCAAGGCTGCTCCTGTTGTCAGATAGGAGACATAACCAATCATTACAGCTAAAGGTCATCCTGTTACGTGTGTGTCCCGCATTTTCACACTTGGCTTCCTTCGTCTGCTGATTGCTGTCAACACACCTGCAGGAGTACTATAAGAGAGTTGGATATTGCTGATGCTCTGATCTTGTTTATCTGGAGAAGTATGTCTAGGTATGCATCTATCTATGTCTATCTATGCATCTATGCATCTATGTATCTATGTATTTGTCTATCTCTCTCTATCTCTCTATCTGTCTATATGCCTGTCTGTCTATCTATCTATCACTCTTTCTCTCTTTCGTTTTATCTATTGACCGACCGACACGACCGTCTGTGCCACCGGGATATTGTCAACTTACCCTGACAGACGTTATCTTAGGAATGTTTGTTGACCATTCACACAACCACCAGAATCCCAAATATCCCTATTCAAAGTATTGCATGAAAGCATCGAAAACAAGGTGAGCAAACAACTTCCCATGGTTTGTCGGAGCGGTAATGAGTATTCATTTTTGACATTTTACTAACCACGCAAAACAGGAAACGAGTACATCACAACACACCAGGGAATGGAGGGTTCTGCATGTGGCACACGGCTGTTTATAGAGCTCCTCTAATGTGGGGTATGTGAGTCCTTACAGGAATCTAAACACTGGCAGCAATCTTGTGTTTGGATGGGTGACAGGAATCAGCAACATTATGCAAGTATGGTAATGTCACTGAGGGCACAGTGGAATGGGTGTCCAATGACCGAGGCAGGGACAGAGGCAGGGTAGTCCGGGACAGAGGTAGTGTTGTCATGGATAGAGTCTGGGGTAGTCCAGGACCTATCACAGTAATATAGCACCGACCTATCATAGCCAGGTCACAAAGTGACTTTTTTCTTTTTTTAAATAAGACCATAAAAAACATAAGCAGCAACAGACCTTAGAAAACAACAAACTAACTGTAAAGCACCAGACAGCACAGGGTGAGACAATGAATGGGCATGAATTCACAGCAGCTACAGGGCCAGGGATGAAAGCACAACAGCTCCTGTATGGAAGGAGTCAGCAGCACATCAGAGGGTGAAGCTGGCAAACATTAGCCAAGTTTCAACAACAACATTGTTGCTGTGCCTGATTGCCGGCAAAAACACAGGTGCTCTCATCAGCATGCCCGCGTGAGTGCGATGGAATAACCGCATGGAAGCACGCATGATCGACTTTTATAAGCTGTTTAAGCCAGGGGGGGCCATTGTGTAGTTATATAGTTATGGTAAATAGCTGTGATGAATTACTATGCAGTTATTTCCCCAAAATTCAACATTTAATCTTATCTTGATTATGAATCTGGGAACGGGTAAAGAAAAAAGAGAACATTTATCGAATTTTTCGGAAATTGGGGAACGTTTCGTAAACCACAGGGTGGCAGAGGCTGTGGGAGGGGGAGAGAGAGAGGGCAGGTCAGTGAAACAGAGTTTTGGAAAGCAGTGCTAGCATACTCTGTCTCTATCTCATTGCCCCCAGGGACGATTCTGAGCACACACGCTTTCTCTCTCTGTCTCTCTCTCTCCCTCTCTCTCTGTCTTTCTCTCTGTCTCTCTCTCTCCCTTTCTCTCTCTTTCTCTTGCTCTCTGTGTGTCTCTCTCTCTCCCCCACAGAGGCACCCAGGCAGTGTTGAACAGAACCCGGTTCAAACCGCTCTGCTCACGGATGACTGGTCTAAGCAGGCTGAGGGCCAGGCCACATCTATCTACATGTCACTCTCCAATCAGAGCCCTGAACTGGCCTCACACACATCTCATGCTGCACACTATCAGGTCGGTCATATTAGGGTCACTGGTGCCTCTGTGGGCATCAGGGTGACATTCCAGAGGCTCGTCGGCCTCTTTCTACACCGGCAAGGCATGTTCTCTCTTTCTCCCACTCTCTTTCTCTCATGCTCCGTCTCCCTGTCTCACGCCCTCTCTCTCTACTCTCTCCCTCCCTCCGTCTCCCTCTTTCTCTCTCATCTCTCTCTTCACCCTCGTGTTACAACTTTCCTCACCTTTCCCCTTCATTCTTTACTTCACCAGCCTGGATGATTAATTTCTCACTGTTTATGGTTCACCTTCAAGTTTAACAAATACAGTTCCAAGAGACTAAGGTTGAATAAGTCGAATGTGTAGTGTATGACATTTTAGTATGTAAGCATACAACAGTAACCTGAGCAGTGTGTTTCTGTCGGTAAAGCTTTAACTAAATAGAAAGGTAATTACACAAAGAAACAAACCTCTCTGCCATGCAGGTCGGCAGGGGAGAAAAACACGGAGTACCAAGGACATGTCAACACTGCTGTGTTTCTGTTCTACAGTGGTGTGGTTTAGTAGTAAACACTGGCCGTCACCTAGCCTCTGGTCACCTGAGTACTCTGCTCGACTCTGTCACATAATCTGCGGGTTCATGTTCTTTACTATCTCCATGGTGATTGTAGGGGAACAGGAGCAAAGAAAGTCCCTCTCCTTCTTGCTTACACACACACATACACTACACGCACACACACACTGTATCAGCAGTAACAGAAACACAGTGACACGTACCCACATACGTACAGGTCACACACAGACACGGACATACAGTGAACACACAGACACATAAACACACACACACACGTACAGTTAGATTAAGAACAAATAGGAATAGAGTGCATAGTAGGATTCAAATCAATCAAATCCTTCTGTTGTCAATCCTTTTATTGTCACTCCACAATGTACAAGAGTGCAACAGTGGGTGTGTCACCATAGGGTGATGGTCTTGGGTGCAGTTCCCCCAAGTTGACGGCATTGCCATAGTTACAAGGGTTACACAGCATTAGTCAGTGGGATTGGTGAGTAGTGGCTTCCTATTCCCACTGGCTAATAGCTTCCATAGAACCACTGTAGGAGTAGCTTCTAGCTTGATCTGTGATACAGGAAGAAGTGACCCAGCAATACACAAACAGACACAAAACACTCCCTTTTCCAAGCTCTGTCGCATACTGTCGTTTAGAAGTGGGTAAAGCTGACATTGTACCGACGGTTAGATTTAATACGGCACTTCAATAGCAGTGCTGGGTTGGATACAGAGGCCTCTGTGATCTGACAGGCTATAGGTTATACCCGAGGTGACTAACAGTGATCTAAACTGTGGATTAAGTACATTAATGATCTTGGCCACTCTTTGGACCTGACATTGAGCCAGGAGCTCCTTGTCTCCCTGTGCGAAGCCGCTTGGATGTGAGCCAGGTGAAGGTAAGCACTGGGGCAGACCTGGGCTGGAGAGGGAGAGAGGGACAGGGAGGGAGGGAAAGTCCCATTGTTTATCTTGACAGGAGGACAAGGCCAGAGCAGCGGGGATGTGGCTGTGTGACTGTCATCTTAGTCATCGAAACATTATTGTTTGTGCTCCGACCCCAGTCTTCAGGCCCAATGCCAGAGGCAGCAGTAGAGGCAGGCACAGTGTCAGAGGCAGCAGTAAAGGCAGGCACAGAGTCAGAGGTAGCAGTAGAGGCAGGAGGTCTGGTTTGTGGCCTCCATCGCAGGATCAGACAACTGTGTTTTTGGAAAACAACTACTTAAACTCCACCGGTTACGTAATACTGCTTGGTAAGCATCAGTTCATTGCTTACCGGCAACCCTGAGTCGGTCTAAATCTCAGGGGTGTTCTCACCTTAAAAGCCAATATTATGGAACTACAAGCGTAAAATATCCGATATGAGGTTTCAATTCAAGTGATCCACCTTTTGAAGAATGAAAACAAATCCCCAGGAAAACAATACTTCCTTGAATTGTTTCAATAAGGTATGATATCATATGCAATTTTCTACATTAACTTATGAGATGGGGAAAGTATTTTTCATAAAGAAATGTGCAGTGAAACAATGTCAGTCAAACCACCAGCCCCTTTAGTTACCTGAAACCTTTCCACTTCTTCCTACTCCGAAAGTCTCACCCCTGACCTAATTCACCCAATTTGTGTTCAGTTGACACATAATAGTAAACAGAAAGATGGTCAGAACACAGTTGTGGGTAGCTCTCATGGAGCTTTATCGGCGCTTAGCACGGCTGGAGGAGGAACTGAAAGCAGAGCCGCACTTCGCCTGGGGTGGTTCCCAACTGGTTCAAACCGGTCGCCAGGGGGAAGGATAACTGAGTTCACGCCAGAGCCTTGGATCTCCATCAGCCCAGGAAGACAATGGAGGACATGTCCGAGAGCTTATATATATGACCCTGGAGGACGCCTGATATTCAGCCCGCCGTAACAATAACGTGTTTAACTTCCGCTCAGTCTGATTAAAAAGGGAGATGTACATCACCTGAACTGTGCCTGGAAGGGTAGGTAGGGGGGCGGGTGGGCGAACTGGGTCTGAAGTCACCCTCAACTCTACAACGAAACAAGGATCGAATCACACTTTTCAAGCAAAGGGTTCTAGTTTGTAGTTTCGTTCTATAGCTGAGTGGAGAATGGGATGGCCATGAGAGAGATGGAAAGACCAAACAACATACCATATTTGGGCCCAGACCCACACTGCTGGACACGAATCCTGTGTGCTTGGCACTTTGACCTTTGACCTGGAACACTGTTCTCCAGAGCCAAGGTCAAGTGGGAACAATGTTGAGACGATGTTGAGATGTTCTTAAGAGTCCAAACACAGCTACTGTGCACACACACAGTCTTTACAGATCTTTCTTCTGCCTCCACAGTCAGTTACCAAGACACATATTCCTATTATAGAACAGGGAATAGAGAGACTCAGAGATTGAAAATAGTCCAAGTTTCTGACATACTGTACAGGCTCTCAAATATTTACAGAGCTATTAACCCAGACACTTATAAACTCTGCACAACATTTTGATCTACTAGAACACCAACAATTTACTGCAGCATAAAAGCACTTCATATGAGTGGATAAACGTGGACAATTCCCAGAAACGCAACGATGTCTTCTGAACCATGATGACAACTTGGTGAAGCAAACTCTACTGTTGCTTTCAGTCTGCCAGAGGCTCATTTGTTGTTCTATCTGTCAACTTCTACTTTCATGAACTTAGGAAATTCATTTGCTTGGGTAGAAAATCACAAATTCTACTGAAACCTTCTCAGATTTCCCAATGCTCTCTTGTCTTTCTTCATCACCCTGACTGAGCATGACTCATGAATCCCAACCAAAGCATTCAAGGTTTTCCTCATGTGTGTGTTTGTGTGTGTGTGTCGTGTGTATCAGTAAACAATCACTAAAACACAATGTCCCACACAGTGTCAGGCACGCATGCCAGTACTACAGTAGTGTTAGCCCCAGGCTGGCAGGCAAGCAGTCAGGCAGAGAGATAGACAGAGAGATAGACAGAGAGATAGGCAGGCAGATAGTCAGGCAGGCAGACAGGCTGACAGACAGATAAATATGTAAACCAACAAGCAGACCGACAGGCAGAAAGGCAGACAAGCAGACAGGCCAACACAGACAGGCAGACAGGCAGGCAGACATGGGACAGTTAGGGTCAAAAGATTCAGCACTTTGACTGAAATGGCTGATTGTGGACAGGGTGCCATCTTCTGGTGGTAAGTAGAAGGTGCATGCAGAAGATCACAAAATGGCTCTAACCTTACATGCTTGTTACCATATGCATTCGACAATAAAAGCTCTCAATCCTGGTATTGAATGAAATGTAACAAAATCACCTTTTTAGTTTACATTCTATTTTACTATCCTCAAAAAGTTGCAAGCTACAGTATTGACAATTGACAATTTGAACACTTCTTGAACTACACTAGTTTGAACCACAGCACCTTATAAATGAACTACCAGCACAGCTCATAACCGTACATTACAAGAATGGATTTTTCAATCAACATGCTGAGTGCTCAGTGTAAGCTTCTTCTGTTTCCTGAAAGTAAGGAATATTTTACGTGAGTTTTGAGACATGTGGTCCAGTAAACTCCTCCAGACCATTCCCAGGTTCTGGTAACAAGGTGTTGAATCCAGGGACGTGGTTTGTCTCATTTGTGCTCCCATGGTGTTGTCAGGTAACCCCTTTGTGTGACATTTGTCTTGGAGACTGAAATTGAGGTTTGTTTCATTTTTCCAGCCCACCAAGATGTTGCATTTCAACTGCTTTGGAATGAAATGAAACAAAAACTGGATAGTTTCCTCTTTTACATAAACAGACAGACACACACACCTTACACACACTGTATTTAAATGATAAAACAAACACACACCTACCATTCACACTAAAACCTTCACACAGCAGATACTTTTAAGTGTTTCAAGCCTGGAAGGGGAGCTGTTTTCCATGACCATGTAAATTGTAAGGTTTGTGAGAAGTGCTAAAAAGAATGTGGCTGTTTATTTATCTTGTCGTTGAAATGGAGTGGAGGATGGGCCAGTGCTGAGTGAACGTTCAGGGGAGGGAGAGGATGAAAGGAATTAGAGACAACAAAAAATGGACACACCCATCCCTGGGTAGAGGGTGTGAGAAGTGTGTGTGAGAGAAAGAAAGAAAGAAAAAAAGAGAGAGAGAGAGTAATGAAGTGGTGTTGAGCAACTGCAGGGTGTGTCTTGTACAACTTGTATACCAGTAGGTTGAGTTCACCAGGTGGAGACAGAGCAGGAGCAAGCCTCTCTCCACAGCACTCGCACACTTCCTGGAGACGACGGCAGGACGCACGCCAGCAGACGCACACACAACTCCCTTGCTTTCGCTGCTTGAACACACTCCCACAGATCCCAGTGAGCAGGGCAGAGAGGGCTGTACAACGAGACAGGAAATACAACACAGACAGCCATGAAGGACAAAATGAAGAAAGGAGGAAGAGGAAAAAACCAGGGGGCAACGGGTAAGAAGAAACAACTGCCAAACCTTGCTCCCTCTCCCTCTTTCCCCTTGCTCTCGATTCACTCCTCTCTTTCTTCCCTGTTTGGTGTGCAGTATATGGACTGGGGAAGCCAGGCTGGTGTCTGTTGAGTTGCTGCTCCGTTTGGGTCTCAGCTTGTTGGTCCTCGATAACATGTGATCTGAACTCGCAGTTTGCTGTAGTATGTCAGTAGGCAGCACATGTTTGATCCCACCACAAACAACAGAATAATGGACTGAAGAATGAATCATTTGTGTCTGCACATTTGTAATCACTGATGTTTCTCTTGTCTTGACTCGCTGATCACTTCCAGAACTTTATTCCACTCCCTCACTTAAAAACACATACACAGACAATGAGTCTGCTATAAATCTGGCACAGAATCATGGGTAAGAACATTTTCCCATCCATTCCATTCCTGTGTGTGTGGGCACAGTATGTGTTTACATATATGTGTGTGTGTTTGGGGGGAGGGGAAGGGGTGGTGGTACAGTATGTGTGTGCATGTGAGTGTGCGTGTGGGGGTGTGTGTGTGTGGGGGTGTGTGCATGTAAGTGTGTGTGTTTGGGGGGAGGGGGAGAGGTGGTACAGTGTGTGTGCATGTGAGCATTTGTGCATGTAAGTGTGTGTGTTTAGGGGGAGGTGTGGTGGTACAGTGTGTGTGCCTGTGAGTGTGTGTGCATGTGTGTGTGTGTGTGCACGTAGGACAGAGACAGAGTGTTTGCTGGCAGGGCTCCAGGTAAGCTTGTCCCGAGGTGGTTTCCTTTCAAAGGACGAGTATCCCCCCAGGCACAAGGAGAACTGACAGATTATCTAACAAGGATTCTCAGCCTGGTACCTTTAATTTAGACAAGGGCCACAGGATAGAAAGGAGTATTGGACGAGTTAACTGTTGGTTTTTATGACAAAAAAAAGAGCGTTTTGAAGACAGTGAGTGTCCATGCAGATGAGATGTTTGACAGCAGCATTGAGAAGCGGACACTTCCAGTCTGAAAACTGGTATGGAATGAAGTAGTACTGTATACATTGTGACTGTCACTGAATTGTGCAGCAAGGTCGCCAACCCAGAGAGGGATTAGAGAATCGAGGGTTGGGTCCTGGGGAACGTTCAGAGAATGGACAGAGAAGTAAGTAAGTAGTAAGTAAGTAAGTCAAGTTTATTTGTATAGCACCTCTCGCAGGTAAAAATCACAAAGTGCTTCACAACAAAATGCAATATAACACTACAAATAAAGAATACAGGAGAAAGGCCAGTGTTTGGAGCATGGCACCAGTAGCGCATCCAATAGGTCACTAGGTCAGGTCTCCCTCTTACCTAACCCTTAAGTACCTCGTAAACATAATGGCTTTGGGGAAAACTGCCATTTCTCCCCTCGAGCCAAACGCTTAACCCTGCGTGCTCTGGGAATGTCACACACTGGGGTTGAATTGAAAACCATTACTAAGGAATGCAAAGACATTCGTTTAGGACCCCTGCTCTAACTTTGAGGTTCAGGTGGATCGCATACGGTCGTAGCGATTGTATGCTTGTCACATAGATCTTTGCCAGGATATGTATGCTGATGTGTGAATGGGCAGTGTGTGTGTGTATGTGTTGTGCTTCTTCATGCCTGCTGTGGTGTGAACATGCCAGGGTGGGGTGTGGTTGTCCTTCTGCCTGAGGTCACAGCTCTTACTGCTGTTGAACAAATTCCACAGGATATAAAATGAGCATGCTCTGTCTTGCGTCTGTGTGAGTGAGTGAGTGAGTGAGCGAGTGTGGTTCACATCCAATCTTTTCACAAACCCTCCCAGTCTCATCGAACAAACATCCAAATATAGTACACAGGGCTGGCAACTTTTCCAAAAACCTTGGCGTGAGATTTGGACACGTACGTAATGAGGCTGTGCTTGTAGATGGATGACATAGTGTTTGATGCAGAGCAGTTACAGGCAAGTAGGATCCTGTCAAGGGCGACCCTGGTGGAGATTAGCTTGAGTCATTAGCTGTGTGGCAGGTCACATCCCACGCTCGCTGTCTGGCTCTCTTTTGTTCACTCTCTCCACTTTCTCTCCATCTCTTTCTCCGTATCTTTTCTCTCTCTCTCCTGTCCATCCCCGTCAATCAGGTGGTCCCACACTGACCAATGGGAGTGGAGATTTCGAAATGAAGCAGGAAGAGAGCGCATCATTTCCTGTGAAGATCCAGGGGTCTGGGGTGGAGCCGTTTGAGTTGCAGGTAAACACACGATGACGGCTCCCACACACCTGTTAGCATGCACGCTAGTCCAACTAGTCATGTTGGGCCTCTCTCCTCAGGTGCATGGGTTCTGGCTAGTCCAGGATGCTGTAACATCCCTTCTGGCCAGGGAGGAGGTGTATCCTCGGTCCTGCCTGTCGCTGGCCCTGGCAGGGATGACCCTTGAGCCCCTGGTGGAGCTCCAGAGCCTGAAGGCTTTCAGACCAGGGGCCACCCTCCGTCTGGTGGAAGGTGAGGTACTCTCATCCTTCCCTCTCCCTCCTCCCCTCTCTCTCCTTCCCTCTTGTCATACTGGCCTGTCTCCTTCCCTCTCTCCTCCCCTCTCTCTCCTTCCCTCTTGTCATACCGGCCTGTCTCCTTCTCTCTCTCCTCCCCTCTCTCTCCTTCCCTCTTGTCATACTGGCCTTTCTCCTCCTCTCTCTCCTCCCCTCTCTCTCCTTCCCTCTTGTCATACTAACCTGTCTCCTTCTCTCTCTCCTCCCCTCTCTCTCCTTCCCTCTTGTCATATTGGCCTGTCTTCTCCTCTCTCTCCTCCTCTCTCTCCTTCCCTCTCAACGTTCTTTACTCTCCCCCAATCTCTTTCTCATGCTGGCTTTACAGTTTTTTCCAATTGCCTAAGCACAATTTTGAAAACAAGGCTCACTTTGTCAAAGCACAACACACGATTCACACAACTAGACACACGAGTAGCAGAACACCTCCAGTCTTTTGCAAAATGAAACACTTCATTCAAAATTATACAATCATGTATAAAAACCAATTTATGTCACCATATGCCACACACATGGTTCATGAAATTGGACTCTGTTTGAACCAGTTACACACTGTTGTGCAAAATATAAAACACTTTTACACAAACTATTATTTTCTAATGATATAACCTGCTTGATTTTGTCAGAGATATTGTTACAGTAGAGTACGTACAAGTACATGAATATGTTAACCAAACACAACACACAAGACCAGCACTGCACACTGCAGAAAATATTTACTGTATTTCTCCACATTGTGTACGTACCGTAAAGGCAGAAAATCAGAACACATTTCAAATTGAATAGTAGAATATAGTAGGCTACATACTGTAAACACAGCAAATACATTTGTGGAGACAAATGAAAGTATTCAGCAAATGAAATATAGTACATTGTTTCAATCATGGACTGCTGTGAATGTTTCCAAAAAAAGTACTGATGTAGTGCATATAGTAGGCTACATTTTACTGTACTGTAAACAGTAAAGAATAGTAGTTTTCACCTGTGCTCTTGTTGAAATTACTGTTGCAACAGTATATCACACACAGTCACACATTCATACATGCACAGAAACACACACACACATAGTTTCACAGCACATACTGTAAATATGCACATTTAGTGGCACACATTTTCACAAAAACACACGCACCTGCATGCACACCGATACTGACTGGATCTGATCTAACTGGTCTGTAAATGCATCGTATTTGAATATTTGTACTGGCTTTGACATTTTGAAGGTAGAGAGGGGGGACAGGAGGGAGACCGTTTTTTCTGATTGCTCAGACACAAAAATGTCAAATAACACACAGTTAGTGAAACCTGACACTCAAGGAGCAAAACAGAAGCCCAGACTTGCACAACTATGAGCACATTCTCAGCCTCACACTATTTGCAAAATACTACACATGGTGTTTTGTAAATCACTAAACACACTTTCTACTTTAGACACAGAAATGTTAAATTATGTCAATTACCTAATTGCCTTTTTTAGACACTGTCTGGTAAAATGCCACACATGTGAAGGAATGGATCAAACACGGGCATCATGTGCATAAAAAAGTGCATAATTGTAAATACCAATCAGGTGTAAGCACGATAAAAAGGCAACAGGTCAGTGTACCTGTCCTCATAAAAAATGGAAGGCAATGTTGCAGGAAGAGTGAGGATTGAGAGGGGGAGCCCGTGGAGAAAGAGTGGTAAAGAGAGGGAGAGGTAGACCTGGAGGCCGTGGAAGAATAGGGCCAAATTTATTGTATCTAATGAAATTCGAACAACATTGGTTGACCATGTTGTGAACCATGGGACAACATTGAAAGAGGCTAGACAGAGAGTTCAGCCCAACCTCAGCAGATATACTGTTGCAACAGTAATTTGGACATTTTGACAAGAGCACAGGTGACAACTACTTTTCTCTACTGTCTATAGTACAGTACAGTAAAATGTAGCCTACTATATGCACTACACCAGTACTTTTTTTGTACCCACTTACTGCAGTCCATGATTGAAACAATTTGCCGTATTTCATTTGCTGTATACTTTCATTTGTCTCCACAAATGTATTTGCTGTGTTTACAGCATGTAGCCTACTATACAGTATTTGAAATATGTTCAGATTTTCTTCACAAAATGCAGCCTTTACGTAGACAATGTGGAGAAATACAAAATAAATATTTTCATCAGTGTGCAGTACTGGTCTTGTGTGTTGTGTTTGGTCAACATATTCATGTACTTGTACGTACTCTACTGTAACAATATCTCTGACAAAATCAAGCATGTTATTTCATTAGAAAAGAATAGTTAGTGTAAAAGTGTTTTAAATTTTGTACAACAGTGTGTAACTGGTTCAAACAGAGTCCAATTTCATGAACCATGTGTGTGGCATGCGGTGACAGAAATGGGTTTTTATACATGATTGTATCGTTTTTAACAAAGTGTTTCATTTTGAAAAAGATTGGAGGTGTTCTGCTACTCGTGTGTCTAGTTGTGTGAATCGTTTGTTGTGTTTTGACAAAGTGAGCCCTGTTTTCAAAATTGTGCTTAGGCAATTGGAAAAAACTAGAAGTGACATAATCTTAAATGTCTGTGTCTAACGTAGTTAAGTGTGTTTGGTGTTTTGCAAAACACTGTGTGTAGTATTTAGCAAATAGTGTGAGGCTGAGAATGTGCTTATAGTTGTGCATATCTGGGCTGCTGGTTTGCTCCTTTAGTGTCAGGTTTCACTAACTGTGTGTTACGTATTTGAAAATTTTGTGTCCAAGCAATCGGAAAAAACTGTGTAATTTCCCCTCCCTCCTGTCCCCCTCTCTACCTTCAAAATGTCAAAGCCAGTACAAATATTCAAATACGATGCATTTACAGACCAGTTAGATCAGATCCAGTCAGCATCTGTGTGCATGCAGGTGCGTGTGTTTTTGTGAAAATGTGTGCGACTAAATGTGCATAATTACAGTATGTGCTGTGAAACTATGTGTGTGTGTTTCTGTGCATGTATGAATGTGTGACTATGTGTGTGTGAGGCAATGTGTTTGTGAATGTGTGTGTGTGCCTGTGTGTCTATGTGTGTATCTTTTTGTGTGTGTGTACATGTACGTGTGTGTCCATGTGTGTGAGTGTGTGTGAACGTGCGTGTGGGTGTGACCAGGTGTGTGTATGTGAGTGTGTGTGAGGGTGTATGTGTGTGAGTCTGGGTACTTGTGTGACCAGGTGTGTGTATGCGTGTGTGCGTGTACGTGTGTGACCGTGTGTGTGTGACAAACGTGACTAACGTGTGCTCCTCTGGTGCAGAACCCTACTCCCCGTGCTCGGCCAGGGAGCATGTGGGCCGTGTTCTGGAGCTGCTGAGAGCAGCCAGAACCCCGGACGCTCTGGTCGAGGGACGCTCCCCGAGCCTGCTGCACACACTCACACACACTGCAGGTACGCCCACACACTCACACACACACACTGCAAGTACAAACACACACTGACATACACACATTTCTGGTATGCCCACATACCACAAACTCATACACGGTGCTGATATGCACACGCACACACATTTACAGACATGCGTTATCAAACCTTTGTGCAGCAGTAGCCTCTCTAA
The DNA here is from genome assembly GCA_023658055.1 of Thaleichthys pacificus. Taxonomy (NCBI): domain Eukaryota; kingdom Metazoa; phylum Chordata; class Actinopteri; order Osmeriformes; family Osmeridae; genus Thaleichthys; species Thaleichthys pacificus. The sequence goes on along the minus strand of CM042864.1, from coordinate 1,413,793 downwards.
CCTTGGCAAACGTGTTCTCTCTGTCCCAGCCTCAGCCACTGAGAAAGCTGGGAAGCTCCCAGCGAGCAATACAAAGACAGAGCCAGCCAATCAGGAGGGAGTTCCTCCAGAGTACCTCCTCCCTGGGTCACCACACATGCCCCTTCTAGCCGTGCTACCCCACAGTTCCCAACCAGAGGTGAACACACAGACACACACACACACACACACACACACACACACAGAAACAGACGTCTCCCCCTGTACACACTAACACACACAAACTCCTTGTGACTGTCCCTCTCTTGTCAGACTCACCGCTGTCTGAAGGACCTGTCACTCAGCTGTTGGAACCCGCCCCCTGGTCACAGGAAACTGCAGGGGGACTTCCTGTACATCACTGTTGTCACGCTGGAAGGTCGCAGGTGTGACATCACATCCTGTTCACGAGGATTCTACCACAACAGGTAAGGAGAAACTCTGTGCTCTAACACCTTTTCTGTACATTTTCTGCATACTATCTGATCATTGCCTGTGTGTGATCTGTATCTTGTGTCGTATCTGTATATATGTATGTGTGCTGTCTGTGTATTACCGTATACTGTATTTCTTTGTTGTCTGTATAGTATCAGTGTGCTCTCTACATTTTGCACATCCCTTCACCTCATTGTCTGTGTGCTGTTCTCAGGTCTACTGAGGAAGGTTTTGACCCTCGTCCCGCCCCGTCCACTCCAGTCTGCCACTGTCTCACCGACCTGCTCGCTCACTTCAGCCCCGGCTTCAAACGGGCCCTCGCAACCCTGAGAAACAGGTAGCGCCCCACACACACACCCGTAAACACACATACATATTTACACACGAGCGCACGCAGGCACCCACAGCCGCAAAAGGAATCGGAAATGTTTCCTGTGGGTGCAATGGGTTGTGGGTAATGTGCGTTTTCCCTACTGTAGACCTCAGGTGCCCCCGGCAGAGGTGCTGCCCACCCCCTACCGTACCATGTGCTGGCTGGGTCCCTCTTCTGCTTCCCACATACACAGAAACCTTTACAGCAGACTGGAGGAGCAGGGATCAGCACAGGTGGGCTTCAGAATATGTCTGTGGAAATTGCCTGCTGGGCCCAAAGACAGTTGACTGTGTTTTCCCATTATAATGTGTGTGTGTGTGTGTGTGTGTAGTCCCCAGACTGGAATGAGGAGTTGCAGCTAGCCAGAGATCTTCCTCAGGGTTCTCTGGAGGAGAGACTGCAGAGAGACAGAGCTTTGCTGCAGGTATGAGAAGAAAACCTCCCATGGGTCCACATCCCTGCTGTGTCCTTGACACGTCCTCTCTCTCTCTCTCTCTCTCTCTCTCTCTCTCTCTCTCTCTCTCTCTCTCTCTCTCTCTCTCTCTCTCTCTCTCTCTCTCTCTCTCAATTCCCCCTCTCTCTCCCTCCCTCTCTTTCACTTTCTCTATCTCAACCTCCCTCTCTCTTTCTCTCCCTCTTGCCCTCGCTCCCTCTCTCTCCCTCTCCCCCCCCCCCCTCTCTCTCTCTCTCTCTCAATTCCCCTCTCTCTCCCTCCCTCTCTTTCACTTTCTCTATCTCAATCTCCCTCTCTCTCTCTCTCTCTCTCTCTCTCTCTTTCTCTCTATCTCTCTCAATTGCTCCTCTCTCCATTTCAATCTCCTTCTCTTTCACTTTCTCTATCTCAACCTCCCTCTCTCTTTCTCTCCCTCTTGCCCTCTCTCCCTCTCTTTCCCTCTCCCTCTCTTTTTCTCAGGTAAACAGTGCGTTTGTGTGGGCAGCGGCTCAGGCTGCAGAGACTGTGATGGACGGCTTTGTGGAGTCAATCAGTGGAGGCCCAGACGACCCTGGCTTCCTGTGGGGCGGGCTGTTCCTGAGCCGGGGGGGTGCTGGGGGGGCTCCGGACGGGGAGAGGGGACGCAGGTAAGAGAAGATACCACGAAATAGAATCGTCCTCTGGTAAACACAGGTAGTTCTGCTGTTTGAACCTTTTTATCTGTGGCAGGGCTGCGCAGAAGCTGGAGCTGAGAGGCGTACAGCTGTACAGCGACCTAGGGGGGGCGCTACAGGGGCTGCACACACTCCCCACCGCCACCGTGGATTACCGAGGGGTCCGCCTGTCTGCCCAGGGTCTGGCCCCTGGTCTGGAGGGGCCTCTGGAACAGGGCCAGGGGCCACAGCCTTCCCCCAGGTAGGTACCCCCTCCTCAACACCCCTCGATCGCAACACTCCTCATCCCTCTGCAAACATGGGCTCTGATGGACCCGACACGTAGCGTAGATGTTAGCGTGCGTGTTCTGCTAACCCAACCTCTCGCCCCCTCCAGAGCGTGGATGTTGGTGATGTGTGTTCTGCTAATTCTAGCTCTGATTCTAGCTCTGATTCCCTCCCTCCCCCCCCCCCCCCCCCGTAATAGTAATGTGAATTCTGATAACCCTAGCTCTGCCCCCCACCCCCACCCTTGAGACTTTAGCTGTTAGTAGTGTGAGTGCTGATAACCCTAACTCTGCCCCCCCCCTTCAAAAGAGTAAATGTCAGCAATGTGAGTTCTGATAACCCTAACTCTACCCCCCCCCCCCCCCCCTCCATCTCAGGGGCCTGCTGTACGGGGTGGCCGCGGGGCCGCAGGAGTCCCCCTACCGCAGGCGGCTGCTGGAGCTGTTGGCCCAGGCTGCCAAGGCCCTCTCCCTGCAGAGACACGCCGTGCTGGCCCCCAACGGCCAGCAGGTGCCTCTGTTCACCTCGGTGGACGCCCAGGGTGTCCTGGGGCCAGACGGAAGGTTCTACCTGCTAGACCTGTTCAGGACCCTGCCAGTGGACGCCAACTACTGCCCTAGCGGAGAGACCAGGGGAGAGGAGGAGGGGGAGAGAGGGGGAGACGGGAGGAAAGGGAGTGGAGGAGAGTCGGACGAAAAGGAGGGAGAGGGGTGGCCGGAGAGGTACCACTCAGAGAAAGGTCTGCCCCGGACGTTCCCTCACAGACTGTGCAGACTGAGGCCTGAGCTAGTACACGAGTTCGCTCAGCACAAGTGAGTTCCAGAGTCACACTGGCTACCACCATTGCATTACCATGGCTAGCAACATACTCACTAGTTGACCACCATAATTTGGGAGAAAAGTGACCGTGGGGATCATTTTGGTCATCTTCCTCATTCCTCTCTCTCTTGCTCTCCTTCCTCCCTCCCTCTCCCTCTCTCCATCCTTTACAGGCAGTCACAGTTCACCAAGCGTGTCAGGGAGAGGATGGAGGAGAACGGAGGAGTGGAGGAGTGTGTGAAACCAGGTTAGAGTGTGTGTGTCTTCGGGGTATTTTTGCATATGCGACACTTCACTGCATTGTATAACCTGACTGACTTTTGACCTTTTGTACTGTGTGTGTGTGTGTGTATTACAGGTGACGCCAGAGGAACTGACGCAGTCAGAGGTGCTTGTAAAGACGTGGGCTCAGTCAGTGATATCATCTTTGAAATGCGCTTCAACCCCAACATCTTCAACCAAGGTAGAAATCCTCCTCTCTCTTTCTCTCTCTCTCTCGCTCTCTCTCGCTCTCTCTGTCTCTCTCTCTCTCTCTCATTCTCTCTCTCTCTCCACGTCCGGCGCACCACACAGACACACCCTCACAGCTACAGTCTGTCATAATCGAACCCAGCGGTGGTGTGTGAAGGGCTGGACTTCCCCAGATGTGACGGTGCAAGCGTCCGCCTGCAGAAGAGGCTCCTGAGAGAGGCCGCTGCCTTCATCACCACCCACCAGATCCCGGCCTTTGTGAGTCCCTCCTCCCGCTCCACACGCACAAAACTGGTGTAGAACGTGCTTGCTTTTGTTGATTGGCTGTTTTGTTGGAGGAAGTATTCTGTGTCGAAAGGGCATCACCGTGATACATGTTTGTGTGGACAGATTGAGGACTGCCTGCAGGGCATCGAAGTTCCTCTAGATGGTGCTACTCTCAGACAGGCTCTGCACCAAAAAGGCATCAATCTTCGCTACCTGGGTCAGCTGACCAAGGCCATCAGCCAATCTGATGACAAGGAGCGACTCAGGCACATTATGGTCAGTGCTACAGGAGAAACAAGAGTCCTAACCCCAACCCCGGCACACACTATAGTGCTACAGAAGAAACAAGAGCCCTAACCCTCAGCCTTTAGCGTTTTACTCTGAATCTCTCTCATCTTTCTCTCACTTTTTTTCTGTCTCCTCTCCTTCTTTCAGAGGTTGGCCGTTGGGGAAATTGTGATTCGTTCCTCCAAGCGCATGTTCAACAACTTCCTCCAGGTATTTATAATATAAAACCCATCAGGGCTCCACACATGGTTTCATCAGGGGAAGGAAACATGACTCAACAACTATATTCATGCTTTATCTGCCCCTCACAATGCAAAGCAAATATTGGGCAAAGCCTCTAAATGACAGCTGTACTCTTTGGTATAACAACAGTGAACGGGTCTGCCCTGTATCTATAGTGTATCTATTCTTTCATTAGGGGGTGGAGATCGCCAGTCTGTCAGCAGCTGTCAGTCACTTCCTCTGCTGCCTATTGGTTTCCCACTTCAGCTCCGCCCCTGTGGGGGAGGAGACAAAAAAGCGTTCCAGGAAGCGCGGCCGAGGAGGTGGGGCCTCTGACAGCACAACCTGGAGCATGCTCAGTGGAGCTGAGCTCTGGAACCTGATTGTCCAGGATGCTACAGAGACCTATGGCATCACTGACGAACTGGGGTGAGATTGAGCTTGAGTTGAAGCTTGTGTTTTCGTTTTGTTTTCCTATTTTTGGTTATGTCTGTTTTTTCACTCAACAAATTTCCTTTCCATGCTGTATGAGCCCTCCCACCATTGGGTCCTGGGCAGTCAGTCTCACTTCCCCCCCCCCACTTTGATGCCCCTGTTGGTTGGTATAACTTCTTCAACGCGGTCTGTGTTGCAGTTCTGGTCCTGACCACCTGGTGGAGCTGTACAGGCTGCAGAAACTGTCTCTGCTCAGAGAATTCTGCCTGAAGACTGGAGTGCAGGTACACACACACACACATACACACACACTCATGCTAATGCACACACAGACACACACTCATGCTAATGCACACACACTAATGCTAATGCACATACACACACACACACAGACTCAGAAGTGCAGTGACTCTATTTTGAGTTACCTTTATAGATGATCTGTAAATGCTCCATACAGTAAACTGTAAATTCAACCCTAACTCTGAACAGTGGCTGCATATTTAGTAACTTGCAGTAGTAGAGTGGGTCTGCTGTAGGGTGTTGACCTGTTCTGGTCCATCCCAGCTCAGACTGAGAGACTACCTCCTTGACAACCGAACCAAGGCAGCCTTCGGCCCTGACGACGTGCTCAACCTCTTCCCCGTCGTCAAACACATCACCATGACGACAGCTGACGCCTCTGCAGCGTTCCGTGCTGCTCAGAGCAACATGAAGAAAGGTGACATGGACACTACAGGCCCTGCTACACAACAGACCCTGTGCAAACATGCACTATAACCACCTACCTTTGCACAGCATCCTACCGTCCGGTCATCTGCCTGTCTTTGTTCATGTGGAATAGTGTTTCCCAACATTTTTGGGTTCAGCATCCCCTTTTCCGGATTTCCAAATCCAAGCACTACCCTACCCGTATTTATATTGTACAACTATATATTTATACCCATAGTTTCATGATTTACTCTCAATGTTCCCCTTTGGGTATGCGTACCCCCATAATTTTTTTTTATTATTCACAAAATTCATATCATATTATAATATTATATTGCCTGTGGAGCTCAAGACAAGTGTACGTGTGGTGTGTGGTTTGTGCGTGTGTGTGTGGTGTGTGTGTGTGTGTAACTCTCCAGGTCTGTTGGAACCAGCGTATGAGCATCTGAAGGAGGCCTCCTACCTGTTTGGTCGAGTGTGTGACGACCTCCACCCGGAGGCCTGCCACTGTCTCAGTCTGATGGCCAGGGTGGCCTACCTCCAGGGACAACCAGCCGAGGTGGACACACACACCTACATACAGGCAAACACACACAAGAAGACATATGCACACAAAGACATACACACACACACACACACACAAAGACATACACACATGTATGACAGTAAAACCCACCCAAAGTGAAATACATTTAGTGCCAGTATTACGCTACCTGCACGGTTCAACCACACATTGACAAACTGGATGGATGACAGTAAATCACTGATCTTGTGCACAAAAAGATCGACACATACACACTCTTGCACACACACTCAAGGCCATGTCTGTTTGTCTTGACTGACCCTGCTGCCCCCGCCCCCCCCCTCCTCCTCCAGGCACGGAGTGTCCAGCTGAGAGCTGTGGTCAATCAGTGAAAGAGTGCTCGGCTTCGACCACCCCAACACCATCCAGCAATACGTGAGTTTATTGTTTATTGTTAAAAGGATCACCCATTAGCTGTCACCAAAGTGGGATGACTAATCTTCCTGGGGTCCAACTAAAAAAAAGGAAAAAAAAATCACTTAACCCTTGTGCTGCCTTCGGGTCACTATGACCCGAGTCACTATGACCCCGAAGGTTCACAACGACCCAGTCGTTGTGAGTCGACAACTTTACCCAATACAGAAACAAATCAGAAAGCATTTTCCTTTTAAACTTCGCGCTGTGGGGGGGTCTGAGGATAGCCACGGTAACGGTTTTAAAAAGATAATGCTTCACTATATTTTGTATGATGGTAACGTTGTCGCAACACAAACGGTGGGTCACAGTGACGGAAGGGTCACAATGACCCGAAGATAACGGCAATGATAATCTAAAAAATTTATTTTAACCTTCGCGCTGTGGGGGGTCTGAGACAGCCCGACGGTTAAAAGATAATGCTTCACTTTATTTTTGTATGAGGTAACGTTGTCGCAACACAACGGTGGGTCACAGTGACTGAAGGGTCACAATGACCCGAAGATAACACAATGATAATCTAAAAGCAGTAAAACATTGTAAACATCATTATAAACATCATCAGAAATTATTCAGAATAAGTTATCACAGTATTACATTCATTATTACATTTATACAGTAAATATGTCCATTCCCTTCTCACAATTTTAAATAGTGCATTCTCAGATGGTACCTGAAAGAGACTTTGCTATTCATTTTACGTATATTCAGTGGGCAATTATTCCAATGATTGATGGCACTATAAACAACTGTTCTCTTTAAAGCATTTGATTTTGGGCATGGTAGCATCATCTGGCCATCATCAGCTGCCCTAGTCAAATGAGAATGGACCTGATCACACCTAACAATTTGGGTATATCAGGCATATATTTTCAGTGTTTCTGAATTTTGTTGTTGTATTGAAAACCAGCCTGTTCTCTACTGTTAACCATGAGAGTCGACGGTGCATACTGATAGTGTTTGTTCTTATGGGACAATGTAATACTAACCTGGCAGCTCTGTTTTGGGCAGTTTGCAATTTCTTTAGTTGACCTTTAGATGTAGATGACCATACAGGTGCACAATAATCCAGGTGACATCAAATTAAAGATGTAGCCACCTGTCCCACAATGTGTGAAGGGACATAAAAAAGACATCTCCTTACCATAGAGATACCACAACCCATCTTCTTTACTATGGTATCAATATGTTCTGCCCATGACAGTTGACGATCTATTATTGTGCCTAGTAATTTTACTTTATCTACCTGTTCTATAGGTTCCCCAGACAAGTTCAAACTCATCTTTGGTGTAGATTACAGTTTATGACTCGATCCCAAGATAATTGATTTGGTTTTCGAAATGTTCAGTACCAACTTATTTCGTTTTATCCAATCAAAATCAGAATCAGAATGGGTTTTATTTGCCATGAAAGTTTGCACAGACAAGGAATTTGCTTTGGCAGGAAGGTGCAAACATTAAACATATACAAATCAAAAATTTAAATATGAGGACTAACTATACTAAGGGTACATAACTAGCAATACCAAGTGGAATTAGAATTAAAATAAACTATACAATAAAATATAAATTGCCGTAATTTACAATATAAAAATACAAAAAATACAAATATTAAAAAAACATATTTAACTCAGCTGATAAAACATTGTCCAGTTCACTGACAGTTTTTGCAGCATAATACAATGTGGAATCATCAGCATACGTGGGTACAACCACACAAACCAGTTGAACTGGTTAAACTCACTCCTCAGTATAAATACCAACCACGCCATCAAAGAGCTATAGGTCTAGAGCTTTACAAGTCAGAGGTTCCCGAGTTCGAATCCCAGTACGGGCAATGTGACCCCTGCTGTGTGTGCGCGTGTGTAACGGTGTGCGTCTTGCAGGTGCTGCTGGCGGTGTACGCCTACGCGGGCGGAGAGCAGGCTCTGTCCCAGCGCTGTCTCCTCCGAGCCCGTCTCCTGATGCTGACCGTGCACGGTGAAGACCACCCGTATGCCGCCACGCTGGACGTGAGAAAACACACACCTGCCAACCCCTTCACGCTTAACTCTGCCGAAAGCACAGTGAGCATCACGCAGCCCCTGTTTTGTACTCTCTCACTCTGTCTCTGTCTTTCTGTCCCTCTTTTTCTGTCCCTTCTCTCTCTCTCTCTCTCTCTCTCTCTCTCTCTCTCTCCATCTTTCTCCGTCCTCCTCGCAGGGCTGCCTGGGGCTTGTATTGACAGGAGAGCAATCGGGCCAGTACTTACAGAACGCGCTCAAGCTCAACACTTCCTTCTTCGGACCGAAAGACCTGCGCACTGCTCTCAGGTGTCCTGTTTAACCGTCGACAGTTTCCAACCCGTAGAATCACTCGGCGGAATCCATCGAGTCAAGTCGTAGTTGTGAAGCTGTAAAGCTCCTCTCTGTTTTAACCTCCTCTTCTCTGCTCCTCTCTGCTCCTCTCTCTCCTCTGGCAGTCAGCACCTGTTGTCCCAGTCAATGTGTTTAGCAGGGGACTATCGTTCTGCCATAAACCATGAAAGGGAGGCCCTGGCTGCCTTCACCAGCCTGGTCAGTACCTATGTGTATGTGTGTGTGTGTGTGTGTGTGTGTGTGTGTGTGTGTGTGTGTGTGTGTGTGTGTGTGTTTTTGCGTGTGTAACCTTATTTCCTCCTTCAGCATGGCAAGGACCACCCTCAGACACGCTGCAGCTCGGATTTCCTGAGAACCATTACCCAGAATGCAGTGCGTGTCGAGCGCTCTCTGAGAAAGGGCGCACCAGAACTCATGGACGCACGCACACTTGAGGTACACACGCACACGTCCACCTGAGATACAGACTGAGGCGGCGCTACAATTAGGCAAAGCAGGCAGCTGCCCATGCTTGGGCCTGTTGAAAATTCAAAAAATATTACATATAGTACAGTATGTTATTTTTCATATTTGTGTTTCTCTCAACCATGTAATCAAATGATATCCTATATTAAAGAGGGAGAAAGCCAGGTAAAGAAATACATTATTTAGGGGCCTCAACCAGTCTCTGCCTAGGGCCCCCAAATGACTAGAACCGCCACTGGATACAGACACTCACACCTGGGGTACACACACTCATACTTGATGTGTACTTTATATACATACTAAGTACACCACGCAGTCTTTATGATGAATGAGTCGGATGTAAACCTGTGTGTGTGTGTGTATATGTGTGTGTGCAGACTCTAACCCCCTCAGCTGAGACCATTCTGGAGCAGCTGATTCTGGTTGCAGAGGTCAGGAGGAACACAGACAGGTAAACCCTCGACCACCCTCACCTCTGTCCAGTCCGGTCCGGTCAAGAAAGTATCTTTTGAACCAAACATAAACCAAAATGTCAGTGTCAGTTAGAGACATTCCAGCTTGTGTGTAAGCAGAGGTGATGTCACTCAGTATGACTTTTTTCCCCCCAGTGGCCTCCTGCAGTTCAGACAGAAGCTGAGAGAGCTGAGGGACACTGAGGAAGCCAACAGAGCTGCCCACAACGCTGGAGAGGAGAACGCTTCACATGAAGAACCGAGACAGAACGGAGGAGGGGAGGAGAACGGAGGGGGGGAGGAGAACGGAGGGGGAGAGGAGAACGGAGAGGGGGAGGAGAACGGAGAGGGGGAGGAGAACGGAGAGGGGGAGGAGAACGGAGGGGGGGAGGAGAACGGAGGGGGGGAGGAGAACAGAGAGGGGGAGGAGAACGGAGAGGGCCATCCACAGGGGAGCAGGGAGGAGAGCCGGGAGAAACAGACAGGAGGGGAGGGCTCAGTGGAGGTCACAGATGTTAACGGCAGCGTCCAGCAGCCTACTGAGGTTGAGTCAGCAGCTGGGGACATGGCCCCAACTACAGAGACCGGAGGGGAGGTTGGCAGCAGGGCTGAGGCAGGAGAAGGGGAGGATAGAGGCAGGGTTGAGGCGGGAGAAGTGGTTGGAGGCAGGGATGAGGCAGGAGAAGAGGTTGGAGGTAAGGCTGAGGCAGGAGGGGAGATTGGAGGCAGGGATGAGGCAGGAGAAGAGGTTGGAGTCAGGGCTGAGGTCCACACAGACCCGGCAAATAAAGAGCTTGAGGGACACAGTCTGACTCAAAATGGAGGAGGTGAGACAAGAACAGACAGCAAGGTGAAGACGGCCATTGGAAAGTGTGGATCCGAGAATTTGATTGCAGTGAAGGAAATTCTAGGTAACATTACTGATCCGTCTGAACCTGAGGTAGTTGCTAATGGAGTTGCGACAGTGAGTGTCAACCAATTGAAAGTCAGCTTGGTCACAGAAGAGGGATGCACAGCCAATGGAGAAGCAGACTGAGGAGCGAGGTTAGGAGTCTAGGCAACATGTGACCAGCGAGCTTCGACAATGTCATTGTTACTTTACTTACACACACATACAGAGAGAGATAGAGACACTGTGCTGTGCTTCATGGCAGGGCGTTTGGGAGAGGGCTGCACTGATCTTTATTCAATAATAAACTTTTCACTTCAACTAAAATATGACTGTGTTCCTCTGATTTTGGCTTACAATACAGCTAATGTAACTGCTGTTATTTATAGTTTACTTAATGGCACTGGGTGGGAATAATACAACAAAAACATACACAATGGTAAAAGATGTAATATTTATAAAGTCATAACATACAATTGCTTACATTGTAAATCACATGAAACATACAATAATTACCCCCACCCCCACACACACAGGGCCAACCCAGTGTTCCAGACTGTTCCATGAGGGAACCTCCTATCTGTGTTGTTGTCTCTGTATGATCTCCAGGTCGGGGAAGTGTTGGTACAGCGGCTCTGGCGGCTGCTCCCAGGTGCATGGAGGGAGTTTGTCAAGGCTGGGGGGGGGGAAGGTGATGAGAGCGGTGTCGTTGAAGACGTCCAGGAGGCGGGGGGAGCAGGGAAGGGGTTGCTCACAGACCACACTCACAGCCTGAACACCAGGAAGGGTTAAGGTTCAGCCCCCAGATATTAATTTAAACATCATACAGCTTATCTCTGATATATCAATATTAATATCACATACAGGCCATCTCTGGTGATATGTTAATATAATCATCATACAGCTCCTCTCTGATATATTAATATAAACATCACATACAGGTTCTCTTTGATGATATGCAAGCACTATGGTTACAGTGAAAGGATACATGAGCAATGTATGTGTAGTCTCTCTGAAGCTCCCTCTCCACCATTCTGGAAAAAACAGAAAACATCAGAAAGAAGATCTCTGGAATGTGAACAAACACACTTACATACATTTACATTTAGTCATTTAGCAGACGCTCTTATCCAAAGCGACTTACAGTAAGTACAGGGACTTCCCCCGAGGCAAGAAGTGCCTTGCCCAAGGACACAATGTCATTTGCACAGCCAGGAATCGAACCAACAACCTTCTGATTAATAGCCCGACTCCCTAACCGCTCAGCCATCTGACATACAGTATACACACACACACAGAGACACACACACACAGTACACACCTCTCATGTATGCCAGAGAAGCTGTTTCCTACGATGGTCAGCTGGGGCAGGGTTTCTCTCTGCCAGTTCTTCCACAGCAGATTGTTGTACAGTGCTTTCCCACAATGCATCAGGTAAAACAGAGTGGGCCTGGTCACCTGTCTTTTCCCTTCCTGTTGTACAGAAACCCACCCAAAGTGAAATACATTTAGTGCCAGTATTACGCTACCTGCACGGTTCAACCACACATTGACAAACTGGATGGATGACAGTAAATCACTGATCTTGTGCACAAACACACACACACACACCTCGTTCTCAGTGAGGACTGTGAGGCCCAGCTCCCTCAGTACATCCCTCTCCCCCGTGGAGAACACAGGGTCGTACAAAGAGCAGCTCTTCACCGGGATCTGGGGGAGCATAGATGTACATATCGTGTCATTTAGCTGCACTGTGTGTTCGCGTCTGACCTGTGTGTCAGTGTGTGACACACAGGTCACACACCCCTGGCTGGATGTCGGACGGACCTGTAGAGAGTCCAGCAAGAGGAGCAGCATGGCCAGCTGATAGCGGGCTGACACACAGGAAGAAAAGGAGCCCAGGCCGTAACACACACATTCCAGCTCAGACTCCACGTCTCCCTTACACTCTGGCACGCTGACAGAGGCTCCAGGGGCCAGGTCACAGCCAGCCTTGGAAGATCCTGGAGCTAACAAAATGCCTGTGAGTTGTTCTGTGGAGAGGAGGGGGATTTTGTAAGTGTGGTTGTGAAAGACACCTTGCTAAGCTAACAGAAAATGATGACGCCAAGATGTCACACCCTTCCACTCTGGCCAAAAGTCTGTACACCTCAGCTCAGACCTGCAGAGAAAGAGATATGAGGTGTGAGAAAGGCTGACCCCTCGGGATAACGCATACACAATTATCAGCCTATTATTAGCCTTATTATCCTCACTTCAACCACGGCAAGATGTGTGAAAAGCCATAGATATTTTTGGTTTACAGATCTTTAGCGTCTGCTCAGCTCACATGGTTTCTGTGATTCGCTTCTTGGTTCTCTCGAGATCCAGTGTCTCGCTATGCTCTGGGGTCTGATCGTCCGGATGAGACGACTTTCTCCTCCGATTAGCCCCCTTCTTCCGACGGGCCACCTGCCACCCCTCGCCTTTCTCCGGCATCTGGAGATATTTTAACAAAATCGTGGGAATACAAAGACCATGACTTTAAATTTCTATAACCTAAAATAAATTCAATTTAACATTCCAGCTACGGTATGCAAAATATAATGCAACGTAGCAAATTCATTAATATTAGACGCTTGGAAGACTGTCATACTGTCGCAACACACGGGACATGAAACTGTTTGGGAAGAGACGTAAATGTATATACTTCCGGTACACAACGGAAGCACTACAAATAACTCAATAAATGTTTTTTCAAATTTGCCTTCAAAATAAAAGCAGGCAGTATTTCACTGCGCAATAATAATGTAAATTCAAAATGTAGCCTAAACCTCAGAATATTATAATAAAGTCAATTGAAATGTATTGCTAATTCATATAATATAGAATAATGCAGAGGTTCACAATAAACATTCATAAACAATGCTTTTCTTATGTAGTACTTGGTGAATTACTCTTGATCGGCAGTTACTCTTGATCGGCAGTTGTATCATTGTATGTATATACCTACATGATATACACATAATTGGTTTTAAAATTCAACTTTGATGTCGGTCAACATGTCGTCTTTAAACGCTGTCGCCTTCTTGTGGATATTCTTTTGTGGAGGACTTCGACCCGCAGGACCGCAGGAGTACAAAGAATGCGCGTTCTCTCCAAGACCAGCTCCTCCCACTACGCAGTTTGCGTGAAGCATGTAACAGCCCTCAGTGCAGCTGAAAACACTCAGATCTCTGCCGCGCTTCAGCCGCTGTTAGGAATGCGTTACTAAAGGATGTAGTTCTTTTCGATATGATTTGGGATGTATTGCGTGTTTAAAAGAGATATCTGTATTTGATGCGCCTCTACATCAATATGCCATTGGGTCCTTCTTTTGAATTGGAATGGAAATTACTTTCCAACGCCGCACTCTCGGCACACAACACGAATCATGCCTAGTTTGTGTTTTAACAGATTCTATAATGACCAGTATGTAGACCGCGAGTGTGAAATGAATATAATTTACACCGATTCGGATTAGAGGAGTAAGAGACAAGACATCCAGCGGTGAGGTTCGAGGTGTTGCTCCACCAACGTTTGTGTGATCTACAAAACATCTCTTAACAGGATTTTTTGATGGAGCTGGAGAATATAGTGGCCAACACGGTACTGCTAAAAGCGAGAGAGGGTAAGTTTTCACCTTGAGACAAAGATCAGAGGATCTCGAGAAATGTCATGACATTTTATTTAGCAACTAGAGGACTCCTAGGGAATGCCAGGTAATGTGCTGGAAGAGCGAGGCACTATAAATGTAATGGCTCTAACATTTCACCATCAAGTCAAATATTATCATACGGTCTTTTATCACAACTTCTTATGTAATATTCCAAGTCGAATATGTTATTATGGAACCCTCTAGGCATGAAGACTGTTTACCGTAGCCTGTTTCTTACCGCGAGGTTTTCTATCACTTGTAACCCCAGGCCTGTAGATGTTTTGTCATCGTTTGACAGCTAGCTCCTACTAGTGAGCCCGGGGTTTCCTGATGTACTGTAAGAAAAAAGAAAAAAGATCAGCCTCCCACATCCGCTGTACATCTGTCTGCCTTGGGAAATAAGTAGAGCATAGTCTATTACGTTTATTCAGAGAACACCAAAGGCTTATCTGTCGCATTCTCCTATGTATCGATGCTGATACTGGCAAGTGATACATCACTTGGCATTCTTACTACGACCTGTGACGTGATCTGTATTGAAAATGGTTGTTTTCCCATGCAGCAAAATGCCCCCTGTTCCGTTTCTGTAAACACATTCTGGCCTGTTGTAGGCAACATATGCATGCACTAGAGGCCTGGAGCTTTGCTCATCCAATCCAATATCAGCAAGTGGCTGAATAAAAACTGATGTCTCTCGAGGAGTTACTGGCTTATATGATCTTCTTACACGCTCATAACCTGAAGCTCAGGTTAGAGAGGGTGCCTCATGAACACTAATGAACAGACTGCTAGTCCTCTAAGGACTGCTGTAATTAGTGGTGTGGACAATAAAACACCTGAGTCCGCCATCACACTTGTTGTTTTATTTTCATTTCATCATGCAACATGTACCACAGGCCGGCTGACGTGGGGGATAGGACGGGGTTATTTGTCAGGCCTGCACTGTATCCAGTACATGTTACATGCCTCTGTCACACGCACGCTTTGATGGAGTCTCGTTCCGTAGTTTACTTTGGCAGTTATCCCAGTGTTCCTGCAGTTAACCCACTCCTGTAGTTATCCCAGTGTTCCTGCAGCTATCCCAGTGGTCCTGCAGTTATCCCACTCCTCCTGCAGCTATCCCACTCCTCCTGCAGCTATCCCAGTGGCCCTGCAGCTATCCCACTCCTCCTGCAGCTATCCCAGTGGCCCTGCAGCTATCCCACTCCTCCTGCAGTTATCCCAGTGTTCCTGCAGCTATCCCAGTGGCCCTGCAGCTATCCCACTCCTCCTGCAGTTATCCCACTCCTCCTGCAGCTATCCCAGTGGCCCTGCAGTTATCCCACTCCTCCTGCAGCTATCCCAGTGGCCCTGCAGCTATCCCACTCCTCCTGCAGCTATCCCAGTGGCCCTGCAGTTATCCCACTCCTCCTGCAGCTATCCCAGTGGTCGCTTATCACAATTAAATTGTATAATTCTGGTGGTGCTGGGTCAGGCTCTTGCTCTCACTCCCTGTCTGTCTCTTTCTCTCTGTTTCTCTTTCTCTCCATCTCTCCTCCTATCTAGGCAGTCGGGCAGAGAGCAGGAGGGGCATAGGGGAGAGATGACCCCATGAGAGCTCTGACTGGGTGTGTCTGTGTGTGGTGGGGGCAGAGGGGGGGTTGGTGATGTAATCTAGGGTCTTCTCTGGTGGTTGGTCTGTTGTTTTGAGGGAGAAAAATGAGTTGCTGTTTGGGCTGAGCTAGGGAGAAAGAAAAGAGAGAGAGAGAGAGAGAGAGCAGTCCTGATTTAAATACCGTCTCAGATTATCCGGGGATGGTTTGTTTGTATCTCACTGATGACTTGTGTGTTATGGAGGTTGATCATCTCTGAGCTGTCAAGTTACAGTAGCCTCTGTCTCGGTTTGAAGAATTAGTCTTATCTCTTGGCCCAGTGTCAAAGGTTGTGCGAATGTCTGTGTGTCTGGAATGCGTTATAAATGCTGTGTTATCTGTGTGTGTGTGCGCCCTGAAACAAGCACAGGCTTATTTGATGTAACTCACTGGGAAAAGGGAGAGAAACTGAATGGAGAAACTGTTTATTCCTGTTTGTGTATGTGAGTGTGTCTCTGCCAGGCACGAGTTGAGAGCCTTTGCTTTCCAGTAGAAATGACAACAGGAAGGGACAGTTTACTCTCCTCTCCGCCTGTTTGCCCTGGCTTTCTCACACTTCCGAAATCACTGAAATACAGAGAGTGTCTCAGCCAAGATGAGTTGGAGTAGGCCATCAATATTCCTAGTCTGCAGAGCTGGCCAGAGATCGGAAGAGAGGGATGGAGAAAGAGAAGGGGGGGGGGTGTACAGCACTGTGGTTCATCTGCTATCCAAGTAACCCGAGTACCACATCCACTATACTTCCTGTAATGCAATGTTTTGATGAGCATTTGCATGACAGGTTGACAGTGCTGTCGTCAGCCAACCTCCACCTCTTCCTGCTCTTCATGCAGCTGGATGGATGATGAAGTGAAATGCACACACACACACACCTACCTACGCACACTCACAGCATTTAGCCTGCTCATCTCTCATCAAATCACATGCCAGCTCCAGTTGCCCTCACCATAGCAGGGTTCCCAGAATGCACAATGTTTTATACCCCCTCCATGGACTCTCTCCGACATCAAAAGGTTCTAAGAGTCCTTCTTGCTAGAACCTTAGTTTAATCTAATTGATCCAGCAGGAAGGAACCCAAAATGATGTATTCTATGAGAAGGTTCTCCTTCCACAATTGAATATGCGTATTTTAAACACTTGCGTGAAATTACGTAACATCTGGGCCAGAAGTCTCTCATGTTTCTGGAATGAAGACCAAGCGTCACTCGTGCGTGCATTTTTAGGAAGGATTTCCTTAAACGACCACTTCCTCTGTACTGTGGAAAGGAGCTTGGTGTTTCGTTAGAGACTTGTGTGTGAATGCAGGAGTGTGTGTGTGTGCTCGGAGGGCAGATGAATTCCTCTGAGTGACTGTAACCTGATCTCAGCCCCTCTGACGTAGGTTCCGTCCTTCAGTAAAAACTGCTCTTACTGTGTGTGTGTGTCTGTGCGCGCGCTTACTTTCCCCATTCACAACACACTGGCAGCAGTCTTGGGTGGATGGAAGCGAGGGGAAAGTGAACTGAGAGGCTGACATTTCAGAGGCCTAGACACCAGCCTCTCTTCCAGGGAGTCCCAGAGCAGCCCACTCCGCTCCACACTTCTCCTGCCCCGAGACACCTCTCCTCCCCAGGCAGGGATCTCGTACCCTGGTGAGCCAGAGCGGAGGCCCTAAGTGACCCTGGGAAGTTTAAGGATATCATGTTCAGCTCATGTTCTAGAACCAGAGCGTTCCAGAATGGAGGCAGAAGGTTGGGAGAAAGTTCTGGAATGAGAATCATTTGTTTTTGGATGAAAGGAAAATACAATACGTTCATTTATCACCATAAATCGGCCATGTTGCGGTTAAGATTCAGAGGTACCTTACGTCGTTTGCCTTACTTTGGTTGGCAAGGTCTTTTGTGCAACGCTTTAACAAACTTCAAGGGAATCCATAAGTATAAGACCAAGATAAGGAGAAAACCTTAAATACTTCAGTGAACATTTAAGGAAAGATTCTGAAGACTCAAAATCTTGAGTCTTCAGACTCGAGTCTTGGTTGCACTGTTTTGTGCAACCAATTTTATTTTAAGGAAACCTTAACTCAAGGTGTATTGTGCAACAGGCCCCAGTGTTCAATATCATCCATGTAAAGTAACATGAATGTGTTGTCTCTTGTAACTCAGATTAGCCTCTGGCCTACGTTTCAACTCTCCTCCCTTCACACACACACACACACACACACACACACACACACACACACACTCATGTCCACAGACTGGGAAAGAAAAGGTCAGGTGATATTCCGTAGCAAGTAGAGACAGACCTGGACACACCGAGAGACAAATATACACAGACTTCTATCACGGAGGTACAGTATCTTAGAGACTATGTTTAACTGGATACGCTTCCTGGTTTTGCTGTGTTCACTATGGTTTACTGTACAATTATGGCCGCCCATTGTTTGGTGACTTGTGGTGAAGGACTGTTTAGAAAATACACCAGGGAGGGAGAAAGAAGGCATTCTGGGACTATTTCCCAAAACCGCTGATGTAAGAATTGTATTTTATTATTTACTTGGACAGTGTGATTACGAGGTCGTAGGAACTGGCTGCTATACTTGTTTAGTCTGGTCACGCTCCACCCCGCATCCCCACACAACCCACACCCTCTGCACAAGTTACCGTCACCATCCTGGAGATAGGTCAAACACTGACAACTGCATTTGAAAGTGAAGAATGATTTTGGTGTTGATATTCTAGCTCTATCTTTGACAGTGTGGGGTAAATTGAAGAATCCACTGATTAGGATAAACAGATTTACCATACAGTATGTTCATCCAAATTGATAGATCTTTAAACTTCTCCCATCATTATTAACCCCTTTTTCCCCCAAGTGTGTCTCGTGGACAACACTGTGATCCTAGTATCTCTCTAATAATTCCATGAATCTCTGTGTGTGTGTGTGTGTACAAATTAGAATAGGTTTAGTTTCCCACGACACAGCTCAAGAACCGAGCACTGCAAAAGAACCGACACCTGCAAAAAACATTTTGCAGGTGTCCTTTTTATAATCCAATGGAGTGCAGTGCTGCGATTGACGTTGTTTGGATAAGCATTTCAACATGAAATAATGAATAAAGAATTTGCCACCAGTTTGGCTTGCTCTCTTCGCTCTGGACTCAGCCATCTTGAGTTGACTGAGCTGCACTAAGCTAGCCCTCGCAAACCAAAAAAAAAATATATATATTTATACGGATATAGTGAGCTGAAAACAGGCATAAGACTTGAAGAATAATATTTATGTCAGTGTGATTCAGAAAATCCAAGACTATTTTACTGATGAAATACTGTTTAGCTAACAGAAAGATTATATTTAAAGTGGATGGTTTATTTCAGTAGGTGTAGCTGGAAGGTTATTATCTAAAATTGTTGCTTTCAAAGGTTTTTTTTAATGGATGAAATGCTGGGTAGCTAACAGAACAACAATATAAGCTAAATACTTTCAGTATAGATCAATTTTGTTACATAAATGAATGTATTTACTGATGTAAAAACTGTCTGCACATTGCAAATGTGCTACGACATTATAATCACCAGCTGCATCACGGACATGGGCACTATTCCTACCACTTTAGCCTCCTTGGTCGTTTGCTTGACGGCATGGATATAGCAATCCACAAACAGGCATACGACAGGAACAATGTTCTTTCGAATTTAGTCTCTTTGGTCAGTTGTTGTGTCTTATTTATGCGAATGCGATACAGAAAATGCAAGACTATTTTACAGCATTGCATAGTACAAAGGAAAAAATACAAACGTTTATGTAAACAAAACACCTCTTAGGCAGAACTGTACATGCAAGCACTGTATGGTGAATTAGGCCTACAATCATGACAACTGGCTAAACCATTGTGCATTAAATTACTTCTGTTATGAACTAAATGTCTAGATGTTTGTGGTGATAAGACAATTTAGATTCAAGATTAAACAACAGACATTTACAATGAGAACCAAAATGATACATTTGGATCAACATAACATAAGTAATTGACGTAGAAAACAGTAGACAAGGCTCCCAAATCATTTGCAGGAATGTACAACTAGAGCATTTGGCAATTTGTCTATGAGAAATTGCTTTTAAGATGTGCATAAATTACTAGAATAGATGAGGTTGAACAAGTACTTCAGAGATTACCGAATTTCAATTGTGATCTAAGAAATATAGGTACCAAAGCCACTGAGAAGAACTGTCATCACATGCTGCATAAGGGGCACTGTACACTAGTTCATGTTAAAGAAGCACACCTCATCCAGTGGTCATGAGGTGCAGTATACACAGGGCTAACTGGCAGATAACTGGTATAGCTAGTGTAGCGGTTGGTACTCCTTGTGTGTTGTGTATTATGCCACCAGTTTGTATGTAACCTCTGTCAGAGGTATCCGGACCGATGTTCATCCCTCACTGTGGATCAATCACGCCACCTCTGACTTCCCAAGCGCAACCACTACCAGCTACGCCAACGAAAAGCTAGCTCTTCGTTGACGCGGGTGGCCTGTTATAGGCGTGAATGGAGTGGAGTGAGTTTAACCGATACACACCGGCTACACTAGCATGACTCCTGCTGTGCCTTTGTTGCCTGGAGAGAGAAGCTAGCTGGTGTAGTGAGCAGGACTAGCTGGCATGAATAGCATGCATGACTAGTGTCAGCCGAGCCTTTCTTCTCTGGAAAGAGAAAGAGCAGCTTGATGGTACCCTAGTACAAGTCTGAGCATGTTTCCAGATCCAACACTGACACACCAACTGGCCTTATAATGCTGCTTTTTGGGTGTGTGTGTGTGTGTGTGGGGGGGGGAATACTTTTCAAATACTAAAGAGAAAATACTTTTCACATAAAACCAGTAAGACATGCTAGACACAAGACCTTTATCAAGACTACTGGCAGCATGGATTGTTTTCCTGACACCTATAGAAAAACCTGTCAGATCCCGTTAGTGAAAACTCACTCACACACGTTGAGTGCAGATACACATACACACACACAGCCTGGAGTGTGTGTCCCTCGAGGTTCAGTAGGGGCTGGGCTGTGATGATGCTGGAGAGGTTTATTGGGTTGACAAAAGGGGAGTGGTAATGGAGACAGAGGGATGCACGAGAGAAAAACAGCCTTCCTTAGTGACTGCTTCTGTCTGCCTGGAGACAGAGGAAGGGGGGGGGGGGTTAGAGAGTATAAAAAGATAGACATGGGGTCAGAGAAAGAGGGAGACTGTGTGTGTGTTAGAGACAGGAAGACGGAATAAGCTGGAGAAAAAGCGGGAGACAATAAGGAATTAATTTAAAGAGAGGGGAGGATTTGAGATGGAGAAGAGATGGTGAACAATGGTTGAGAGAGAGTAGATAGAAGGTTATAAATGGACTGAGTGTCAGAGAGGGATAGAAGACTGAAAATGAAAGGAGTGTTCTGTCTCTAAAGTGCTGAGTTGCAGTAGTTAAGTTCATCTCTCTGTCCTGCTTGCTCCTCTGTCCAACAACTCAGACAAACCCAATGAATATTTGATGTTTGTAAATTGGAGGACGATCAATATGGGCAGCGTTGCTAGTGTCATCTTAGAGAGGAGGAGAGAGAGTTTAGACTGTGGTGTGCACTCTCTTTGTTCTCGCAAGCACACTAAACACACTCAATACAAAACTACAAGAGTTGGGTTAGTAATGGCCATAATGAGTTGGGGAAAAGGTAGACTCACAAAGCCCATAGATGCTGGATCGATGGGTTATCCCCTGTTCCTAGGCCACATCAGCACCTTTACAGAGAGGCTCGTGGTAGTCTGATGGCTGCATTGTAAAAAATAATTGTAAAAAAAAAAAAAAAGTTCTGTCTGCCAAACAAAATCCGTAATACAACAGGTAAAGTCTAATTACAGTAATTGGGTGTGCCTTCCTTTGACATGGCACAACCTATATTATCTCTCATATATATTTATTATTTAGTTACTATTATCCTACCCTTAAAACTCCATAAATGTTTGCACTACATAGACAATATCGGTGTCAACATCTTTGACTTGGGCCCGAAAGCGTTGCTTGTATCGGATGGAAGGTTCTGTTGCCCAGTTTAGGCATAATTTCAGTTTTTGTGGTGAAAAGTGAAGCTAACAGTGGCTAACTAGCTAGCCATAGCCCACAGTCACAAAAAGTCACTGTCACAATATCACAAACCCACACGCAAGCAATGCAAATATTGCTAAATTTGCTAGTTGTCTGTTACTAGCATACAGCTTAATAGTTGTTGCCAGCCAGAAAGCACATTTGTTAAGATTAGCAGCCATAAGACAATGAATAGGCCTACATATCGAACTTCCTGGGAAGTTAATTTTATCTACCCATAACACTGCTATTTCTACCGTTAAATACAATTATAAGCAGAACGTTACCTATACTATTCTTAACAAATTTAAATGCAAATATTGCTGATTTAGCTTTAGTCAATTGCCTCAGTAGTTAACAGTTGGCTAGTAGCACGAAACTAGCAACAAGCTAGCAAACCACAGCGGGTGCCACATAAGCACTCATAACGCCGTCATTTTTACCCTAAATTAACATTCTAACCAGAACGTTATTTAATCAATGCAGGATTCTAAGCAGATTTAAATGCAAAGATTGTTAAAATTGCTAGCTAGTCAATTGCCTCAGATATGACTAAATGTAATTCAGTGACAGTTGGCTATGGCAGGACCTGCTTCAGTTGCTTCATCTTACAAAATGTATGATTGTGGACCAATTATCTTATAATTCTTTTAAAATAACTTTATTTTGGAAGCTAACCTTTTAAGTTTGTGTATTGTTTGCCTAAATCTGGGTCAAAGTAGGCTAAGCAAAAGCAATTAACTATTGCGGACATCAGAACTCAAATTTATAAAGCTAATTAATTGATGAAGTAAATTTTACGTAGCCTATTGTTTACATTTCTTACACGTAAACCATTGTCATTTTTTTTCTTTTAAGAATGCATACTTTTTTCATAGATATAGTCCTTTTTTCCATGTTTGGTTCTTTGTTTGAGTTTTTTACAGTGAATATTTAAAATTACGGTAAATCCCTATAACTTCAACAGATTAGTATGTGTTATTTGAGAAATATCCGTAAAAAATATAAGGCTTTCCCTGTTATAGTAAGGCAATTATTTTAAATGTTTCTGCATTGTGGGCAGTGGAATGATAAACTGATGGGTAGATTGAATGGCTGGACATAGTAGTAGTTGGTACGAGTTGAGTTTTAATGAACAATGACAGCAGAAGTCTGCAAGGCACTCCCCGCTGGTCAGCCATTGCGTCTTGTTTGTTCTATCTGCTGCATCTCTCTATCTCTCTCTGTATTTCCAAGTCAAATGGTTCTATTTCCATGCCAGAGATCAATAACATTTGTCGCTTTCATTGGCTTCTATTGATAAACAACTAATTTGACTGGGAAGGGAGTGGAGAGGAGAGGTACAACCAGTCAAATAGAGCAGTGAGTGTGTGTAGTGTGTGTGTGTATAGGACAGAGGAAATATAGAACAGCTGGACAGGAAGCAGGGAGCCTAGAGAGGGGCAGTGTTATCACTTTAACCTTGTTTCCGGGATTCATGCAAGTGTGCTGAGTTGACCATGCGTGTGTGTTTGTGTGTTTCTCTGTGTGTGTTTCTGTGTATGGCTTGTGGTCATGCTGGTGGTGTCTATTAGGACTGTGTTAGTGTGTTAGTGTATTTCTTTTGGATACCTTGGAGCAGCCTAGTGTTTTACACCAGTACATCAATACAGGAGCATTATCAGTGTTTGGTGAACCAATCAGACTGTTGTTTACATCTGTTCTTAGAAATGTACGTATTAACCTGCCTCTGTTTTCCCTGCCCCAAATGCAGCCGTACGCAATCAGGCAACAGACGTGTCCTGACCATATGACCATGTAAAGGCGTTCGAGGACAATAACTTCCTGCTTACAGTCAGGGGGACTATGTTCCCCTCTCTGGCAGTTTTATGGCTGAGTAAACTGTGTGTGTGACCCAATGTGCCCCTCAGCAGTGACAGTGCCTGCCTGCTTGCTTATGTAATGCCTGTGTGTGTGGTAGGATGAGCATGTTTTTGTCACATTCTATATTTTCATGAAACCGCCCCCCCCCCCACACACACACACACACACATATCTTTCTCATTCTCTGCCTGTGTACAGGCTTTCTCTTGCTCCTCTGGGCATATGCAAACACACACACACACACACATCCACACAGCACAGTATAGAGAGGACCGTCACAGCTCAGTGCTTCTGAGGTCACAGACTGGTTTGACCACCTCAGTGTCGGCCTAAGGGCCGGACTATTAATAAACACAATGTGGACAAGAATCTACCTCCTGCGTGGACAGACCAAACCTGCTACTCTTGTGTCAGTCTCTCCTGTATCAATTCCTCCTCTATTCACGGAGCTGCTTGATGTTGACGTGAAGAATGTTTGTGTGTTGTTATTCAGCATGGAGTCAATCTTGTAGTTACAGATGGCCCATATAAAATACAAGAGACTGTTGTTAGCATGAATGCTGTTTGTATGTGCTTTTGTCATCTCTGGCAGATAAGTGATTGATGACCTCCATGAAGTAGGTTAGCACATGACGAGCATTACTACTAGTAAAGAAGCCTTGATGTTAACAGCTAGCCTAGCTTTAAGTATTTCCAATGGTGAGGCTTAGGAAGCTTAGCTTAGCTATAGGTCTTTCCTATGGTGAGAAGGGTTGCTACTAGGGTTTCCACTTGTCCCAGTTTTCCTGGGATTGTTCTCTTTTTTTAACAACTGTCCCGGATTAGTTGTAATTCTTTCCCGGGACAGGAATTGTTCCGTTTTTTGGTGAAAATGTATTTAAGGAAAAAGTCATTTGAAAGCAAAAATATGAAAGCTTAGACCAAGAATGGTCTCTATCAAAAATCATAACCCTACCTTGATTATTGTAAATTGGAGAGAGAGAGAGAGAGAGAGCAAAGAGAGCCAGGAGATGTAGGAGTTGAATGTTGAGTTGAGAGGTGAAGAAGACGCAAGGAGACGAAAAAGGCTTCAGAATAACGGTCCACATTCCCTTTTATACCCGACTATTAACTGTAAGAACAACCAATCAGACTCCATATGGACCCTTATCAGCATACAGCATGACAACCAACGCAACAGGAAGTCACAAAACGAGGTGTGAGAAACAAACCAATTCTGTCATCCAGCTATACCAGTCTTTAGCATATAAGGAGTGGGGGGGGGCAGGGTGTTTCCCATCCTACATTAGTGTTCACTTATACCCAATGTAGGGCCCTAGATAGTGGTATAAATGTAGGGCGTTGGGTTTAGGGATCGAGAGGCGGGTGAACACTGTTTTGGAGAAGTCCAGCTAACGACGCGGGGAAACGGAGAGAAAGCCAAGCTGTGATGACATCATAGAGCAGTGGAACTGAGCAACAAAGAGATGCTTCCTCCTATAGTCCCCTTCTCCTGCATCTGGCCAGAGCTGCTCTCTGCATCCTGTGGCACAACAATTTACACACGCACACACATAGACACCCACGCATAAGCTATTTCATGATTTGCGCTGGATGCAAAGTTCTATATTTTCATAAGAGATTTTGTGTTTTTGTTCCTGTTTGGCAGGCCCGGGAAGGGTGGTATGTGCTTGTTGCAGGGAGCCCCATTAGGCAAGTCACTGTCACCAGGAAGGTCTAAACAGTAGTTGTCAGCTGTGTGGTCTAGTGGTAACACAGTTTTTGCATGGTCAAGCCATCCCTTGTCCTCAATGTTATTTATTTCCAAGGATTGGCCTAGTGTGACATCACAAGCAGCCTGGGGCTTTGGTGGTATTTTAATAATCATAGCAGAGTTGGTTTGGTGGGATACACCCAAGAGGAAAAATGAGAGCTTAATACATTTTCATTATATTGATCTTTTTCTACACAGTTGGAAGTGCACTTAAAATTATTTTATATATTCATAAACTCATGAAATGCTTAGTTGTTTTCCCCTTGGGGAAAGTAGGTTGGTAGGTAGTAGGTTGTACATAGTGATGGTAAACCAGTGAGCGTTAGCTACGGATGTGGGTTCCGAGCCTCCGTTGACAACTCAGAATGCCTTGCAGTGCTAGCTTTCAGTACACCAGACTGAGGATGAGCTGGGGTCTCTCACCTCAGCAGCCTCACCCCAGCCTCTCTTCAGCAGCCTCATCCCAGTTTCTCTCTTCAGCAGGTTCACCTTGGCCTCTCTCTACAGCAGCCTCACCCCAGCCTCTCTCTTCAGCAGCCTCATCTGGCCTTTTTCTTCAGCAGCCTCACCCCAGGTTTAGTGTTGAGCAGCCTCGCCCCAGCCTCAGCCTCTTTGTTTCAACCTTACTCCGGCCTCACGCCAGCCTCAACCCAGCCTGCAGACGGTTGAATGCCGGGTTCTCTCTGAGATTATTTTAGTATTTTGCCTGGCTCACATTGGTGATGTCAGAGATGCAAAGCTGAAACATAAAACAAAGGGAGTAGTCGTGTCAGGCTGGAACACATTACCCTGTGTAAGTTTCTGTGCACAACACATTCTCACTAGAGAGAGAGAGAGTGGGAGACAGGGAACATATGCTGAATGGAGAAGGAGGGTGAGCGAGAGAGCAAAGAGAGAGACAGGAAGGGAAGGAGAGTTTACGTAAGACTTTTATGACCGTATTCATACTTTTACAGCCCAACTCTGTCAAACAGAGCTGCGCAGTATGTGACCTGGACACAGTGGGGGCGAGGAGGATCTCCTGTTCCAGTTACACACCAGGCCTGGAGATCTCCTGCTCATGCCCCCTGTTCTGCATGTTTTTAGATGTTTCCCTGAGGACCAGGGTTGAAGACAACAGATGCAGACCACGACTGGAAACTTGTGTCCACCAAATTCCAGATAGCTTTCAGAGGCTCTCTTGTACAATGTTAACCAAAGACCCCAGGCTCTTTCTCAGTAGTGTTCTGGTTGTTAGTTACCGACGTTTCCACCCAGATAGGGTAACTAGGGTTACAACCAGCCTGCCAGATATCCCAGGTTGCCGTGTCGTCCATGTTGCTCCTCCTGACTGAGCTGTCTACCATGGCCGTGGAGCATTCCTCTGTACACTCATACACCAGCTGAGAGAAGCTGTGCCATTCGGAAATCTGTTAACACACACACACACACACACATGCAAATGTGACCAGTTGTAAAGTCATATTGTAATAGATAAGGTTCCAACTGAGGACGTGTCCCATTCGCCCGTGCTGTTTCCCAGGAAAAGCGGGTCTATCTTGCAAATGCTTCGAAAGCTGTAAACATGTGACCTTAACCCACCTGGATAGAGGCCATTGATTGGCCAAGAGCAAGGATGAAGCCCTGCAATTGGCTAGCAACAGGGAATGGGGGTCATGACTCAGAGGGGGATGACTGATGACATACAGTCCTTAAGAGAGGGAGGGATGTGGGGAGGGAAGAGAGAGACGGAGAGAGAGAGATGAAAACACAGAGAGTGGACTAGAGAGAGATGGAGATGAAGACTGAGGGGGAGAGTGGAGGAGAGATTCCGAAAAAAAGAAAGATGGAGGGACAGAAAGGGATGGAGACAGAGAGGTTGGTGAAGGAGAGTGGATGGAGAGACTTGAGATGGTGGAGGCGAGGGAGATGGGAGAGACTATGAGGGAGACCATCTGGGAGAGAAACTGGAAGAAGTGGGCATCATGTAAGGGGAGATATTTAGAAAACGGAAAGGGATGTAGAGGGAGAGAGGATGGGGGAAGTGGAGGGTGAACAGAAGGAGGAAGGTACAGAGAGAGGGAGGAAGAGCACGTCTGTGCCTAAGTAGGTATTGTGTAACAATTGAATGGCTGGGTGGAGGACTTCGGTGTCCCGACAGGTTTCCATTGACCCCAGGTCAAGCCCTTACATGAAACCACCATTTCTACTCCGTGGCCAGTAGTTTAGTACCAGTAGGAGTGGGAGCTCTGCTCACCAAAACCTGGTGCCCCTGGGCTTTAAGCCAGATCTGAACCACCATGTCAACCTTTTGAGTTGATCTCATGTCTTCTGTATCTCAAACATATCTCCATTTCGAACCTTTCTCCCAGATATTTTTACACTCTGGTCTAAACCCAGGTGCCGCCCAGGTAACCATGCCTGTGAATTTAGGTATTCAGGCCAGTTTGACCCGTGTCTATCCCAGGTCAGGTTTCAGGCAATTTGGTAAAAGACTGTGAAGGCCATTAAAGCTATGCGTTCCAACAGCAAGGAGCAGATTAGCGAATCTGTGACGTACAGTAAGCCAGCAGGAAGCATTCCTGGCCTATTACTTAAAGATGTCTCTCTGTCTGTGGCCCCGCTCAAACGCTACGTGCTATGCTTGCCCGCCCACACATGCGCGCGCACACACACACACAAGCTCACTGGAATGGACCTGGGAACATCCAGAACGTGTACAAGAAGGGTCAGAGCCTACTTTTGGAGGAGGCTCTGGTCCTTTGAAGTTGGCAGGTCCATGCCGAACATGTTCTACCAGTCGCTTGTGGCTGGTGTTCTCTTCTATTCAGTTGTGAGCCGTCAGAGTGGAAGATTGCGATGGACTGGACAAATTAATTAGGAGGGCTCTGTTTTAGGGACCAGCCCTGACTGTCAAAGAGGCGACAGGAGAGGAGAATGGTGGCCAAACTATTGACCGTCATGGATAACACCACACACCCACTACACTTCATTCTGACTGAGAATACAAGAACTTCAGTAACAGCCATACAGTGCATCCGGAGAGTATTCACAGCTCTTCATTTTTTCCACATGTTGCTATGTAACAGCCGTATTCGAAAATGGATTGAATAAAAATGTTTCCTCTAAATTCTACAAACAATACCCTATAATGATAACGTGAAAAAAGTTTTGTTTACATTTTTGCAAATATATTCAAAATAAAAAATTTAAGAATCACAGGCTGTGAAAGTATTCACAGCCTATTGTGTTAGCACTGTGTATGCTTGTTTTCTTATTGTGCGTACTTGCATTCTTACTGCATACTTCTATTATTTATTGTATTGGGGCTGCTTTGACATCTGAATTTCCCTTCATATCAGGGATGAATAAAGTTCTATCTAATCTAATCTACGTACACACACAAGGCCCACTCACTCAGACAGAGGAGGTAGGAGGTAGGGGTCAGCAGAGGTGCTAGCCTGTGCTAACACGGTTTCCCCTAGCTCCTACAGGATGCTGATGCTGGACACAAGCTTATTCATTGTGATGGAATCTGCATCTGGCTTGGCTTTGTGTTCACTCAGGAATCTGGCTGTACAAAGCGTATTCCCTGTCCTGACACACACACGTTCATACACACACACAGACACAGTGAGTGTTGCGTGGAAGGGAAAGAGAAACCATGGAGGAAGAAAACGAGAGAGGGAGAGAGGGATTTCGAGAGGAAGTCAGACGTAATCTATAAATGATACACACTGGGGCTATGATTTCATTCAAGGAAGCATGAAGCACAGCCCTCCCTCCCTCTTTCACACACACACACAAACTCACACACACGATCCCTCTCACTTCCTGTAGATCTCACTTTCACACTTTCTTTGCCCTCTAAAAGTGATGAAACTCGTCACTGATATTTACATCCCCCCCTCTCTCCCTCTCTTTCCCCTGACTCCCTCTCTCTCCCCCCTCTCTCCCTCCCCCCTGACTCTCTCTTCCCCCCCCCCCACCCCATCTCTCATTCCCTCCTGGTCGCTAGGTGGAGGAGGGAAGAGGAAGGGGAGGAGTAAGAAATGGAAGGAGATTCTTCGCTTCCCTCACATAAGCCAGTGTGTTCAGCTGGGGCACAGTATCGGTGAGTACCCTTCTATACTAGATGTGTCCGTCATGATTTATAATCACTACCCTGCTACGGAGACACTAACGCCACTAACGTGTGTGTGTTGTGTGTCTGTATGTTGTGTTTTTCCTCAGAGAGGGACTATGTCAGTCTGTGTCAGAAGCAGCCCATTGGTAGTCTGCTGTTTCGCCTCTACTGTGAGACCAGACCTGAACTGCTGCGGTGTATCCATCTACTGGACGCTTTGGTACACATGCGCAGGCACACACACAGCCATTCATACAAACACACACACAGCCACACACTCACCCAAGCGCACCCGTGCACATGGTCTCACATACTCCACTGCACTCCCTGTGATTAAGACTAAAAACACAGTTTGGGGGCTTGTGGTATTTGGGAGATAATCAACTTGAGTGGTGATGATGTCAGCAGAGCCTCCCCTCTACTCCCTCTCCACCTCCATCCATCCATCTCTCAAACTCCACCTCCCTCCATCTCTGTCAACTTTACATCCCTCCCTAAACCTTGCCTCTCTCTACCTCCACCTGTTCCTCTCGACTTCCACCTTCCTCTCTAAACCTTCGTTGGTCTCTTAACTCCACCTCCATCCGAGCGCGAGAGCGAGAGCGTGCCTGGGTGAGAGAGATAGGTTTATGTTTTTGTTTTAACATACCTATGTTACTCCCTTACGGCTTAGCTGGATGTTACACTATACACAGCACACACAACAATACATCAACAACAAACAAAAATAAAAAATCGAAAACCAACACCAAAAGAGAGACAGAGAGAGAGAGAGAGTGCCTGGTTGAGACACAGAGAGAGAGAGAGAGAGAGAGAGAGAGAGAGTACCTGGGTGAGACAGAGGGAGAGATGCCCCTTTCAGAAAACCTGAAAATGTGAGAAAAAGTATGTGTGTTAGTGGGAGTCAAATATCAACAAGACCCAATCACAATGGAGCTGGTGTGTGTGTTGGCAGGAATGTGCTTAGGGGTCCCTGTGGCTCCTCTTACGTCAGTGGAAGGGTGGGTGTGTGTGTGTGTGTGTGTGTGTGTGCGTGCTCTGCAAGTGTTAACCAGTCCTGTGCTGTTAGATCAGACCTCCCAGGCTTATGAGCCTTTGAGAAGGAACTTGACCCCAACACACACAACAAGCCATATCATTCTTATCCTTAGGGTTCAGCCAAAGGAAGTGGAGACGCCCTTTTGGCCTTTTGGCTGTAGAACACACACACCACACAAAGTCAGTTACAAATCAATGCAGACTATTGCCTACCCTGTCCTCCTTGTTCAAATCATATTTGTGTTTTTTGGTATTGGGGTCTATAGAGACATTGTTGCACCCATAAGCACAAGTGACGCTAGTGCTTTTTAAAGCCTGCGTGTGTGTGTGAATGTGTGTGTTGGCGGGTGTGTGTGTAACGGAAAGCTGGTGACGCCGGTGTGACACACTGTGACACTCCAAGACCTGCTGGAATCCCGCCGTGTTTGCTGTGTGGTTGCCAGGCAACATGGGGTCACATATGGAGTCACCAGCAGTGTATGTTTGTGCGTGTGTATGTGTGTGCGTGTGTGTGAGCGAGAGAAGACAGGGAGAGAGGGAGGGACACGGGAGAGGGAGACAGACGGAAAGAAAGACAGGGAGAGCTAGAGAGTGAGACGAAGAGAGAGTTGGTGTACGCGCCTTTGTGTCTCATTGGTGTTTTCGTAATACGCATCCACAGTAATCCCATACCCCAGTTCTTCCATACCACGCACACAAAAACAGCCTTTATCAAGCAGCGTTGATGCTACGCCGCGGTGTCATCTTGTCTTGTTGTGTTCTAGGAGGACTATGAGATGACCCCGGATGAGAAACTGAGGACCAGGGGAGAGCAGATCATCAGTACGTTCCTCTCTAAAGACGTGAGTTTCTCCTGGGCCTGCTCCACAGCTCCTAATGATGTTACACTGGCCATTAGTCTCTACTCACGTGTGTGTGTGTGTGTGTGGCGTCTGTGTGTGTGTGTGGGGTGTGTGTGCAGTCTTCGGAGTGTGTCGAGGCAGCAGTGGTTTTCGCTGAGCAGTGCAGAGAGAACCTGGAGCTAAGCCCCTGTAAGGAGATCTTCAGTGGCTGCTGCAAGTGAGTTTACTCTCTCTCACTCTCACTCTCTCTACTCTATTTTTTCTACTCTCTCTCTCTCTCTCTCTCTCTCTCTCTCTCTCTACTCTCTCTCTCGACTCTATTTTATTTGTTCTACTCTCTCTCTACTCTGTCTTCCTACTCTCTGTCTTCCTACGCTCTACATCTGTCTGCCTCTTTCTCTCTCTGTCCTCTCCATCTTTCTCTTTCTGTTCTCTCTCTCTGTGTCCTCTCTCAATCTCTCTCTCTCCCGGTCTCTTTCCATCGCTCTGTCTCTCTCTCCCTCTTGGTGACAGGACAGTTCCAGCCTTTTATCTTGGCTTGGCACAAAAAGGGCTTGGTGTTAACTGCAGGTCACCTAGTGTGCGTGTGGTGACTGAGTGCAACTCTTATCTTCAACTGAGCTGCTGTCTTATCGGCGCTCAAGTAACTGTAGCTCTGGGAGCAATGACCAAATACAGGACCTATCTACTGTAACACTAGTTTTTTAGGGCATTTTGTGTGATGTTAGTGATTGTGTGTGTGTGTTTGTGTGTGTGTGTGTGTTCCCAGGGCCCTCCATGAGTATCTGAGTGGAGCTGCGTTCTCCGACTACCAGAACAGCATGCACTTTGACCGCTTTCTGCAGTGGAAGATGCTGGAAAAGTGAGGCTTTCCAGACTGATGCTGTCCACACACACTCCCACACCCTTGGCTCTGTGACACAAAGATAACCAACATCCTTGGAAGTCCTCTGTCTGATGCCGGTTCAACATGTTTCTGTGTTTGTGTGTGTGTGTGTGTATTTTAGACTACCGATCACTAAAGACACCTTCAGACAGTACCGAGTGCTAGGAAAGGGAGGTTTCGGAGAGGTGAGGCATCTTGCTGTGTCCTCATTATGATCATTGTGATGGGGAGAAGGAGGAAGATGATGATAATGATGACGTGGTGTGTGTGTGTGCCAGGTGTGTGCGTGTCAGGTTAGAGCCACAGGGAAGATGTACGCCTGTAAGAAGCTGGAGAAGAAAAGGATCAAGAAAAGGAAGGGAGAGTCCATGGCCCTCAACGAGAAGCAGATCCTGGAGAGGGTCAACAGTCGCTTTGTTGTGAGTGTCTTTCTCTAACTAATACCCCAGCACTGTTCTAGAGTCTAGTCTTTCTCGAAGTAATACATCAGCGCTGTTCTAGAGTCTAGTCCTTTGAGAACTAATACCCTCAGCACCGCGCTAGAGTCGAGTCCTAGAACTGGGACTACAGCTCTCTTCTACCTCTCGTCTCTCCAGGTCAGTTTAGCCTACGCGTATGAGACCAAAGATGCTCTGTGTCTGGTCCTGACCATCATGAACGGGGGAGACCTGAAGTTCCACATCTACAACATGGGCACTCCTGGCTTCGAGAAGGACCGAGTCCAGTTCTATGCTGCCCAGATCTGCTGTGGCCTCCACCACCTGCACAGAGAGGCCATCGTCTACAGGTGTGTGTGTGTGTGCGGGCGTGCACACTTCTGTATACTGTGTTATGAGGATGCACCAAACTGCACAGCTAACTCTGGCTTTGAACCATTCTTCCAGGGATTTAAAACCAGAGAATATTCTGTTAGATGATAACGGTGAGTTTACTCTCTGTCCAGATACCTCTTTCACATGGATACCGGAGATATATAGATTAATGTTAACTAACTGCATCACTTCTTCAACATATCTGTAATTCCTGGAACAGTTTATAGGTGTGTTTCTGTTTTAATCGCTGACCCCTGACTCTGCAGGACACATCCGTATCTCGGACCTGGGCCTGGCTATCAAAGTGCCTGACAGTGACCTGATTAGAGGCCGTGTGGGAACGGTGGGGTACATGGGTAAGCACCCGCCGCCTGTCATGATACACACACACACACAGCTACCAAACACACACACACACAGTTGCAACGCAATACACACAGCTGCCACACACACACACACACACAGCTGCAACGCAATACACACACACACAGCTACAACACAACACACACACACACAGGTACAACACAACACACACACACACACACACAGGTACAACACACACACAGCTGCAACACAACATGCACACACACTGCTGCTGCTGCACATGATATGTTGACACCTGGGCGGGCTACATATCAACCACATCCTGAATTCAAAACACTGTAAAAACATCACCACACGACCAACAGCTTACGGTGGATGTAAACGTACATGTGAATGTGCACGTGCGTTGTGTGTGTGTGCGTGCAGCTCCCGAGGTGATCAATAACGAGCGCTATGGGATGAGCCCTGACTGGTGGGGACTGGGCTGTCTGATCTACGAGATGACCGCGGGACGATCGCCCTTCCGCGCTCGCAAGGAGCGAGTGAAGAGGGAGGAGGTGGAGAAGAGGGTGCAGGAGGAAGAGGAGGAGTACAGCGATAAGTTCACGGAGGACACCAAGGCCATCTGTAGGATGGTGAGGAGCTCTCATGGACGGACTGACGCGGTGATCGAGCGCTTGATTGACTAATCCGCGGTGTTACTTGTGAATGAACAAGGTCATCTGTTATATTGAAAGGCTCTCCCACTCTCTTCCCTCCCTCTCTCCCTCGCTCCTCCTCTTTCCCTCCCTCTCCCGCCCTTCTCCCCTCCATCCCTCCCCGCTCTCTCTCCTTTCCTCTCTCTTGCTCTCCCTCTCTCCCATCCTCCCCTCTCTCTGTCTCTTTATTTCTCCCTCCCTCTCTGTCCCTCACTCTATCCTCCCCTCCCTCCATCCCTCCCTCCCCCTCCAGTTGCTGACCAAAGACCCCAAGCAGCGTCTGGGCTGTCAGGCGGAGGGTGTGGCAGGGGTCCAGGCCCATCCCTTCTTCAAGAACATCAACTTCAAGAGGCTGGAGGCTGGAATCCTGGACCCCTCCTTTGTCCCTGACGTAAGAACCTGCCGTCAGCCTCAGCAGGGCCACATACACACACCTGCTCTCTTACAGTATACCCTGTGTGGGTGTGTATATGCATATACACACACACCCTTGTGTATATATATATATACAAGATACCTAATATGAATATCTTAGGTATGCAAAATGAGGTGTATATACTGCATATACACAATACATATGTGTGTATATATGCACTGACGAGTATCTTATACCAATATCATCTTAAAACAGAGTCTGATTACACACTAAAGCCTTTTACCTTTGACCTTATAACATTTGCAAGTGTGATTTCCTTAAACCAATACTGGTTTGAATTAATGTTCAATATTTGTTCTTTATTTGTTTCCGAGACTGTTGAACACCATTGTGCGGCTGAAAGAATAAGGCTGGAATTGCCTTACATGCCATAAGAATACGTCTAAACAACACATTATGTAATGAAATACAGTTGTTAATATAGTCAGATCTGCTGGTGCCGTAATTCCGGGGCAATGATATCGATAAGCCTATTAACTTACGCATTCACACAGTTGCCCATTTTTGCCAGCTTTCCTTCCAGTCTTTGGCAGCAGCAACGGTGTTGCTTTTACATTTAGTCATTTAGCAGACGCTCTTATCCAGAGCGACTTACAGTAAGTACAGGGACATTCCCCCCGAAGCAAGTAGGGTGAAGTGCCTTGCCCAAGGACACAATGTCATATGGCACAGCCAAAATCGAACCGGCAACTTTCTGATTAATAGCCCGATTCCCTAACCGCTCAGCCATCTGACCCCTTCTTTTAGCCTGTATTATATTATTTCTTCATATTTGTTTAATATTATAGTTTGCTCATCTTGGGTCAGATATGCAGTCCATGTTTGCGATTGGTCACATGGTGCAAACACTGCCCCTTTTACGTGAACGCCCTCAGTTGATAACCACCATTGTGACACCGCTTTCATGTGATGGCTGTTGTTAAGCTTAGTTAAGCCAGCTAACTAAAATATATTGTGGGTATATTGAACTTCTTTTGTAGTACAGACCTTTGCTCTGTTATTGTGTGTGTGTGTGTGTGTGTGTGTGTGTGTGTGTGTGTGTGTGTGTGTGTGTGTGTGTGTGTGTGTGTGTGTGTGTGTGTGTGTGTGTGTGTGTGTGTGTGTGTGTGTGTGTGTGTGTGTGTGTGTGTGTGTGTGTGTGTGTGTGTGTGTGTGTGTGGGTGCGTGCGTGGGTGCGGGTGCGGGTGTGTGCACAACACAGCACTCATTTATTACATTTTGGGAATACCAGTTAAATGCCACTGCTTTATTATTACTATTACTATTATAAACATACTGTGGAATTAGCATATTTTTCCTCCATTGTTTTGGCCCATCTCCCTCTTTACATTACATTTACGCATTTAGCAGACGCTTTTATCCAAAGCGACTTCCAAGAGAGAGCATTACAAAAGAGCATAGGTCACTGATCATAACAACGAGATAGCCCCAAACATTGCAAGCAGCCAAAACATGAAGTATACATTGTGAAAAACCAAATAAGTGCCAAGGGGAAGAACCATAAGAGCATGCAGTTAAACAAGTTACAGTTAAACAACATGAAACTCAAAAAGTGCAAGAGTGTACCTGTGAAGAAGAAGACAAAAACAACAGTCAACAGTAAAATATTTCACAGCGAGTACAATAATTTACAACCGTCACAACTAACCAACAGGAGCAACAAGTCTCTCAATACGAGTCATTGTGATCCTGGAGGAAATTAACAATGATTATGCTTAATCAATGCTTTCCCTCCTCTTGTCCCTCCTTCCACTTCTCTCCTACTCTCCATCCTCCCACTCCTCCTCCCCTCCCTGCCCTCAGCCTCGGGCAGTGTACTGTAAGGATGTGTTGGACATTGAGCAGTTCTCCACGGTGAAGGGTGTCAATCTGGACCAAACGGACAACGATTTCTACTCCAAATTTTCTACAGGCTGTGTGTCTATCCCCTGGCAGAATGAGGTATGTTGTGTTGTGTTGTGTGTGTGTGTGTGTGTGTGTGTGAGTGTGTGTGTGTGTGGGGGTGTGGGTGTGGGTGTGTGTGGTTGTGTTTGGATGTTTGACAAAACATACAAACTCAGAAGTACACCGGGATTCAATTTAATTCTCCCTCCCTCTCTCTCCTTCTCCCCCACTCTATTCCCCTCCCGATGTTCCTCCTTCTCCCCCTTCCTCTCTCTCACTCGCTCTCTCTCGCTCTCTCCCTCCCTCCCTCTCTCTCTCTCTCTCTCTCTCTCTCTCTCTCTCTCTCTCTCTCTCTCTCTCTCTCTCTCTCTCTCTCTCTCTCCCTCCCTCCCTCTGGTAGATGATAGAGACGGAGTGTTTCAGTGATTTGAACCTGTTTGGGCCCCTGGGCTCCCGGCCCCCAGACCTGGACTGGTCGCTGCCCCCAGAGCCCCCCCGGCGCAGTCTGCTGGACCGGATCTTCAGGAGACACGTGAGACACACACACACAGACACACACGTGTAACTACACACAGACTCACACATAGAACCACACACAGACACACACACATGCTTATTACACAAATGATGTACAGAGAAATGCGCTTCTTTTTTGATTGACCTCTGTCTCTTTCTTTCTTGATGGTTCTGTGTGTGCCCACACACCCCCTCCAGCACCCAGAGGTGTCCATTGCCAACAGCCGGGTGCAGTCTTCCAGTGTAAACTCAGTGGACTCCATGTCCCACTCTGCCCCCTAGTGGCCAAGACCCTGTGTGTCGCTCACACAGAGAGGGCGGAGCATAGAGGACATACCTGCTGCTGATTGGTTTACACCTGGCATGACCAGCTGTCAGTCATCCTGAGGGATCCCGCCCTAGCCTGGGGTCAGTCCAGGGGAAACACCTGACCCTTTGACCTTTCACCTTGACCAAGGCCTAAGAGCTCAGGGGAGCCTGGGGTTCGAGGAACGTTCAACAATGCAGAGACGTTTGGAAATGTTCAGACACCTTACTCACTTACCCTCAGGACTGCTGGACTTGAGAAGAGCCACTGACGTCGATGTAAAAGACATGAAATGAAGCTAATTCAGGGGATCCACTGAGTCTATAAGACCACCACAGGGAATACAAGATGGGGTCTTTGTGGAAATATTGTTCTAGTTGTTGTTTTAAAAAAAAAAAAAAAATGGAAAAGGAAAACCTTGCATAAATGTACACTCATACTCACTCTGGTATTTCCTTGTTGTCCTCTTTTTCTTTCTATTTCTTTCTCTTTTTCCTTTTCTTGCTCCCCCCCTTTCTTTCTCTATCTCTCTCTCAGCACACATTCATTTCATGAATCAGACACCACCACCTCAACAACCTCAACACCATGTGCATTGCCATGTATAACACTCAGGCCAAAGATCCAGTTATGTTGTTTGTGTCAATGTTTATGTTCACATACTAAGCACCATTAGGATCACCTTGGACTAGAACCTGAAAAAAAATGTCTGGTTCCTATTTTACTATTGATCCTCCAAGTAATGTGAGTCTGCAATTGTGTCCCATCTGAATCACACACACACACATTTGGAGCTTGTCAATGTTATGATATGAATACAACCTAACTTGGGACTTCCTTCTTACAATGTTACATTTCAAAAACGGAAACATGAATGCCATTTATCTACCTATCAGTCTGTTTTTATAGTAAAGATGTTGTTTTACCTCTGACATGTACTGTATGATTACTATTGTGGCGCCATCTAGTACTGTATGGTCTGTCTATGTGGTGTTTCTCTAGGACCGGGCACACAGTACTTTCAGCCATGCTGTTTCTCCTTTCTCCAGCTGTTTGGGTGTTGTCATGACGAGCATGCCCAGACAGGAAGTGAAGAGCAAGGTCCAGCTTCACTCCGGCTCCCCGGGGTTCCACCACGACCCGGGAACCCCGTAAAAAGGCGGTTTTTAACAGGGTCACTGAAAAATTTGTGAAAGGAAATGGTTTCTTCTCCTTCTGTGTCTCAGTTGTGGTGTTGGGTAGAATGTACACTTGGTGGGGGTCTTTGATGGGTCCTGCATGGGTTTCCTGTGGACAGAGACGAAGGCTGTCCTGTTGGGAGCTCCCCTTCTCCTTCCTCCTCCCTCAGCCGTGTGTGTTCTCTCTCCCCTTCAGAGCCCTCCTTTCTCCCCTCTCTCCCCTTCAGAGCTCTCCTCTCTCCCCTTCAGAGCCCTCCTCTCCCCTTCAGAGCCCTCCTCTCTCCCCTCTCTCCCCTTCAGAGCCCTCCTCTCTCCCCTTCAGAGCCCTCCTCTCTCCCCTTCAGAGCACTCCTCTCTCCTTCAGAGCCCTCCTCTCTCCTTCAGAGCCCTCCTCTCTCCCCTTCAGAGCCCTCCTCTCTCCTTCAGAGCCCTCCTCTCTCTCCTTCAGAGCCCTCCTCTCTCCCCTTCAGAGCCCTCCTCTCTCCTTCAGAGCCCTCCTCTCTCTCCTTCAGAGCCCTCCTCTCTCCCCTTCAGAGCCCTCCTCTCTCCTTCAGAGCCCTCCTCTCTCTCCTTCAGAGCCCTCCTCTCTCCCCTTCAGAGCCCTCCTCTCTCCCCTTCAGAGCCCTCCTCTCTCCCCTTCAGAGCCCTCCTCTCTCCCCTTCAGAGCCCTCCTCTCCCCTGTGTTGTCTACACTGATCTGAAGACACTGGGCAGGAGAAGGACGGATGGAAACTCTCCCTCGGAGCAAGCCTTGTCATCTTAGAGGAAAGGAAGCGAAAGTGCAGTATTGAGATGCCCCCCATCATCCTGGGCATGGCACATCATTGATAAGGGCCCCCTGACAGGGAACTGACCTTCGGGAGGGATGATTCATAATCTTAAATTAAGAAATTTTTATTTTATTGTAGGGAACGCCCAAAAATGTTGCAGTAAATGAAATCAAAATAAACTCCTACAATAAACTCTCCAAGAACTTGACTAATCAGGGACAGGGAAAAGTGCCTCCTTATTGGAGTTATCTCGACCACATGAACGTTTGCACTTTCTTTATTAACTGTCCTATCCTTTTTGTTTCTGTGGGAACCACACACACACACACTTTGGTTGGCCAGAAAGGAGAGGAGTGGAGGAGCAAGGAAGAGAGGGAGACTGTGAGAATGTATATTAAGGTGCTGACTAAGTGCATGTAATGCCAAACCCACTGTGTCTTGTTGCTCCTAATAAAGCCTGATCTGACCTAAGGCTGTGTGTCTCCTGTCTGACACCCTGTCTCTCTAACCCTTGTTTTTGTGTCAAAACATCGTCAAGTAGGCACTGTGAGGACTTGATAGACATGGCTGTGTCTTCTGTCGCCTGACAATCATGCACATGACATGCTCATACAGCACCATAATTACCATATTCATATAACTCATCACCATCCTCATCATCATATTCACCAATACCAGTGTAGGATCTAGAGGAGGAGATATCCTCGTGCTCTACCACTGAGCTATGCCCATCCCCATACTCTACCGTTACGCTACAAACATCCCCATGCTCCACCACTGAGCTATACCCATCCCGATGCTCTACCACTGAGCTATACCCATCCCCATGCTCCACCACTGAGCTGTACCCATCCCCATGTTCTACCACTGAGCTATACCCATCCCCATGTTCTACACCTGAGCTATACCCATCCCCATGCTCTACCACTGAGCTATACCCATCACTATGCTCTA
The DNA here is from genome assembly GCA_023658055.1 of Thaleichthys pacificus. Taxonomy (NCBI): domain Eukaryota; kingdom Metazoa; phylum Chordata; class Actinopteri; order Osmeriformes; family Osmeridae; genus Thaleichthys; species Thaleichthys pacificus. Next base: position 1,373,449 of record CM042864.1, on the reverse strand, counting down.
CCACTGAGCTATACCCATCCCCATGCTCTACCACTGAGCTATACCCATCACTATGCTCTACCACTGAGCTATACCCATCCCCATGCTCTACCACTGAGCTATACCCATCCCTTATTGGGCCTTCTCAGGGGCGTGTACAGGAAAAGGCAGGCCATGGCCCATAGGGCTGACTGCAAACCCCCCCTTACAAGCCCCACCCTGCAGAGCAGCCTCAGATAATACTGGGGTCTGGGTGTTCCAGTCCTGATGGCATGCTCACCCTGGAAAAGACCCTGACGATCTCTGCTCCAGGAGTTATTATCCTGTCCTCTTGCTTTTTTCTTCTTTTCCTCCTTTTCCTCCCTGTATTTTTCGGGCCTCGTGACCTCTCTTCCTGCTTGTGTGTTCTTGAGCGGTGTTGACTCGGGCCTGGTGTGACGCGCTGCTCTCTGGAGCAATGTTGCTGTTAGATGCCGTGTGGTTTCGGTTGGAGCGAGAGAGCAAGGTTATCTCAGCCCGTGGGGCTGCTTGATGGATAGACTGTCAACAGTGGGGACATCAACAGCTACAGCCTGTGAGGAGAAAGCTGGGAATCAGGCCACTCTGACACCGGCAACACCAGTAACACAGAGCCAGTACCAGTAGTCAGCATGTCGTGACTGTTTGGACTGGGATATTATGAAAACCTGTGAGTCATTAGAACAGCTCTGGCCAAAGGAAACAGACATAAGATTAGTTGTACATTTACATTTTACAATGTATTCATTTATTGTGTGACAGTATTTTGTGGTTCAGAGTCCAGCAATGGCACAGTGAAAAGTAACCACATCTTAGCTTCCAGGCACAGTGTAAAGTAACCACATCTTAGCTACCAGGCAGTGTAAAGTAACCACATCTTAGCTTCCAGGCACAGTGTAAAGTAACCACATCTTAGCTACCAGGCACAGTGTAAAGTAACCACATCTTAGCTACCAGGCACAGTGTAAAGTAACCACATCTTAGCTTCCAGGCACAGTGTAAAGTAACCACATCTCAGCTACCAGGCATAGTGCAACAATAACACAATGCCTTCAGAAACAGTGAGGGTGGAGCCATAGTTTACTGGTAGGACCTCCACGTTATCAAGCACAGATGGACGATGTTCTTGTGTGCATGTAACGGGGGGAGATTTTCTTGTGTGTGTGTGTGTGTGAGAGTGAGCATGTGTATTGCTGTGAATGCTTTAGAGTGTGTCTGTTGGTGTGTTTGTGCACCACAGTGTTTCTTCCTGTGTGTGTGTGTGTGTGTGTGTGCCTCAGTGGGCCAGAGGACTGCATGTTATCTGACACGATGTCTGCGAGAGTCCGAGACATTCTTGCGAAGCCCTGGATGCGTCCTTGGCCACAGGGTCACAGGAACAGGCGGATGATGTATGTGTTTATCTTGGAGATGACAACAGGGCGGCCTTGCAAAGGGGGTATAAAGAGCCACATGCCCTACAGAAAGCAGAAAATCATCCAAGGCGACGCACACCACTGCTCTCCACTCGGCTCGCTCTGTCTGGAAGACTGAACCTATTGCTAGAAAGTCCTCTTGGTCTCCTATTCATTACACAGAATCCTACATTCTTTCAGAAGCAGAAGAATCCGCACTGATACAAGATGTTACCTGCTACCTTCAAGCTGTGTGCTGGCATCTCCTACCGCCACATGAGGAACATGACAGGTGAGAGTGAGGGCTTGAAAAGGTCTGTAGACCTCTCTAGTGGTCTGTATACATCTCTAGAGGTCTGTACACATGTCTAGAGGTCTGTACACATGTCTAGTGGTCTGTAGATGGCTAGCAAGCCTGGTTAGCCTTATTTATTTGGTACTAAACATTGTATTCTTTCTTTATTATTCTTTAAAAAAATATCCTCATCCTTATTTGTCTAAACTCACTATGTACCAAATTGCATTAATACCTTACATATTGTGTAACAAACAAAGTTTTGTTTCATGTTGCTGGGCTGGTGTAGTTTGATAATGTCCTGCCTCTCTCTCTCTCTCTCTCTCTCTCTCTCTCTCTCTCTCTCTCTCTCTCTCTCTCTCTCTCTCCTCTCTCTATCTCTCTCTCTCTCGCTCTCACTCTCTCTCTGTCTTCCTCCTTTCTCCATACTCATTGCTCATATACTCATACACATTGTTCTGCCTGTCCCTTTTCCATTCCTTCTTTCTTTATTTCTCCTTTTCTCTCTCTCTTTCATATATTTTCCCTACTATTCCCATACTGCCTGTCTTTTTCCATTCCCTCCTTCACTTCTCGTTGTCTGTCTGTCTGTCTCTCTCTCTTTCTCTCTCTGTGTCTGTCTTTCTCTATATATGTCTCTCTCCCTCTTTCCCTCTCCCTCCATTCCCAGGCCTGAGGAAGAATGCCATGGTTGCCATCCAGCATGAGCTCAGCAGGCTGGCAGGACCCGGCCCCAGCCCCTGGATCAACAGCGTCCGACGCAGGAGCTCTCTACTCAGTAAGTCCTCCTTAACAACCTGAGCCTGCATTGGTCACTGCAGCCACACCTTTTAGTAATCTACCGTGTCATTGGTCCTTCCCAGCCCAAGAGATATCTCAGTGGCTCCCTGACAGATCAAAACAATTCACAATCTACAGCACTGCTGTTGACTGATTGCTCAGGGCCATGGGGGGTTGTGTGGCGACGGCCCAGTGTTGAGACTGGGGGCAGAGCTGGCATGTCTCTGGAAGACTGATAGCATCTCGTGTGAGATGTTAAGATTGCTCTTTCTACCTCAATCTCTGTCCTTGATGTTCAGCGTTGACAATGTCCAAAACACACACACACACATGAACCCACACACACAAGGAGTGTGTCATATTGCATCTGCTTTCCTCCAGGCTCCCGTATCGAGGAGGAGCGGGGCTACAGCGACGAGGAGGTGTGCTACATGAAGCAGGGGGAGGAGGCACTGCAGAAGTCCATCAGCATCCTGAACCATGAGGACGGCTGGACCACGGAGATCATCGCTGTGAGTGGAGCAGGAACACCACACAATCACACCTGGGACATGTACCTGGATAATAATAATAATAATAATAAAGTATTCATTTGACGGACACTTTTTTTTTTCACCAAGCAATGTACAGTAAAGGGTAGGGGGGGGACTTGCAACTTGTAGATCTGCAGTTAAATGCTCTTCCACTGAGCTGTACCCTCCCCACGCGAACGCATTGTCATGTGCTTAGAGGCGCTTGAGGGATCCGTTGGTTTCATAACAGTGGGGAAAACAAATTGAGTATGCAGTCTGAATTTGGCAGTGTTTAACTGCCCTGCCTTGTCTCCTGTCTCTCTCCTAGGCTAACGGAGATAAGGTTCTGAGTAAGGTTCTGCCCGAGGTGGGGAAAGTCTTCAAGCTGGAGGTGCTTCTGGATGAGCCGTCTGACAGGCTGTACGGGGAGCTGGTGGGGAACATGGAGGAGATGGGCCAGTGGAACCCTAATGTCAAGCAGGTCAAGGTGAGGACTGGTTAAAGGAATGGCACATGCAGCCTCAGGCTATTACCTCAGTTCTAGTTCTGTTCTTTCTCCCTTCCTCTCTCTCTCTCTCTCTCCCTCTCTTTCTCTCTCTCTCTCTCTCTCTCTCTGAGAACAAGTCCAACATTAATCCTTTTTGTGAAGCTAGACGTCAAAACTTTTCCTTATTGATGTATTTGCCCATGTGTGTGTCCTGTGGACCCTGTTTCAGATCCTCCAGAAGATCGGTCAGGACACCATGGTGACCCATGAGGTTTCCGCAGAGACGCCAGGTAACGTTGTGGGCCCGCGGGACTTTGTGAGTGTCCGCTGTGCCAAACGACGTGGCTCCACCTGCTTCCTGGCAGGCATGTCCACCGAGCACCCCGGCATGCCCCAGCAGAGGGGCGTCGTCAGGTACACCACCTCACACACCACCTCACACACCACCTCACACACCACCTGAAACCGTAGGAAGGCGGGAGGTCAGGGAGGTCAGGAGGGAGGTCAGGAGGGAGGTCAGGAGGGAGGGAGGGAGGTCAGGAGGGAGGGAGGGAGGTCAGGAGGGAGGGAGGGAGGTCAGGAAGGAGGGAGGTCAGGAGGTCAGGAGGGAGGGAGGGAGGGAGGTCAGGAGGGAGGGAGGTCAGGAGGGAGGGAGGTCAGGAGGGAGGTCAGGAGGGAGGGAGGGAGGGAGGTCAGGAGGGAGGGAGGTCAGGAGGGAAGGAGGTCAGGAGGGAGGTCAGGAGGCAGGGAGGGAGCTCAGGAGGGAGGGAGGTCAGGAGGGAGGGAGGTCAGGAGGGAGGGAGGGAGGTCAGGAGGGAGGTCAGGAGGTCAGGAGGGAGGGAGGTCAGGAGGGAGGGAGGGATAAATAGATGATTGACAAATGGATGGATGTATAAATGATAGCTGGAATGACTCCATATGTTGATACTGTGTGTCCGTTGTCTCTCCCAGGGCAGAGAATGGGCCCACCTGTATAGTCATGAGGCCTAGTGCAGAGGACCCAAACAAGACCAAGTTCACCTGGTTGCTAAGTATAGACTTAAAGGTATGCAGAATGCTCTTTTCTCTGTTTGCATATTCATAACTCCATAGATCCATTTCATCTGCGCAGTTACCGATTCCTTGATATTGCGACAGCTTTCTGATCTGTACATGAATAAGATTGTAAGTCTCTCTCTTTTATTTATTTCATTCTGCCTCTCTCCCTGCCTCTCTCCCTCCCTCCTCTCTGTTTCTCTCTGTCTCTCTCTCTCTCAAGGGGTGGATCCCAAAGGCCATCATAAACAAAGTTCTCTCCCAGACACAGGTGGACTTTGCCAACCACCTGAGACAGAGGATGGCAAGTAACGTTACCATGGAGATGGCACCTGCTTGCTGACACAGCTGGCCAAACTGAGTGTCTTGCCAAGCAACACAAACTGCAGGCCAACTAAATGCCCTCACCCCATCATGTCAATCACCACAATAGCCACAGTACATGCAAACAGTAACTCTGAGATCTTAGGACCATCTTAGAATTTGTGTAAACACTGCTGTTACATAACAGCCCTTGTGTTACAAGACACCAAACTGATTCACAAATATCTAATGTGGCTTCCCCTTTTTATACAGTACTTTAGCTTCCTTCAATTCATTGATTTGAAATGATTATAAAAGCAAATCTTCCAATGTAGTGTTAGTTCAGTCAGCCTATATTGTATGCCCTCTTGGTTGAAGGGGAGAAGATTAGAGGAGGATAGTATTTTAGATTACAGACAAAACCATATCTGTCCGATTTATTCCTGTCAAACATGCCCTAACACTGGAGATATCATTGTTCTTTGTAACCTCAATGTATAATTTGCACTTTCAGTAAAGTATTTATTGTAACAGTGGCATTGCATTAGGGCGGGTAAGGATGTCCACTAAGTGAATAAATGATTGAAATTATGACAATGGTACCAAGGTTTCCAACATGTTTAGTTTTATTGTGAAATTACTGGGACAGTCATTAGAAAACACATCATTAGAAAACCAACAGTAGGCCTACTAGATAAAGTATAAAGGGGGGCCTCATTATAGAAACATATCCAAACTACTTGTTCTGTCTGAAGTTTCAAGGTAGAATAAATACAATCCTCCTATTACAGATGCAACTCCTAGCTGTGTCGTATCCTTCTTAGACCTCCTAGTTTATCTTAACTTCAGAAATCCTAACTGGACCTATAACTGTAAATGAGATTTTTCAATCGGCAGTTGTCCTGTTATGTCTTTATCTAGGTTTAGAATGAGCATGAGACTACCGTTAGGCTGCTCGAGATGGACAAGTCACATATGAAAGGCTCTCACAGCATAATATCAAGGGACTAATAGCTAGTCGAGCTCTGTACCAGTAGCCTATGGACAAAAAAGACCAGTTAAAATTGGACTGACAAAGTTGAACATAATGAAAGCATATTGTAAAAGACAGGATGCTAGAGGGTGGGACAGTTTAGATTTTGTGAAATGTTGGATAATCAGGTGAAGCAGAAGAATATATTTTGTTGTAGATATTGTATTGTTTTAATTCAAATGAAAGTTCATTGTCCGATATTCATGTCTAATTTACCTAATAATACTATCTAGTGAAATATATTTGTATTAAGTTGTTTCTGGTTACCTTTCAATCATTCTACTTCTGTGTTCATGTTCCTCATCTTTATTACCATACAGACCAAACAAGAATGCTGCTGCCAGTTATTTTGAATTTAGAACAGGGTCTATGCCATCATCATTTAGTAGCCTATTCCTTATCTGGAAAAAAGAATGTGGTTCTGTAATAGCAAAATTCCTATCCTAAGATAACATTTACATGTAGTCATTTAGCAGACACTCTTATCCAGAGCGACTCCCAGTAAGTACAGGGACATTCCCCCCAGGCAAGTAGGGTGAAGTGCCTTGCCCAAGGACACAATGTCATTTTGCACAGCCAGAATTGAACCGGCAACCTTCTGATTAATAGCCCGATTCCCTACCCACTCAGCCATCTGATTCTGATTCATCAAAGTCTTTTATTTATTTTATCTTGTTCATGTTATTTGATTTGAGTTTATTTACTGAATTGTGTGTGTTTTGAAAACATATGTGGGAAAGCAAGTTTAGGCTTCTTGTCAAGTTTTGTGTCGACTTTTATTTTGAAAAAATAGAAATGCAACTATAATGGGTTTCCTGGCTGAGGTTGGCTAGTGATCTTCATGACGTTTAGCTAGCAAGCTATGTTTCTTTAACTAGCTTTTTCATAAAGGAAGACATTGTCGATTAGTTATTATCAGTGTTGCATTGATAGTCATGCAGAACGAGGACCCTAAACCAACATTTTACACTTGTAGTTGCTTCAACACAGACAATATTTTCCTTGAGGACTACAAACTCCATGTCCGATTCGTTTCCGAGTGCCAGTTTAGATCGAACTATCAAGCAGTAGGTGGATCTCTCAAGCCAATCGTTTCTCTATCTATTCTGTTTTATTCAATCTCTCTGCATATTAAACATGTCTTTATTACGCATTTATTATTAGGTGCTGAGGACGTTTGGTTGTTCCACTGATGCACAGTTTGATGATGTCCTGCGCAAGGTATGACAATGTTTATTATGATTTTTGTTTACGACAACAATTCATGAAGATCAAATATGCTGTTTAGATAGCTCTAGAAGTTGAAAGGCGCAGAAGCCTTGGTCTGAAGTCCGCTGACAGAGCTGCCGCCATACGGAACATCTACACACCTCTCCACAAACACGTTTACCTGCTGCAGGTGGGCATGCGTTTTTCTTCGAAAACGTTTACCGTCTCTCTCTACAGATATGTATAGCCTAATTAACTCAGTACTCCCTCTCAGGAAAACTATTTGGCACCAGAGTTTAGACAGATTGTAGACTATTGTTGGTCTCAGGACGCCAGTGAAGATGGACTTCTTGCTCTCATACAGACCGAGACAGGTGAATCCCGCACTACAGCCTTCATAGTCACTTATGTATAGTAATGTACAAGTAAAAGTTCTTCAGTGGGGTATAACGGCAAGTGATAATAGTTTGTTCATTATCTCCCTTATCTCACACTTGAAGCCCAAAAAGTCTACCGCTTTCCTGTGTTCAAGAAAAGCTTTTGTGAGGAACTGATAGAGGAGCTGGAGCATTTTGAAGTATCCTCAGCTCCTAAGAGCAGACCTAACACTATGAATCACTATGGGGTATTAACCATTTAAATACAGATACATTTGGCCATGTTTAAAGCCATATATCCAGTGTGGTACCCATGCCAATATTGCTACCCTCATTTCCGCCCAGATCCTACTAAACGAGCTGGGATTGGACGAAGGCTTCATTACCGTTCTGCGTGAATACTACCTGCAGCCAATCACATCTCTGCTGTACCGGGACTGTGGAGGACGACGGTTGGACAGCCACAAAGCGTTTGTGGTGAAGTACGACATGCATGAAGACCTGGACCTGAGTTATCATTATGACAACGCTGAGGTCACTCTCAATGTGTCGTTGGGAAGGAGTTCACAGAGGGGAACCTCTACTTTGGGGACATGAGACAGGTGCCTTAAACAAGTCCTGAATCTTAAGAACAGTAACAATTCGTCACGTGTGTATTGGAATTTCTCATGAAAGCTGTGGCTTTTTAAAATATCCTCATAATATGACCCAAATGTTATTTAGAGGGCCTTCCTCCATAGTTTTCTGCGAGTAGCACTAAATAACAAAGCTACATCCTGTTAGGTGAACAGCATCCTGACGTGTCGCTGATGGTGTTGTGCTGCCCCCTGCAGGTGCCGCTGAACGAGACCGAATGCACGGAGGTGCAGCACAGAGTGGGCGAGGGGGTCCTACACAGGGGTCAGCACATGCACGGGGCCCTGCCCATCTCCTCCGGCCAGCGTTGGAACCTCGTCCTCTGGCTAAGAGCCTCGCAAGAACGCAACAGGCTCTGCCCCATGTGCAGCAGGAGACCCACTCTGGTGGAAGCAGAGGGCTTTGGAGACGGATTTACCACGGACCCTCCACTGAATACATCCTGCGTCCTCACGTAAAGCCTTCTCAGTCTTTTAGACGAATCCCCAACCCTAGTCAGATCAGGTTGCCGTTTGTTGTGTGACAAGTGAGTGTGGTTTCTTTGTGGGACAAAGTGCCAAAGGGGGTCAAGGAGAGGAAAGGTTAACATTGATGAAACTTCCCTCATTATTAGAACAGCTCTAGGAGGAACAGTGCATAGCACAGTCACATTTGTACTTTGTTGTGTTTGTTGATTGACAGTGTTTTATTTGTGGGGTTTTTCATTTCAGTTGAATTCAGTGTTTTATTTAATTGAATTTAGTCAAATTGTTTCCCGATGACACTGTCTGTTTGTGCTTCTGCGGTTTACTTCATGATCTTATACATTTCAACATTCAGATATATGGCATGCACTGTCAAAATGTTAAGACTTGTATTGAAAAGATTCAGAATAAATACACAGATGTAATTATCAATATGCTATCTGTAATGACCATCTCAGATACAATACACAAACATCTTTTGTGCGCTAACATTTTTTTCTTATGTTAAAGTCAACATTGAACATGAAAAGGATGACCACATAACAATTCAATCACAGCAATACATTCTGTACATAAATGAAGCAAAACTATAAATAATTTATATCCTCTGTATACTGTATATATTTCTCTGTTGTCAAGTAATATTCATTTCCTCTGAACCTGTGGTACCTTATTTTCTAGAGCAGTGCAGAAATATGTCTTTCTGTAATTTAAGACATACATTAGACTGCCTTACCATATATAAGAAAAATAAGACCCTTATGGTCTTATTTTTAAATGTAATAACCATCATCATCTTTAGTAGTGACAACAAAAATGTGCGTTCTAGTAAACTTTTGGTTGTTTCTTTGTGTCCCAGTGGCTTGAATAGCATAAGTGTTGTGAATGGCAGAGGGGAAATCAATTCTTGGCAGCAGAAGGATATCACATTCCTCTGCAAATAAAAGGCAATTTTACTGCCACTAACTCTGAGGTCAGGGGAATTCAATACTGGACCTTGCTGTATAAGTCAACTATGACTTTCTGCTGAGGTTCACATCCTCACTGAAGATCTTCTAGCTGGAGATGTGCTTCTGGAGTTAAAGATGAATGAAGATGGTAGATGGGCAACACAGACTCACTATGTGCCCAGATCTCAAATAAAGACTCAGATGCATAAACAATGCAACATTATTATGAAGGACATATAAATATAAATATTTTCACACAAAATATATTCTTATATATAACAAATATAAATCACTCTGTGTGCCCGTTTCAGCCCCATGTGGTCTTCACTACATTCCCTGGACATTATACGTTCAGTATATTCTCCACCCAGGTGGCTCAGGGAAGACTAACCCTCCTATTGAACAGATAGAGCTTGGTGCTGGGATGTGGGGTCTATTCAAATGGCTGACTGAACAGATTTCCAAACGGTTGAAATATGGAACCTCTACCATCCCATGTCCTTTGTTATCTGCTCAGCACATGTCCACAGCTGTCAATCCGTGACATAGGTCTTAAACGTGTGAGTGGGCGCTCTTTGGCCTATGTACAGTGGCGGGTCCACAGTGTGTCCACATGGAGTCACCTAAAGCGTGGTCTCGCCGCTCATTTCCCTGTGTCTATGCTCCGTGTCCGTGTCCTCGTAGTCCGACTCCACCTGGATCTTGACCTGGGGCACGGGGCAGGGCATCCCTCGGCCCATGGGCATGGCTGGGGACGACGGGCAGGAGATCTTCAGATGCAGGGTGATGCTGGGGAGTGGCAAGGTCCAGTTATGACACGCACCCAGCCAAGTACACAGAGAGAGGGGACTGGGAGTGTGGAGGAGAGATGGGAGGGAAAGGGGGGAGAGGGGGGACAGGAGGGAGGGAGGGAGGGAGGGGAAGGGGGGTGGGCGCAGAGACCAACCTCCCTCAGCGCGGGAAGTCAGCAAGACGCGTTGGGAAGGGAATTAAAGGGCGGGTGGGGGGTTAGAAAACTATGACGTAAATGGAGCTGTCAGCTTTTTTGGGATGGATGCCCGTGTCTGCTCAGATGAAGGTACACCTTGGGAGGGAAGGGAGGAGGCAGGCAGCTGATTCAGAGGAAGGAACCTTGCCAATGCAGAGGCAGAGCATTGGAAGACAACGCTCTCTTCAATGGAGTCTGATTTCAGACCTCGTTCACAGCAACTGCAGACAAGAGATTGTATACAACAACGACAGCAGACCACGCCACATGAAAGGGGATGAAGAAGGCAATACGCATTGATGTTTAGTTCTACATACAGACACAAGCAAGGAGATCCATACACAGTAGCAAGGGTTCACATGCAAGCAGAGAATGGCATCCAAACAAACGGAGAACTAAACATGTATGTTTGTGCGTGACACCCTTAGATAGACAAAGATACAACCAAAATGCTACTTGTAGCATTAGCCTGGGGCAGATACAGTAGGACATTAGCATCTCACACACTGCTGACATCGACTGACTACAGATAGTTGATGAACTTTTATTTATCTAATAGAAACACACATCTAAAAGCATTGAAACCAAGCCAGTATTTTCATAATACAGACATGATCATATTTAATTTCTTTGGAAAAAGAAAGTTTGCTCCAGCAGTTTCTAAGAAAGACAGTATCATACTGGAAAACATGAGTAGAGTTCTGGTAGTTGTTGAGTAGATCAGTGACTTTGTAATGTGTGTACATAGAAACATTTCACACATCACATACTGTAGGAATACTAGCAGCAAATGGGGTGCCTTAGCAACTAATAAAATACTTCTGCTTTGCTTTAAAGTGCATGGGGAGGACTTGCGAATCGCTCCGAGAGACTTCTGTATTTTTGTGTTTGTGCATGTATTTACATGACTGTGTGTACGTGTAAAAGTTGCATAAAGCTTCTGCATGCTACTGTAGAAACATTTTGTGGGGATATTTGTGTGTGCTTTTGTGTGTATGTACAGTCTGCGAATGTGACTTGTGTGTGCATGTGAGTGTGACACCTGTGTTTATATGTGTGTGTGTCTTTGTGTGTGTGTGTACTGTGTACATGGCTGGGTGGAATATCAGGGGTGGTATCTGCCTGGCTCGCAGTGGGCTGCCCACTGGGAGGGGGTGTCTGGGGGCTGGACGAGGTCTCTGTAGGGGATGTGGAGTTTGAGCACACAGTACCTGCGATCCAGGTCAGACTCGGAGCTGGGGGAACAGTTGGAGTAAGGATGGTACTTCTCCTGCACGCGCACATGCACAAACACACGGCACACACACACATTCACACAGACATTACAGAAGGCACCAAAAATAACACAATTGATTATGAATAAAACTGCCAGTGGGTGGCAGCAAAACACTAAAGGTTTGTCACCTCGTCGTCACTGTCGTCCACTCGCGACTTCTTCATGTCTTTGGGCTTCTTCCTGTTATCGTCCTTCTTCTTCTTCTTCTCCTTCCCAGGCAGCACGTCGTCCACCCAGGCCAGATCGTGCTGAGAGAACATTATGTCCAGCATCTTACGGACCAACAGTAGACCAAGGATCTGAGAGAGAGAGAGAGAGAGAGAGAGAGAGAGAGAGAGAGAGAGAGAGAGAGAGAGAGAGAAACGGAAAGAGAAGCAGAAAGGTAGATGGGGGGAGTGGGAGGAAGGAGTGAGAGAAGAAACGGAAAGAGAAACCGAGGGAGAGGGGGGATAAAGAGAAGGAGAAAGAGAGAGCGGGAGAGAGAGACAGAAAGAGGGAGTGAGAAAAAGACAAGAGAGACAGATAAATTGTTCGTTAAACCAAGGAATCATAAAATCACAAGACCGGCAAACAAAGTTGCTGAAGTGAAAGGCCACCAACCATGATAGGGAAGATGATGGCTAGAAAAGTAGACTTGAGAACCCAGAGCACAGCCAGACAGACAATCTGGACCAGGGTGAAGAGGTGAACCTTCCTCAGAGGAACGTGGCGCAGGTAGGGGAAGTCTGGTTGGTGTTTTGAAGGCATCATGCACAGCTTGATCCTATCCCAGAACTGAGAAGGTCAGATCCATCAATCAGCGAATGAACTGACCAAGTGATCAATCAATCATCAAACCAACCAATCAATCATCTAAACAATCAATAGGCCTTTAAATGTCGAACTGTGGCAGTGCTAAAAACGGTCAGAAATGGTAGGAAACGAACATGAAAAGATACAATCAGCCTGCCTCTATTCTTTAAACATGTATCCTCAGCCCGGTAATGAATGATTACACACTCATCTGCATTTGTAATGTGAGGATCCCCTCTGTGGTCTGACAGGGGTGGCAATCTCTCCACAGTCTGCTGCCTGACATTTACTGTGACTGGTAGAGAGAGGCTCAGATGCTCCTGCTCCAAACAGCATCCAGACGGATTCTCAAACTGTGTGTGAATGCTACTTGAATACATAAGTCTCATTCCTCAAACTCTCTCTTGTTTCAGAGGAATTTGAACATCAGATTTAGAGGCTTGGCGTCCGTACTGGATAAATCCAACCCAAACTGCTTTTCTAAAAAGCTGTGTAATGGCTGCGTTCAGTGAATGACTTGTAGGATCGCATGAGGAACACAGGTGCCACTTTCAGACCGACTGTCATTGTTTTGGTCCGTGACCTACCTGGATGCCACTGAGAGAAGCCACGCCCATGTAAAGGAAGACACCGTAGAGCACTGGCATCGGTATGTACTGCGGACACAGAAAGAACTCACAGCTCGCGCCCATAGAACTGTACACAGCCAACTCCAAAGAGTTCATTTAACACCAGGAGCGTTCATTTGACTTGTTCAGTGTGTAAATAGGTTCACTTTCACAAGATGGACCACAGAGCACTTTATTGCTAAATGAACACTTGAAGTCGTCTGTGTATTTAATGCTCTGCCTGCTGCTGAGAAGCAGAGCTCACCTGCAGAATGGGAGCCAGGAAGATGGAGACTCCAGTGAGGATGAAGACCAGTATTCCTGTCAGCCTTTGTTCTCTGTGGGACCAGAGAATCAGTCAGATACCTGCATGATCTTATGTCACATACAGTATGACTCAAAACAGCACGAGTCAGGTTGAAAAAATAAGGATATGTTCACCAAGCAGAGGCGTTCATCCAAAGCGACATACTGGAGGGATCTTACCCGGGATTTTAACCACTGAGTTGCAGATAAACACTCTATGCACTGAGCTGTACCTATCCCCTGAACTTCTACCCAAACTTCATCCAGTTCTTCCTTACCGAACTCCCAGGAACTGGGGCTGCTCCCCAGGGGCGCTGGACTCACTCTCCATCTTCAGAGAGTCGATGTGGGCGATGGAGATGACGGTGGCGGCCACGTACCAGGGCAGGCCCATGAAGGAGCAAGCGGCCATCAGGACCCCCACCCAGAACAGGTCCAGGTGGTACCCACAACCCTTCTGTTAGCCGGGAAGGAACACAACACAACCTGAACCCCCATAGTTGGTTGGGATGGTGTCTGAACTCGACACATTTCAAATACGATAGAAACTTCTAGCCTGATTGCCTGGCCTGCCATCCTCAGGGAGCTCGATAAAAAAAAAGAAAAGGTTTTGTTGTGTTTCCATCAACGATATACCTTCAGTTTGTTATCCTTGCGGTTGACGATGACGGCGCTGATCTGCTGATCCATGAAGATGAGGATGGTGACGAGCAGAGCAGGGACGGCGCTGGCCACATACACCCACCAGGGGTTCTTCCCGAATGGCAGAACTATCCAACCGCGGTCTGGACGAGTGGGCTGAGGAAGACAAAACCGTGTTGGTTTACACCATTTACAGCAGGGCTCTCCAACCCTGCTCCTGGAGAGCTACATTGCTATGGCTTTACACTATCTATGGACAGGGTTGGACCCCTGAGCATAGGATGCACATAGCTTTGAATGAACAGTGATCTCCCTACATACCAGAGAAACAGAGCCAACTATCTTACCTTAAACTCAGTGGGTACGATAAGCTTGGGAGTCTTGAGTCCTATCAACATGTCCAGACCCACAAAGGTCATAATGGACATGAAGATGGAGAAGTCACTAATGAGCTTCCTCAGCTGGGAACAGGAGGTGCCAAGAAGAATCATAAAAAAACAATTAATTTCAGAAACACATATGTATTGTCACGAAAACCTTAGAAAGTAAAAGAAGACCTATTTTGATACGCACATTTTGAATTCCTTGAAAATCTAAACTGTGCTTTGATAGGTTTCCGGTTTACAAGAATAATCCGCTCTTTTTGCTTTCTGTCTGTGTCTATTTCTCCTCATGAAAACCAGATGCAGGTGGAGGGTATTGGCAAGGGACACTCCAGCAACATGAACATTGTCGTTTCCAGAGAGCATGAAGGACTCCCGCCCAAACTAAGGAGCAGTGAGGCAACAAAGCTGAGGACTGTCAGACTGAAAGCTTAGGACAGAAACACACCAACACCGGTTGAGGAAAAATGTCCATACACAAGTTTTGATTAAACATATATTCCTCCCTTTGCATTTGTTCGTTGATATAGTTATCTGCCATATGCGACATGCAACACATGATTCGAGTGCGGACTGTAACATTCAATGGAGTTTTCCTCCAGACGTTTTCCTTTGCTCAGAAAGCTATCCGTTGGAAGAACCAAACTGCAACACTGCTGCCTACATTTCCCATAAACCCCTCAGTCTGCCTGCCTCACCTTGGTGGGGAAGTAACGGCTGAACTTGAACTTCTTAAGGGAGACGGTCATGGAGTAGGTACCGAAGAAGAGGATGAAGGACATGAGGGCCAGGTCTGGGACGTACTTGCAGGTCTTCCCCACTAGAGAACCTCCATACTTCACGCACTCCTTCTTACTCAACTGGCTCCAGTCCAGAGCTGTTACATTCAACTGGGAGGAGATATTGGGAAGGGGTGGAGGAAGGGAGGGTAGGAGGAGGAGGGAAGCAGGGAGGCAGAGTTTTAGAGGTAGAAAAGGTCAATGTGGGAGAACATGGTTGGCCCGGTGTAAGGTTGCGGGATGAAAGGGAGAGAAGATAAAAGCAATAGAAAAGAAACGAGACACAACAGGAAACCAACCAGCTGTAAACACACTGTTGTCTGTCCTTTGAAGTTCAATGTCGTCAGACTGCATGTTTTAATCAAAGGCTCCAAATAATAAATATGACAAAAATGGAATGGAAAATAGAATACAAACTCTTCTTACCCCAAAGAGAGCAGAACTGTTATCTGGCACTGGAACTAAATCATTGAAGTTCAGAGACGCCACTGTTCAGGAGAGGAGAACAACACAGGAAGGTAATAGATGAGATATTGAGGACAGAGGAGGAGAACAAGTTGAGGGTAGAGACAGGGACAAGAGACACAAATGGTGTCATAAGAATCCAGCATTGCCGACTGAGAGAAAAATGAGGCTCATGCATACAATGTAAGTGTTACTCACTCAGATTAGACAGCCGCCAAATTGTGTGGACGTAGCAAACAGACAAACACGGAAAAACAAATGAGTTACAGTACTCAATGTTTCAAAAAGTGTCACTTGTCAATGTTGTTAGCAATTTAATTGTTGAAATGAAAAATTGAAAAATGTATAATAATGTGACTAAATATCTCTTGTCAAGTCAACCATTGGATATTTAATCTTTTAAATGGCTCCCTCCGTAAACCAATCCTCTTCTAAAGTCAGTGTGCTTTGTGAGGGTTAGGTTGGACTCACTGGGGTCTGGGGCCAGACACTCGCACTTGTAAGCGGTGACGTAGTCGGGTTTGAAGTCGGTGTTGATAGGATAGTACTTGAAGGAGCCCATCATCTTCTTGATGGCGTCGGAGATGAAGATGAAGGAGATGAGGCTGGAGAAGCCCTCCTCGGTGAAGCGGGTGATGTACTTGATGATGTAGCTGGCGTCTGTGGCCACCAGCAGGAAACACTGGAGGCAGGAGTGGAGCCCGATCCACAGCCTCAGCTCCATGTAGTCTATATTGTTACTCCTGCGGGGGGGAGACGAGTCAGACCGGGGGAGATAGGGGAGGCAAGGGGGAGGCAAGGGGGAGGCAGAGGGGAGACAGGGAGACGGAGGGGAGACAGGGGACACACAGAGAGGCGGCAGGGAGGTAGGAGGAGACAGAGAGAGGGGGGAGTCAGGAAGGAGGCAGGGAGAGGGAGTGAGGAGGGATGCGGGGGAAGGTGGGAGAGGCAGGGAGAGGGAGGGGATACAGGAAGGAGGCAGGGAGACAGGGAGGAGGCAGGGGGACGCAGGGAGAGGGAAGGATAGATGGGGAGAAGTAGAAGCAGGGGACACAGGGGAGAGGGGAGAGGGGGAGACATGGAGGAGAGAGGAGGGAGACAGTGGGGAGAAAAGGGTAAGAATCATATTCCTTCATTGTACACGACAGACATGAGTAGTTGTGTGCGACTGTTTGGGCGGCGTGACAACGTGTTGTTGAGCCGGGGGTTGAACTCACTTGCTGAATTCGAAGAGGAGTTTCTCAAAGATGAGGATGGGGCCTGTGGAGCTGAGGATGATGAGAGGTTGGCCCCCAAACAGACAGAAAACTGTCCCTGCCAGAGCTGTCCCCAGGAAACTCTCCATCACACCCTGAGAGGAAAAAGAGACAGACAAGGGTGGAGGAAAAAAGTGAGAGAGTGAGAGAGAGAGAGAGAGAGAGAGAGAGAGAGAGAGGAGAGAGGGAAGGGAGTAAAGGAAAAAAAGAAGAAGTGAATGTGTTTCTGCGTGCATGAGTGTGTGTTGAATGTGTGTCTGTGCGTGCATGAGTGTGTGTGTGTGGTGGGGGGGGGGTGGCAGAGGGGTGGCAGGGGGGGGGGCTAGGACTCTGACAAGTGTCTCGCCATGCCATATCTTAAATTAGACGGCACTGTGTGAATCATCATTTTTGGCTGTAGCACTTATCTTAAAAGGACTGTGCTTGAGCTGGCCTTAATAAATAAATCTGTTAGCGTTGCCGCGATGTGGGGTACCTGGTAGTTGTCAGTGGCATCTCCAAGCAGCCCACCGAAAGTGATGGCGTTAGTGATGCATCCCAGATAGATGAAGAGCACCGCTGAGATGGACTGGATGTGGAAGCCATCGCAGAAATCACTGAGCACCCAAGGCAGCTTTCTCTTAATGTCCAGGTACAGACCCCCACAGAATCTGTGGCACACACACACGTATACACACACAGCTCTACATTTCGGAATACTTAGCAGCCTGCAAGATTGCGTTTTGGTGTAATCTACCCAGTTAGCCTAGCCCTAGTCATGCAGGCCTCTGGTCTGCCTACCTCCCTGTAAAGGCCAGCTCCTCTCCTAACTCGTGTGGAGCTGGCATCTCCTCATCTTCACTGAGGCCTCCACCCCCTCCAGCTGTACCATTCATCTGGCCCAGCTCGTTCACGGAGAACACTGACTTCCTGCACACGACACAGGGGAAGAGGGAAGCTCATGGGATAAAACATTGAGAAACGTGGTCTGTGTGAAGACTGGAAGGATGGGGGATTGCCTCTTGTGATTTCCGCTATCGGAAGTGTTCTGACCTTTTGTCGGCTGAGGGTACTTTTTTCGGAGGCTCGATACGGATTTTGGGATCCCACTCTCCAGGGAGGCAGGACGATGACCTCATCCAGGAACTCATCGATACCTGCAATGAGGTCCTCTCTGTCTCTGGCCTTGTACGCTACATCACTGAAGAGCTGGAGAGAGAGAGGGCAAGAGGGAGAGAGAGAGAGAGAGAGAGGGCAAGAGAGAGAGGGCAAGAGAGAGAGAGAGAGAGAGAGAGAGAGAGAGAGAGAGAGAGAGAGAGAGAGAGAGAGAGAGAGAGAGAGAGAGAGAGAGAGAGGAAAATAAATCAGCTTAGTAACCTTTCCTAATGTCTATTTGATTAGTATGTGCATCGTTGTGCCACATAACTGCTATGTCTCATCTCTTATGCAGGGCCCCATATTCTAATTAGGTGAAAATCCATGGAGCTTTGTTGACTTCATGACCCCAGTTGAACAAAACAAAGTGTCAATCAATGAATGTCGCTCTGGAACTCTTGTGGGTCAAGCAGATTTAAAAGAAGAAACATCAAGGTGATCCTAATTGCCCTTTACTAGGACATGATCCAATCTTGAGCGTTCCTGTTTAAACCTATAAAGGCTATGCCTGGCTGCAGGCCAACCAGGAAGCGCATGTCATGACAATGATAGTTATTTTCCCAGTCAAGATGTGGCTCCCAGCAACACTGGAGACACAAGGCCAGACACTTACATCATCCACCATCAGGGTGGCTATGGCCCGGCCAATCTCGTTATAGGACTTGGCTTTCCCCTGGGGGCCCAGGAGGATAAACAGGAATCTGTGTAGTCGGAAAGAGAATCAGCTACACAATGAGAACAGGAGATAGGGTTATCTGGACTAGAATGGGTACAGGAAATAGAGTTGTTGGACAAGAATGGGTACAGAATATAGAAGTTATCTGGATTAAACATTGGTACAGGATATAGAGTTATCTGGACTAGAACAGGTACAGGAACTTGAGTGATCTGGACTGGAACGAAAGCAGGAACACAAAGGCAGGAGATAGGAGAGGGGTGTCCGGCAGTCATCACCTGGTGGGGACAGGGACCTCTGTTAATCCCCCCAGAGTTGTAGCTTGGGCCAGGCGAACGAAGGCCACAAACGGTTTATCTAGGAAGTCCACCTCCCCCACCAGCACGTTGGATGCCTCGGCATCTCTTGGGATCTTTTTCATGAACTTGTTCTTCAGCTGAAGGAAGGAGGAGATGGAGAGAGACACGTGAAACATGATACACATCCAGGATGGATCTCATACTGAGAACGAACGGTGGGAAAGTCCTTGCTTTGAAAATCCCCACGATTTGAAATGTTAATCCTAATCTAATAATTAATCTGTTTCTGTGTTATTGTTTCCTATCAATCCCTTCAGGGTTTTATGTTTATTGCTGTGTCTGACAGGCAAGCAGCATTACCCTTGCACCCTAGGTGATTCCTGAACAACGACACGCCTTTAATCATTCCAATCAGGACCGTTTTAGTTTAGGTAGTACAAAATATAAATAACTGATCTTTGTGTATACATTTCACTAATCTGAGCTAGTCGAAGCTGATGGAATGCAAATATGTCTGCAATGTTCTCACCCAATAGCAGTGAGCCTAATCCTGCCACCAGGACAGTGATGATGACTCCATGTGAGATGGAGGCACATGGAGAGGACGAGGAGATGCACGTTTCCCCGATGCTAGGTCAATACTGACCCAGACTGAGGCTGGCTCGTGCCCTGGCAGTCAGCTGGCAGTGGCCCACTGGCACATGTGACCCAGTGTGGTCTAATCATGCATAAAGATACAGCTCAGAGCATGGCATGCCAGTGACTCAGCTTATCAACCAGGGTGCAGCTGATTAGGACCAGCACCCACATCTAGAAGTATTTATCACACAACACGGTAACTATTTACTATCATGCATACGCTAACATCTTGGGTTAGACCTGTACGCGTTCCTCAAAGCTGAGCGGATTTAGCTTTGTTAGTCTAACCTGTCATTGGGGTCATAGAGTAATCTTGGAAACAAAGCAGATTCCCAACACACCCTGGAGATCTCTCTGGGCTTCTAGCCTGTCATCAGAAGATGGAATTACTATGTAGCTGCATGCTCCCTCGCCTTTCCACTATCACCTGCCCAGAAACTCAATACACGATTAATGAGACAACCATGGCAGGCTTTGACAGCTGGAATGAGAATCAGCTGAAAACAAAACTAAGAAGTGCATTACAGGGATCTGTACAACGTGAAAGACACAAACACTTTTCGCCATTGCAAAAGATAGGGATATGAATTCTTGCATTACAAACACTCAAATCAATTCAATCAAACAAGCTTTCCAGAAGTCCACTTATTGTTCATGCACCGAAAACGTGTCTACTTTTCAATGCATTTTCATGTAAACTAAGGTCTTATTTGATTGCAGAAAATGTAAACCCTTTCTGTGCATGAGCAACATGACTGAATTGAGCCTGCCGAGTTGCAATGTCACGTAATTTGGTCACCTGGTCTGTGCTGGGAGTGTCTGCAATGTCAGTCATACTCCTACTTTGGGCATGACCTGAAATGCAACACATCGGCATTATTATATCAATCCCAGAGATGGATTCCCAAGTTTGACAGAAATCAATTGAATACTTCCATTATGGTAAATAAATCGGGTTATTATTAATTTTTTCATTTTAAGTTTGAGATGATCTTCTGGAACCTTCTGGACACAGACAGAGAGAGGGGCACTCACGCAGGCGACCATAGCTGCCGGACTGCTGCTTCACACGCAGGTCCTCTACGGAACGGTTGTAGCTGGCCCCAGCACCTGGGCCCCCTCTAGACTGGGGGCCCCGCGCTGCTGGGGGAGGGGAGAAACAAAGTGATGGTGGTGGGGATGGATGGATGGATGGGAAGTGAAGGGACATCGTCAACAGACTTACAGAGCACCATGTGTCCAAGCTCCAATTTGCGGGATGTTTTGGTATGAGATGTGACAAGTTCTCGGACAAGGGATAGAGTCGAGGAGAGGAGGAGGTTAGAGTTGAGGAGAGGGATACGTTAGGACTGTGAAATTGCCTAATAGGTTCAAGTTGAGGATAGTTGAGGAAATGAGAGGGTTAGGGTCAGAGGTGATGATCGTGCTTTGACCAGGCGCTGGACACTCACGTGGGGCAGGTCCGGAGCTGGACTTGCCCAGGTCGGCCAGGGAGCGGTGGATCGGCTTCTTGGTCTGGTGTCTGTGCTTCCTGAGCAACACAAAGCTGATCTTCTCCCTCAGGTCCGGAGACAGCATGCCCTCCTCGATTTGACGCTCGATGATGTCATCTTCACCGAGAAGCACAAGACAGGGTCTCACAGCTGCTGGAAGCAGCATATGCTCTCCCACACCAAACACTGACCAAGCTACACACACACACACAGCCCCACCCACACAAAACACTGACCAGGCTACACACACACATACATCACTATCCACACAAAACACTGACCAGGCTACACACACACACACAGCCCCACCCACACAAAACACTGACCAGGCTACACACACACATACATCACTATCCACACAAAACACTGACCAGGCTACACACACACATACATCACTATCCACACAAAACACTGACCAAGCTACACACACACACACACATTCCCACCCACACCAAACACTGACCAGGCTACACACACACACACAGCCCCACCCACACCAAACACTGACCAGGCTACACACACACACACACAGCCCCACCCACACCAAACACTGACCAGGCTACACACACACATACATCACTATCCACACAAAACACTGACCAGGCTACACACACACACACATTCCCACCCAAACCAAACACTGACCAGGCACTGTCCACTGCATATTAGACACCTCAAACATGACTGGACTGGACTAAATAACTTTGTATAATTTGTCTGCCATTTGTGTCTTATAGGGAGGGGAGTCAGGTGGCTGAGCGGTTAGGGAATCGGGCTAGTAATCAGAATGTTGCCGGTTTGATTACCGGCCGTGCAAAATGAAGTTGTGTCCTTTGGCAAGGCACTTCACCCTACTTGCCTCGGGGGAAGGTCCCTGTAATTACTGTAAGTCGCTCTAGATATAGCGTCTGCTAAATGACTAAATGTACTTATAAAATGCCTAACATGTTAACAGGTTTAAACATGATGTTTGTTGATGTGGGCTCGAGCGTGGGTTACAAAGAGGGATTGACAGTGGGGTATCAAGAATAGGGATGGGGATCGATGGGGTTCCATGGGGATCGATGGGGTTCCAAATTTCTCAAAACCCGAAGATCAATAAGGTCTGAGCTTATCGATACCGCTATCGAGACTAGGTAGGCTAATATAATGTAACTTATGTCTCGAGAGAGAAGTTATGTCATTTAAATCAAATCACTGGTGCACAAACGTACATCGATTGTGTAATAAAATTACTAAATTCAATTGAATGGCCTGCCAACCGCCTTTAAACTAAAAGAAGAAGAATTTAATTGGCTCACGCCCTACTTCGCTTTATTTCTCATTTTGTTGTCAAAGGCTTGGCTACATTTTAATAAAGCCAAAGATAAGGACGAAGCGACGTGTAATACATGTTCGAAGATAATTTCTTGTAAAGGGGGGTAACACTAGCCTGGCTCTGCCCTCCTACGTACTTCCGCTGAATTTTGATTTTGCTTCTGAACATAGGTCTGGCCATGAGGTACGTAAGTCAGATGTCTCCGGTAGATTTTCTACCGGCGAATCAGTGAACAGAGGGAGTGGCTGAGAACGATGACGTTGATGTTGTGCGCTAGTTTGTGTTGTAGTTCCGTAATGGCGGCGGAGAAAGATGCGAGCAAAGCCATTCGGTCTGTTGTGGCAACACTGCCGAATATCTATAAACTAAAGCCGGAGCAAGAACAAGTTTTGCTGAGTTTTGTTGGTGGCCATGATGTTGTGGCCCTCCTCCCCACGGTGTTCGGGAACAGTTTGATTTTCCAGCTATGGCAGCTAGCTCTGTTACAGTAGTCAGGGCCGGTCCTTCCTATAGGCGACATAGGCAGCCACCTAGGGCGGCATGAAGAGGGGGGCGGCATTTTCCGAAGTGCATCCATTAATTAACCCTCCCGCACAACCAGCAGAGGGCGCCAACAGCACCACGTCATATCTCCGGGTTTCGTCTGTGGAGGCGGCCAGGGGGGGGGGGCGCCTCCAGATGTGCTAGGACTGGCATTGACAGTAGTGGTGAAGGAATTGGCGAACGCTAGCGATTGGTTATAAGCCTCAATAATAAGAGCCAGGGCTCTACAGTGCAACTATTTAACTTTTATGCGTGTTAAACGTGTTAAACTTTTAAAAGTCTTGAATAATGATGGTTTGTAAATGTCACTTTTTGTCAACCAACCAATCACAGTCATTTATATTATTTACTCATCCAGGTTGTGGATAGTACATCTGTAGTGGACAATTGTAGATTTAGCCAGAGCCAGGATCCATTGTGCCAATATGTGCTCCTTTTATCCAGCCTCCTCCTGAGAGCAACACGTTCCCCTTGTTCTATTTGACATATGTTTTACTTAAGTTATTGTTATAAATGTAGTTCAGTAATCTTGTTTACATAAAGTGTGGGGTGGGTTGTGTGGGTGCTGCTATATGTTTAACATTTTCCAAATTCATTCATTTAGATGGTTGTTAGCTCAAGCTCACCCCAGAAAAGTATCGATAGTGGTATCGATAAAGACTCGTATCGTTAAGCAGTCTCGAAAATATCGATAAAAATGTACGATCCCCATACCTAATCAAGACAGAGGGTTAGACAGAGGGTTAGACAGAGGGTTAGACAGAGGGTTAGACAGTGGGCTAAACAGAGGGCTAGGGTTAGACAGTGGGCTAGACAGTGTTGGGGCGTCTCACCGACTATCTGTGGCAGAGAGTAACCGTCGAGGTCGAGCAGTACGGTGCCAGTCTGCAGGCAGGTCCTCAGCTCAAACAGACTGTGGAGGGACAGGGTGGAGACGTGGGGCTTGCTCCACCTCTCCCCTCCCTCCTCCACCTTCTCCTCAAACTTCACCCACCTGGAGGGACGACCAGAGAGAGACAGTTGAAAGGGGTAGTTTGGGGTCGTAAAGTGGAAGTTTGGGGTTAAGAGACAATAAAGGGGTAGTTTGCATACCATAGACTCGTAAAGGTGGGTTTCGCTGTGTGTTTCTGCATGGTGTTGTGTAACACTAGAAGCATGGGGCTACAGTATTTTACAGGAAGTGATGTCATGCCTAACAGGATGTATCCTGACCACAGACAGACCGGGGTCGGACATTTTTACATGCACTGGTGCCGGTATGTATCTGAGCCTGTCTTGGCCAATCACCTGGCGGACTCCTTCCACTCCAGCTCATCTCCTTCGTGCTGCAGTGTGTCCATCTCGGTGAAGAGTGTGGGGGTGGGCATGTCATCCTCCTCCCCCAGGATGTAGCGCAACCGTTCTGCTGCAGGGGACACTGACATGCACACACACACAAGAACACACACACACAGGCACACACACACAGGCACAGACAGGCACAGACAGGCACACACACAGGCACACACACACAGGTACACACACACGGGCGCATACACACAGGTACACACATACAAATGCACACACACACAGGCACACACACACACACGCACATACAAACGTTTTCATTTCCTTCCATTCAAAGAAAAATTGTGACCCCCCTCCCTCCAAATAAAATTCTCCCCCCCCGCTTACAGTGACTTGTGTACAGTGTGCTTACCTTAGCACCCCAGTGCATCTACCTGAGGTTAGGTATGTATAGAGTGCATGGAGGATTTGGACACTGGAGTATTTAAGTCTTCTCTCTCAGTTCTTCTCTCACAGAGAACCTTTCATACCCGCTCAGCTGTGCATGAATAGTGTTCATCTAACTAACCTATTTCATGGATGCAACTGTAATTACACGCTGTACTGGAAAAGGGCACGAGGGATCAATGATATTGAATCCCTGTATTGACTTCAACCAGAGAGAGAATTCCTATTTCATTGGCTGTTGACATACTATGCATCAAAATCTAAGATAAATATTTGTGAATGAGACAGAGATAGGAAGTTCTCTGCCTAGTTTTCAGCCGGATGATCTTTATTGATTCTAATCAACTCTTTAATGGGTTCACATCGCGAAACCTCTTTATCAAAGGTATTTGAGGCCACATGCAGCTCTAATGATTAGTGTACAGTGGAGAAATTATTTCCACCCACTGCTACACAACTCATATAACACGGTCAATAGACACCAAGAACAGGCAGGAAACAGCTCTGGCAAATGACACAATAATGATCACTATGATCCCTGATCTCTCTTTAACATCTGACTCAAACCCTGAAATAAGACTCCCACTGATGAGCACGCTAAACACATCCACAGCCATAAGACTCTAATGTCTAAAAACCAACTCCGTAGTGTGACTTTGTTTGGTGCTATTAACCTTTCACCTCACATCTCTGTTCTGAGATGTGTCGCTTCAGTGTCTTTTTATCGTATCTACAACATACAAGGAGTCCAATTCAGTGTGTGTGTGTGTGTGTGTGTATGTGTGTGTTTGTATCCATGCACTTGTGGTGGCTTGTCGTGTGAAGTGTGTTGTGTGGCCTTTTTCCGTCCGCATTTGTAGTGTGTGCGTCAGTGTGTGTGGCGTCTCACTTGTCCTGTTAATGTCGTGGTGGACGTTGATGTCATGGGGGTCCACCAGCCCCTCCTCCATGTCCACCTCTCTGTATCGGTCGTCATCGGGCTCGTGGTGTCTGTGGTGCTCGTAGCGTCGATCCAGGTCTCCAGCTTCGCGGCTCGACGTGGAGCGTCTTCGTCTGCGCTTGCGTCTGTAGCCTCGCGGCACCGGCACGCCGATGTAAATGGACTGATGGTCTGTGGGTGACAAACAGCGGTTTTCTACTTGGAGAGTTTATTTATAATAGTCTTGAAAAGCACTTTTTCTTGTCAAGAAAGTTTCATTTGATTGAAAGACTTTCACATGATATCAGAATCTTATCACGTCATTCATTTAACGAGTCATTCACCAGGAAATGCATTGATATTAAATCACTGTCACAAATTACGACTGAATAACTGTTGAAAGATGTCTGTTGTTGATGAATATCACAGTCTCAATGAATAATGTCATGAATGACTGAAAAAACGAATCATAATAAATATCATAAAGTATCATGCATTTATGTGAACATAATTAGCATATTCTAGAGATGAACGTATATGGTGTCATATTTCTCAGAGTCTCCTTGGTTCGTATGTCTTATTGATGAGTAATTATAGGGTGAACCCAGGATAATAGCTATCTCCAGCTAAACATTAAATTAGCTGACTGCTACATGTAAGTATGTTAATATTCATACAGTACATACTGTTAGGTCTTGAATTTGTCAATTTAATTGACACAACATTTTTGGGGGAAGAGTGATCAACATATTTAACTAAATGAGCCGGAGAGCGAGCCAATTACAGATATATGAGACCTGGATCCAACATTAATTACTCAGTCATGAACACTAGGAGATCAATGCTGGCATACAGCCCTGACAAAAGGGTTTTCTCTTGAAATACAGTCCTCATTAAACTTTACAGAACCAGCACACACATACACCCCTCCTGTACTGTACACACACATACACACAAACACACGTAAACACACACACATACACGTGCACAAACACACAATCGTTGTCACATTTGCAAATCAAGATCACAATGAATATCATATATTCCTCAGCACCATCCCATATTGACATAAATAATCAATTAAACAAAGATGAATAGAATACCACATCACAGCTAACGAAGGTAATGAAAATTTGCATTGACTACGTTTGGTGTGAGCATACAGTATGACCTAAGACTCACCCTCCTCCTCCTCGTATCGAAGGTGAGAGACCCCCACCCCTCGGTCTCCCATCCGGTCATGATCCATCCTCACAGCGGGAAACAAGGACAGAGTTGATCATCTTGTACTTGCATAGGCCTAAATTGACATGTGTTAGGGTAAAATCATTTGGGTGTGCAATTGACTAATTGCAAACAAATTGTGTGTGTACGTGTGGCAGAGTGTGTGTGTTATGGTGTGTTATTGTGTGTGTGAGTTGGTGTGTGTGGGTGTAATGTGTCGGTAGTTAGTCAGGTCATTGAGACAGAACTGGGCTCTTTACTGAGAGCAGGTCCTGTTCAGTGACCTACATGTGTGACTGAGGCCATGACAGATCAATGAGGAAATAATTAAAAGTGAGGACAACTCAATGGAAACATGGATGATTAGAATAGACGAGAGGGAATCTCTGTGATCGTGATGCTCATAATTCCCACCAAAAGACAAGCATGCATGGTGACCAGTATGGTGACCAGTATGGTGACGGTATGGTGACCAGTATAGTGACCGATATGGTGACCAGTATGGTGACCGGTATGGTGACCAGTATGGTGACCGGTATGGTGACCAGTATGGTGACGGGTATGGTGACCAGTATGGTGACCAGTATGGTGACCATTATGGTGTTGTTCCCCACTGGGGACAGATGCCAGCACAAACTGGCTGTCTTAGACAAACTGATATTTTCATTGCAGCTAGCTTTTTCTCTCAAAATAAAAAATTCTACAAATATCGTCTTGCAATTTTCATTTGAGAAAACGTTTTTGCAGAATGGTCTAGTGAAAGAACTATCCAGCTACTTACTATAACCAAGAACTGTTCTATAACAAAGAACTTCACTAACAGCCCCACAAACCACCCATGGCTATGATGTCATCCCTACTACATTTTACATTTTTACATTTTAGTCATTTAGCAGACGCTCTTATCCAGAGCGACTTCCAGTAAGTACAGGGACATTCCCCCGAGGCAAGTAGGGTGAAGTGCCTTGCCCAAAGACACAACATAATTTGCACTGCCTGGAATCGAACCAGCAACCTTCAGATTACTTGCCTGATTCCCTAACCACTCAGTCACCTGAATCCTGAATACTAGAGTGGGCTTGAGGTAACGAGTCACCGAGAGACAGAGAGGAGAGCTGGTGGAGGCCATGCTGAGCTTGCTGGAGCTCTGGCAATATTTTCAGGGCTGGTTGTTGCCTGGCCTGTAGTGGTGCTGTTGTCAGGGCTGTGGTGGTGTTGTCAGGGCTGTGGTAGTGTTTTCAAGGATGTGGTGATTATCTCAGGGCTGTGGTGTTGTCAGGGCTGTGGTGGGGTTGTTATCAAGGCAATAGTTAGGTTGTCAGGGTTGTGGTGGTGCTGTTGTCAGGGCTATGGATATGTGGTCAGGGTTGTGGTGGTGGTGTTGTCAGGGCTTTGGGGGTGTTGTCAGGGCTGTGGTTATGTTGTCAGGACTGTGGTAGTGTTGTCAGGGCTGTGGTGATGTTGTCAAGGCTGTGTTAGTGTTCTCACGGCTGTGATGGTTATGTTGTCAGGGCTGTGGTGGTGTTGTCAGAGCTGTGGTGGTTATGTTGTCAGGGGTGTGTTAGTGTTGTCAGGGCTGTGGTGGTGTTGTCAGAGCTGGTTTCCAGGCTGTAATTAGTGCTGTCACATTGGTGTCCTTCACACCCAGTGGACAGCCTGAGTGGGACCTGCAGGCCAGCACCACTGACAGGCTGATCAATGAAGCCTGCACAGCACTTACTCTCACGGTGGCCCTGTGGGAGAGAGCACTCTCTCTCTCCTAGTCTTTTTTGTCAAATACTCTTTCTTTCACACTGTCTCTCTGCCTCTCTCTCCCCTCTCTGTCTCGCAGTCTCACTCTCTCTTTCTTCCTCTGTCTCTCATTCTCTCTTTTCTCTCGGACACACATTCACTACACGAGAACAATTTTCATGTTACACCCCTGTCCCCCTTTTAAGTGTCACAGCACACTGTCCTTTATCTCTTGCATATGGGTAACCCTTCAACCACACAACTTTATGAAACATGTATGTATTAAACCTATGAGCAAGAGAGAGAGAGATAGAGAGAATCATTTTACAGGAATTAAGATAAGTCATTCTGAGCTGTGTCTGTTGTGAGTTTTCTGTAATTTGTCAAGAATAAATTATGAAACTCCAATTGAAGTTTTTTAAATTTACGGTTCAAATTTCAAGAATTAATTTATAATGTTACTGGACCAAATCGTCTTCTCAGCACTTTAATAAATGTTGCTTGTTTCTAAGTTTGAACTTTCTCATATAAACTGAAAAGCTTGTCTAAACTGACACTATCAATTGTTCCAGAAAAGTTAAAAGTTCAAGGCTCTTACGTAAAGCTTGAATGTGATAAACAAGAACATTGTCTGATGAAAGCACATGCAGTTCATTCCTCAATGTTAAACACAGGGAAACAGCAATGTTCACACAGTATAGTAGCATGACAGAGAGAGAAAGACATTCTAAGTACTGGAGGCTCCCAAACAAACTAAAAAGGTCAACACAACAACAGAAATGTTCAAAAGACGTACCTGGTTTAATCTTGCACTGAACCAAGTGGAAATAACGTATTTTCATATGAGCCAGTCTGCATCCTACATGAGTTCCAAGCTATTGACAGGACCCATCTGAACAATGAGGTAAAGTTCTCTCTCTCTCTCTCTCTCTCTCTCTCTCTCTCTCTCTCTCTCTCTCTCTCTCTCTCT
Organism: Thaleichthys pacificus; assembly: GCA_023658055.1. Taxonomy (NCBI): domain Eukaryota; kingdom Metazoa; phylum Chordata; class Actinopteri; order Osmeriformes; family Osmeridae; genus Thaleichthys; species Thaleichthys pacificus. The sequence continues at coordinate 1,343,802 of CM042864.1, read as the reverse complement.
CTCTCTCTCTCTCTCTCTCTCTCTCTCTCTCTCTCTCTCTCTCTCTCCTCATGCTGTATAAGGGGACTCTATTTTTTGTTCAGGTTTAATGTAACTTGAAAACCCAAATAATTGGCCTTACAATATCTAATGAAATGCTTCGATTGAATTTTGTTATTTTAAATCATGTTAACATTCTTTTGAAGACTACAGTCATCTTCAAGCACTATTTACAAAACCTCTGAATTCTCTTGCAAAATGAAACTTTCGCCTCAAAACAGATTTACCTGTGCTCAAAATCAAACACTGAAGAAGATTGACATAACGTGAGATCGTATTTATTTTTTAACGTGCGAACATTTCGGATACGAATTTCGGACTCAGTGTGCAATGGCCTTTACTGTAACAAATGGAAAGCACAATGTTCAGGGCCATACAATTTGTTCATTTTACAGTATACAGCCTACAATGCACTGTACTACAGTATACAATACTGAAAGGGACAAAAATCAAAGGAGTAAATAGTGATCAATGTGCTTCTTCTTTTCTTTGGGCTGGGTCAGGCCAGAGCACTTTGTCGACATCACAAGCAATATTTTCCCACCTTCAACAACCTGTTTGCTCTCTGAACTGGCTTATATTGGTTGTGTCACATCATTTGAAACAAGTGAAATCAATTTTGAGTGGTTGTGTTTAGTCAATGACATGTTTTCTCTATTTGTATTTGATTGTTGCCATTTGTGTTTACCAGTATGGATGACATGTGCATTAGAGTGCAGAATGTGTTTAGAGTTTTGCTGAACAGTCTAAGTGAGATCTGCAAATTGTGTTTTACCATGTGAAATGGTTTAAGGTATTGACAACAGACAGGCACAATTAGCTACATGAGTTCAGGCAACTGAGAACTTTGTTCAGCCAATGGGTTTTAGTGTTTTAGCAATTGAGAAAAACTGTAAAGCCCAAAGGACTACACAGCTGTGTAACACAAACGTTTTATTGAAACTAACTATTTGTAAGTAACAAAATGTATGGAAGTACAATTCCTATAGGTATCGTAGGCATTGTATAAGCATGTTGGTCAAACATAGAGACAAATGGACACGAATAGAATGATTAAATAAAATGTGAGAAGTGGTGCCATGAAGGACAAGTGTGGAGTCTAGTCCTCCTCAGCCCTGGGGCCCCGGCAGCAGCAACAGGAGACAGCCTCTCAGGCCCTTTAGGAGTCTCCTGAGGAAGTTACGTACCCTCTTCCTTCTACCAGGCTTCTTCTTATTCTTCTCGCTCAAGTCTAATAGGGAATTAGCTCGTGTTACTATTATTACAATCAAGAGTCAAGAGTATCAACGTGATTCATATCCATTTCTTGGCATTGTTAAACCAGAAAAAAAAGACAACTTGGCAACAAACGTACGGCACCGTGTGACATAGCAGTCACTGCCTAGCATCCAGCATACGGTATTGTGGGTATTTGAAAGGATCTCTTTCAGCACACCCTCATCGATCATGTCGCCGCGATCATAGATCCACTCTACCTGCTTGTCCTTCACAACTCCCTCTTTGGCATGGGACTGTTTGGATTTGGAGTTAGGTTGAGATAAACGGTGGACTGTACCAATATCAGTGATGGGGGGTACGACCCCTGACTGTCAGGAGGATGAGCCTTCATCTCCTTAATCAGGCTGCAGGAGTCTCTGCTGGTCTTGTCATGGGAAACATTCAGAGTAGGGAGAGCTCTCACAGGGGAAGCCATATTACAGTAATAGGGTTGCCAGATGCAACAATGGCAGTCGAGTGTGTTTCTGTGTTGCTCAACTCATCCAGGAAGTCCTCTGACTTCTTGATACACTTCTTACCAAATTCTCTATGTTGATGGTAGAAATGTTGTTGGTGTTTGTAAAGACCTCTTGGAAAGACCTCTGTGAGACATTTGAAAAGAGAGAGGCAAGTATAAAGGACATAAAGAGGTGCACAGGGAAAAGAGGGAGAAGAGACAGGGATGAGACTATCAACAGGCTCACAGCGCTTCTCCTTTGGAACTGAGATACATCAACAGAGATATGTTCTCATACCTTAGCAGACAAGGAACCAGGGATGTTTCTGTGCCAAGCGCAAGTTCCAGCACACCTCCTTCCCGGCGTGGCCCAGCCTCAGGTACTGGTCCACTTCCCACATCTAATAGATAGAGAAACAGAAAAGTCTGTTAGGGAATTTAGTGTGGAACTTAACGTGGAATCAAGTCAAGTCAATTTTATTTATCCCTAGGGGAAATTTGTTTGTAGACAGGTATTAAACACATTCAATCCATCATAAAACACTACATAAACAGCACACCTGACACCACACAGAGACAACAACACAATACATTACAGTACTGTACAGTACAGTACAAGGATCACTTCATGTTGAAAACCCAGAAATAAGTTCCGTCAATGAATACTTAATGCCATTCATTTATGCAAATGTATCCTCCCAATAGAACAAACAAAAGAGTCCCAAAATCTGTTTGTTCTGTGGGTGGAAACTCTATACCTTCTTCCTGAAGGCAAGAGCTCAAACTCCAATATCCAACATAGTCCTCTTCCAATCGGTCTCCTCCTTCTTTTTGCATTAAGTTAAACATACCTTTTAGGCATAGGTTTTTTCTTTCGGAAACGTAAAGTGCTCATCCAAACAACCTCAAACGCGACACAGCATGTCCTTGAGTGCTGAGACAGACACCTGCAAAATTACAACTTTGCACAATGCCCGGTTCTCAAGCTAATCGTTCCGGAAAATAATCCCACCATAAAACTTGCACATACACAGACAGACAAGCACGCAGAGTTCTGAAATGATAGTATAGATGAGCTGCTACGCATGCTCTCTCACACACAATGGACATTTAGATTCCCTGGCCTGTCAGCATCCAGAATCAGGCAGGCATACTGTTGTCACGATCTTACAAAGCAGAAAGAGGGACTAATGGATTTGATTCTTTCTGTAAAAAAAGTGAACATTATATATGGGATATTGTGACAAAACTTCCATCTTCCCAGTGGGCTACTGCATAATATATAATAGTAGTAGCCCCTATTTAATTAAAACAGTACAATTGTAATGAAAAAAAAAAAGAAATATCAGTTTCTTGAGAGGGTGGCATCTTGAGAGGATGAGATTTTTGGAGGGGGGGGGGGGGGTTAGGGGAGAAGGACACTAAGGGGAAAGACTATTTTGGACATGGGTATAATTAATGTTATGTAAACTTGATACCAGTTCTCATCACACCACTAATGATAGCTTGGTGTTCACCCATCCGAATACTTTGAATAATTCTGGAGCCCTAAACTCTGTTCTCCACACCAGCCTGGCTGCTGGTAAATATTTCCCAACCTTACCTCCTAGCAAAGGTGCCTGAACTGTGAAATTAACTTTGGATTGCTGGGTCAAAACTCACATGGAACCAACGTCAAAAAAAAGGGTAGTTTAATCAGGCATCAGACAGCATTGGACACACATTCTGCCTTCAGAATTTGATTAGAGAGGATGCATTTACTTTTTACACTGGGAGATTTAACAATGATAATGGATACTATTAGTAGAGATAATTTGGATTGGAAAATACCTCGGAAGCACTTTCATTCTACTTAAGCATGCACAGGAAATACAATCTGAAACTTTCCTTTCTAAAAGCCAGACTGTGCTACTGTAAAACTATACCAAAGGGATAAATGTATAGTCAAGAAGCTTTTTGTAAAAACTCTCCTAACTCTCCTCTCTTTAAAGACATACAGCATACATTCACTGCTCTGTATCTTAACAACAATGTTTACACAGTTTCAGAGAAGGCTGAGTAAGACAGCAAGACACAAGGTTGAGGGAGAGACACATGAGATTGAGGGAGAGAGACAGGAGATTGAGGGAGACACAGGAGATTGATGGAGAGAGACGGGAGATTGAGGGAGAGACAGGAGATTGAGGGAGAGAGACAGGAGATTGAGGGAGAAACAGGAGTTTGAGGGAGAGAGAGAGACAGGAGATTGAGGGAGAGAGACAGGAGATTGAGGAAGAGAGACAGGAGGTTGAGGGAAAGAACCAGGAGACTGAGGGAGACAGGAGGGAGAGAGACAGGAGACTGAGGGAGACAGGAGGGAGGGAGAGACAGGAAACTGAGGGAGACAGGAGGGAGAGAGACAGAAAACTGAGGGAGACAGGAGGGAGAGAGACAGGAGACTGAGGGAGACAGGAGGGAGGGAGAGACAGGAAACTGAGGGAGACAGGAGGGAGGGAGAGACAGGAAACTGAGGGAGACAGGAGGGAGAGAAACAGGAGACTGAGGGAGACAGGAGGGAGGGAGAGACAGGAAACTGAGGGAGACAGGAGGGAGAGAAACAGGAGACTGAGGGAGACAGGGCGTTGAAGCAGACAAGAGAGGAAGACATGAGGTTTGGTCTGAGAGGGAGATAGGAAGCTCGTCCTTCAAAGAGACTGCCTGTGCTTGGCAATTACCAGCAGCAGCATCCATGTCACTATTATCATAATCATGGTTGTTTGGATGCATGCTGTTCCTGCACTCAGTCCTCTGAGTGTTTTTGGGCACTGCCGTTCATTTCCTCCCTGTGGAGGCTCCCTGTGATTATTCTTCCCGCTAGCTCCTCATCCCTATCACAGGGGAGGGGAGAGAGGTGAGGACAGGGAGCAGAGGAGGAGAGTGTCGTCGTGAATTAATGCACATGTACATTTCCAAGCGTTGTGTGTTTGCATGTGTGTTGTGACTATGCATGAGATGGGGTTGAAAGTATTTCATTATGAGAAACAGGAGCTCTCCAAGTTGCACTCGATGTCATTGAGTAGAATCAATGAGGACGCCAAGCATTTTCCTATAAAGGGGATACATTTGCGAGACAATTTGTCAATTAAAAGGTACCAGATGGGGTGAGATTGACACGGGGGTCATTCCAGAAAAGATTTACAGACAGTACATTTGTCTGTTTAGTGAACACAGCACTGAGGCAGTAATCTCTGACCACTCTCCACGCATCTGGTGCAACATGCCCTCCACGCCAGAGAACTCTCATGCAAACTGAGGGAATGGCAAGGACGATGTGCTTTGCTATAATTGACAAACAGAGTCTGTGAGCGTGCAGATCAGTAAACAAATTCATATCAGCTTTATTGACAATGACAGTGGTGTTTATACAAGGCCAGAGCTGTGATGAAGCTCAAACAGTGCAAAAAATCAGATATGAAAACAATGTGGATAGCTCTTAGTGTGGATTGAAATCCCTTTAGGAAAGATTTTGATTCCTTGGTATATTTTTGCTTCAAGAAAAGCAGGATATAATAAAAACTTCGTAAAAAAAAATGGAAGATACTGAAAACCTGATGATTACCCTAACAGCCGTAAACATCTTTAAAATACAAAACATGCATCCCTTGCTGACTCCAGCTCTGTTTACAACACACGGGACACAGAGACAAGTGTTGAAAAGATCATAGTAAAATAGACACATCCATTACAACCATTGCACGCAATACTTTAACAGCCTACGACTACTCCAGACTAGAATGATCATCTCAAGCTAGGAACTTCATACTGTACGTATCTTTAAACATCATGTCTCTACTGGGCCACAACAGGCTGAGGTAGGCCTAGGCATTAGCTCGTGACACTCACAATTCAAAACAATATCTACACTATCAATGCCCAAGAAAAGTAAAAAAAAAATATAACCAAGTTTCTTGTTCTAAAACCATCTTGCATGGAATTATTACTGTGAGCAGGGAAAAATGCCTTTCCAAAGTGCCATGATTCCTGTGATCCCTTTTATCAACAGAAAAAACTGATTGGTTCATCCATTACATAGTGCAACAAGACTAATCTATCCCTCAACAAAAAAAAAACTGATTTAAAAACACAAAGTGAAACAGTTCTCTTCAATGATCTCTTTTTCTCTTCATCCTGAAGTCGATCTCGTCCAGGCCGATCCCGAGGCCGGGTCCCTTCAGGTCTTGAACGGAGCGTGTGAGGGGCCGCTGTGATTGGACAGGCTCAAAGTCCGAGGGGTCGGGGGCCCAGGTGTCTGGTTCGGACTCGGGGATGGGCAGGTAGCCTCCGTCCCGGGGCAGACACAGGCAGCAGCCGGCCCCAGACAGGTCCAGCTCGCTGTACTCGAACCCGGCGCTCTTCAGGAACTTGAAGTCCACCATGTCCAGCGACTCGCTCATCTCCACCAGAAGGTTCCAGAACACACAGCTCAGGAGGATGCCCAGCAGCTGCAGGGAGTCAGATAGGTGAGAGGTCAGACAGGTGACACCACAGGCCTCAACAGCCACAGCTACACCGACACACTAACCCAATGTGAACACAACTAACGGGCTAGGCAGTGGATAGAATTACCACAAAAAAAGATCCCCCCCAAAAATAGTAACGTTTCTAAAAAGTTGTCTCCAGTTAGTGCTGACAGAGACCTTGTGTTGTACTGTCAAGTGTTGCGTGTCTCTGGACATTGTGTCGTCCCCAGAGACGAGGCTGATAATCTACAGTTGCAGCTGCCGTCGAGTCAGCGTGACGTGTAATTGCATGTCTGCGGGGTGGGGCGGGAAAAGTCTGAAAATCCAAACTTTGAAAAATTGACAGGCGACGCAGGAATTTCTTGTTCAGAATAGGTCTCTGGAGAGGTTATTGACATGCAGTGGGTAGAGGGTGAGAACCAGACTTGTTTCGGTGTGCTCTTAACTGACCTGCGGCAGTCCGACGGCACAGCAGATTCCGATGGTGGCTCCAACGTTGTCCCCCATCCAGAGGTTGACGGCATGAATGCAGCCCCGCACGTAGATCAACTCATGGAGGGTCTCCCGCTGGGAAGGACGGGGGGACATGAGTTAGCCGACGAGACAGATAGGCTGGACCACACGCTTCCAATTCTCAAGCAATCCTAGTCTTAAGCACTCCTTGTCTCGAGCACTCACAAGAACAGAGAGCAGCTCAAGGTGAAACTTCCGTTAAGTTTGTCTCCCTCTAAGCGGTCTGATAACACTACGCATTTGTACAATGCTCAATTTTGGCAGTGAGGGTAAATAATCAAGCTGAGCTGAATGTCAAGTCTATCAGCTTCCACCGTGGAGAACGAGTACGCAGGAAACACAAAGTGTCTGTTTGTCTTCATGCGTTGAATACCAATGACTTTCCCCTTACATGTTCCTGAAGAGTGTTGTAGCCGCAGAGGGTGTTGACTACCTCTCCCACCTGTAAAAAAAAAAAGTCAAGGAAAGAAATCTTAAATGTAGCCGTGTAACACACTTGGGTACACACACACGAATGCAGTCACTTGAAATGTGACCAGTATCGTCGTGGTGACAGCAATTCTGACAGCACAGTAGCGCCAGATGACCCATATATCCTCCTTTAACCCCAGCCTCCTCTTCCTCCTCCAGCCCCAGCCTCATCTCTGGAGGCTCTGTCTCCCTGGATCTCATTAGAAGCTGCAGCTTTCCATCCCACAGCTCCGTCCTCTCCTGAGACCAGACCTCGTCACACCCCCCTGAGCACTGGACACACAGACAGCTCCAGGATGGCCAGGGGAGCTCTGGGAGAGCCTCTGATCCATCCTGATAGGTGGCTGAGCGGTGAGGGAATCGGGCCTGTAATCATAAGGTTGCCAGTTCGATTCCCTGCTGTGCAAAATGACTGTTGTGTCCTTGGGCAAGGCACTTCACCCTACTTGCCTCGGGGGGAATGTCCCTGTACTTACTGTAAGTCGCTCTGGGTAAGAGCGTCTGCCAAATGACTAAATGTAAATGTAAAATGTAGTCATGGGCAGAGGACAAACGCCCAGGGCCCATGCCAACCCCTCTGTCCTCAGGACTTCCAAAACTGACTATCTGGCTGGAGCACCGCTGCCAAGATCAATCACACTCCCGATCTGGGCTGAACATAATAGAATAAAAGCTGGTGTTTGATAATAAATCAACTGTTTCTCTGGGAGGTGGTTTGGTCCTGGGATGGTAGGATGCCAAACACAGTCCTGCTGTTCTAGTGATGGAGCTGGAGTGACTCGCATATCAGACTCTGTTCTCTGTAAAGAGCCCCAGTCTGCCTTCCTGCAGCATAGTGATGCATTACCAAACGATTAGGCGCCTCTAACTGGGTTACTCTGAGGCAGGGATTGCTGTTCAGGCACAGGAAGGGACCTGGAAACCTTGGAATTGGTGGAGAGCTGGAGCTAATTCAATCCATTTACCATTCTCATGAGTCAATCTGTTCCTCTCTCTTGCTCCCCTGCTTTGTACACTCACTGGGTATCTCCCCAGCACCACACAGCTATAAACACGGATTATGGCCATTAGGGGATGTCATGAGCTGTGTGTGTGTGTGTGTGTGTGTGTGTGTGTGTGTGTGTGTGTGTGTGTGTGTGTGTGTGTGTGTGTGTGTGTGTGTGTGTGTGTGTGTGTCACCAGCCCTCACCGTGCCACGAACACAGCATGTATAGGGGACGCCACAAGCCAGTGGGCCAGTGCCATTACAGAAGTGATACTGGTTGACACCCCAGTCCTTGTATTCATCTCCACCACAGCAGGAGAACTGGAGGGGAAGACAGAGAGACAGTCAGTCAGCGAAAGACAGAACGTTTGAGTCAAACGGCAAAGTGCTAAACAGGAATCTCTATTTCATTCGCTGAGAGACCTCGAGGGGAAAACACAGGCGTTGACAGCCAGGACACCTTGGCTTCTAGAAAACCCTCACCCGTTTGTGTCGTTCATCCTTTTAGCCCAGCCAACAGCCCCTTTACAGATGTAAATCTCACTCCCATTTCCCCGCCACTAATGGATATTGATGTGGAGATTGCCAGAGAGCTGCCTGGTGCCTGGGTAAGATTAGGGGTCTTTCTGACACTCAATTAAGAAGTACCGCTTCTACAGAAATCCATGCCCGTCGTGTTGAGTTTATGTGCTGTACAGGGCAGGGTTATACTAATTCTGCTGCTGATAAAACTAGGCATGCCATTGACTTTGCAAACAACATCAAAGAAAGTGATTTGAGGTGCGAGCAAGAGCAAAAGAAGGGATTGATCGCATGCTGTGTGGCACCGTTGTCATTAGAGGTAACAGGCTTAGACGCTTGAAGGTTCTACAGTTGGGTTAATGGACTGAAAGACTGCTCTGAGACAATGGCTCTGTCCCTAATACAGAGTAAAGTGTCAAGTGCTGAAGTGTGTGCACATGACTGAGTGTGCAATTATTGTAAGGTCAGAGGGCTTTGCTAATCAAAGGCTACAGCTCGATTTGAGTACAGCGTCTTATCAACATTGGCCTTCTCCTATTCATCTTACTAGCTCTTACACACACACACTAGGATTGTGTAACTCTACCGACCAAATTATATCGGTACTACAGAGAACCGATTCACTTGAATTCGAATTCGACCAGTGCTAAATATTGAAACTGAGAAATTTGGACTTATTTTTTTGTTATTCTCGAGAGTTAAGTACTGAAAAAAGAGACTGTTGTGTACCAGAATCGATATTAATTCAAATGTGAACTGTACCAAACCCTAACATACACTGGCACAGACACACACTAAACAGGTACACACTAAACAGAACGTTCCACATACTGCTTTTTGACGGTATCAAAACAAACTTGCACCTTCTCCTGCACATAATCCAGGATGTTTTTGAAGTCCAGGTCATCGTAGTAGTGTTTAATTCCCTCTCGGATGCTATTCTCGAACAAGGCTGATGTCTGAAGGGGAGAGAGGGGGAGGGAGGCCAATGAGGAGAAAGCATTGGTCAGTCAGAAAGATGTGGCTGGGATCTAAAGGTAGCTGGAGGCTAAGTGTGTGTGTGTGTGTGTGTGTGTGTAAGGGGGGGGGGGGGGGGGGGCATGGAGGCTAGACAGCTGAAAGTGCAGAGGGGTGGGGAGGCTATGTTGAGAGTGAGAGGGGGGGGCATAGTGAACCTTGTGTAAATATGGGGCCTCATGTATAAAAGATTGCACAGCTTACATACCAGAAGATGGCGTACAGCCAAACTTGAAAAGTACCTACGCACAGAAATATTCACATGTATAAAACCAGTCGTACGCCAGTTCCTGCGCACCTTTCCTTTATAAATCACAATCAATGTGAGATTGACCGCACGTGAACGAGCCACTGACCCCGCCTTGCCTCCTCCCATAAATGAATATGCAGATGAGCTATAAATGCGCCCCTGAGGTCATTTCTTTGTCTGAATTAAAATGGCTAAACACGCAAAAAAGAAACATTTTACAGACTGTGAGATCGAGGTTCTAACAACAGAGGTGGAGGCGAGGAAATGTGTCCTGTTTGGGGGCCTGTCTGTCATCAGGTATTGGCAACAAAAGAAAGTCTGCGGAGTGGAAAACTGTCACTAGGGCCGTAAATCCTGTGGGTTCGGAGAACCGGACCATGGCAGAAATTAAGCAGAAATGGTCCGATGTAAAACTCGAAATTAACCTTTGTGTTATCTTCGGATCATTCTGACCCATCAGTCATTGTGACCCACCGTCGTATTGCGACAAATTTACCGCATACAAAAACAAAGTGAAGCATTTTCTTTTAACCGTTGGGCTATCTCAGACCCCCCACATTGCAAAGGTTAAAAGAAAATTTTTTTGTTTTGTTTTTGTATTGGGTAAAAACAACGATGGTTCGTAATGAACCTTTGGGTCATGTGACCCCGAAGGCACCACAAGGGTTAAGAAACATGCCTCCTGTGCGTCATGGATGAGCCAGTCAGGCTCACAGAGACAATTGCATTTTCCCATGCCAATCTTGTATAGTTGCACAGCACGCAAGTATATATTTAATATGTGGTAAATAATCCGTGCTGTGTGCAATATTAACCGTATACAAAGGGTGACATGCATTTCCTGAGTGATTTTGTCGATCGTTTGACACCCTCAAGTTTAACAGAAGTTATTAAATGGTGGCGGATTAAACAGTTAATAGCATTTCCCATTGGGGTTTTGGCATTTTGATGTGAATCATCCACATCAATGATCAAACTTTTAATAGCGGAGGTAATTATGTTTTTTGAATAGTCAACGTCATAGATGTATAACAGTAACGGTAGTGGAAACTTGATTTTGTAATGCTTGGTGAGTTTCGGTAGCCTGGCTCTGCCCTCCTACGTACTTCCGCTCAATTTAGATTTTGCTTCTGTACTAGGTCTGGGAATTCGACACATAAGTCGGTTTTCTCAAATCATTTATACGTCATACCATGTGCGTGAAAACCAGCGTACGCAAGCTTTTCGTGCGTACGCAATATTTATACATGAGGCCCCATGGTGTCTGGATCTGTGAATAGCTGCGGTGAAGAGAAAAACAAACCTTCTTCTCAAAGATGAGCGCTATGATGAGAGCCACAGCCTGGAGGAGCAGCAGAACACACAGCACGCAGAGGAACTGGAGGAGGAAGGAGTCTTTAGTAGGACACAAACCCAGGGAGGAACATCAAGTCTTTGTTCAGTGGGACTTGAGCCCCTAATCATGCTAAGCCAGATAGGAGGGAGAGATAATTGATTGTGAAACAAACTGTTCTGGGGGGCTACTTGCCTGTGTACAGATACTCTAGAGACAACCTCAGGCATTCTGGATCGACCACCCAGTACGGCCTCCTCCACACATTCACACACACACATAACTCACCATATGCAGCAGAGTCTTGTTGTCCCTGAGGGAGCCCACCATGCCCACCAAGGACACGGTGAACATCAACAGCCCCAGCAGGATGAGCACGACAGCAGGGGCCAGGAACACCCCCTCCAGGGTGCGGTTTCTCTGCCTCTCCACCTCCGCATACACGCCCACACACAGGACACACAGGCCCAGCAGCTGAGGGACATAAGAGGGGGTGAAAACAGGGATCGGCAGGGAGGGGGGTACCAGAGCACGAGAGCCACGCCATTCACACAACCGCAAAATGTGCATTGCTGGTCGGTAGCCTTGCTAGAAGTCCCCGCAATGAAATCTAATAGGATGAGGGCTATATTGGTGGTGGGTACCCAGTGAATGGAGTAGAGAAGATTAGAGACACAGGAAATGGCAGAAAATGGGGGAGAGAGTGTGGCCCTGTGATGCTGTCTGGTTATGTCTGCCACCTTGTTAAAAGCAGCTGGTACTGTATGGCATTTAAGGGCTTTGAAGACCAAAGCTAGAGAATGGCATTCACTCTCGTGTCATAATGACACTTTCTGCAAATAAGAGGCCATATTGGGCCCGGTCCTATTGATTCTCAAGGGGAGGGAGGGCATCTTTACAGAGAAACTTCATACCTCATATCGTCTACCCTCCTCTAACACCCCCCCACAGCTACCCACCTCTACCTCAGAGATTGCATGTATTCTACTGGCCCTGAGATGAAGGGCCTAAAAGCCTTTGCTCTGAGGCATGTGAGAGGGTGATAGACTAGCAGCCTACCACTTACAATCAGAAAGAGAGAGTTGGGAACACAAACTGCATAATGAATATGCCCATAGTATGAAGCAGAAGCCACAGGCCATAGCTAGTGGACTAGCCTAACTAAAAAGGCCAAGGAAATAATTCCTATTGATAGGAAGTAATTCTGGATATAATTCCTATTGATAAGAAGTAATTCTGGATAAAGTAACAATGAGGAAAATGACAACAGCCCTAAAAGATTGGTCCTCTGTGGAAACCTCCGCAAATGCACCGCTGTGGATTCCCGCAAACCGTATGAATTACATTAGCTTAATAGAACAGACGATGGAGGGGGAAAAGCATTCATTAACTTTAAGAGCTGCAGCGTAGCTGGCTTCCAGCCAAGGGAGCACAAGTGGGAGGAATAGCTCTCAAGACAGTAAATCACCACCTTAGAGAGGGGCTCAGGAGATGAAGGCTGGGGGGATATCAACAGAGATGGAGGTCAAATCAAAACTAACCACTAGCTGAAGCTTTCAATCTTTATCCAGGTCTTGGCAACAACAGGCTGATTTCGTGTAGTGCTTCAGGCTAAGAAATCAGAAGATTGGGACGCGATCTCTCGGAGTTGGGCTAAAACCATCTAAAGACATGAGTGTGCTCCAATGGAAGATAACCAATGTGTTGTTGCAGCAACTATCATCGCAAAAAACGCTATACCATCTCTAACACGGCAGACAGCACAGTACAAGCTCTTCTGTGTCGGCTAAATATATCATCCGTCTAGTCTAGACACAGAAGGCTCTTTGTGTGGTTAACTCGCTAGCGCCAGTTCACACTGGCTAGCTGCCCCTGCATGAATCAGTGAAAGGCAAGGCATGGCCCTCTTTGTTAGTAGTACAGCTGCCCCATCTCCCACATCGGCGGATGTAAAGAAAATGTTTCGACGTTACTGTAGTTGATTATGCTGATATGGCTATAGTATAGGCTACTACAATCATAACCATAAACCTGTTTTGGTCCACCGACAAGCCTCAGTCATCTTCACATGTAGCTAAATGACAATTAGCTAGAGCTATACTTACCGAGAACAGCATCGAGTAGACATTTAAGGTGAATTTAATGAAGTAATAGAAATGATTGCTTTTTCTCCACTCTGAGTAAGAAGGCATGTTGACAGACGGGCAGGTTGTGTGTTTAGAAACACTGAGTAAAAAAATGTTTCATGTACTGTATTGTAGCTACTAGCTCTAGCTAAAAAAAAAAACATCGCCGGAGAAACACCTGCAGTTTCATTTTCATACTCAACTGCATCAATCAGCGCCTGTCTGTGTTGGTTGCTTATAAACGGATTAATAACATATTCACTGTGCAGTAGTGTTAACGAGTGGATCTATTCATCTATATTACCATTACAACAATAACATCTCATCCCTCTTCAACTTCCGTGTCGCGTTTAATGCATGCTCTGTTTTGGGAAATTCTTAAAGGGGCAATCCACTTACAAGGAACAATAATGATGGCTGTAGGCTACAAGTCGCTATATTTAAGAGCTGCGCTGTTTCAAATGGTTTAACTTTGCTTATTTGCATAAATGTCTCTGTATTTAACAAGAAGGATTGTATTAGATATAGCCTTTTGCATTTCGAATCCTCATTGGCCATAGGTGCCCAAGAGAGCAGAATGCACTTGAACTTCTAAATTGAAATGGTCAGAATAAATAATTAAAAAGCTTAAGCCTGTCAGCTAATTCTTCTGTCAACCTGTGACTAGATTGGGATCAAGTCCGTCGAAAGCCTATTTCCACATGTTGCATCAACTAGACATAGCTGCTTACTCATTTGTTTTCGAAACAGTTTGCATTCCTCCTTGTCAAAAACAATTGATAAACGGAGGAGAAATAGGCTACGTTTCTTGTAGGCTTTCGAGTAGACTACTTGGGCTTTTTCAGACCAGAACGTTTAAATAATGAGCTACTTCAGAATTTTAAGGAAGAGGTCAGACAGCGTAGGTCTGCCATGCTGAATTCTAGAGGACAGTTCAACACAAGCGTAGCCTACAGTTGGCCAAAACGTGTCTAGAATTCGGATGCCTTTATTATGGAATACAATTAAATAATAGATCGGTTATAAATTATTGATCCTGTTGGGAGGGCATTTTGACACTGAGAGGTCTGTCGATGAGTGCAAAATAAAACCAACTTAAACTGATAATTTATGGAATGAATGTCAGTCTGCATCAAAAATAATAATTTTATTATGACTTCATAGGTGGGTGGATGACGTGACATGGCAGTTTTGCTGTCTTCAATGTCCAACATGTATGAATAAAAAATATATTTGCCAAAAACCTTCTCAATATTGTGCAGAACATTATGCTTTATGTGAACACACTCAACAGTTCATCACTCATTTTTTTTGAATTTTCAACCAAAGATAACAAAACTCATATGGTGTGACTGTCCGGCACTTGTTTCTCAAAGTGAGAACTTGAATAAAACTAAGAAAAATAAATGCAAAAATTCTCAAATAAATACAGAAAAATAATACAGATGTCTATTTGTGAGCCTACTCTTTTCCAAGTCCAAGCATAATGTTTTGAGTCAGTTCTAATCAAAAAGATTTTGTCACACAAATCAAAATCATATGGTGTGACACTATTTTGGGATATTTGAACGGGCAACTGTTTTGACACCCTTGGGAAGGAGAGGACCTTCTTCAGCAAGGTTGTACAGTACTAGCAGTGTATTGCTACTGTACAACCTGAGGTGAGTCATCATTTTTATATTTACAATAAATCAGATCGTGTTGGCACTCTGACAAAAGTCCCACTTCCAGATGTCTTTTGGTGTGACACATTTTTCATAAAAATGTAAAATACATTTTATTATTTTGTCATAATTACATGTAAATCTATGCTGCTTTGTTATAGCTAGCATGTTGTTAGTATGCTAATGTGTAGCTACAAGACTCAAGGTTGTGCTAAGTGCAGAAAACATCATATGGTGTGACACTTCATCATATGGTGTGACATGTCTGCCTGTCACGCCATATGATTTGATTGTCACACCATATGATATGAATTGTAATTTCCTGCAGATATAACAATAAATAACAAAGTCCAATGTATGTTTTGTCCTTTTAAACATTTATTTGGGTCCATCATCACATACAAGTTGTAATTATCCACAATTGATTGTGTTTAGTTTAGTTTTATTCGGTGATACAGATTTCTAGTTTATCAGACACAGCAGACCCCTTCACAGAAACGTTAGAATGCTGTTTAAGTCTAAACAATGTTTTGTCTTCATCTCAAACCATACATTCCCTTTTCTTTTGTCAACTTGAGGCAGATAATGATGACAAGTGCAGAGAGGACAAAGAGATACAGGGAGAGACTGAATTCAGACCCTGCAAAGAGAGAGGAGTTGCTGAGGAAAAGAAAAGTAAACAACAACTGTCTGTTTCCATTCGCTGACCAATAGGAAGGTCTGAGGGAGGGTTTTAAGGGGTGCTTTCACTGTTGATTCAAAAGGACTTGAGGCAGATTTCTTGAAGCCTGGCAATACATGATAGCTAAAATATCATTGGACTTCTTAGTTACACTGTAGGCAGTGCAACTAAGAGGAACGCAGTTATGAAATGAAGAGAATAGACAATGTTGAACAACTGTTCAAATGTGTATACCATGTTACTCTGTTAACAGATATCAAGAAAATAAACAGAAAGGGGAGATGCCTAAATTTAGAATCCAGACTCTCCCACCATCAAGAAGAGAGAAGCTGAGGGAGATATGGAGAAATTCTCAAACAAAATATAGAGCCAAAAGAAGAAATTTAAATGCATTACTCAACATGACTCCCCCAGATAACTCCATCTATGATGGACACATCCAGGTAGACCCAGGTCAAGTCCCAGGTCCTACATCACCACCACCAAGCCCACCTACGTCACCACCAAGCCCACACACTGAGATGAGTATAACATATTTAGCTAACTTTAGGACCTGCTGGTGATAACATTTCACTGCAAACAAACATTTCCCTGACAAATAAACCTCTTTCTTTGACTTAAGTAATGGTGGCTCTGCTACGGAGATGCCTTCTTCTTCTTTTTTTAATAAAAAGTTTTATAGCAAGGTTTGTCACAATAAATAGAAAATATGTTGAAAGACCGACGGCATAGGTCTCACATTGAGCAATGTTTTAGAAAATAATACACAAATTTAATTAATTTTCACAAAACTATAATGGATCACAGTTTAGTTATGATAAATGACTTTGATAAAGTGAGTAACTTAAGAGAGGTATAATCCATTTTCAGTTTATATACAATTATTTTCATGTCACACCATATGACGATTTTACGCACTAATACAACAAATTGTCACATACATTCTGATTCCAATTGAAAATCTAAAAACAACATATGTTTCTATAAAGATGAGAGTTAGTAGAACAAAAGTCAATAATCTTTATGCCTGTTATTTGAAATTTTTGAAAAAACACTTTTTTCTGGTATATATGTCACTGACCCAGGTACATTGCATTTGCATTGTATTCATTTAGCAGAAGAAGCAGCTTTTATCCAAAGTTAAAAACAAATAGTGTATAAGTACTGTACAGCAAATTACCAAGAACCAGAAGTACACAGTTCTAACAATGCCAAGAAACAATTTGTATTTTACCAGACACAGTGCAACAATAACACTTCTGTTGTTTGACACATTTGATCTATGTGAACATCATTTTCAGATTGTGTTTTTTTTTTAACAGCAATAAAATAACAATAGGTTCTTTATTAATTCAGTGCTCAGCTTGGACAATTAGTTAGAAGAAGAGGCTGTAAAAACATGACTTGGGCAACAATACACATTTTAGTATTCAAAACAGGATGTGAAAAGGTCAAAGCTGCTGACTTCATTCGACCAGGGAGACATTGAGTTCTGAAGCGCTCTCATGGAAATGACAGCACTGTAGGTCAAGGAGTCCTTGGTCATTATGCAAGTTTCATTTCACAAACTATATTTTGTGACGGTCATCCTTGTGACCAGATGCTTCATCCCTCATAAACCATCTCAAGCACCTGTCTACTACATTATGTGTCTTTTTCTGGTTTGTTCTGTCGTGCAGTCAATTTTAATGCATTTTAGCTGACAGAAAACCGTTGAAAGTTCTATAACCTAATACAAAATAAAGCATACAGTAGGACTGACAACTGTGCCCGAAGCCCATTCTATTGCTGTGACAAGATTGCAGCTTCATTCAAAGCACCACTGCAGGATCCATGCTACTATCAACTGGAAGGATGGCAGACCTGTTTCTTTGTGGAAGCAACAAAACATCCTCCTATCTCTATGCTGGACATGGGGAGCTAGAGTCAACTAAACCCCTCTCTGTTATTTATCTTGTCCTTTGAATATAAACTGACATTCAAGTTTTACTTTCTCATACAGTATATTATAAAGCCATGGACATCAAAGTATCAACATGAAGTGTATAATCAACATGTTTAAATTTGAAATATTTCTTGAAAGTTATTCACAAGGAGGCACCCTGCAGTGAAAGTTCTTCCTGCTGACAACAAGATTGGGACTAATCTAACTAAAGTTAGAGCCAGACTAGACTCATTCTATAAATCTAGTCTCATTCTCACACTAGGCAGGAATAAGATGAGTTAAATGAAACTGTTTTTTCCTCATCTCTAAGGTAACACAATAATTAGTTGAGCTATTTATGTTTGGGTTGCTATGTTAACAGGGCCTACATAGTGTTTCAACAAAATATATATATAAAAATTATGTGTTTCTGCTCTATTATTTCCCACTTGACACCTTGTTGAAGTTTCACCTCATCCTGGAGATACTTTTCTCTTGAAGCCGCCATTAGACTCGAGACACTTAGCAAAATATAAAAATATGTATTACTGTGTTCTGACAGGAATCAAAGAAGAACATCTTGGAGATATCACTATAAAAGCTCTTAACAAAGAGATTGAAAAAAATGAATTGAAAGCAGTGTTTTATAAGTATTCTTGGTAATTAACTTTGCCATTATGTTTGAGGTCATTTTAACCCATTTCGAGTCTGTTATACTGGTCAACCTGTTTTTCTTTTTGATTTAGATTTTTTTTACTTGTGCACTTAAATGCAAAGTGTGACTTGAGTAAAGCCTTTACATTTACAACAACAGTATTGTGGGGCATTTTGACCAAGACACTTCCACAGAGAATTACGCAAACCCAAAATAAAAACTTTGATTTAATGCATGATAATTGTTATTATGACTGGTTCTTACTGCCCTGTGAAGGTAAATATTCGTTTTCACATACTTCTTCACAGTGCTGTAGCAGATTTGGTAACACAGATGGTAAAAATGAGCTCTAAAAGACTAACAGCCCAAGAAATCCTCTCATAGATTTTGAACTGTCTGTGATACTGAAATAGGTGAAGAGATTTCAAAGGATGCTTCAGAGACAGAGCACATCTTAATAGAAGATGCAGAAATGTGGACAAGTCTGCCATTTTGTGCCCTTCTCCATCAGATAAAAAATAATGGGACACGGCAACAATCAAGAAGAGTGGTGCCAGGGAAATCTAAAGATGGTAAATACATTGGTCACCTGCAACACAACAAAACAGGCAGACTGTCTGCCTCCAGTGTAATAAAAATGGTCCCAACCTTAACTATTTTCTACCACTTGAGTCCATGACATACAACCAGCTTTTGAGCTCTTTACATCACAACCAAAACTGAAAATTATACTGGATATGACCAGTTTTGGGGGAGTCATGTGTTTCATGAGAATTAGAAGCCACTGGATCATATGGACTTGCATGCATAAATTGGATGTCTGATTTTATCTGGGGTTTAACTGGATCAAATGGAGAAGCAACTGCAGTCTCTGGAATGGAGACAATGGAAGACCAGTTTTTCAGGCACCAATCTCTCTAGAGGTGTTCCACGTAATTTATCATGTCATTCACTTTGATAAGCTTATACTACATATGGGGTAGACACGAAAAAGATAAACTAGCTCAAGTTAGGGATGTATGGGATTAATGGGTGGACATTTGACCTCCTGAATAATCCCGGTCCTCATGTGACAGTAGATTAACTCCTTGTCCCATTCAGAGGGCGCTTTCCATTTTGTCAGTCAATAAGCACGCCAAATAGGATATCAAAATATGAGCAACCTGTGATGCCAAATCGATCTGCTTCCAGCTACATGGAGGAGCACCTGAAAAGAACCAGGGGATTTGAGCGGTGCTTGATGTGAGTTAAGTGCTGTATGGTTATAGCATAATGTGTGACAACTTATTTACATCCCATCATCCTGTATTGAATTGCAGAGGTGAAAGCTGACCTTCACTGGAACATTTAGAAAAAAACAAGCCTGGCATGTCTCAAAGTTAGTTTTTTTGTTGTTGTGAAAATTCAACCATTGTTTCATATTGCCCAAAGAAAACCAATTATACAATAATTTCACTAAAGGAGGAGTTGAGTATTTGGATAAAGTCACATCAGCATACAGCTGCCAGTGCATACTGCTCATTGGGCTGTGGTGATATTTTACAATGTTATAGAAGTGAAATGACTCAGAAGTTGAATGAGGGCAAATTGTACAGATGTCTTTTCCTGGAGGAGATTGGCAAAGCACTCATCACTCCGAAGATCCTGAGGTGATCCCAGCCACCTCGATCAGATGTTGCTGCAGGTGTTGGCTGGAAAGTTCAATCTGGCATTTTCAGACCCACAGTCAATCAACAAGAAATGAAATGTTCTAATGGATACAGGTGTTGGCAAGAAGTGAAAAATATGTCAGGTCTGCCTCTTTGATAGGACAGTAAAGCCAGCACTACATGTGTAAATGTAGGACATTATTCTACAGAAAGCACATGGCGCTTACTTTGTACATCATGAAAAGAGCAATTGTTGACCTTGCCGAGTCTTTGGATCATTTTTCACGTGACCCGCATTGTATTTTTTAGTAGAGGAAACAGTTTCCTCATTCCCTTTCGCGTGGCCGCTGTTTTAGTAAGACGTGAATGATATTCGCTCAAGTCATCATACTGACTGGTTTTGTTATTTTCACTTTACATTTACACTTACAGTTTAGTGCAGTGTAATTGTTTGCCGTGATAATTAAATGCCAGTGTGATAATAAATGACCAAATCATACAAACTGTCATGATACATTATTTTAATGCAGGAATTTATTTTAAAATAGTATCTGCTGGTGCACATGTCATGCACTAACCTACATGAGAATATGATACGTGTTTGCAGTGGACGGATAGCCCCCCCCCCCCCCCGGGGCGAGCTATCGCAAGCTTCACACCCCCCCCCCCCCTCCTTAGGCGAGCTTTCGCAAGCTTCACTCCCCCCCCAGGCGAGTTTACACAGGCTGTTTGCGCGTCAATGATGCTTCACTCCGTTAACCTGCGCCTCGTCCGTTACTGTTTACAACGTTAGCTTGGCTACTTGTTTGGCGTTGCCTTTTCAGCGTGAGATATACAATATGTGGCGTGAGAGCGTGAGAAATGGTTGAAATGCGTGTGTCACACGGCGAAACCGTGAGAGTTGGCAGCTCTGTAATCCAAGCTCCAACTTGCGTGCTAGAACGTCTCTATCACGTTGTATCCATGCGTCGTTGCTAACGTGTGCTGACGTAGTGACATAGGCTAGCACTGAGTACCCTTCGTTGACAGAAGGCACTTTTTGGCACAAAAACCCAATTTCTACTTAAACCATGCAACGGAACGTAAATAAAAATACAAGCAACTCAATCGCTAACAAGACGACATTTTTGACACCTCCGTTGTCTATGTAGTCCAAATATTGACTGATCCTTAGGGGGGCGAAAATAAACAATAAAAATTATATATATGTGAGAGAACAATGGTTGTGCTCGCCGAAGGCATGAGCACACCCAATGATTACGTTAGTTTCCACTTCTGTTGTCGAAGCAAACAGGATCGACTTAGGTAGGTAACGTTAGCACTACAGCTTAGCAAACAAACTATCTAGATTCAACTCAGCTTCAGTTAGCTCTAGCTATCTTGCTATAGATCTGGACAAACATGCATCTTGAATTGTGGATTTACATAACAACACGGTGTTGTTTGCGTAATAAAGCATCCAAATGAAAGTTAGAACGTTCTTTATTTACAACCACAGTTTAACACATGAGAATCTATGTGTCTTGAGTTCTAGCTAACAACATAACCAATCACCCACTCACAGTATGGTAACACTTTAGGGTTAAACAGTACAGCTATCTACATCCCCCTTATTTAGCTGCGGCTCCTGAACATGAGAAAAATAGAATCACACACTTCTGTACTAACAGCAGTTTTATAATAGAAATGTAAATATGATCTGGTTTACTTAAAAGTAACTGTGAGTGTCCCACAACTAAATGCATTGTCAACAGAATAAACATTATGCAGATCTCGAAGAACAAAGTATTATTTCTGGCATTTTGGATTCAATAAACTTGAGCAGCTATCTCAGTCTATGTATGTTCTATTTGGCCTAGAGGCTCTGCCGGACCTAGTGAGATAAATGGAAGTGGCGACTTGAACTGGGCTTTTGGTCTGCGGTTCGACACATTGCTGGGATTCCACCCCTTGCTGGGATGCACTGGTGGGAGACTTTTCCGGATTTAGTTGTCTGTGACACTGTTGTGCTGGTGTTTGTTCAGTTCTTTCAGTCCTTTGTATTTTTTCCATGTCAGGGTCAAGTGTGTAACCTGTTGTGTTCAATTCATCAGTGTCTGTGGTGCTCTTTGGAGGCTGTGGCTCCATCACTGGCAGGATGTGGCGTCGGTTATGCCTGTATTCCTTCCCTTCAGAATCCACCACATATGAGCGTGGCTCATCACACTTTCGCTTCACAATTCCCACTTTATCATGTCCCCTTTGTGTTTGGAGTCTTACCACCTGGTTTGGTTCCAGGGGGTGTAGTGGTTTGCTGGTCTTGTCGTAGTAGTGTTTTTGTGTCCGCCGCTTCATTGTTAATTGAGCTTTGATGCTGGTCGGGGGTTCTTGCAGCTGGTTTTAGCAATTGTTTGCAGATGGGCAGAATGGTTCGAGTGCGACAGGACAACAGCCTTTGTGCAGGTGAGCCCAAGATGTTGTCTCGGGGCATGTTTCGTATGCCAAGCAGATTCAGGTAGAAGTCTGTCCCGTCTCTCTCTGTGTTTTCTAACAGTTTCTTTGCACTCCTTACGGCCCTCTCACTGAGTCCATTGGACTGCGGATACTCTGGACTGCTCGTCACATGCCGGAAATCCCAAGATCGGGCAAAGTCATGGAAAGCCTGGCTGGTATACTGGGTGCAATTGTCTGAGTACAGCTTCTGTGGTATGCCGTGGACTGAGAAGTGACGCTTTAGCTTATTGATGACAGTCAATGATGACAGGCTGCTGAGCCGGTCAATTTCAAACCAGCCAGAGTATGAATCAACAATCACCAGGTAATGATGATTCTTCCATTCGCGTATGTCTGGGACTGTGTGCAGTTTTAGCGGCTCTTTTTGCTGGTGGGGCCTCAGGCTGTTACAGACGCTGCATGCCATAGTGACAGCCTGAATGTCCTCATTTAAAGATGGCCACAAGACGCTTTCCCTTGCCCTTCTCTTTGTGCATTCCACTCCTGGGTGTCCCATGTGTAGTACCTTCAGGTATTCCGAGTGCAGGGCAGCAGGCACGACCGCCTTGTTTCCTTTCATGATGATCTTGTCATTGATGGTGAGTTCATCACGGAAACTGAAGAATGGTCTCACCTCTGTAGGTATGCTGCATGGACGCCTTGGCCAGCCCCGTTGAATGAAACAGTTGAGTTTCTGCAGCACTGTGTCTGCAGCAGTGTATTGACGGAGTTCTTCAAGGCGCCGTGGGGATATTAGTTGAACTGTCATCACCTCGAACTCTGTCCGTTCTGCCCTCTGGGGGCTGACGTTGCATCTCGGTGCATGGGAAAGGGTGTCGGCTAAGTAGAGATGCTTTCCTTTTTCTTAGGTGAGAGTCAGGTCGAATTTTTGCAACTGTAACATCATGCGTTGCAGGCGAGCTGGGATGGTGTGAAATGGCTTGTTGTGAATGGTGACCAAGGGCTGGTGGTCAGTCTCAATCACAACCGGCTTACCGTAGATGTAGTCATAGAACTTGTAGCAGGCGAAGACCACTGCTAGAAGTTCCTTTTCAATTTGCGTGTATCTCGTCTCCGTCTGGGTCAGTGTGCGAGACGCGTGTGCCACGGGATTCCCCTATTGGAGGCAAGCAGCCCCTAAACCACATTGTGATGCATCGCAGGTGGGTGTCACTGGTTGCCTCACATCCTAGTACTGGAGTACAGGTGGGCTGCTGATGCAGGTCTTGAGCCTGTCAAAAGCATTCTGTTGATGCTCCGTCCAATTCCACACCACTTCCTTGTGAAGCAGCTGACGTAGCGGTGTGGTAAGTTCACTTAGGTTTGGAATGAATTTGCCCAAGTAGTTTACCATTCCTAAAAACCGCTGAAGAGCTGGCTTGTCCTCTGGGGGTGATATTTCACTGATTGCTTCAATTTTTTTAGGGTCCGCTTTTAGTCCTTTATCTGTGAATGTGTTCCCAACATAGCTCACCTCGTTGAGTCCAAACTTGCATTTGCTGGGATTCAGTCTCAGTTTCACCTGTCTGGCACGATCCAGTACCTTTGTCAGGTTTCTTTCATGCTCATCAGGGTCTTTGCCACCAATGTTGATGTCGTCCACGATTATAGCGCATGGATATCCTGCAAAGATTTG
This sequence comes from Thaleichthys pacificus, assembly GCA_023658055.1. Classification (NCBI taxonomy): domain Eukaryota; kingdom Metazoa; phylum Chordata; class Actinopteri; order Osmeriformes; family Osmeridae; genus Thaleichthys; species Thaleichthys pacificus. The sequence continues at coordinate 1,319,651 of CM042864.1, read as the reverse complement.
TTCCATGGCTCTTTGAAACACTTCTGAGGCTGTGCTAATTCCGAACGGCATCTTTAAGAACTTGAATCGGCCATACGGAGTTGTGAATGTTGTGCGGAGGGATGAGGCATCATCCAGTTTGACTTGCCAGAAGGAGCTTTTGGCATCAAGGATGGAAAAGATAACGGCGCCTGACATCTGAGCAGCAACCTCCTCCACCGTGCGTATGGGACGTTCTCTTTTGTTGTTTGCGTGGAAGTACACAGAGCAGCGCGTAGCTAAACTAGTGTCTGAGATCCAGGGCCAGAACACAAGAGGGCTGGTCTGTATAAATGTTGGGGCGTGACAAAGGTGATGCTATATTTGTGACGTCACAAATACAGCTTTTTCAAAGCTGCAGCTCGTTTTACAGCTGCAGTTTCAAGTTGTGAGATTTAGATAGGAAAGAGGTGTCAATGGACTTTGAGGTTCACTGTATGTCCATTTTACCCACCGAACTGTCGTTATTCAACTATGACAAGGTAAAATCGGTTTTGCAATCAATGACCCCTTTAACCCTAACCCCGAAATACAATGGTTGAAACTTTTCTTCAACTTAATAGGATGGTTAAATGTACTTAAGATGACAAACAATTGTATGCCATTTGAGTGTTTTTATTTGTTCTTCACATCAAAGGCCAACACTGGCTCTTATATAACAACCAGTAGCCCATATAGAGCTCCGGACGTCACGTGACTTTACTGTTTACATCGCCATTTTGGCAGGAAAGTAGTGGCTCAAATGAACGGCTCCAGCACGGATTTCAACCTGTCCGAGTTCACTGCGCAATTTAATTCAAAAGACATAGGCAGCTATAACGCAAAACTTGATCGATTAAACATTAGTGATCCATATAATGCTCCAGGAGTTATTTTTACGACCTTTACGAGTGAAACGGAAGGCTTCCCTGACCTTCTGTATCCAGATCAGAATCAGAAAGGGTTTTATTCGCAATGAAAGTTTGCACAGACAAGGAATTTGCTTGGGCAGGAAGTTGTATACATAAAACATATAGGAATCTTAAATTTAAATATGAGGACTAACTATACTAAGGGTACATAACTAGCTATACTAAGTGGAACTAGCAATACTAAGTGGAATTCGAATTAAAGTAAAATATACAATAGAATATAAAATATAAGTTGCCGTAATTTACAATATAAAAATACAAAAAATACCAATAATACAAAATGTACAAAATATACAAATGGTACAAGATACAATTGTGTGATGCAGTGCAAAAAGCAATTTGTTATTAGGACATTAAGTCATAAAAGTCATAAAAGTCAGTGTGAACCCTTGGCCTTGTTGAAGAGGCCAACAGCGGAAGGGAAGAAACTGTTTTTGTGGCGTGTATTGGTCCTGATGGACCGCAGCCTTCTGCCGGAGGGGAGTGACTGAAACATGGAGTGTCCAGGGTGGGAGGAGTCGGCCACAATCTTCCTCGCTCGCCTTAGGGTCCTCGAGGTGTGCAGGTCCTCGAGGGTAGGCAGATTGCAGCCAATCACCTTCTCAGCAGTGCGGATGATACGCTGCAGCCTGCTCTTGTCCTTGGCAGTGGCAGCAGCGTACCAGATGGTGATGGAGGAGGTGAGGATGGACTCAATGATGGCTGTGTAGAAGTGCACCATCATTGTCTTTGGCAGGTTGAATTTCTTCAGCTATTTACAACAGATATTTACAACTCTCTTATCAACTTTAATTTGTCCTACTCTGAGTCTTTGAAAGCCTACAAAAGCCTGGAGGGATATAAATGGACGCAATCAGCTGGATTAGTGATGAATATTCAGCTTTGAAGTCTACCGGCTACAAATTGCTATGTGTAGCTAACATTAATGCAGTCAGTTTTATAACTTGTATAGCTAGCTAGCGTTAGCAACGTTCGTCAACGGTTAGCTACTAACGTTGGCTAACGTATATTATATCATTGCACTTTTCATCACAAAAATGCCATTACATATTTATTACAGATAAGTCATTCCAAGAGACTGAATGATCCTCAGTTGAAGCCATGGGTGGTTGTCAGGAATTATAGGGTTCTTCTCTCTGGATCTTAGGAATCCTATAAAATGCTCTCCCTTTATCTTTTCCCGATGGTTTAGGCATCCCGGCGCACAGCAGCTATCCACCATGTTCAATCAACGTTTATTGAAATAGGCAGCAAATTAAACTATGTATAATATGTATGTAAGTATATATGTATGTACACTCTGGCGCTCCACTTGGCTCTCCACTTTCCTGCCAAAATGGCGATGACCGGTGCATGCTGGGATTGCGTGACGTCAACTCCCGGAGCTCTATAGAGTGAACACTAGTGGTGGTCCTAAACATGTTTTGGCAAGTTGTTAATAATTAACAGATTGAATGGTGAACTAGAGAGAGTACAATATCTGGGGAAATTGTGGGGATGTGCTTCGGTTGCAGATGAGTATGTTTCCAGGCTGTGTTCCACATTGCGAGCAGCCAAAACATGAAGCATACATTGTGAAAAACCAAATAAGTGCCAAAGGGAAGAACCATAAGAGCATGCCGTTAAACAAGTTACAATTAAACAACATGAAACTCAAAAAGTGCAAGAGTGTACCTGTAGAAAAGAAGACAAAACAACAATCAACAGTAAAATATTTCACAGCGAGTACAAGAATTTAAAACCGTCACAACTAACCAACAAGAGCAACAAGTCTCTCAATACGAGTCATTGTGATCCTGGAGGAAACTAACATCAGGTCCAGCCAAGCATTCCTAAGTGCCATTGTACTCCCGGAACAAGTGCGTCTTGAGCCTTTTCTTGAAGGTGGGGAGACAGTCAGTGTCCCTGATGGAGGTGGGGAGTTGATTCCACCATTGGGAGGCCAGACAGGAGAAGAGCTTGTGTTGGGACCGGGCGCTCTTGAGCGGTGGGACCACCAGACGGTTGTCAGAAGAAGACTGTAGGTGGCGGGTGGGGGTGTAAGGCTACAGGAGAGACCTGATGTAGTCGGGTGCAGTCCCGTTCACCGCTCTTAGTTCTTTCCAGACAAAAGTACCGTGGTACATAATATCCTGTCATATTTAACCTCCATATACAGATCTGACTTGTTCAATGATATAACGTATCTCGATCTGCAAAATGTGAAACATGATAGCTGGTTGATAAATAACATGGCTCTGTTTGAATCGTTTATCTTGGGATGAATGTAAAATTGTTGCTTAATAATGTCATTTTGTAGATGGTGTTGTTCTTGTGGGTACCAAATCAATTTCACCAAGGTTCCCTTAAATATCAAAATAATTGTTAGGTTGCTCTTTCTCTGGCAGTTGCTGCTGTCTGTAAAGTGTGTACAATAGCAAGGACATTTTGGCCCACAGCCCCAGAAACCTTCAGTTTGAATCCAGAGGACACATTCTAAACAAGTAGCCTACTTTGGATCCTGGCCAAAACAAAGTACATCTCTCTCCAGTTCAGATTCAGCTACTCCAAATGACCTACCCGAGTCCTATGTCGTGAAAGCTTTATACTTTTAATGAACAACTTGTATAGTGTTCTCACTATTAAAGGAACAGTTTGATCCTTTAATGAGAGTCATTCGTAGACGCATCGGTTATGCACCCTGCACAATGGACGGGGAAGGCTGGAAGACTAGAAGACTAATACGACTAGGACTAAGAAGACTCCCAAGACGTAGGGAGTTAATTGAATTGTATCACAAGTTAGTACCACCAGAGGGAAATAGTGAGCGGTTTTATAATAAAGTACTTAAATCTTCAATCAAATTGAGCGTAATCACATTTTACCGTATAACTTTAGCGTACCTTAATGTAGTTCTGAAATAGCCTACTAAAGTTGTCATTCTGGACAAACCACAGAATTTAAACAAAACTAGGACTACATACTAAAGGCCATAAATAAGAATACATAGCTTTTCCAATATAGCGCCATTGCGCTCATGCATTCCTGCGCGCTGGAACGCGCCAGGGGCAGAGTGCTGAAGATGTAGTTGGATGTTGTGAGGAGAGCTTAGAGAGTGAGCGGCGCAAGAGGGAAGTGTTGGAACTCAGTTAATGCCTTCAACCCGGCGTCCTTGTGCTGCCACAATGAAGAACAGCAGGACAGTGCATATCGGACAATATAAATTTTACGAGTCAAGTCGGGTTCAATGAAAAAAATTGAAGAGAACTTCCATTTGAAGTCGCGTCTCTTTAAATTCTTCTGTTGATTTGAGCATATGTTTGACAAGAACGGCTCCAAGATATATTTCTAAAATGTACCATTTTTAATCAAACACCAGAGGAGTGCGGCAGTGTGCGGATGAACAACCTTCTTTGTGGTTTCTCGATCGAATTTGTTCTAAAGCAAATTTATTTACTCGGGTTTATTTACTATTGTTTCCTAATAGGAACTCCAAAATGGATCCATTGTTCACTTCGACAGATGCGCCAAGTAACGGGACTAACGTCTCCGATTTTCAGAATCGAACCATTTATTGGAACCAGTTTGTCCAACCCGTTTGGAGAATTGTCCTTTGGGCTATTGCCTACAGTTGCATAGTTATTGTGTCCGTGGTAGGGAACATTATAGTTATATGGATAATTATGGCGCATAAACGAATGAGAACAGTGACCAACTATTTTTTGTTGAACCTGGCGTTCGCTGAAGCATCTATGTCAGCTTTTAATACCGTTATCAACTTCTCCTATGCCGTACACAACGAATGGTACTTCGGGCTGGTGTACTGCCGCTTTCACAACTTCTTTCCCATCGCCGCTGTCTTCGCCAGTATCTACTCAATGTCTGCCATAGCGCTAGACAGGTAAGCATGGACAACTGTGTGCATGCCGCACAATCACATCAATCATTGTCAAACTATGTTGACACAACCCCGATACCTAGTCCAAAGTCAAGAAAACCGTTCAGTCTGTGATTCTGACAAAATAATGCACGAATTCATACATTAATCAACAATGAAACCAAACCATAATGTGATGTTATCTTTAAAACACAGTGGGTTAAGTGTAATTTAAAGTATGTTCAATTTTAGCATGGCTCTGTGTGGCAAGGATAGTTTAGGGGCTGTTAGGATTAATCAACCATTCAGAGCCAGCCTATGTTCAGTTGTGTGAGTCACAGTATGCTCTGTAAGGCTATAAATCAGTCTTGAGCTTGTCAACTCACCTATTCCACTCATCGGTTAACCCACAAACTATCATTCTGAGGGTTCCATCCCCCCATTTGAAGATGAATCAGGAGCATAACTTAACATCTCAATCTCTGTATGTGGTTGTGTGTATTTTGTGTGTGTTCAGGCATTTTGTGCCATGTGATTGTCATTCGTACTTGTGTGTGTTTCACCAGCTGTTGATTTGACGCTAACCTTTTTCCGTATGTTAGAAATGAAGTTGTTTTGATGTAGATGCTGCGAGAGGAGGCCTTCATGCCTTCAGAACTGGAAATAGAGTTGAAATAGTGGAACTCAGAGTCTGTCACCCCCTGCGTATTTCCTATTCGCAAGTAGCAGAGGCATAACCTAGACCTAACCTTCTGCACTGTTTTAAAATTCAATACCTCTGGTGCAGGAGATCTGGAGGTGCTGCCTGTACAGTCAAAGAAAGGGAGAGGGAGAATAAGGTTGAAAGAGGGAGAGAGAGTTACTCTAACTCTGACTATCAGCAGCTACCCAGTGGCTCATCCAGACACTAAAAGATGCCTTGCACATGCTAATTTATCATTACCTGCACCAATCTAGTCTCACCCAGTGCTTAAGTGTACTTGTAGACACAAAACAAGGATCTGCCTTGTGTCTGAAAGCAGTGAACCGGCTTAATGTTCAGTTTTCTGAAAAGGATAGTTTTACATGCTTAACGACTCTCTATTTATTCATCATTAGGTCTGATTATTTCTACATATATATTTCTAGGACATGCAGACAAGACTAAATTGATCAACAGCAAGCACAATAGGCTGAAACAAATTTCACTAACACATGTTTATGTCCTTTAATAGATGAACATAGCTTTAATTCTGCTCCTCAGTAGCCAAGGTGTTGTAATACACAGTGGAGTTGGATGAGTGGATTCAGGTGTGCATCTGGGCTAACCTGGTTAATTCCCACTAGCGGAAACACACTGCATCTGTTGCTAGCGCTGCTGTTGTCACCTCGTCCCTGTGTCTGCTGTTCACGCTTGCAGCCACCAGCCCCAGCAAGCTTGTTGCATGTCAGCCATGTCACCGCTTACACGCCCATGCTTGGCTATGCGGCTGTGCTACAGTGGAGGGTGGTTTTTTGACCTCCCCTCCCACCTGTAATGTTGTAGTCCCGCTTATACGTCTTTGCCACTCATCCCTCGAGGGGTGTCACCGCGATCCGTCCCCCTCATCCCATCGATTGGGCTGCCCTCTGTGCTGCTAGGCTCTGGCTCATAGCTCACACCCGCAATCCAACTGAGCACAGCTATGCACACAATCAGATCAGATATTCATAAGGTAGCTCATCTCACACACATACAGACACACACACACACTGCCCCCCCCCCCCACACACACACACAGACACACACCCCACACACACACACACACACCATCCCCACACGCACACACATACATGCCCCCCCCCCCCCCCCCCTACACACACAACGCCCCCTGACAGATGCGATGCAATATGATTGATGCTCCTATGCCCAGGTGAATCCTGGCTGGTTTATGTGTGCTGTGGAGGAGAGCCGGGTTTCGGGTGCATCCTGGCTCACGAGCAAGGGAAACTGCTGACTAGAGGAGTGATGTCATGTCGGTGGACCAGAATAGAAAAGAGCGTCCTCTCTCTTTCTATCAATCAGTGTTAGCCTTGCATCCCCCTGTTTGGCACTCTCCCGTCTGTTGATGGGGGGGGGGGGGGGGGGGGGTGTTGGGGTGGGGTGGGCTGGGGTGTTGGAGAGACCACTATGTTCCCTCAATAGCTTCCCGATTAAGAGCCTTCAAACACAGGTGCAAGTAAAATTAGTGGGAGGTGTTGAGGATAATAATGGTTCCAGTCACACACACACTCCCGCAGGCCTACTCCACCACTACCTCTCTGTCCCACACGGACCACGCATTCCCACACGCCCACTCCCTCTCTCCTCCACACACACCACACACTCCCAAACACCTGCAACCCCCTCCCTCTCGCTTACCCCCCCCCACACACACACACACACCCTCCAATGTGTCTCCTTGGTTTCATTGGATTGCGTCTAGTATTGCAGGAGCCCTGAAAATGCTTTTATTGGATTTACGTCACCCATTCCTAGAAGGCACAAATTGTTTGCCTCTGACAAGAGCACAACATGTCCCTCAGCCATGCGAGACCTAGATGTGAGGAGCGCAGCTACTACAAGGTTCGAAGAAAGCGAACGGCGCTATATGTGTTGGTGAAAAGGGGAGGGGTTCTGCCTGCTCAGGGTTAAACTCAGATGAGGGCATCTTGAAGTATGAAATTCTGGGTGGCCGGTAGTGAAGTGTACAGTATAAAATGCAGGTTTTACGTTCTGATGTAGGATCAGTGGTCTGATTCCCCCGCATCTCGTGTTTGTCTCTCCTCTATTTTCTCCTGTCTGTCACTAGCACTATCTGATGTGTGTGTCACCACAGCAGTCGCGGAGTCAGAGGGGTGGTAGGGGGTGGCCACCCCAGGTGCCACCCCAAAATGTAATTCGCTATACCTGGCAATTGGATGCTAATTGACATTTAATTTATCTTGTTAAAAGAAGCGTTTCTTTTGACATCTGGCAGTGCATTTTTTCAATCGAGGATATTTCCAGTTTTCCAGTCAGTCACAAATCACTACGCCAGCGTCTGATACAGCGCCAGCGGCGGAAGACAAGAGCATCATATTAAAGTAATAGTTTTAAGGTTTAGCATTGGGGTTGAGGCTTCCTGAACAAAATGTTATGAAAGTTGAGTTGCTGGGCCGCAGAGCCATAGAAAAATATACATTTTTCTATGGCTCTGCTGTGCAGATGTAGCCTGGTCCTACCAGACTCTCGTACAGAGTCTGGGCACTCCCCATTGACAAGCGTTCCTTGAAGGCGGGTACTCCTTTGAAATTTAAAACGATTGGATCTGCCCAGAGCCACTCTGGATCTGCCATAACTAATCGCTAACATTCGCCTGAGCCAACTCCTTCACCACGGAGCGAGCTGGAAAATCAAACTTTTCCCGAACCCTGTGGGGTGGAGGGCCACAACATCATGGCCACCAACAAAACTCAGCAAAGATTGTTCTTGCTCCAGCTTTAAAGGGGTCATTGACTGCAAAACCGAGTTTACCTTGTCTTGTTGAATAACGACAGTTCGGTGGGTAAAATGGACATACAGTGAACCTCAAGCCCCATGACACCTATTTCCTATAAAAATCTCACAATTAAAAAATTTAGCTGTAAAACGTTCGGTTTCCAAACACATTTGTGACGTCAGAAATGTGGCTCCACTTTTTTTGGCTCTGGTCTGTACCTTTTGTCACGCCCCAATCTCAGGGTCCGCGTAGATCTCAGACACTAGTTTAGCTGTGCGCTGCTCTGTGTAATTCCACGAGAATTACAAAGAAGAAAGTTTGGAAGTTTTTCAAGGGAGTCAGATGGCTGAGTGGAGAATGTAAAGCAGGATTTGCTATGAAGCTGTTGCTGAAAAGAGGTGCTGTTTCGACCTTATGTTCATCACAACCGCAAGCTGTAGTATGATTTTGTCGCTAACAGTTATTAGCAATGCTAACGTATCCTGTATCTAGCATATGTAGAATGTGTGATGATTTAGTTTATTGGCAATGGGGCTAACGCGTTATTTCATGTTCCTGACTGTGTTTCATTCAAATAAATAACCTGTGTTGTCATGTAAATCTACAATTCACGATGCATGTTTGTCAAGATCTTTGTCAGGTTATTTTTTTATTTATCTTTCAGCAAGATGGCTAACTCAAGCTGAGTTGAATCACGATAGTTTGGTTGCTAAGCTGTAACGTTACCCACCTAAGTCGATCCCGTTTGCTTCGACAACAGAAGTGGAAACAACTAACGTTATCATTTCAAGTGATATCAAGTCAAGCTTTTGTTGTGTAGACACAATAGATTTATTTGCACGTTTTTATTTCAAGTCTCTACCTTCGATGTTTCAGTGAGTGCTGTTGGCCGTGTTGCGTCTTTGCTCCGCAGCTTCACTCGTTGTAAACCAACCAATCAGCGCGCAGCTCATCAGAATATTCATAAGCATACCAGCTTGTTTCATTATAGGGCTATTTCACAGGGTTGCATTAGGGCGCATAAAACAGTACCAGGGCCATTTTGAGCCCAACCAATGTTACATACCCTATTAGGAGACCTTAAGGAACAGTGTGAAATACCCTATAAAACCAGTCAATGACCCCTTTAACTTCTGGATATTTGGTAGCGTTGCCACAACGGACCAAATGGCTTCGCTCGCATCTTTCTCCGCCGCCATTACTGAACTACTACTCAAACTAGTGCACAACCTCAACGTCATTGTTCTCAGCCACTCCCTCTGTTCGCTGATTGGACAGGTAAAAATTGGCCGGAGAAAACCAGCGAATATACCGCAAACCCAGACTGACTTATGAAGGAAAATTAAAATTGAGCGGAAGTACGTAGGAGGGCGGAGCCAGGCTAGTGCAGATGAGATAAGAGAACCGTCTCTGTTTTTGTTTAGCACTTAGCACTACCTTTATAACAAATTTCATTTCGTTTTTTACATTTTCATTTATATAGCACACAACAACAGTTGTTTTCATTTAGCCATTTGAAATCTATTGTAATGACCTGACTAGGTCAGAAAGGAACAATCATCCAGGCATAAGATGAAGTTCCCGAATTGACGTTTATTAACCACACAGGCTACAGTTAGCCCACAAAACTATAGTGACCATCTCTTGTGAAACACAGACGTAACAGTAAGTTGGGGTGGGCGGATCGATCTAAAGTATCGATAGTATCGATACCAACGTTGGTATCAGTATTGATCAATACTCGTGTGATGAGATCGATACATTTAGTAGGCCTACACATCTCAAGCTCCCTTTGCCCCTCCCCCACCTCCACCCCCACCTCCCCTGCTATGCTGTGAGTTGTTGCCGGCGTGCATGTGCAGTAACGACTCAGCAGCACACTATACTAACAGTATTTTTGACAAAACTGGTTGTCCTTTGTTTTATTATGATCATAATCATGATCAACTAATTAAAGAAAAAATCACAAAATCATTCAATGATCATGAAAATGCATTTTCATTCAAATTTGCATATTGATGATGCATTCACTTCATAAATTATGAGGCACAGCTTTCCCCTACACGAAAGTAGATAAGCTGCTTTTTTAAGTAAAAAGTATCGGTATTTGTATTGGCAATACTGGCCCTGTATTTACTTGGTATCCGATCAATACCAAATTTTGCAGTATCGCACATCCCTTACAGTAAGAACAAAGGCTAAACCTGGTCTTAACTTCCAATGCTCCCATCCCCTGCCCAACCCCCCTCCATGCCCCTCCACCAACCACCAGGATGCCCGGCATCAGAACATTCCGGGCATTCCCATGTTGGCAGACAGCAGGTTGATTGGCATGTTGGACCCTGTGAACACTGGCTACTGGTAAATACAACACAACCAACTAACAGCCTAACATATAACACACGTCTCTGTGTGGGTCGCTACACTATTTTTGTACTTTAACTGCTAAAATTCCTTGATGAGATGCCTTATCAATCTATTAACGTTACTTAAAATATTAACACTGCAGTCAGACAATAGCAAACCCTGTTTGCTATTGTATAATGCCTGTTTGAATTTCAGAGTAGGGCTAGGCGTGATCTAGTAACTTAAAGCCTGGTAGTTTATTGAAGATTAATAATGGGGATATGTTTAAGATTGAGATTTGACTCAAATGTGGGTAATTGGATGTGTAGGCCTACATGTTGTTTTTGCATAGGGTTCACTTCAAACATGAAAACTAAGGGTGAGATAGCAGACTTCTTCAAAATGCTGAGCAAACAGGGTCAGGTACAAATAGACCCCAGTCCTTGCACCACGCCAAGACCTCAGAGCAGCTCCCTCCCCGAGGCTAGTCAGAGTCAATGTGGTCAGACTTCACAAGGACCCTGTCTACCAGCACCAGGTCAGAACATACTAGGCAGTCAGTCACATGCCATGTAGAGACACAGTCTAGTCATAGTAAATATAGAATTTTATTAAAGTAACCCTAGTGGACCATACTAGGTCACTCTGAAGAACTCAGGCTTAAATGAATTATAATTTCTACTTCTAATCAGCAATCATATGAATAATTGACACTCCTTAGATGCCAGGCTAAGGTTACACACTTATTTCAATCTTGGTCTCTGGACCCCCTGAAGTAGCCCTGGCCACCCCTTGGACAGCCCATATATAAAAGTCTGGTTTTGCCACTGGACCACAGGGAGCACTCGAAACACAGTTCTCTCCTTCCCCCTTGGTGATGAGAAGGAGAATGTCTAATTAGCTGGCTAAATCGAGTTATTACGTGAATTAAGCCATTGATTAGATCACTTAGTTAGACTTCATCTTTCATGTGGTCATCTGTAGCACACTCAGATGATACAATCCTGACAGAGAAAAATGCTTGTTGTTATTCATGACCCCACATTATGTGCATAATGACTTGGTAAGATGATGTCTAAAAGTGGATGATAATAACGTTGAGAGCTTCCGATCTGGCACCCAAAATGAAAGAAGCCCAATTTCTTGGTGTTTCCCTTGTTAGAAATACGCTTTGACATTTTTCAAGGGCAGGGGCTAACAGAAAATAAACTGTGATTGTGAAGAGAATTTTAATGTATGCATTATATTGTTTGATACCCTTGGGTTTAGAACACAGTAATTACTTTCTTTCAACACTGGCTATCTGTGTGTGTGTGTGTGTGTGTCTGTTTTGATGTGCGTGAGTGTGTTTGTTTCTGTGCGTGTATGCGAGAGATGGGCAATCGCATCTGTTTCCCGGTTTGAGCCGTCGGCCAACCGCACTATGTCAAGTCTATGATTGCCATGGGCTGCTTTGTTGCACAAATCAATAACCCTCCAGACCAGACATGAGTGACCGACCTCTCCTCCTGATGGTCCCCAGGTACATGGCCATCATCCACCCACTGCAGCCCCGGATGTCCTCGACAGAGACCAGGGTGGTGGTGGTGGTGATCTGGGTTCTGGCCCTGCTCCTGGCCTTTCCCCAGTACTATTACTCCACCACAGATGAGCTTCCTGGAAGAGTTGTCTGCTTCATCGACTGGCCCGAGTACACTGTCTTCGACTTCAAAAAGATGTGAGTGACTGTGTGCGTGTGGGACTGTGTGTGTTTGTTTGTTTGTGCGTGTTGTTTCTTTGTGTGCTTGCGTGTGCGTACATGGGTTTGTGTGTGAGTGTGAATGTGTTGGTTGAACTATTCTGAGTGTGTGCAAGTGTGTGTGCTCTATTCCCTAGTCCCATTAATAACCAATGCTGATAATGTGTTTCCATTCAAAAAAGAAAGTGTAAAAGGATGTTCTTGTTTAATGAGTGGAGCCACTGAACAAAGGACCCATTCCTTTTATGTGTGTGTGGATCCGGGACAAATTCGTAAATTTTTCTAAACATCCAGACAAAACAGACGAGAGGGATAGTTTTATTGCAGTGTTTTGTATTGAACACAAGTTATACTGTACAGTTTAACCTCCCCTCTCCAGTGATGTTAGTAGGCCTGGCTTCATTCAGGATCAAGGATGAATGGTGCGCGCTGAGAGATGTGACAGTGCTGTGTTGATGCTCAGGAGAGGACCCGGGCGTTGGGTGAAGCCCAGGGTGAAGATGAGAGAGGAAGAATCTGTTTCTCTGCTAATTCACCCTGGATACTGCTAAACATGGTTATTATTACTAACTCTGCCTATTATTACTAACCCTGATTATTACTAGTAACCCTTTTTATTACTAACCCCGGTTATCTCTAACCCTGTTTACTATTCACCATGGTTATTGTGAACCCTGGTTATTATCAACACTGCTAATTAATCCAAACTCTGTTTATTACTAGCCCTGGTCATCACTAACCCTGTTTAATATTAACCCTGGTTATTACAAACCCTGGTTATTATTAACATTGATTTTACTTAGTACTTTTAATAAAAAATATATTTAATTAAGTTCCTTGAAAAAGTATAAAGCTGGAGCCCCAGATGTCACATTCTCCACCATCTAATTTTTATACTTCTTTGTCTAAGGAAACTATTGTACCTTGAAGTTTCCTCCGAGATTAATAAAGTGAGAATTGTATTAACTTCTTTGAACCATATTTTTAAGTGGTAAAGTTGGCTGTGAGGAATAAGGAAATAGAAAAAACAGGCTGGTACCCTGGGACTAACTTCAACCCGACTGGGGATGTTAAATAATAGAACTCCGTTATCCGGTCAGCAGTGTGTTATAGATCAGGTGAGCATGTCTAACTGGAGGTTAGACATGTCAAATTAATAAAATGCACTATAAATACAGTATATAAATGATAATGAAGAATCAAAATATGCTTGTTTCTTGTTGGGTTCTGTGGGTCATGATGATGTTTTATGGAGCATGGTGTAATGTCCAGCCAACCATTAAGGGACCAATAAATGTGTGTTAAACAAAACTCACCTCTCTCTTTCTCTGTGTGTCTCTCTCTCTTTCGCTCTCTGTTTTGTATCTAGTCTTTTCTCATTCTCCTCACACCTCCTCCGTCTCCTCCTCACACCCTTCTCTCACGGCTTCTCACAGTTCTTTTCATAGAGCTGCATGACATGTGCATCGTCACTGCAGACGAGCTTCACCTCTGCTCTGCATAACCCCTCCCTCCATCCTCTGCTCTCCTTAACCTCTCTCTCCATCCCTCTATCTTCTGCTGAAAGAGATGCCACGGCTTACCATGCTGTGGTGGAGGTTGTGGACACATATCCGGAGTGACACCTTCACACCTGTTACTGGGGCTGTGTTTGTACTGACTGTGCTGGTCCGTGTGACTGGGTATCAGGGGTGTTTGTTGTGGTGTAAACGCACCACTGGACATACACGTATAACCTGTGCTAGACAGATCCCTGAGGCTATGCCCCCCCCCATCCCCGGGGGCTAGATAAACAAGGAATGAACCAGTTATTATTGGAGGACTCATTTCTTCTCACCTTGGAAAGTGTTTACAACCCCTGCGCCCTTTAATGTCTTTGTTTTTGTGTTGTTGCTACCTAGGCTCGTGGTGAACAGATAAACACAGATTGGAAGTCTGCTCGGAGCACCCTCAGTGATTCAGCTGATTATGCAGCTATTGTCTGAAGAAGCCATTGTCTTCTGGCTTGGCCCTGTGTTGGAATAATTTGCGATGAATAGTACTATGACAAATACCATGTTCATGTTGGAATGGCTGTGCAGCGTGTAGCTGTTTTAATGAACACATCATAGCTAAATGAGAAGAGGCGTCACATGGAGACCCTGCTGTAATTTACATATCTGATTGCGTGAGGCCCCTGTGCTCACCCCAATATCCCCTGGCCAGGCCCTATGTCCCCTGGTCCAGACTCTCAGCAAGCAGAGATTGGGCCACAAGGCCACAGGGGAAGGGTATAAATAGGTCGAGGCCAGTTACCAAAAATCCACACACGTACACAATACACACGTACAGGCACACACAAGGATGCACACGTGCAGACACACGCACACAAACACACAAACACAGAAAACAACACAGGCACACGTAAAAAGAAGCAGAAATACGGTCAGGCTATTCCAACCCGGGTACACCTTGCTCTCTCCCTATTCCCTCCCCTAAATTGGTCCCTTTGAAAGGCCTCTTTGATGTACGCCAGTAAGGCAGTGTGATTTGAGGTGTCAGGTTACCTTGTCTGCTACAGATACCTCTCCATACAGACACACACACTCACACACACACTTAAACACACACACAGAGACACACAAACACATACTTACACACACGAACACTCACACGTAGATGCACTGACGGTGGATCAAAGACATAGGAATATTTAAGTATGGTGTTATGCATGTAAACACAGAGAATGTTATCCAATGTTTTTGGAGCAGTGGCTCTATTAGACAAGCGGTGTATTGATGCTAGTCCTCTGACATTCAGGTGAACGTAACCTCCGATTCCTCTAGTTCTCCATCCATCACAAGGATAGATTTTTTCTATCAGACCTATACTGAAGTCCCTGGGAGGGAGTGGACTAAATTTGTATTCAGAGGGGATTTCTCAATGCTGCACTGATCACTGATTTTTGCAAATTGCTTCAGAGTCCAGACCAAGCCATGCTGAAAGTACTAACAATTCTTGAAACAGATACAAGGTTGAAATACCTGTGTGTGTGTGTGTTTGTGTGTCTGTAATTGAACCATAGGTGAATGTGTGCACTTATGTCTGTCTGTGTGTATGCGTTCGCATTTCCAATAGAAACTTTCTCTGTTTGGGAGTGTTGAAACAATGTGCTGTGGGAGAAAACAAAAGCATTGCATGCTTTCTGTCTGTGAAACAACTGTGATAACCGCCTCAAAGCAGTTCCAACCTGGCTAGCCACGCTCACA
Organism: Thaleichthys pacificus; assembly: GCA_023658055.1. Taxonomy (NCBI): domain Eukaryota; kingdom Metazoa; phylum Chordata; class Actinopteri; order Osmeriformes; family Osmeridae; genus Thaleichthys; species Thaleichthys pacificus. The sequence goes on along the minus strand of CM042864.1, from coordinate 1,304,055 downwards.
AACCTTTCTGGGGAATCAGTGTTCTCTCTGTATGACAAAAGTTCTAATAACTATGTGGAAAGTAAAGCCCCGCTTTCCTGCGTCATGGAGAGGAGACAACGGAAAAATTAATCTTACTCTCTGCTTTTGGAAGGCTGTCACATTCTTTTATGTTGAATGAGGGTTGAAAAGGTTGTTTGTCATTTCGGAATTGCTCCACAAGCGATGCTGTATAAAAGCTATCTGGGAAATAGGGAATAGAAATGCTTACCACCTTTTGTCCTGCAAACTCAACTATGCTTGTCCCGTCATAGCATTGTTTACCAACAGCCAGTATTACGAGTGTGACAGGCAATTTCACACATCTTTGACACAACAACTCTAGTAGAAGCCCCACCTTTCACCAGTAGCCTTTATCCTCTCAAGCAGATCTCATATCTGGCAGCTCTAATCACTCCTATCAACTATGAGCATGATTAATATTGTATTTGTATTGTAAACAGATGCTTTCCACCATAAAACAAACACATACAGATTCAAGAGCAGAGATGGATATAAGCAGAGATGGATATAATATTTAAAGAGTTTTAGGAAGATTCTGAAAGCCTCTCTTGTGCATACTAACGGTAATATTTTAACTCAGATGTAGTTTCATGGCAGCTATTGTACTTTAAACTCTGAAAGGACTTTCTTGTGATTTATAAAGAATAGCAGCCAGACACATTTCCTCCACTCCTCATTGCCTGCTAGATGGTGTGGTCCGTTTCAGTTTATCACGCGAGCCACTGTTCTGCACACTGTCACATGAGCATCATCTCAGTGAATCATCGAGGAAGGGAGATGAGCTCAGCTGGGCAGCACGCAGCGAGATAAATGGATTGTCCTTTGGAGTTCATGAGCATCAAGGGGTCCTCCTGCAGCAAACACCACACACACACACGCACATATACAAATACCACATACACACGTACACACACTTAGCACAGAAATCCACAGCAGGCTCAGGAGCTAGATCAGTGACTTGTATCCATGTCTGATGACCAAGTAATTCACTTGTTACATGCTGTCTCAATCCATTAATTCACAAAGCTTTCATTTGCATGACAGTTGACTGTTTGAAAAACTTTCGGCCCTGTGAACTTTTCGGATTTAGGCACAATTAAATCTCTGATACCTGTGCGTGTGCACACAATTTCTCATCAATCACATACAGCAGGGATTGAGAGGAGGGCTTTAATCCTGCCCCACTTCCCCACCTACCATCTCTCTCCTTACCCCCTCCTTCCCCGGGCACTACGTTGTGTGTGATCCTGTCCATCCTCCCACCAGGTACCACGTGTGTGTGGTGATCTTGATCTACGTGCTGCCCCTGCTGGTGATGGGATGTGCCTACCTCGTGGTGGGCCTGACCCTGTGGGCCAGCGAGATCCCAGGAGACTCCTCCGACCGCTACAGGGAGCAGCTGATGGCCAAACGCAAGGTGAGTCTCAACATGTCTCCACACCCAGGAACCAGGTAGGACCAAGGAAGAAAGATACACACCCAGGAACCAGATAGGACCAGGGTACACAACTCCACAGCCAGGAACCAGGTAGGACCAGGGGAAGCACAAAGCTCCAGGGGAAGCAGTTATTGTCTTCTAAACATATTTACAATATGAGTTCCACCTGAGTCCGTTGTTGTGAAAATCATCGACAGGAGTAAGTGAAAATGAACAGGCTTACTCAGTTCAATTGATAAAATAGAGGTCCATTGCTGCTTATACTTTTATCCTTCTGGTATCAAACACCAAGTCACCCATAACTGAAAGATAGAAGTATGTGGGTTTCTTACATCTTCTTCTCATTAAATAATCAGTACATGAACCTGAGATTAAAAACCCCTTCTGTCTGTCTGCATTTTCATCTTAGCCACTTCTGCTCCCCTCAGCTTTCTCCCCATCTTTCTTTTCCCTCTCCTCTATCTCGTTTGACATGGTTTCCTCTTCCATCGTTCAGGGTTTGTGTGTGTCGTCTGTTCCTTTTTTTGTGTGTTTTTTTTCCAGGTGGTGAAGATGATGATGGTGGTGGTGTGTGTGGTGTTTTCCAGGTGGTGAAGATGATGATGGTGGTGGTGTGTGTGGTGTTTTCCAGGTGGTGAAGATGATGATGGTGGTGGTGTGTGTGGTGTTTTCCAGGTGGTGAAGATGATGATGGTGGTGGTGTGTGTGGTGTTTTCCAGGTGGTGAAGATGATGATGGTGGTGGTGTGTGTGGTGTTTTCCAGGTGGTGAAGATGATGATGGTGTGTGTGGTGTTTTCCAGGTGGTGAAGATGATGATGGTGGTGGTGTGTGTGGTGTTTTCCAGGTGGTGAAGATGATGATGGTGGTTGTTAAATGATTTTCTGTCAGAGGATGGGCCAAGGAAAGCACCACAATGAAAAGAGTTGACTTTGTTTATTAGGTCGAGCTGCTCGGATCACGTCACCACGACAGGCAGAGTGGTTGGCATGAGTGAGAAAACATGTCTCTCAGAAGTCCTTTATATATGGCTGGACTGTACAAATATAGTTACCACCACAACATATCCTTAAACGGTACACATTCCACAACTTGATGCACAGAAGAAACGACACACAGGTGATATGGTCATCAATCATTGCTTGTACTATTCTCTGCATCTTGCACTTAACCTAAGTTGACCAGAGCACATTCCCTGATCTATATGTGTCTTGTCCCAGGCCTTCTACGTGACCTCTTGACCACAGCAAGAGACAACCTCACGCATGTATAGAAAATCTGCGTATCAGTGGTGGTGTGTGTGGTGTTTTCCAGGTGGTGAAGATTATGATGGTGGTGGTGTGTGTGGTGTTTTCTAGGTGGTGAAGATGATGATGGTGGTGGTGTGTGTGGTGTTTTCCAGGTGGTGAAGATGATGATCGTGGTGGTGTGTGTGGTGTTTTCCAGGTGGTGAAGATGATGATCGTGGTGGTGTGTGTGGTGTTTTCCAGGTGGTGAAGATGATGATCGTGGTGGTGTGTGTGGTGTTTTCCAGGTGGTGAAGATGATGATCGTGGTGGTGTGTGTGGTGTTTTCCAGGTGGTGAAGATGATGATCGTGGTGGTGTGTACGTTCGCTGTCTGCTGGCTGCCCTTCCACGTGTACTTCCTGCTCCATCAGTTCTTCCCCCAGCTGTTTGAGGAGACCTTCATCCAGCAGGTGTACCTGGCCATCATGTGGCTGGCCATGAGCTCCACCATGTACAATCCCATCATCTACTGCTGCCTCAATGACAGGTGACGCACACACACGCCAATATGCACAGGCACACACAGGCATGTACACACACACACCACACGCACACACGTAGGGTGGGCTTTTACTTGGTTTTGTAAGCAAATAAATAAACCACCATTGATAAGCAGAGCTGTTCCCCAACATATACTTGGAATACAAATAAGATACAAGGAGTGTGACTTATTTGATTCCTTTTGTGACTTCAAAAGGATTGTGGCTTAGCAAATAAATAAACAAAAGTCAAAAATGGTTGGGCCTATCACCACAAAACCACCACATAAGTTCCGGAAACATACCCTGAAGTGTCTTTTAAATCGGCCTCTACGAGTGTGACAAATGCGGAACAAACTGAGAGCCTCGGCCTGACAAGAGATAATTAGGCACTCAGAATTTTCTTGGTGAGGATTCGTGCTACTGACTCAGATGTGGCTTTGCGTAGAGCAAAGAGTTCTACCCACTTGGTGTAGTAATCAACAAATACTAACATGTCTCCCTCGAGTGGAACTTCGAGGGAGAGGACCCATCAGATCAACTCCAAGCGTTTTCCAGGGATGGTGTACAATTGTCTGTTGTAGTTTTCCCTCCAGCCGTCTACTCTCTGTCTTGTGCTTCTGACATACCTGGCAGTTCTCGATGAAATTCCTGACATCCAAGTTCATTTTTGGCCAGTACACCAGAGCTTGCAATCATTTATATGTTTTGAACCGTCCAAGATTACCTGCCAAGGGATCTTAATGGAAAAGGTGACGCAATTGAAGACGTAGGATAGTTGGAATCTAAACCTGATACAGTGTCCTATGTGGTAGCTTCACAACTCTATATACTATATCTTGACATACCAAGATGGCACGTTCAGTTGTCAAACTTTTTGTTTCCCCAAACATCTCCCATCTTGGGTGAGCCAAGATGGGAGATGTAGTCAGGTGTCGTTTGAATATTTCAAAGGATGTCTGGCATTCATTTGCTCCCTTTTCAGCGCAAACAGTGGTTCTGCCACCAGTGAGAAGTTTGGGATAAATCTATGATACCAACCAGCCATCCCATTGTTGTAGGGCCTTGAGAGTGATTGGCCCAGGGAAGTCTTGGACAGCTTTAGTTTAACCAGATCAACACTGATGCCTTCTGAAGAGACAATATGGCCAAGGAACTTCAATACGTTTTTGCAGAGGTTCCTCTTCTTCATGTTTACGCGAGTCCAGCTATTCTTAGATTGTGCAACACTGTCTGAACATGTTGGAAGTGTTGGTCTCTTGTCCAGGAGGTTTTGGGTACAAGCACAACAGAAGCCACCCAAGAGGATGAGGAAGGTTCTATGATGTTGTGGGTCCACACGCTATTAACAAGTTCCTTCACTAAGGCTTGCTTTGTTGAGGACAACCGATGCGGCTTTTGCTTTATCGGCATTTCTTGGGTAAAAAATATTTTGTGCTTTAGCATTCCAGTGCGCCCCAGACTTACTGTGCATACATTAGAGTTTCCTTACAGTTGTGCCAGAACTTCTAGTAGTTAAGTACCTTGATAACCAGGGGCAATGTCGTGAGCTAAAGAACCATTTAATCCAGTGCCTTGGCTGATTGGATGCATGTTTTCTATTATCAGAGAAGCAGCATATCTTGACGAGACTCCTTTGTCCTGTCTCTTAGCAGACTTTTTGGTAGTATCACGAGCACGTCTTTTCAGTACTCCATCTTACTTGGTAAGGTTATCATTATTTTTGCAATGCTTTAGAGTCCCATCTGGGGTGCCATTATTTTATGTAGCGGTTTTGGCTGAACATGGCTTATCACAAATCAGATTCTAAATCCTATATAGTGTTTGTCCAATCATCACAAAACTCACAGGTTATGTCCAAATGGGTACTTAAAACATGAAATGAAAATGTCATTCAAATGGACCGACAGGGGGTGTGACAAATGCAAAGACATTGGGTGTGGCTTAACACAAATCAGACTATGAAACAAAAACTGTTCATCCAATCATTACCAAACTCAGAAAAATTGTTTCAGAACAATGCTGAACCACGTGTGTAAAACCATTTTGAAATCACTCAATAGGTGGTGCACCCAGTTGACCTCATTTGGCCATAAATTGGTGACAGACCATCCAAACATCACAAGTGTTGTAGATATGTCTGTTAAACTAAGTGTGTAAAGATATCTTAAAAATGGCAAATGGGGTGCCACAAATCAGTTTCCATATGGGTTTACAATATAGTTTTTTTTCTTGAGTTTTTGAATTTAAACTGGGCCTTGTTTTTCTGAGGCTTTTATTTTGAAACTGGGCCTCTGTCGTTGTTGGCCTTGCCAAACATAAACAAGTGCACAAGTTGTTTGTGGAATTTGTTTTTTTCTGCCACTCTGCATTTAGTTTATAGTAACATAAATCATTACTTTACATTAGTGTGTTCTCAACATAACATTTGTAGAGTGATGAATGGATATACATTATGTCATAATCAAAATGTCATTAGATGGAGGTTGTGGTTGTGTAAAATAAGCTGTTAGTGACAAAACCTAATCTAATTGCTATATTGTAATTTGCCCTTCATATGTACGATTTCTGAAGAACTGCACCCACAATCGAGAGATTAGTTTTGTCACACAAAATGGAGTCTAGTGTTGACTGGTAATGCGTGACGGTAATAATTAAACTTTTTCCAGTAGCGGAAAATCTGGACTAGATTACCAAACAGACTACACAGACTCTTCAAAGCACAGTTTTAGATGTGCTAAACAGTTATTCAAATTGTGAAAATGCAAAAAAGAGTTGTGCTAGGCTAGAACCTCGGAATCGCCTCTTGCAACTATATTTGTTATTGTTTTTCATTAAACAGATGATCACTGTTTTGGTTTTATCAATGTCTCTCAGAGCTTCCTCCTGTTAGCTAGCTGTCCCACCTGTCAGCTACCTGTCCCTGTTTCCTCCTATTATCTAGTTGTTTCTGTATCTGAGAAGTGGCTAAGCACATAAGCATATAAGCTTATGCTTATTCTCTCTAGTCTGCCTCCTATTATAGTACAACAAGAACACACACACACACATAGCAAACAGCACAGAAAAGGCACGGTCAAGCTACTTTAGTCAGGAAATATTCCACCTTCCTCTTCCAAGCTCTATACAAAAATATTAACATTCAGAATCCAATCTGCCTTTCCCTGTGATTCTCCATCAAACTTTCTTTCCTCACTTTTACTTCCTCTGCCCTTTTCTCCTGTTCCCTTTGGCACCCCGACTTCCTCCACCGTTTCCTGTCTGAACGGGGCTGGTATTCCATACTGGACAGGTTCCGCGCTGGCTTCAAGCAGGCGTTCCGCTGCTGTCCATGCGTACCCGACGCGTCCTACGAGGGGCTGGAGCTCAAGTCCACCCGCTACCTTCAGACCCAGACCAGCATGTACAAGGCCAGCCGCATGGAGACCACCATCTCCACCGTGCTCCAGGGGGCCAACGAACCAGAGCCCCCACGGTTAGGGGCAGCAAAGCGGGGGGGCATGGGTGGGGGAGGAGGTGGCGGAGGTGGCGGAGGTGGCGGAGGCAGGGGAACAGGAGGGGTGGGTTTGCCCGCCCGTCGCTCCTCCTTGGACCTCACCTCCAATGGCTCGTCATCTCGGAGCATCTCCAAGACTGTGTCAGAGACCTCCAGCTTCTACTCCGGCAACAACCTGCCAGAGTAGAGCCAGCTCCTATCTCCCCGACCCACACGGACCGTGCATGAGCGAGTGTGTGTGTTTGCGTGTGTGTGTGTGACTACATCCCTGTCAGTCTGTTTCCGTAGACAGTGGCCCTGGTGCCCTAACCCTATTCAGGAGTAGGAGAGAGAAAAGCTTCATGTTGGATGTTTCCCAAATATGGATCCAAGCTGAGCGTGTTTGATAGGGTTAAGCTCTGTACTGTGACAAAGCTGGTTTCCCTCCTATCCTTCATATAAGACAATCAGACCTCAGCCTGAGCACCTCATCCCAGAGAGACTGGATGCACTAGGCTTTGATGGAGCACTTTTATAGCTTTTCCTCACCTCCCTCCTGCAACACAGTGTCACTTTGCACGTACGCCCTACACACACTGCACATGGAGTTCACAAGCTCCATTTTAATAACCAGAGTGTAACTGTCTCAAATTGCTGCTGGCGTGCTGTGAATAGTCTCCAGATTTACAGGGTGTTTCTCAGAGTTTCCTCGGACAAGTCCGCCCTGCTACCACGACAGTGGCAGCCTGGGTTGCGAAACAAGCGATCCATGAGACGTTGCCGTCTGGGTTAGGGTCTGGGGGTATCTGGCGAAGGACGTCTGTTTTACACCAGCGGAGCAGCCAAGATATGCGCTGAAGCTCTGAACTTGACAGGATGTGATGTGAGAGGTGTGAGGGCTGTCATCAAAGTATTTTCTACGGGTTTCTTGTCTGACAGCGTCCTGTAGGGCTGTCATGGCCAGCCACATGGCATTAGGTCTACTGTACTTCTGTAATATACTATCTGTGAAGGGTTTTAGTGGGCATGCACACATGCACACACACACACGTACGCACACGTACACACACGTTGTTCAAAAGGAAAGCCAGACTAGCTGTTATTCCACTCCCCCCACCCTCCCCTTCGTCACAGGTCTGTTTGTAGTTTGAGGGAAGAGAAAGTGTGGGTTGGTCGGGGCATGGGGGCAGGGGGAAAGAACACCTGTTGTTTCACGTCATTATGCCTGCCTCCGAGTGTCAGCGCTCTATTCTTACTGAGGAGCTCCGAGCCAGGAGGAGGAGGGGGAGGAATGCTTCTGCTATGCTGGCGGTGCTGCTGTCAACCAGCATAGCTGTCTGAGTGCACAGAGATGAACAGAGACTTTCACACCCCTAAGGTTTACATTCTATAAACATACTGGATGATGCATGCAGATTTTCTCTTTTTGTGCATATTTGGATTTTCCAGGGAGAGAGGGAGATCAAGACGGTGTTTATGTGTGTGTGTGTGTGTATGTGTGTGTTTGTGTGGTCAGGGTTTAGCTTCCTGTCACAAACTTCAACACGCCAGACCACATAAGAACGGTGTGTTTATAACACGCTCTGACAGACGCACATGCAGTCGGGCCAAAGACTTCAGATGAAGGGCTGCAGTTTGGACACATAGCGGTACAGACACTGAACAGATGACACAGCATAATACGGACAAAGGTAAAACAAGCAGTTGAATGTAGAGTGTTTTCAATTTCAGTCGCTAGGGTCAAGTGAAGCTTTTGTATCAGAGATACAGCTGAACGTGTAACACCACCACCCCCCCCCTCCCTGTAAAGACCTAGTCGTTAGCCGCATGGCAGCATGAGAGGGTTCTCCATTGGAGAGCTGTTCGTTTGGAGTGATGGAGACAAAAGACCATGTTGTTGCTAAGAGCCGGCGCCAGTCATCCTAGGCTGCCTACCCAACAGAGTGAATGGTCTCATCAGCACCATCTCTCTCCAATCACGCTAATTTCCTAGAGGAGGAGACTGGAGCCACAGGAACAGCTGCACACACAACACACACTCGTGGACACACCCATTGGCACATGAGCACACGGCATGCGTCAGAACTCTACAAAGACACAGAGCACACAGCGTTTTGTGGAAAGGGCATTTTGTGTGTCAATGAGTGATGTGCTCAAGAGACCATGTTTAAATAAGAGGAATGTGCAGCATGCGTGTGTGTGGGAGAGAGAGAGAGAGAGAGAGAGAGAGAGAGAGAGAGAGAGAGAGAGAGAGAGAGAGAGAGAGAGAGAGAGAGAGAGAGTGGGTGGGTGGAGAGGGAAAGAGACTGAGGGAGAGAATGAGCGTTTGAGAGAAAAAGTGTGTGTGTGTGTGTGTATGTGAGAGAAAACAAGAGAAAGAGAGTGTGTGTGTTCCTGTGTTCCGACCAGTAACAGGACTACACATGCGTGTACGTGGACTCAAAGGACCCAGGCTAGCGGACCCACCATGAGAGTATGTGTGTGTGCCTCCACCATGAGAGGGACTTAACTGCTTGTGACATGGCAGACTGCTGCTATGGGGCTCTACCTGCTCTGCTGGAGGACCAATCAGACACAGCTTCACTGCAGAGTATCTGCCAGTGGACCAGTCAGACACAGCCTCACTGCAGAGTCTCTGTACACACACAGGTCACAGTTGGCCTCGGCTCCTCAGCAGATCCACTGGGGATGTGTGGGAACTGGTGTTGACTTTCAGACTTTCTTTTACCATTTAAATATAATAGCATTGCATATGAATGTGAATATATTATATATTGTTATTTTTAATCTTCTGTATATTTGTTTTTGAATGTTAATAACCAAATTGATATGACAACATTAGCTAAATTGCAGTTTGAGTATCCTTTTTTTCTCTGTGTTTTGTTTTCAAACTTCACAGTCACTGACAGGGGAAATATCAGCAACATAAAGAGTTAAACAAAGAATTGTACAATATTCCTCTGCAACTATGACTTAACTGCTTCGAGCTTGTTGATGTTTGACTGCTTCTGCTTCTTCTGTTTAGACATCCCACCCCAGGATGTATCTCTGAGGGTGTGTTGAGCAATGCGTGCCTGTTCCCTGCCTTCTCCCTAGAGTGTTGTATTGTACTACTGTACGCTTTTGGAAATATATTATATATGAATTAGTCCCTGTTGAGAGTTATTTTACATAGGTAGGACAAGTGCAAATTACAGAAAAAAAGCATTGACTATATCTTGGTCTCATAGCTGATGTTAGTATCTTTTTTTAGTGACATCATAAATGTTGTGCTCTATTTGATTGACATAAGTTGTTTATGGGATCTGTTTCACTGTAAACTCTGATATCTGTTGTTTTGGAGTTCTGTGCTCTGTTGTATTCTAGTTATTAATGTCTGTTCAGTCATCATGTCATTTTCATTCTCATCACAAACCAAGTTATAGTGATTATGTGTTCTACTTCCAACTTCAGACAGAGCTGGACAGATGCCATTCAGACATCCATTAAAGGGTTTGACACTGACGCCAGACCAGAAAGTGCCTTTTAGCTGAATGACATTGTTGATTGATTGATTAAAAAGACAAGCATTCATGCTTGTAGGGCCATAGATAGCGACATCTCTCCCTCATGGCAAAGCCCTACCTTGGACTGAAGCTCTACTAGTCTAGTCTACTCTAGTTCAAGTTGGACTGTATCTTGTTTGTCATGGAATGAAAGAGAGTGAATAGGAGCAGTCTGTTAGCGGTGCCGTGGCCCTCAGAGTCAGCCTGTGATGTCGGTGGATGAGCTGGAGGGGACTTAGTAAATCTGTTAGATCGCTAGTCCTGTTAGCATGTCAGATGTCACACAGCTGTCCGCAAAATTCTGGTTTGCCAGCCTGGATCAGCCCCATCGTGAGACAGTTAAAACACCTTGAACAGCACCAGTGAGAGAAAGTTAAAACACCTGGCTCTCATCTTGTGAGACAGCTGGATTTACTAGACCACACAAGAATCCATCCCCCACGCTCCAACTTTGTGTCCAAACCATAGTGTTTTGGACCAATCAGCATTCTATGAAGAACTACTGGCTACTAGCCCATGATAAATGGTGATAGATAGATGGTTCAATAGATGGTCCAATCACCTGCCAAGTATTTTTTAGTGCCTGCCCTTTTCCAAACCATTTCCAAGGAGGCCTTCCCAGATGGTTATGTGTAACACACCATCTGGCAAATCAGGTTAACCTGGCCGGCCTCAGTGAGAGAGTTGAAAGACCAGGGGCCTCAACGTTGCATACAGAGCAAAGGGATACACTGCTTTCTAAGAAAACTTTGGGATTTATGAAAAAAAAACTTGATGGGAGTATGTGCAGTCCTCCACAAACACCTTGACCCATGCATACACATTAACTGAAGAAACTGCGACTCCATTGGCAGAAGGATGAAACTCGAGAAACGCTTTGAAATTGATACACTTATGTAAAATAAAATAAAAATATTAGGGTTAGGGTATCTCCCATATTCTACATGAAGAGCTCCTTGGAGTGCACACAAAAAAACACAACATATAAAATAAAACATGATTTAGGATATTAAATACCAACTGAGCTGTCTGTTTTTGGAAAAGAAGCCCTCAAATATGTTCTAGTCCTACCTTCCCGTGTCTGTAAATCTACCCGTGTCTGTTTTTTTATGATTCATTATTTTTGTTACAGTTCATTTCCAGGAGAAGAGGTTTAGGTTATAGATGAGAACTTCCCATGGGTATACATACTGCACTTCTGTTTGTTTCTTTCCTTTGGCACCAATCTCCCCCCTTTGCTCCAGCCATGCATTGTATGTGATAAACACTCATCATTTTCATTCGCTGTCTTGTCATCCATTCACACTGGTTCGTCACGCATCATTCTGGAATATTTCATGTTATGTTTCCCCAAATCCCCTACACCAGTGGTCTTCAACCCTGGTCCTCAGGCCCCACTGTCCTGCATGTTTTAGATGTTTCCCTGCTCCAACACACCTGATACAAATGAATAGGTCCATTCATGTTTCAGATGTTTCCCTGCATTTGAATCAGGTGTGTTGGAGCAGGGAAACATCTAAAACACACAGGACAGTGGGCCCTGAGGACCAGGGTTGGAGACAACTGCCCTAGACCACACTGCCCAGGGTGCTTAACAAAGGTGAAAAGGACAAATTACATTTAAAATAAGTTTTTGGTGCCTCAGTCGGGCAGAAAGGAATGCACATAGATTGTTATCATAGTCCAGTCATTGTCCATTGTCATTGCCATAAAGGTAATTACCACACCGGAAGGTTTCTGTTGGACCGTCATTGTCGTTATACAGTCAATGATGAATATTAATTTGGGGCGTTTAACTGCACGTTAAAATGGTGGGACAAGACGCTTGCCCATGTGTGCCAAATTTCGAGTTTATTGTAATTTGCTAAGGAAGACCGAAGTGGGATGTACGTGTGCCATTAGTAAATCCAAATATTTTTGTGCATTAGCACTTTGTGTTTCGTCCAGATGCGAACTTTTGACATTAATCCTCTGCAGAGTTTTTACAAATGAGGCCCTTGGACGGTATAAGTAACACTTGAGTGGTGGAGAAGTAGTGACGTCTTATGGAAGCTTTATTGCTCAAAAACTTTTGGTGAGTCACATCTGTCCACGCGCTGCTGTGGTGATGGACGCATTAGTGGACAAGCAGCGATAAGATCAGAATGGAAATGGAGAGGAGACACAAACTAATAATGACAGCATGAACAGAAGAAGAGAGGGTAGGGGGGTGATTGATAGAGAGAGAGAGGTAAATAATAAGAGGCGACGACTTAGCTACTGAGACTGATTGTGACAGCGATCGACACCTTTCTCCCAGAAAAGCCCTGTGGATTGGCAGCTCATGTCAGTGCATCCTGAGTCCCTCATTCTCACATCAAATCCTCCTCCAAAGGAGGCTACGCCACTCAGAGAAAAAGGCGGCCGTGAGGAGGAACGGAAGCGGAGAGAATTGAATGGAGACAGGCGAAAAGGCAGCTCGACGGCACATATCCTCTCAGCGTCGCTCTAGAACCGAAGCGTGTGGGTGAAGTAGCTTGGGTTAGAGAGCCCTGATTGGAGTTGCTGTGAGAGGCAGAGACAGGTGGTGGATAGCAGAAGGGGATCTTTGGAAGCGTCTCTAGCGAGGCTGTGGAGGAGACTACTTCGCTACGCCACTGCGGCCGGCAGCTCTCCGTTAGCCTGCACACAATCACAGCTCATTATCATACATTTTTATACAACCACACCGTGGATGTGGGTATCCTCACATACCTGTGTGTCTTTCCATTTGTTGTCAATGGTAGACCTCGGTAGAGGTCCTTGACCTGAACTCTTCACCTGTTCATCTCTGTCTTATGCTATTGTGCTTCACCTCAGATTGTGAAAATTATATTGTAACACCAGTGAATAAAAATTCTTTCAATTGTAACTGAAGTGTCGGTCCTGCTTTTAAGTTTGAGTGAAAGTCAAGCGTGTCACACTGCACTGTTATTTAGAATTCCTTCAGGGCCTCTATCTAGTTCCTCTCAAGGCACCTTACTAATGTGCTATCAGCACTGGAGTGTCAAACCGTGCCAACCTCCGTCTACCTGACACCCTGAGACACCCTATCCTAAGCAGAGACAGCTGGCCGTGTGCGTGTGTGCCCAGGGTATGGGCATGGTTCTGCCCACCACTGGGAAGCACAATCACGAGATTTCATTGGGACCTCCTGGTGTTGTATGGACTCGTGGGTAGGAGAATGTCCGAGGAGAGCGTGGCCCAATCCCAATGTCCCCCTTAAACCCTAAACCCTCACAGACTTACTTGACGTCACATGGTAAGTGATTGAATGCAAGAGACTGCAAGTGCTCAAAATGTTATTAATAGGAATGAGACAGCACTTTGCTGAATTATCGGGAAAATGGTCAGGTTGTTGGATCAAATCTGAAAGCATATTTGGAATGTATCATCAAAGGACTACACATAGTTCTGGCTAAATTAACTTGAGCTTTGTGTTTAAACTTAAATGTCAGCTTTTATTTCTAACTATGTTTATGTCAGGGTTGATTGCACCTTCCATGCTTGTTAGTTTACCATTCTTCTTCTTTCTTGTCTTATGAGGCGGATTTGCCAGGAACCCTTATGTTTCACATCACAACGTTGTGAATTGTAGGCAATTTCCCTCGGCAAAGTCTGCAAAAATGAGCAGTTACGAAAAGGGTGCATAAAGCCCTCAAAATGACTGCGAGAGAGTTGCCAAAACTTGATGATTTGACAAGGTGTGACAGCCCTAAGCCCTCACAGACTTTAGTGAGAACGCATCTCAAAGTCCATGAGTCTGTGATGGTGGACATTGGGATTGGGCCCGTGTCTCAGTCCCAGGTCCCAGTCACATGGTCGTCTTTCACAGGGGTCCTTGAGACCAGTGGCACCGCCAAGGTACAATTGCTGGCCCCCCCTCCAAAGTCACATATTGTTTTTGTTTTTTTTGTATTACTCAAAATGTTAACTGTATCAGTACACAGTACATCAGATAGTTAGTAACATTAATTGTAAAATATGAAGTATGTCAGTATGTGACTTAACTCTTAGATCGTCATAGTTTTCAACTAGCCTATACTACAACAGCATAATATAATTCCTGAAATTCAGTCATGGCCAAGGGGCGTTGCTACACCCTTTTTACTGGGGCACAAAATCAACGCAGTTTAACCAAAAACACAAATTGATGCGAGTTCTTCTGTGCTTGCACACATAAGTCCAGGTGTCGGATTCTGCAAGCAAATTAGAATTGAAGTAGGTTAAGAAAACATCACAAAACTAAAGACAATTTCTCAATAATTGGCCAACCCATCATCTTATTTTGACTCAAACATAATAACAACATGAGTCCACTGTTATATTAGTAGATATAACAGTGGACATACATGAAGCTCAAAAAACAGTATTTGAGCTCAAGTTATTGCGAAAAATATTGGCGTGCGCTTGCATTAACTATTGATGTCCCTACCAAATCTGATATCAAACTTGCGTCCCTGAACTGTACGTATAATGAGTAGGGGCCTGTGCCCCAGTAGAGTTTTATGTCTAGCAACGCGCCTGGTTATGGCTTTTGATTTTGGTGTGCCACCCCAAGATTATAAAATCAGCTTGTTGTTTAATCTACTCTGTAGTCTATAAACAGTACTGTTAAAGATTTAAAGGACAATTTCAAACTTTTTCCTAGCTTTGCCAATCATCTAGAGACTGTACAATCATACAGACAAGTTCACATTATGGTTATGGCATCATGTTGGTTTTCAGTTTATTGGCATTGCTCCAGTACCTGAGCTGGTTGAAGTGATGGAATGAATGTAATCAAAATTTATTGTTAAATTATTTTCACATATTTACTTTCAGATTATTTCATCATTGCAAAGTTTAACCCTAACATTTTGGAAAGTTGTATGAAATGTATGACAGAGAAAGGAACCTTGTTTCACTGTGTGAAACCTGTAAACATGTTTAAGAATTTTGGAAGGGCATAATTGAGATAATTTCCTGCATCATTCAGAAATAAATTCCTGTATGCCCAGTAATCTGTAACCTTGGCCTTATTCCGGAAGCATTATCTCTTAGAACACATGAAAACAAATTGGTCAACCTTTGCCTACTACACGCAAAACAGCTTATTGCTAGACACTGGAAAAGTGTTTGTTGTCCATCTGTAACCCTATGGGTTGAAGAACTATCTGCATGTATAGCAATTGAACGGCTTACATATGCCATTAAACGCAAAAGCCATATTTTCCATAAAATATGGGATTAATTCATTACATTTTTGGAATCAAGACCTAGTAACCTATGTCCTTAAAGGTCACAATAACAAGTGAGACTGTACCCTCTTGTATGATTTTTTGTTGTTTGTGTTTTCTGTTTGTTGTAGTGTTGTCTCGTTACTTTTATTGTAAACCAGTATTATTATTATTACTGTTATTGTGTTGTTTTTATTATTATTATAAACATTTTCATCAACAGATGGCTCAAAGTTTTTGGGTGGATTATTGGAAGGTGGGCAAGAAGCAGGGTCGGACTGGCCGTCGGGAAAGTCGGGAGAACCGCCAGTCCGACCCAGAGTCGCGGCCGGTCAAACGCCCATGGCATAATGCAAAGAATATGTATATATACTATTAATACACGGTTGTGGGCCGGGCTGTGTTTCAAAGTCCCGGGCCGTTTTTCAGTCCCAGTCCAGACCAGGCAAGAAGCATACCTTTTTTTATGTACTTGAATACATTTGTTGAAAGAATGTTGGTTGTTTAAAATCAATTAAAAATAAGGATAGAAAAAAAAAGAAAAAAAGAATAGGCTGTGAATTTTGTCATTGCAAATCATCATTTCAATACCTCCCTTATACCTGCATGCTAGACACACAAGAAATATTAGCAAGAAGGAAACACTGTTATTGTGGATGGAAGGAAGCAGGCAGTTAGTAACAGGGGCCAGGGGGCACTGAGGCAGGGAACAGTGACTCGTTTAGGGTGACAGTTACTGAACTTTCCCCCAAAGCTCTGCTGTGGGGAGGCAAGAACAGATGCCAGAGTCGTAGATGCTGTCCTGTGGAGTTATAATTTAAAGAGGTTATTTGTTGCAGAATGTGTCCTGTCCCCCCCCACCCCACTACCAACTCCTAGCCCCCCATACCCCCACCCCCCACCCACCTACCCCAAACCCTCACCCCAGTTTCCAGCCCTCTCTCCGTGTTCCTCTCCCAGCGGTTCTGCAGCAGTCCTGATTAAATAATTACGGCAGTGATGTGTTCTGCCTGGAGCATACACGCTCAACACGACACATTAAATTGCCTCTTGTTGACAGAGCCTGCAGAATAATAAATTGTGATGCTTTTGTCTCTGGGGCTACACTGTCTTTTTTTGTAGCTTCCCTCTCTCTCTCTCTCTCTCTCTCTCTCTCTCTCTCTCTCTCTCTCTCTCTCTCCTCTCTCCTAAGTTCACAGCACCTCCTCGTCCTCCAACAGTCAAGATATCCCCATTTTGCCTCTCCTCTCTCACAGTGGGCCTCATTTACTAACAATGGCGCAGTTTACGCTGCTTCTGTTTTTGCGAGTTTGGTAATAGCGCCCGCTATATGCTTCCTCATTTTGCGTAGTATTTAACAAACCTGACACCCATCAGGCATATTTCGATCATGGATCTTCCTACGGGAAAAAGAAAACGCAAGCTTAAATGTAGTGACGTGCATGAAGTAACAGCAAACCTGGACATATTACAGGGCAGAACATTTACATTTACATGTACTCATTTAGCAGACGCTTTAATCCAAAGCGACTTCCAAGAGAGAGCTTTACAAAAGTGCATAGGTCAATGATCATAAACAACAAGATAGCCCCAAAAACATTGCGGGTAACCAAAACATGAAGCATACGAACATGAAGAACATCCACACCCTCGGAAAAAAATTGGCCTATGTCTTCGCCTTGCTAGGATCACTGCTGCCATTGAATAAGGTATGTACATTTGTACACACAGGAATATGCGCTCCTGGTTAAGACCTGCTTTTAAGAGGCGGAGAATTTCCCCCGCAGAATACAGGCGCCCTCTTACTGGCAGTCTTTGTAAATTCCGCAGAATATATAATTAGGCGCACTTTACGCGTATCCTCCCACCTTTTTGGGTGGAACTCCCACTTTCCCCACGACCCTCCCACGAACGCATATTGAAAGCGCAACTTGCCTGTTCTCCCTCATGTGGCAGGCAATCTGCGATTTTACCCAAGTGCGCCCTGTTTGTAAATAGCCCGCATCGTTAAGTCAGTCTTTGCGAACAATCAACGCCTGGAAACAGGCGCAAACGGCTTGATAAATGAGGCCCAGAATGTCTCCTGTCTCTATTCCTCAGACTCCCATAGTTCCCAGTGACCGACCTATCATAGCTCCTAGTAACAGACCTGTCCTCCCCTCTCTCTCCCTAAATTTCCTGTCACACTGTATCTGTCCCATTAAAGCAGAAATGCCCTAATCATCTAGCCTGGCTCTGCCGTCCTACGTACTTCCGCTCAAATTTATTTGCTTCTGTACATAGGTCTGGCCATGAGGTCCGTAAGTCAGATTCTGCAGGTTGATTTTCTACCTGTCCAATAAGCGAACAGAGGGAGTGGCTGAGAACGATGACGTTGGTGTCGTGTGCTAGTTTGTGTTGTAGTTCCGTAATGGCGGCGGAGAAAGATGCGAGGAAAGCCATTCGGTCCGTTGTGGCAACGCTGCCGAATATCCAACAGCTAAAGCCGGAGCAAGAACAAGTTTTGCTGAGTTTTGTTGGTGGCCATGATGTTGTGGCCCTCCTCCCCACAGGGTTCGGGAAAAGTTTGATTTTCCAGCTAAGGCAGCTAGCTCTGTTACAGTGGTGGTGAAGGAATTGGCTAAGGCGAACGCTAGCGATTGGTTATGGCAGATCAGAGTGGCTCTGGGCAGATCCAATAGTTTTAAACTTCAACAGAGTACCCGCCTACAAGGAAGTCAACGCTTGTCAATGGAGCGAGGCCAGACTCTCTGTACAAATGAAATGTACGAGAGTCTGGTTAGGACCAGGCTACTAATCATCAACATCTTTAAACAAAAATTGTAAAACAAACTGACACTTTAATCCTCAAAAAAGATGACAGTTTGAAACCCAGTTTTTCTACTCAGTATGTGACAGGTCAATTGGTGCCCAGGTGTCTATCAGTGCTGTTCTTCCAATATTGGGCTTGTCAGGCAGATCATTGAAACAGCCCTTGCAGAGGAAAACGATATTCAAATTTCAGACATATCATTTAGCAACCATGACTGACATGCATGGTATATAACAAAAACTAGTCAAACCAACACATCTAATTAATGGAGGTGTTAGGCAACATGATCACCTAAGTGTTTTTAAGCGGACAGCCATGGCAACAAATGTCACTTCTTATTCAACAAGATGTCTGCCTATGTTCCACTGTGAAACACATTGCCAGGATTAATAAAACCAATTTGCAAGGAGATGATTGTGTTTCCATCTTGCATTTGATAACAAGCCTGCACTGATGAGCATAGGCTTCCACTTATTAGGCGGTGTAAAGCACAATCTGGCAACCTCATTACACTGTCCACACGTCTGTAATGAGAGTATGTTACTCTCATGCAGGGGTGCAGATGGAATTTTTGAACTGGGGGGGACCAAGCTGTCAGCAAATGATTCCAACTCAATTAGTTATTTTGTATAATATATGTGTATGTATATATATGCAATGTTTATTGCAGCTTCAGTAAATATGCCGGCTCCCTACTTTAAATAAGCATAATACACTTTTTAGTTTTCGTTTTGTAGGCCTAGTACTTTTTTGTGGCCAACGTTACACACGCTAATACACGCTAACAACGCTAACATCGCCTAATCAGCTGTGCAGTTATTAACTGATGCTTGTCGCCTTACGTAGTGAGAGTGGTGGGGACGGATCGGGGTCCCTAGGAAAGTGGGGGGGACATGTCCCCCCCGTCCCCAGTGCCATCTGTGCGCATGCTCTCATGGGTACAGTGTTGCTGTTTCAGTCTCTGTAGGAGCTGTCCTTCCTCTCTCTGGAGCTCGTTGCCTCAGGAAACGAGAGAGACAGAGGTGAAAGAGTGACTGAGAAAGACAGAAAAAGAGACAGGGAGACTGATAGACAGAGAGAGAGAATGAGAAAGAGAGAATGAACTAGAGACACTGATAAGAGAATGAGATAGAGAGAGAGAGAGAGAGAGAGAGAGAGAGAGAGAGGTGAGGGGGTCAGAGGGAGTTGCCACTAGCTGGGTGTAAGCCTACTGTCCAATGACCAAGGTAGTGCATGTCCAGTGTAGGTGCCACATGTAAATATCATGGCGACATTCCGGGTTGGCATCAGGATCAACCCCCACTGCAGAACCTGAAGCCAAACATCTCACCATGAACACCTTCCACATCACAATGTATGTTAGGGGTCCTCAACATGCAGCAGCATGCTATCCCCCTTTAAGACCCACCAGGAGAGAATGAGTAAATAATACATAACAAAACAAGTGCTATTTATTTATGGCACAGGTATGAAATTTAAACTTTTTCTTCCCATGTCTTCTTTGTCTGTCTTTGTGTGGATGACCGTGTTTCTTGCCTCTCCTGCACAATCTGTTTAGGACTGAGAAGTCATTCTGGTTGTTAATTGTTTGCGCAAGAAAATCAACGTCCAGCATCAAGTTCACGTGTCCAGTGGCAGACAAGATTGTCCAATGGTCGATAGATTTGTTGCATTTTGAGCATGTAAGGATATTATTCCTTAGTTATTACAGTTACAGTCATTAGGTAGGTGGAAGGGATGCAAGAGAAGATGAACCGCTTCTATCTTTCCTTCTCCTCCCTCTTTTCCTATCTAATGAAATCCAAGATCTGTTGACCACAGCCTCAGGGAAAGAGTATAAGAGGAGAAATCACATTTTCACCAAGAGGAGAAACTCTAATATGCATTTGGCAACACGTAAAATGTTTGTATCTTATCTTGTGGCTGCCTGCCTGTTTAGACCTGTCACTTCCCCTTCCAGGTCTACCCCTTTTTACCCACTCATAATGGACGGTATAATATAACTGAAATTTTGGCTTTTCTGACTGACACGTCTACACTGTGAGCAGGGTCCTGTCTGTTATGGAGGTCAAATTAGGCTCATTTGCATTATGCTTTGAGGAGAAGTTAGAGTGCTTTCAAAGAGATCCATTTATATTGTCATTGGATTTAAAAGGAATTAATCACATGTCTATATTTAACTCCATCATGATTCTCACTGTTTAATGTGCCTTCTCTCCCTCTCCCTCCATCTTTATATGTTTCTCTATCTCTCAGTTAAAATAGTTTATGAGAGACAATAACCTGGAAATTGAACATACGGGATTCCTTTCTCTCTGTTGAGCAAAATTTAAATGAAGAATTAAAAGGCTGGGTCGGTAATGTTGTTGAAATTCACTCTCTGTCATATTTGCTGAAAAACGTCACATCCTGATAGCAATTAATAAAACAGTTTGACAGCAAAATCCAAGAAAGAAAAAAATTCTGTGGGCATTGCATGACTATAATAAACATGACCATTGATGATCATGATCATTTATTTCGGACTGAACTTAATGATTGAATGGCATTCAGACCAAATGCAATGACTGGGCAGGCTACTTGTCTGTCTACCTACCTCCCAGCAGTAGTCAGGCAGCACGTTCATGTGTTTTGGAGGCGTGGCTTTGAAGCGAAGGGGTGGGATATTTTGGTTTGGATCCTTTTGCCAGATTCGTAAAACTTGCATTACTAACAGTCTCTTCAGTAGTTTCCCACCAGTTGACCAAGGATTTCCGAAACAATATTCTCTATTTACATTTTGTAATGTAAATAGAGAATGTATGTTTGCATTCCTCAGCAACTCTAAGCCATGTCTGCATAGAATATCTATACTGATACTACACATTCCATCACAGCAGAGCACAGCACATCACAATGTTCTCGGCTCAGTTAGGAATTGCAAGCAGCGGATGTCAAACAATGAGTTCTTCAGTAAACTACCAAAACAATAATTCCATGCTGGGGTAAAATAACATTAAGTCACTTTGGGCTGAATCTGGCAAACGGACTGAAATCGGCAAGCAAAAAAAAAACAGGTGTGGGATCGGAAACTAACGTTACAAGGGATGACAGGACTGACAAAACGGCAGGACTGACACAGGAGATTAGCAAAACAATCTGGTAACGAACAGAGGACCTGAGAGGAATGAAATAGATTAGAAACAGGTGATAACAATGAACAGTAGAGAGAGAGAGAGAGAGAGAGAGAGGGGGAAAGCAGTCCAGTCCAGTCCCCAACACAGCACACTGAGCACAGCACTGCATGACAAACGTTGTTTAGCTTTGTACATGAGTTTAGCTACCTCTGAACATTCTCACAGCATGTCAGAAAACTATGCATCTTCTCGAAGCTATTTAGTAAAACCTGGACAGTGTCTGTGTCTGTTTTTTCTACCTGCTGCCAGGGCAGTTCGCCTGCAGACTCTAAATGAGCCAGAGAAATATCCTGATAAGACACACAGTGGTCAGCATCTAAATCGATACTCTCTGAAGAAGTGCATCAAAGACATGAGATAAACAAACATCATCCAGTCTTCACAGAGACTGATTTGTCTCAATGAGACATTGTTTTGTCACCGAAATGTACAACGTCACTTTGTAATGTCTTTGTCTTTCATTTCCAACCCAGGTAACAACTGTTGTTTTGGACATACCTCATCTCTAGCATACATTAATGCAGTAGAAACAGCCAGCCCATTACTGCTCGAAAATATTTTTTTAATCTGATACATCGATATTACCGTTGAGCAAGCCTGGCCTTGAAATAAAAATGTGAGCTAAGATGTTAAAAATTGAAGCCAGGTGATGGACTTGATGTGTGTGTTATATGAGTAAGGACCACAGACAAAAACAGAGACAGCGTGTGAGACAACCCTTGTTAAAATCTCCCAGTAACGCAGGGAATTCTCGTTAGCCTTTTCTCAAACCGCCTGGAAGCTATTTCCTCTTGGTAATCCACCTCTAATTAGGAATCATTGTAGTCAATTATCCACATCCACATTCATCCTTGTCAAGAGATAGGTAGCCAGCCAGGACCTAGCACTCTCTATTAAGCTTATTATCACCCAGTCTGCTTGCTGCTCAAAGTCATTTTCTAGGTTTGAGACAAGCTTGTTCTCCAGTCAGACTACTGAGGGGAACTGGATGACAGGCCACTCAGTACAGATTATCAAAGCAGACCTGTCATCTTCAGCTGATCAATCACAAAGACTGAAGTACAGGCTGGGTTCAGAAGCAGCTCCTGGCATCAGAGGTATAGGATAGCCAGTGCCGTGAGTGTAAGTGAGAGCGTGTGCACACCTATGCACAAGCTGTGTTTGCACACTGCGCGTGTGTGTAGGTCCCATCGACAAACACCAGTTACACAGTTTCTCTCTTCCCCAGCACATTTGTGCCGCTGCTGTGTGCTTCCCTGCAGCCGAGCCCAAACGTAAAATGACACAGCATCCAAAAATAAACCTGTCCCAGTGGGATTACAATCAAGCTGTGCAGCTTCCCAGGTCACATCACCCCAGTACAGGTCTCTTACCAGCTGCTCCATCACAGATAACAAAACAAGATGCTCACACACTGTCTAGAGACCCATACGATAGCTAACACTTCCGTGACAGTCTGGCGAATGTTATTTCCCATGTCGCCCCACTGAAGCAGTGATGACCTGAGTTAGGGGCTTGTGGTTATTGCATTAGCTCTGGCAGAGCTGTGAGGGTTGGTGGCCTCTGTGACCGCGGATGTCACAGGAGTCCCAGTCATTATCCGTCAGAGCGTGCAGATTAATTGGCCCTGCTCTTTCGGCCACCGCGTAATGACAGGTTGCTCGGGTTGGCGGTAGCGAGGAGGGGACAGAGACCGGGAAGGCATCAACATCACTCACACACAGCCAATTATACTGTGATGGGGCTGTATGAATATTTCAAAAGAGGGGAGGGGGGGAGCCGGCGGGGTGTTTTGTAGGTGCATCCGAACATATGGATTTGTGTGCGTGTGTGTGTCTTGTGAGTGTGAGAGAGACACAGAGATGGAGAGACGGAGAGAGCTATAGAGAGATGGAGAGAGAGCGAGAGAGAGCGAGCGACAGCGAGAGAGAGAGCGAGAGAAGAGCGAGACAGAGCGAGACAGAGAGAGAGAGAGAGAGAGAGAGAGACAGAGAGAATGACAGAGAGACAGAGAGAGACAGAGAGAGTGGAGGGGTGGGGGGTGGATGTCCTGTAGAGCAGTAGTGCAGATGTCAGGCCACAGCTGGAAGTCTTGCTCGGTTCAGAAATGCTGAACTAGCCTTCGTTCCTACCCGTGGACAAGGCCATGTTAGCTCTCCCCACCCAGCTTCAGAGGCACACAGCACACAGCACTCTCCTCCCAGAGACATAATATATATTTATGGAAGACAAATTAGGGAGGAGGCCAGCATAAAGGGCCGTGAGGTGATCTGTTATGTTGGCTGTCAGCTCCTTCCAATCCCATTACCCAAACAGTCCTCTGACTGGCTACCTGGTGGTATGTGCCTCAGTGGAGACAGCCCCCTGTACACCCCCCCACCACCACCACCAACCCCCCGCTTCCAAATATCACACACATGAATGCCCATTTATTACAGAAGGCTTGTGGAGTTTTAATCACAGAAGGAAAGTCAGGAGAACGAGTGTGTGATAAATCCCTCCATGGTTACATGTATAACCTTACATGCCACAGGATATGTTAGCGCTATAGACTCCAGAGCCCTTCTGCTGTCAAAATATCTCAGTTGGATTATTGGGATTTTTCTTTGGGAGAGAATAAAGCAGATAGCAGTGGATATAGCCGGAGAGAACGTTTTCATCCAATAAAACTACATGCCCATTAGAACTGTGAGTCCCCTAAAAGCACAAGCCTTTCATTCACATCTCACACAGAGGGCTGAAGAGAGACATGGGCTCACACTAATCATCGCAGGTCACTCAAGTATTGTGATGGATAGTGGCAGTTAATTACAACTGCATTGACCCAAGGCCCACTGTCCTTAATAACCCTAAGAAAAGTCAATGCAATTGACCCAAGGTCTAGAGGCTGTCGTGAGTGGAGCCAGTGATGGAGAGCACAGCATCTTCAACGGTACTTAACACAGACATGGACCTGCAACACTTGACCTGGTGGAGGGGTGTTGTGGCAATGTGTGTGAATGTTTGTGTGTGTGTGTGTGGTGCAGGTAGAGACTGTCAGTGGCTCTCCAGATGAGTGCAGGGGTTGTGGTAGGATTGTGAGATCAGCAGATGCTGAAGTGCTCTTTGATTGAGCAATTCTTCATTCTAGTCAACACATCGGACCTTAGTGATGTGCATTTTTTTACAGAAGATCCTCAGAGACAAGACAGCCAAGCTTTTAGGAGGATGGGCAATTCCATGAACCCCCTCTTGTCATTATGCACAATGTTTGCCAAGGTGCAGGAGATGACAAGATTTGAATTCTGATTTGGTTATGTGCTCGGCTGGCCAGGGAAGCTACAAAGGCTGATAGAAAAATATTGGAACGTAATACAGAGACAGAAAAAGGGAGAGAGAGAGAACGAGAGACAGAGAGCAAAAGACCAAAAGAGACAGGGACAGATAGAGATGAGGAGCGAGAGAGAAAGAGAGAGAGAAAGAGAGCGAGAAAGAGAGATGAGGGGAGAGATGGAGATGCGTAAAAAATGTTTGTCTGAGCCTCCCTTCTACAGAGCTGACACGAGGCCGGCCATCCATCTGCATCTACTATCAGCCTTGGCCATCCATCATCCACTTAGCGGCTGCCAGTCAAGCAGCCTGAGCGTATGACCCTCACCCCTCCGACTGGACCCTCCCACTTACCTCGGTAATGGACTCCCCCTGTCTCCCCCTCCAGGAGCCATCAGCGCTGTTGGTGGGTGATCAGGTTGGAGGGGGAAGGGTGGGGTGAGTGGGGGAGGTTGTGTGTGTAGGTGTGTGTGTGTGTGTGTGTGTGTGGAGGGTGAGGATGTCTGTGTGTGTGTTTGTGTGTTTGTGTGTGTGGGTGTGTGGGTATAAGTGTAGGGTGTGGATGTGTGTGTGGGGGGGGGTGTGTGGGTGGGAGGGAGGGAGGGTGAGCAAGCGTGAGGTATTAGAGACAGGATGAGGCCGATTAGCTGGACACAGCAAGCAGATAGGGTCAGTCCTGGGAGACATCCCTGCCTCTTGATGGGTGAACATCGGGGTTGTGGCAGATGGCTGTCTGAGCGTTTGTGGGTCAGTGTATCAGCATCATTGCTGACTACATGTTTGTTTTCTGTTTTGGAAGGCGATTTCGAGTATAATAACCAACATGGGTAAATGTAGCTTCAACATCTGGACGGAATGCCAGTCAGAATACATACACTACTGAGGTGATAACATAAAATTGTACACAATTTGTAACACAAAACAATTATAGACATGACTCACAACAAAACAACCAAACAGAACAGAACTCAGGGAGCAGGGTCTGTATGTGTTAACACCTTGACAAAATCCCGTTCTCAAATAAAAAATGTTAAAAAAAAAACACAATTTAAACGTAGACAATACACGCCTGATCTTTAAGGAAACCCTTGCTTTCTCCAACATCATTCAGAAACCAGAGGGACGCTCTGATAGGCCTTCATCTGGAAACTCTGGAAGTGTTCCTGACAGCTAAGGTGAATGAATAACTCTGCTGACACCATCCAGTCAGGCCGGGGCATGGCAGGGGGACAGGAGCGACCGCGGCAGGCAGAGAAATGATGAGAGATTGAGTGATTGCTTTCACAAGCAGCCGGCTCAAATGTTGAGAGGATGGGCCTCAGTATTCACATATTAATAACCAGACCGTGGCAATATAAGCGCTGATAAGAAGTCAGGGTGGAAATAAGGATAGGGAGTTATGACGGCGAGTCAAAAGATGGAGAGAGAGAAAGCGCAAATATAGGAGGTGTGTTTCTTAGCCTGAATCTGGCTACTATAAGATATTTATAGGCATACAGAGTGTATTGGACCCAACATGTATTGGACATGTAAAGGTAGCAATGCCAAGCATATGATTAAGCCACATGCTCCAATCATTGCATAGCTCAAGACAGGCTCTCAACAGCAAGGTTCCAAAACCCTACTACACTGATGAGAAGTCCTTATTCATATCCAGCCCTGCATTCAAAAATCAGTTGATTGGATTGTGTGCATTCAGCTAAAAGTACCTTTGAAAGGTGCATGGAAATTTTTCCGGTGCCATTCTGCATCTCTCCAACATGCTGGAGATTTTCATTGTGTCAGGTTGGGTTAGCTATGAAGAAAGAGAGAAAGTCAGGCAGTATATACACTGCAATGAAAGAGCGTAAGAGAAGCCCCCCCCCCCCCCCCCCCCCTGGTATGCCAGTGGAAAACAAACTTGTCGCGAAGGGAAGGAGATGCTGGCTGTGAGAGGAAAAAAAGAGTCTTCCCCTCTAGTCTCTTATTATGAACTGGAAAAGAATGATTGACACAATTACACCAGATAGCAAAGACTGGTAAAGATGAATTAATATTTCCTTTCCTCCACTGAACGCTTCAATTAATTATTGGGGGCATAATGAGAGAAACAGAGCCTAATTATCAATATTTGTCTTTTAATTGTAGCGAAGCCCCACTTGCCACTTTCAAATTTGCATTCAGAAAATGTTTTTATACACAACCATTCATTGAGATTCAAACAAGGTCCAATTATAGTTCCTTAAGCATATGTTTACATGAAGCTGTATTGGCAGAGATCACTATACCGCAATACATCTTGTCAGTGCAGTCAGGGGCTGTGTTTGCATTACTCTTTGGTAAATGGATCCCCTATTGATAGGTGAGGCAGTGTGGGGACTGAGAACAGACTTAACTGTAACAGAGCTGCCTAATGGATTTCCATCTGTTTGGTCATGCTCCTGCCACCAGCTTAGACCACAGTCACACATCTGGAGGTAAAGGACTTCAACATATTCCTGTACGGTTCCTGCAAAGACTTTGATCCTCCACAGCTGGGTAATGTGCATGTCTCTCCAGAAACACACAGGGAATCGCACATAATCTCACAACCGTTTCTGCTAACATGTTGTTGAATTGTATTACGGGATTAATGGCATATGAAAGTCAACAAGTCATTGAGCCACAGAAAAAGAATAAAATAAAATAAAAATGTATTTTTATTTATTATATTTTTATAGCCCTTTTTACACACAAGCATGTCACAGAGGGCTTCACATACGCCCATAGAACTGCCCCTCAACTAACCTAAACCCTCAAGGAAGACAAGGAAAAACTCCCGGAAAAACTCACTAGGAGAAAAAATGGAAGAAACCTTGGGAGCAATTCAGTGAGGGATCCCCTCCTCCAGAGACGGTCTAAAAAGAAAACTGCATGAATTATACATTGCACGTTGATTGGTCAAATCACTTTTGATAATTGGAGTAAAAAAGAGTAGGCTACTAGCTAAATTGAGATAACCTTCAAAGAGAGAGTTCTGTGAGGCACAGATGATATACATGTAGAATACAGGTATAACCCCCTTCAAAAGTCGTGTTTTATGTCTGAATAACCCCTTCTCTGTTTAGAAAGGTATTGGTAGACATGACTCATTTGTTGTTGTTTCCAAGCATGAAATCTCATGACAGATGCCGATCCCATACTGTATGTATTATACACAGCCTAATCTGATTGCAGAGCAATTCTGACCATTCTGGTTAGGAAAGCCAGTATGAGTAACCATGTTGGTTTAATCTATACCCGTCATTCAGAATCACCATTCCTAGATGACAAACAACACCCTGGTTGACTTCTTCCTTGTGGCTGGCATGACACAGAACACACAGATTGTACACCATATTGCCACGATATAGCAAAGGCCACAAAGTCAAGAAGCAACCAAAGACCTTCAGTCAATTTTATTTCAATTTCTCCATACGCCATTACCACTATCTCTGTCACTTTCTGTCTCCCCCCTCCTCACTCCTTCATCTCCCCTGTGTAACCTTGTTTTTCTGCTGCCTTCTTCCATTTGAATTCTCCCAAAATGTCATGTCATAGCCAGTCTTCCCCATCAAGCAGCTCTAACAGATTTGCAGTGAGGATCCGGAGGGACGTGGCAGAGAGGCACACAGAGACGGCTACTCTCCCAATCTAAAGAACGCCTCTCTCAATTAAAATCCTTCTATATTTTGGCCATTCACATAGCCTAATCTTTAAATTAGAGTAACACTGCCTCACAGGTAACTTTGCTTCATGGAGATCATTTCTATGAGAGAAAACTTCAAAACTATACTCATGTCCTGTTTGGATTGAACTCTCTCGAGAGACTAAAGCATTATTTTTTGTTGTGGCAGAGACACCAGCTCACAAATTCACCTGTTCCACCAAGTCTCCCTTTATGTATCTTTCTTTTCGCAACCTCCCTCTCGTCATTTCTCTCCCACAGACTTTCTAACAAAACCCTCTGAATCCTAGCAGCCCCCCCCAAATCGCTTTCTATCCTTTAATGTCATCATATACACTGAGGATGCCTTTCAGACAAGGACCTTGCTTGGTGATGACTTCCCTCACGTGTGTGGTTACAGCTGGGTCCTAATCTGCTTGGAACTGACATTGATTTCAGTCATCTGCCTGCCACAAAATCGACAAAACTGCCCTCCCTTGAGCAACCCCATGTCTGCAGCCTGGAGCGAGTCTCTAAAATGGAGGTAGAGTATATGTTTTATACTTTGTCACAAGATTTATGCCTGATCAGGGGACAATAATCCAGATTAAATCAATATTTCAGAGTTCTGTAAATCATTTGTATTTATATATCCACCCTAAGGTTATTCTTAGTGGCAAGACACCAATGTGGGTCCATTGATGGGTCTCCTCAACCTAATTTATTCTTCCATTTGATAATTACAGTTTGCAACATCAGTTCCAAGTGCCATGGGTAATGGTATCAAGTATTGCACCCAAGTGTGAGATTGACTCACAGTATACTGTACTGTTTATCTAGGGGTAAACTGACATTAGGCTTCCTCTTTCAACCATCCATGGCCAACAACACCCCCCTCACAGAATAATGAATAGTACCCCATAGATCAATGGTGTCTCGTGATCAGAAACAAAAAAATGTACTTTGGGCATATAAGGATTTAGTAGTTTAACTGTTGCTGTTGTCTCTGTACTCTGGATGTCTTTGTAAGTGGGGCCTGGCCATCCAAAAATTATACATGCTAATGTACTTAATGTAAATACTGTATAGATCTAATATAATTATACAGTTTGCACTGACCCCACACCAAACAATCCTCGCTCGTTCTAACATTGTAAACATTGATGATGTTTACAGTGTGGTCGATGGCTAACAGAACACAGGAGCAAAGAGATGGCGGACATAGATATATGGTTTGTGTAATAATCACTGGCTCTTTTTTTATCTCCTATCAAAGAACAACACCACAAATCAAAACAAGAGCGTGAATTCTAATATGCCAGTGGTCCTGTTGGAGATAAATGGCTCTGTTTGTAGCCCCTGACCCATCTTTCTCATGTGACTGTGTGTGTGTGTGTATGTATGTGTCTGTGTTTTCTTTATGGATTCCATAACCATATTTCACTGAACAATTCTCCTGCTGATACATTAGTTAGATTATACATCACTACAGGGGAGGGGATCAGTCTAGGTACAGTCATACACCTAAAGTAAAAATGACTGTGAAAGGAATAAACTATTTTCATGGAAGCTCAAGAAAAGAGGCATGTTTAAATAGGCACATGCTATGGTGTAATAGGTAGGCCTATGAGATTGAAAGGAACTAGAGTAATAGAAGTAATGGAAGACAGAATTGTGTCAAACGGGGATGTGCTATCAGAGTCAACAAAGAGAGAGAATATCATAATTGTTCATATTGTTCTACCATTTTTTATTCAGGCTAATTGTGTTATGAATGATTCCTAATTAAATATGTTAAAAATCGCATAGGCCTATGGGACTACAGTACTTGTGTGCACTACTTCCATCTAGTGGAATCTAAAAATGGTACTGCTGTTTAACAGTTTTCCACAAGCACTCCATTACGGCGATCGGCATATGTGCCCATCGCGTTCCTGTCAACTCTTCTTGATTAAGTAAAAAATTGGGTGTTGGTTTCAAACTCAGCAAAATAAAATACAGTTATTCTATTTTAAAAGAGCAAATATTTTGAGCAGGTTTAAGGTTAAGAACAGAAAAAAAATATTTGGGAAGATAGTTCTGGATATTTTTACTAGAGTTAAGAGAATACAATTGCCGGAACGAGTCGGGTGCCAATTGCAAACCACAAAAAAAATGAGACATAAAAACTTAACCAAGATTGTTAAGATTTTTTCCTTGCTGAAGCGTGATTTATTTCCTACAATATAGGCCTAATTGTTTCCCTCATGAAGGTATCTCTACTTATTTTCATGGGGTCACATCGACGACGTCATGGCGTAATCGTTCCGTACGTAAACCGTTCGGCGCTACTTTTCAAAAGGTGAACAGGAAGAACAGCCCAACTCGATGAAAACAAGATATTTGAATTAGTGCAAGTGCGTTTACTATAACACGTACTCTTCTACCAGTCTGGATTAAATTACGGTAGGTTAATCGTAAAACAAAAGTATACAGCTATTCTGAATTTGTTAAACTAGACTACTGTTGCTAGCACTGCAGAAACGTTGCTGACTGAGTGTGGTTAAGGACATGGTACTGTTCTAGCGCGTTAGCTAGTCTAGTTAGCTCTAGCTACTCTGCCATCCGCTGTTCACAAACATCACCTTGTTAGAGGCAATATTAGCTAGATGGCTAGTTTCATACAACTTTTCAGATTTTGTCACACAACTGTTACGTATAATGTTACTAGTTTTTAACAATCCTGCATCAATATCTGTCCGTAAGGACCCTTTTTCCTACCCAGGCAGCAGTTGACACGCGGAATCTTTTGTTTACATCTAAACAAACTAGCACTAGGTTCCAATTGATAACCATGATGAACTTGCCTAAGTATATACTTTGGATTGGATAGGCTCGCTATGACAACGTTGTGCATACAATTAACATAGCCAACGGGTCACTCATATCTCACTGAGTGAGCTATAGAGCTGCTAGTCTCAGCTAAAGGACAGCTGGATGGCC
This sequence comes from Thaleichthys pacificus, assembly GCA_023658055.1. Lineage (NCBI taxonomy): Eukaryota > Metazoa > Chordata > Actinopteri > Osmeriformes > Osmeridae > Thaleichthys > Thaleichthys pacificus. The sequence goes on along the minus strand of CM042864.1, from coordinate 1,272,610 downwards.
ATTTTAATCATGCGAAGTTGCTTGCTAACACCACGACCCTCACTCCACAGTCAAGATGAGCGCATCCTCCACACCCATCTCCCGGGTGCGTCAGTGGGCCTCCCCGTCAATGAAGCAAAAGGGCGCACCCCCTACATCCAGTGCCCCTCTCCTCGCATCCTTCCCTGGCAACGACGATGAATTAGAGCGGCGTCAGAGGCGCAGATCCCGCGTCATTGATCTGCAAGCCGCGAGTGACACCTCATTTAATGATTCTGCCTGTCATAGGTATGGGACTTGTCATGTCCTCCTTCAAAGTAATCCCCTTTCCTACATGTTGACAGGTGATACATGTATTCAGACATTAGTAACCCCTGTGTTTAAATTCAGTGTCACAGGAACCCCTGCTGCAGTGCCCAAGATGTCCAATGCACAGATTTCTGAGCACTACTCCACCTGTATCAAACTCTCCACTGAAAATGTGAGTCAGCATGCAAATGCGTACTAAACTCAAATCTCATATTTCAACAAGCGTGGGTTAGTTTGTCATCCTTCTTTTGGGGGCGGATTTGTCATTTTAGCTCTGCTAGCTATTTGAACACCAACTCCTATATTCACTTTGTTTTGTTATTAGATCAGATGTAATTGTACTGATTCCCACGGGGATGTTTTTGTAGAAAATAACAACCAAGAATGCCTTTGGTCTGCATCTGATTGACTACATGGCAGAAATCCTCAAACAGAAGGATTCTGAGCTGACTAACTTCAAGGTATGTTTCCTTCCATTTCTTCTTTCACCACGCAAGACAAGTTTATTTATTATAATTTCTAGGCCAACACATATAATTACTATTTACAAACTAGCTGGCTAGGGAATGTAAAAAATTGACCAGCCACTCATTAGATTACCATAGTTATTTTGGCTGGTGACTATAGAAAATCTACTAGCCTCTTGCATATTTTACCAGAGTTTGGCTGGTGGATGCTGCTAATTTTGTGCATTGTTTTCAAATGTGGTGTTCTTTCACTTATTCGTGTGACCAGCCCTTTAACGTGTCTGTGTTTGTGTGACCAGGTAGCAGCTGGTACTCTGGATGCCAGCACTAAGATTTATGCGGTCAGAGTTGATGCTGTCCACGCAGACGCTTACAAGGTGCTGGGAGGCTTGGGAGCCGAGACCAAGCCTGGAGAAGGTAAGAGGCTCTGGGGATAGGCTTCACACCGGTCCTCCTACACGTCTGTGTCCTGGTTCAGCTTCTGACATGTGTGTGTGCGCTTAGAGCAAAGACCAGGGGCTGAGGGAGAGCTGGAGGAGGGGTCCGCAGCAGGAGAGCTGGCTGCCAAGCAGGCAGTGAAGAGAAAGAGGCCTCCTAAAAAGACCGTGGAGCAAAACCTGAGCAGCATCAACAGCTCAGAGTCTGAGAGGAAATGCGAGGTGAGACGGGGCTAAAATCTTGAGTTTCTCACAAAGGCTTTCCGCATGCTCTGGGATGCGCGTCGGACTCCAGGAGAAGGTTCCTAGCCAGCTGGCTAACCCAGAGTTGTGTTTATCGTCAGGTGGACCCCATGTTCCAGCGAATGGCTTCTTCCTTCGACGAGAGCAGCACGTCGGGGGTGTTCCTGTCGGTGCTGTTCAGCGAGGACAGCCGCTGCGAGCTGCTGTTCCCCTCCCACATGACCCTGCTGCAGTCCCGCCCCCGTGCCCCCCCACCCACCGGCCAGTGTGTAGCGGCACAGCCCTTCCTGGGTAGGAGACGACAATACCCCCCAACTGTCTGCACTGTAACTGTGTTGCTCTATATGACGTCTCGGTGACTGTGGTTCCCCAGGTGGTCTGCAGCACTCCCAGGAGAAGAACTCCATCTGCCCATCCCTCGAAGACTTCTCCTTCACCAGCTGGGACCCAGAACAGGTCGGCCTCCCACACAACCAGCACAGCTAAGGCCCGTTCACACAAAAGACCATAACGAGAAATAAAACGATAAATATATCGGTCTAAAAATTGTTCTATATTTCAAAGAATAGCCACACCACAACGATATATAGCAATATATAATAGATATATAACTATATAGCGGAACAATATCGTTGGGGTCACTTTCAGAACTATTTATTTTTTCAGCTGATGAACGATTAATTACTGACAACCAAGCAGAATCCATTCAAATTGAAATCCTCGCGCATTTAAAATGGCAGACAACATTGAGATGTTAATTGCTGAGGTTGGTGTGGGCGCAAATATCGTTATAGTTCAAGTTCTCGTTATCGTTCTTGGTGTGAATGAGCCATAAGTCGTGGAATCCTGGCGCCTGATTGGCCCAGCTCCAGGAGAGGAGGTTTCCATAGGCACATGATGTATGATAATGACTCACATTACGTAGAGAACATTAGAAGGGGTGCCTCCGTTTGTGTGACCGCACGGCCCCTGTTTGCAGGCGACAAGCCAGCTGCTAGAGAAGATGAGTCGGGGGGAGCATGTGTTTGACGTGAACGCGGAGGCGGAGCCAGAGGAGGAGTGTCAGGATTTTGGAGAGGACGTTGATGCTGACTACGAGGGCCAGGAGGACTATGGGGAGGGCTCCAAAGAGCACAAAGACGGCTGCCAGGTCGCGGGGCCACACAGAGGACGGTGAGGCTTCACTCTGTTGCCAGACTTGCATGGAGGAAGAGACCAGATGGTTCACAGGCACTTTGCGGTGTCAGATCGAAACAAGCGATAACCTTTATCTTGCTGTTTCTCTGGGTTAAGATGCTATGGGTTAAGAGTTGTCTACAAAGTCACAGTTCTAAGTCAGTCTCTCAGATTCATCCAGTTCCATGTGATGAAAGAAGGGAAAGTGTTTGTCTCATTACAGTAAAAGTCCCACTACAGTTGATGACCTACTTTCAAGGGCTTACAAGCTTTTAAAAAGTGTGTCACTTATCACGCAAAAGTAATTGGATTCTATTGCAGTGGGTTAGCAGCTTATCTGGAAAAGCATGCAGGAAGCGTCAAAATCAAACTTATTCCTTAGCGCTTCAGGCTAAACAAGGGCTCACTGATGCTCATAACCATTTCTGTTAAAACCGGCATTGTTAGGGATGTGATTCCCATCGGAGAAGGAGACATAGCTACCATGTGCCTGCAGCTGTCGTCAGAGCCCAGGGAGTACTCCTACTTCAGCCCCAGGACCATGGCTACCTGGGCCGGCCCGGGCTACTGGCAGTTCAAACCCAAACACAAGCGTGAGTAGCAGGTGGTGCATGAGGACTGGGTCTAGTTTGTGCATGTTCAGCATCTGATATTATCTCAGCACTGGAAGATCTATGGGGTGGCCACTGCCACCCCTGCAAAAAAGACAAGCCACCCCAATATCCCCATGCTAAAATATATTATCTTTCAGATTATAGTACATTTCATTCAATGATATTAATATTATTATTGTTGGCATTATTTAAGCTACGATGTTATAGTAATTTATGGTGGCATCGGGCCAAACCGTCCCTCCACGCCACCCTTGAACTACCTCCTACCCCCCCAGGTGAAGATGTCTAGATCTGCCCCTGGATCTTAGAGTATGTATACTTGCTGTTGACGTTCTAGTTTGCTTTCTTTCTCTGTCCCCTCATCCGGTCTGCTCAGAGGACCACGTGCCCGAGAAGGAGGCTCGCAAGAGGAAGCCCAAGAAGGCTTTTGAAATTGACTTCAACGATGACGACGTGAACTTCGACACCTACTTTCGCACCACTAGAGTATGCTGTCCTCTTTCCTAATACAGATATGACTGGTGGAAATTGCTATTTGCACTGCACCAAATGCTGTTTGCACATAAGGGAATTTTTCTTTTTCCCAAACGGTTGCCATGGCGACGGCACACTAACTATGCAGTCGACTCAACCTTTTCAGTCTTCACTCCCACAGCTGGGCCAACCACCTGGACAAACCTTTTGTTTGTTTTGTTACTACCAAGGAAATCCTGTGGGATTTTTGTCGAAATAAATACAGTAGTTACTCCAGTGAAGCGGCTGTGAGCGGTCATCATGATCACATCTCTCCTGTTCCATCCCTCCTCCCCAGGCGGCCACCACAAACACCAAGTCAGCCCTGAGCAGCAGCAACAAGAAGACCACTCTCCCAGCAGACTTCCAGTTCCCCCCAGAGACCCTGTCCCAGCTCAGCCTCAAGCCCTCCAGCACAGTGAGTCCTGACTCCTCCGCAACATCAGCGCTGAGGGAGCATAGCTCCCCCTAGCTTTGGAGGCTAACTCTCTCTCTCTCTGCCAGTTGTGTCAGGAGGGCCAGAAGAGGCTGTCTGGAGAGCTTGGGGAAGGCATCGGGGACTACGACTACAACAACGCCAATGACACAACAAACTTCTGCCCTGGCCTGCAGGTCAGCTCCCATGTCCTCAGTGTGTGTACTTGACTGTGCTTCGGTCAAATGCAACTGAGGCTCGGTCAGCCACGGCCTTCACGAGCTGTCCCTAGAGCCTGCTCCTCTTCTTCCTCTTCCAGCATCACCCTCCTCCTCTCCTCATCCCTTAACCCTCGTCTCCCTGCTCTCCCCCTAACCCTCCTCTTCCTCCTCTCCCAGCATTACTGTCTTCTCCACCCTAACCCTCCTCTTCCCCTAAACGTGCTCTCCCCCTAACCACCTTCTCCCCCATATCCCTGCATCTCATGGCTTGTCTGTGTCTCTGTCCAGGGTGGGGACAGTGACGAGGACGAGGGTCCAGATGACATGCAGCCCTCCATGGACACCATGCCCCCCTCCTCACAGGAGCAGGACCACGACTTCACCTACGGGGAGGACCACCTGGTGCCAGAGCCACACAGGGTAGGGGGGGGGTGTGGTGCGTGCGTGTGTGTGTGTGCATGCGTGTGTGCGTGCAGAAGCCTGACTTGGTCTGTCCCCTCAGGTGAACAAGATCGAGATTAACTATGCCAAGACTGCCAAGAAGATGGACATGAAGCGACTGAAGACCACCATGTGGAATCTTCTAACCGACAGTCCAGATAAACATGCCAAGGTTCGTTTCCAATAGCTCCCATTTCCCTCTCCAGTTAGTAACTGCTTCAGCTAGCAAATAATAAGTCTTTGCTGCTATCACTTGTTAGGTCTTTTCTACTTTTGCCATTGTGTTTCCAGCAGGAGGTGGAGAATGCGGAGACATCAGAAGTGACCGGGGAGAAAGTCTTCAGCCAGACTACAAAGACCCTGCTTCAAAGGTAGCTACCAACAGTAGGCTCTCTGGAGCCTTCCTCTTGGACTGTCTGCTACTCTGTATGGGGGGATAGAACACAGCGATGGGGGAGAATGTTCTGGTTGAGCTCTTCGTGAGCCCGAACAGACATGCATCTTTTAAAGCCCCGCTGTCAGCGGAGGAAATGTAAACCCGTCAGGCGTTTACTCGCTTAAAGGCATGGTGGACACGACATGCCTGCAGATGAATAATGGAGCGTTAACACGGCTTTTTGTCTCTGCTTGTGTCAATCACCTAGACTGCCCTCCACCATGGCCCAGAACCTGTCTGTGCCCCTCGCCTTTGTTGCTCTGCTACACCTGGCTAACGAGAAGGTGAGTTCTGGTGTTAGTGTTTCCACTGTTTCTCAAATGGGGTACGCCTATGGGGGTATGCAGAGGTACAGGTGGTATGTGAAAGAAAGTTGAAAATTGAAAAATATGAGGGTAAATCATTAAAATATGGGTAAAATACATGTTTATATAAAATAAATACGGGTATAGGGGGTACTTGGATTCAGAAATAAGGAAAAGGGATAGAGAAGCCCAAAAGGTTTGAGAGCCACTGTTCTACACCAAGTGCCTTGTGATGATAGCCTCACTAGGATTGTGTTCCTATCTCTTTGTTTTTCCTCACAGAATTTGGAACTGGTAAAGGTGGAGGACATGTCAGATATCGTCATCAAGCAGGGCCACTAAAAGGGAAAGCCATGACTGGACCTAAAAATTTGAAGATTCTCTTCAGACTTCTTCTCTTCGCCCTTTTTGTGTTTCCTAAATAGTTAACTCTATGCTGTCGTGTCAAACACACCCTTTTTCCTTTTTATATTTGGCCTCTTCAGTGTTTTACTGAAATGTGTCATTTCTATGAGTATGTGTAGATGCTTCACTCTCAATTCACAAAGAATGTGTACATATTAAAAATAAAATGTGCTGTCAATGTGTTTTCTACCAGTCTATTGTGCACCAGTTAATTATGTAGTTAAATAGTTCTTGCTTTACCAACATGTACCGAATTCTAGTATCATGTGATCTGTAACCGGTTGGTTGGGGTTAGCAGTCTGCTGTGGGTGAGACTGCGTCAGCAGGGCTTAATTACCACAGGCGCTGAACTGCAGGGTGGAGTCAGTCACAGATGTTAACCCATAGGAATGATGTTTGTTTTTTCACATAAGGAGTGTTGCTGGAACAGGTGTTTTCCTGGCTTGATTCCTCTCAGGTTTAGGTAACACGTTGTCCGGTAATGATGCACTGACTGATTTAGCACTAAGATTTCTAAAACTGTCAAATATTCCTTGTCAATCACCACAGACAAACACGTAATTGGATGCATCTTCAGATAAAACAGTGGCCCAGTTTCTCAGACATGGATTAAACATAGTCCTAAAGTAGGATTTCTTTTAAATGAAGATCTCCATTGAAAACGTTTTTTGTCTTGGACTACACTTGATCCATGTCTGGGAAACTGGGCCTAAAATGACTTGTGATGGGGCTGACACCTCTAGCCCTACAACCACATGAGGTCTCAGTGGGGATTTTTTTTTTAATCTCGTTATTTAGCAACTTTAGATCATTCTTACATTTCTTGTCAGGAACGGTTACCTGAGACAGGTGCATGGCCCAACGCCCTCGCCAGGAGGTTGTTGGAAGTGGACGGGGAGGGCCAAACCGGTGGAATGTACTTCGAGATAGAAAATTACCAGGAAGTCAACGTAATCGACTGCTGAGTTAACATTAGTCTCGCGTAATCGATAAATAAGTTCTAAAGACTGATTACTTAGCTCGTGGAGAAGTTTATAAGTCCAGGACGCATTAAGGAAACAGGTTGCTTACGGTCAAAATGGACTTTGATCCGGTACGTACTCTTGTTGTTCGGTCTTGTGCTGGCTTTTGTTTTGCAATGTGTGTTAGTCCATAAATCAATTTTTTTTCACTAAGTCAGATGCAACTTCGTCCAAGTTTTGACGTCGTGACAAAAAAGATCATATTGTGACAACTATTAGCTCGTTCAGAAGGACATTTTAGATGTTTGCTCAACATGTACGTTCAGGAAGTCGCAACAATGGCGGAACAATGTATCTGTCCTACTTATATAATTTAGTTGTTCAATTATAGCCACCTGCATTCGCCTATAAAGCCAAATCCAGGCCTCACTAACCTGTACATCCAGGTGGAACATCAACTGTTTCTGCCCTGCTTTTTCAACTGATAGTTAAATAATTGACCCAATTCCAAAGTTTAAATGTTTATGGTAGAGGTTCTTTCTTCAGTTTAGGTCTGCATAACCAACATTTGAACCGTATTGCACTATCAATGTCTAAATACTCTTTTTTGGAATATGGAATATTAATGTAGAAAGTGTCATGCCATGATCAAATGTACGTTGTCATAAATTACTATAGGTCCACACAGGCAAATTGCGACATTCCTGACTGCAATGTGATTCAGCCAGTTAAGATTGTTTTAGTCAAATGAGACATATCTTTCCTCTCTTTGGCTAGGCATACACAGCATGCTTCAGATTCAAACATCATAATCTTATTTAAGATGTCTATGTTGAACTCAACTATTTTACACTTATCTGTGTGTGTATATGTAGCATTTTCACAGATTATAGCTAGACCCGAAGGATAAAATTGAGTCCTGATTATTAAACTGAAGATTACTTTGAGGACTCAGTTTGCTTTCAAGTATTCTAATCGGATACTATTTGGTACTAATGTCGTTTGTTCCTCTTACATCCGTGAACTTGTTATTGTCCTGCACAGTTTCTCTCTGTGTGAGGTGTCATCTGATAGCAGGGTACTGTTCAGCAGGCCCCAGCAGAGTCTGGTGCCAGCAGAGAAGCAGGCAGGGAAGGAGGAGACTCATGTTTAGAGAGGAAGAAACTAAGAATGGAAGAAAGAGAGATGGCGGGGGAAGGGAGGGAGTCAGTTGGTGACGCAGCAGTTGTCTGTTTCCTGGAGACGGCTGGGTTTTTTTAGCTAATGGGGGCTCATGGGACTTGGAGGGGATGCTGCACACACACACACACACCAGTGCATGCATCTGTATCAACTACAATATAGCATTTCAGGTAGCAATGTGTGAGACAGTGCCTTCTTCTCCCTTCCACACAGATAGTTGATTGGGGGTCAGACAGTGTTGTGCTTTTCACATCATTACAAAATACTCTTGGTAGCAGAACCTGTTTGGTTTGTCAATCTCAAGACAGGAGAACACCGACACCAAAAACCATTTCTAACTTTCACTGCCTAAAGTACCTCATCAGACCTTACTGGTCTGTAGATTCTAGACAGTGCTGACATGTAGGCCTGTGTCTAAATGCCTAAAAACTTCTGCACAGTTTAAATGGCTGATCTAAATTCTCTCTCTATTCCTCTCTGTCCCCTTCTCTCTTTGCCTCCTACCCCTCTCTTTGCCTCCTACCCCTCTCTCTCCCTCCCCCCTCTCTCCCTTTGTGTGTGTGTGTGTGTGCGCGCAGGAGAGGGGAGAGGAGCAGGTGCAGGAGGACAAGGTGAAGACGCTGCAGTCTCAGGTGGACGGGGTGAAGGACATCATGACAGAGAATGTGGACCGTATCCTGGCCAGGGCTGAGAAGCTCGATGACCTCATGGGCAAGTCGGAGGACCTGCAAGCTGGGGTCAGTCTCGCAGCACGCCTTTCCCCGCATTCACACCTCTGTCTCTCATCCTCGTCACAACGTTGTGTCCGCTAACCTTAATTGCTGCCTTTTCATCTTTCTGACGGCAAACAATGTCCCCTTGATATGAGTTCAATCCTGTATTTACTTGTTGGCCACTGAAGGTTGAAAGAGTGTTTTGCCTGCTTATACTATAAATTGCAGGGAGTTTGGAACCTGTTTATGCTATATGGTCATTGTTCAGTGTGTCTGGTAATTCTCTCTCTCCTCCTTTTTCTATTTCTCCCTCTTTCTCTCTCCCTCTCTTCACCCCTTCCTTCCTTCCTTGTTCTCTTCTGCAGGCCCAAAACTTCAAGCAGACGTCCCAGAAGGTAGCCCGCAAATACTGGTGGAAGAATGTGAAGCTCATAGTTCTGATAGTGGTCATCGTCCTAATCATCATCCTCGTTATCATCCTCCTGGCCACCGGAGTCATCCCCACCGGCTCCTCTGTGAGGCCTGTAACCCCAACCATCCCGCCCACCAAGCCCTAACCACAGTCTCTCTTTCTCAAACACACACACACGCACACAGAACCTCAAAATACACAGATATTCACATATACACAAATACTGTACATACATCAATCATAGTGGCACCATCACTATTTAGTTGGCGCAGGCTATCTCGTTGAGAAAGTCAGCAGTCTAACTTCACTAGGTACTGTTGTCCACAGTTGCACTATAAATCAAATGTTTTTACAATGAATTCTGATCTTTGTGATGTGTGCTGGGTTTGATGAATAACCTACATTTGTGAATAACTTATTTGCACATTTGGTCTTATGCCCAAGAATGTATAACTGCCCCTACTCTTGTCCAGTTTGAAAATAGATTTTATATTTTGCCCCATGCACCAACTCCCATTGATAATGACAGAAACACTGTTTCACTGAGTCACAACTATTTCATGAGTCTCATATAATTTCCCTGCCTCTGAGTCAAAACATAGATATGTGTGCAGTGTAAATATTGTCAAATTTCAAGCCCATTCCTTTTGAAACCCCAATCAAATTTAATTGATGGTTGCAGGCATGGGCTTCACAGGTCATTATATCAGTGAATGCAGAGGAAGTGATAAAACAGCGTTTCTTTTCTTCTTTTTTTTGTTGTCCACACTTTAAGCGAGAGGCACTGAGTAGGCCTACTTATATGGAGCTCTGTGAGAATTTGGAAGCAATTTGTGTATATTGTTTTCAAAGGTTGATGTGATTGGAGGTACTGTATGTATGTTGAGATGCAGGCTCTTCTGTGAAGGACACTCAGTCGAAGCCTCCAAAAGATGAAGGAACAGGAATGGAGGTTTGTGCTGTGCAAAAGTGGGTTAGACATGATCACTTGTCATATATATTTACTTATTTTTTCTTTTCATTAGATAAGTATTTTATCATTTTGAATGATGTCAGGTATTGGGGCCAGGGTGTGTAGGATACTAAAAGATCGTAGATACCTTTCAGCCTTCAATTCCTCCTGCCTTTTCACTGAGGTATGCCCTTCCCAAAATGAATGCCAAAGCACATCATCACTGCTAGAGACCATGTTTACAGAACTCGTAGGCTTTTAATCCATTTGGCAGAGTGAACAAGCCTTTCAGTGAGAATACTGTACATTTGAGATTAAGGGTTACATTTCTAGTTTGACTCTTTTACAAGATTATAGCGCCCTCTGGTGGCCATGTTCCATGTTGCTCTCGCAACTGATTAAATAAAATATTGCTCATGAAAGTAGCTGTAACTGTCAGATCAATTAACCAGTATATGTACCTAAAGTACCTAAAGCCACTTGATGGCATATTTCCATTCAAATCATATTTGCCTATGTAATTAAGTAAATGCAGTTTGTTAGGGAATTATATATCTATTGCCACTTTTACAAACATCTTTTGAGATACGTTATGTATATAGTTATAATTTACAATAGTTAAAGTTGAAGTTGACTCCTATTTACTAAATATAACAGCTGTAAACTCAACCCCCCCTACCCACAAATGCATCAATAATGTAAAGTAATATTCTTTAGAGACTATATTTTTAGTCGTATAGATGAGCACAGTTTTTAATCACATTACAAATGAAGGATTGTTTTTAGAACAGAAGCAATGAGTTATTCATTTGTTTCTTGATTGCTTTATATGTGATGCACTCATGTGTTACTTATTTGGCTCTGTTGTATTTTGCCTTGATCACCATTTGAATGGCCTGAAACAGTGATGAATCTGAGACAATTAAATAATAGATGCAGACTGCTTTTCATTAATTATTGCTGGTGGTTCAATTATTAAATAAATAGTATTTAGGATACTTTTGGTATTTCCCTTCCAAGTTCCCTTCCAAACTTTCTGTTTCTCTCATCAGAAGAAAAATTACCATTTAGAAATAAGGGAAAGGTTCTAATGGCCTTATGGAGAAAACTTTAAACAAACAAAGAAAATGTTAACAGCTGGTATCATTCTGAAATGGGAAACTATTTGAGTATTTTACTGTTGATCTGAGATGAATTGTCCTCGGACACTCTTAAAGATTAATGGGTATACATGACTCAACCCTGACATGGGTTTTCAACAAAGCATGAATAAGAATGTGTTGTATTCAAGTAACACTATTCTCTCTGATGACCAAACCTTCAGTTTTCCTGTGACAACAGATTAATACTCTGGGTTTAGGGGCTGTTTCCACCAAACAGGAAGTCACAGGACATATTCATTTTGATATGAGTCATGTGGATGTGAATACAACATTCTGGACACTGCACTGTAGAGGGAGGGAGAGTTGGTGAACATGTCCTTTGTGTTTTTTGTGCTGTCTCCCAGAAGTGACCCATTGTAGCAGCAATCAGCCTGACGCATCATCACAAGATGGCTGGCATCTGCCTAACCGACACAGTCACACAGTTCAACTCGCTCTCAGCTGTCTATGAATATGGTAGAGTTAGGACTTTCATGCGCTCTAACAAAACCTGGCTAATTGGGTTAATCGTTAAGTAAATGTTTACTTATGTTGATAGCATTCCTTGTTACTCAAGCAAGTGCTTCTGTTTTCTGAAAGGTTGGTTACCATATTGAAGGGAAGCTGGTTGCAATTGAAAAGGGTGTTGAAATTGTAGCAATAATATGAAACGTTTGAGTAACTGAGATAGGCCTATTCACAATAACCAACCCGTTTAAACGCAGACTGGCATAACTGCCATTTTTGAGAGGCAGCATGCCCTCTATAAGCACCACACAAAAAGACAAGGATACCTTTGTTTTAGATTTGTAGTCTGATGTTTCCTCTACTCGCATATGACCAGTGTTAGGAGGGTTACTTTTAAAATGTATTCCATTACAGATTACAGAATACATGCCCTAAAATGTGATTTGTAGATTACTCAAGGTGAGTAACGTGTTCTATTTACGTTGGATTACTTTAAAATTGTATTACATTCAATGCATTTGTTAGGCCAAAATGTTGAGCCCTGGACTATTATTTACCTACTATTCTCAATCATCTCAGTAATCAGCATAAAGGTGTATGAAAGATTGTGTAAAAACACTAAGGTCGATACAGAATGTACATCAATAAAGGTCCGAGTGGGAATTTTGGGGACTGATTTACTGCAAGCAGGGGCGGATCTAGAAAGATATTCATGGGGTGGCAAGAGGGTGGCAGGAGATTTTGAGGGGTGGCATCCCGTGGCAAATGTGTGTGAGATCAAAATGAAAAAACTAAAGTCTGTGCAACATGTATGCATAGTCAGTGAACACTGAAATGAATTTGAGGATTATAGGTGACATGACCAAAAAGCTATTGAAGTTTGAAGATTTATTTTGAATAAAATATTTTTTAATAACCTGAGATGAAAATGAACAAAATAAAGGCTTTGCAGCATGAATGCATACATCTTCAACAGTTTAACATTATTTTGACGCTCCTAGTTCATGTTGTTGAAAAGCTATTGACTTTTGAAATGTGTAATTTGTTGACGGTCCCTAAACGTACGCGTTGTTTAGGCAGCCAAAAGCATTGGCTAAGCGGCCGGTCGTAGCAGTGCTAAACAACACCGGTTAAAATAACACAATACTGGGCGTCCGAATATCTGTTGAATATCGAACTTCAAACTAACTTTACCACAGTCATCTTTGTTGTTGCTTTGTTGCCCAAAGAAATCACGAGTTATTAACCTGAATTCAACAGGAAAAGTAACATTGCAACTCCGTATAGCCCTGCACTTTTGTAATTATTCTTAGTCATTAATAGATAATTGCTTAACACCTCATTCCTCCGGTGTGGTCTGCTGTCCGTGCCGACGATTTCTTCCTTGAGTTGAAGCCTTCTATGGTCAGTTTGCGCCTTCCTTGTGTTCAAATGAAAGCAACTTCGGTGGCGGTGTGGGGAGGGTGGATGGAGTCGTTTTCCTGCTGCATTTACTTGCATTCGGATATTAGAAATTTGCTCTCGCAAATGTCCGATGAGCCACAACTTTTCTTTGTTTTCAAAGCTGCCAACTGGGGTGGCAAGGCTATTTTTAGGGTGGCATTTGCCACCCCCGTAGATCCGCCCCTGACTGCAAGTAACTTACTGCAAGTAACAATAAGAATATGTTACACGTTTCTAATACTAAATGGAAGCATGTATTTTGTCACCATGCCGAAAGTTTAAGTAATGTGAGTTGTGTGGGGGTATGGGCATCAGGAGCGACGTCACCTCATTCGGGTCTTGGCCTGCCTAAGTAAAGAAATCGTGACACCCGATCCGCAGACAGCAGAGCGAAAGTGTGAGTTGGGAGAAGGAAACCGAACCACATCGGGAAAGATTGAGAGCAGCGACCTCGAGAACAAATTTAAAGTGAAACCAAGATTAAAGCAAAAGAATTAGGAGGAAGGTTACCTAACGACACACTTCGAGTTCAAATGCATTTGATTCGGTGACTAACTTGAGAGTTAGGGACGTGTTTGAAATGGTAAGTAAAACATTTCATGACTACGAAATATGAATACCGTTACAGCTTTAATCGGTAACGGGGATACCCGTTACCTCTATACTATGTGCAATAAAGTATTATTTATTTGATTAGTAGTATTAACAGGTTTGTGTTTATGCACGTGTTTTTTTTTGTGTGTGTAAAATGTATATAGCCTAAGGGACATGGAACCGTAACTAGTTGTGTATTGTATGCGGTTTGTGTGAATATAAATAGGCTATCAAATGTAAAACAATTATTACAAATGATTGTTGGATAAAATAACTCAATCCTCGTGCTTTTCAATTGTGAGAGAATAGCAAAAATAAATCTCAAGATGTAAACAGGAACATTGTGCTAGGGGTAAAAAGTGTTTCTTCATACCCGTAAAAGTGATTATTAGCCTATTACATTTTATCTGGCAAGGCTATTGGCCCTCAGCCTTTGTCCATGGATTTGGAATAGAGAAATAATAGCCTACGTCAAATGAATAAAGGAGTTGTTTCCCCTCTAAAGCCAGGCACATTTATCTGGGCCACAGTGAGAGAGAGATGGGAGGAAGGAAGCAGGCAAGGAGGGGAGCATGAATGATCGCTGCTGCTTGAATTTAAACAGACTATTGTTCAGCATTAGGACTTAAGTGGTGGGACAAATCGAAATTGTTTCCTTGACACAGGCCTAGTCTAACCTAATTTCAGCATAGTAGGCTAAGGCCTAATTTGTGCTATTCTATTCCAAACTCTACATGATAAATACAAAACTATGCGTCTTTAGAACGTAAGTGATAACTAATTTGTATATACTATACTTAATCATAGGCTATATGAAGTGTGAGATCACTACCAGTGGTGAGATTGCACTTGTTGAGTTCACCCTCGTGGTTTCCTGTCAGGCTAAGGTACTCAGCATCTCAGCCTTGACTTCTCCAGGGCTGGCTTCCTCATCGGACACCGAGGCCAGAGATCACAGAACCTGTCAGGACACAAATCATACTTACTGGAACCTATTATTGCACTTCAAAATAGCTTGTTGACGTTTCATTTTTATCGTGTTGTAGGTGCTGTGGCGTTAAAGGGATCTTTCTGTTGGGGCTGTTCTGTTCCTCACTTGTCTTCATTTCTTTTGAGAGTGTGCTAAACTGCCTTCCACAGAAATAGATTACAAGTTAATCAGTCATCTGACATCTGTAATCATTTCGAAATAGCACACCTTGTTGAGTAGTACACATGCAGGGGGCCCGTTCTCCGTACGTCGCTTATTACATCCGAGATCAAATGACACATCCAAGATGACATCATCTTGCTAATCATGATCTGGCTAATTCGGTTCTTCGAACACCCATGTTGTTTATAATTAGTATAGCTGGATTGAGTTATGCGTTGGTCTAAAAGGGAGTATGTATCGATAGTAGAACCTTGATCAGCAACGTTGCTATTGGCTGCTCACATAAGTCTATGGCTGCTCACCATGGCCAAAAAGTGCGCCCCGTTTTTTCCGCAATAGAGCCAACAGAGCAACAGTTTACTCGAAAGTTACTCCGAATTTGAAGATGTAATCTGTACGACAGGGAACACCTCAGTCTGCAAAATCCAAGAAAGAGACCTGGCAAAAAGTAGCAGACCAAATTAAATGTATAGTAGTGACCACGTTAGATGTTTTATCGCTTAGAAGCTGGGCCTATGTTTTTTTATTGTCATACTTTGTTTATAATCTTTAATGTAATATAATGTGGTTTCAACAAATGTATGATGTAAGTGACACCCTCACAACAAAAACGATAGGCTCTCAAAAAGTAGCTATAGGCTAGCATATCGCGCTGTGCTTAAGGATCTAGGCTATCTATCAGGCAATGAGCAATTAAATCGGTTTCATGTTAAATTCTGCTAATTATTCTTGCACCTTCCGCAACATGTTGTTGTCGTAAAAACAGACAAGACATGTCTGTGACAGACTTCCTGTATCACCTCTGCTTATATAGTCGCAATCAAATCTTGTTTACATCAAATAAGCCTGCTCCCGAGCAGGTTTAAGCTAAAGGACTTGTTGCTATGACAGCAAGTCCAGAATGAGCTTCGAAGAACCGAACAATCCAAAATAATGACAAATCGGAAACAATCAAATCCAGCTAACTGAGTTAGCGACGTACGGAGAACGGGCCCCAGCTCACTGAAGCTAATGTTGACATGCTGCTGTGTTGACACACTGCACCTGGTGTATGCTACACTTTGGTTGTGGAGAAGCTGCCCCATTGTGAAAAAGTGTGCAGAACCACAGATTATATATTACAGGAGATGTTACTGTTTGTGATTAATACAGCAGTGTCACAGAAATCATCAAATGTCAAAACCTTTGTTTTTAACATGTTTTCTGTTTTGACTTTCCCGGTGACTTCTCTTAGGAGAATGGCAGGAGCCGTCTGCAGCAGGCTCAGGAGGAGGTGGAGGAGGTGAAGGTCATTATGCTTGATAACCTCAACAAGGCTGATGAGAGGTCTGGGAAGCTGGGGGAGTTGGAGAACAGGGCTGACTCACTGCTGGCAAAGGTGAATGGAAAACAGGAAATGAAATCAAATAAATCAAATAGCCACACTAGGGCTTTACTTAACACAATAAAGGCCACAATACACTTGACACAATTCATTTAGATGTTGGCAATGGAAACTGCTAATGTGAAGCTACCATAGCCGGTAGTATTGCTCAAAGATGTCTGTCATGGCTGTAGGAGTCATTGAATCACAGCACATCTTTATATTTTAGGAGCAAAGGTAAGAAGGCACAGAAGCTCTTTATTAGTCTATCCTGGAAGTAATGCCCAGGGTCCATAGGAATCCAAGGAATAACCAGGAAATGTCATATTGGTATCTATAAATACACCCTAGGTGGAGTTGGAAAGGAAAGAATGCACATTTTACATCCTGATTGCAGTTTATGGGGATATTTTTATCTAGGCATTTCCTATTGTTGAGATGAATGATCGTCCACAGTAAACGAAGGACTTCCTGTTTGAGTGGGTCACTGGGATAAACAACATGGTTGTGAGAAATCGGTATTTTAGGACTGCAGAATGTGAATCTTAATGTAAAAAAACTCTGTATTAACAACCTGCAATTATGTTTTCAGAGTAAGAATTTTGAAAAGACTACAACAAAAGTAAAGAACCAGGAGCGATGGGAGAACATGAAGTTGAAGGTGGTTATGGCAGTGGTAGGAGGGATTGTTCTTGTCGCTGTAATTGGAATTATTGTATATTTTTCGTTAGAAAAAAGCACCACAAGCGAAGACAGAAGTCCTCATGCGACCTTGGAACCACATGGCTAAATCGGGTCAAGCAAGCCCAGGTGGAACTCACAGGTGGTCTATATGGATGGAAGTCAGATTGCAACAATTGGACAAACCTTTTATTTTCTAGGATTTCCTGCATGATATTGTTTGGGGCAAAAACATTTCAAACAACACGGTTTGTTATATACTTTTTGTTTAGAGGTGTTCTGAGCTGTATGCTTCCTGTGCACATCCTGACATGGTACCACCACTAGCTCGGCTGCTTTCTCTTGTTCAACGGTAGCGTCTTCTGCTGGCCCTAGTCAGTATTCGCTGGTCACAATTTAGAAAAGGTCCGCCAACACCACAGATTATTGCATAAACTCTCTGTGATCTGTTTCATAACTAAGTAATGAGAAAGCTTCATATGGACTGTTAATGGTAATGAACAGTCATGACAACCACATATTTTTTTCCGCTTTTGTGGTTGGGTTACATTTAGTCATTTAGCAGATGCTCTTATCCAGAGCGACTTACAGTAAGTACAGGGACATTCCCCCCGAGGCAAGTAGGGTGAAGTGCCTTGCCCAAGGACACAACGTCATTTGACGCGGCCAGAATCGAACTGGCAACCTTCAGATTACTAGCCCGATTCCCTAACCGCTCAGCCACCTGACTCCCTGGCTTAACAACTTCACTCATTGGGCATAAGAAAATATCGATTTGTATTGATAAATTGTTATGCTAGCGGGTTTCTGTACTTATGCACTGTAGCCTATGTATTTATTTTTCAGTAAGTAAGTTAGCCATTGAGTCAAATGTGAGTCGAAACGTGATTTAATTCTTGTGTCCTTTTAGTTAGGGATTTTTCAAAGGGTGTCTTGTTCCTTTCCTCATTTTAGCCTAGCCTAGAAGGTTATGCTTATAAAATAGATTAGCCCATGGGTATAAGGTTTTTGCGCATAAAACGTTCGATTAACTGCCACTTTAAAAGTTTAATACCATTTGGTGCATTTATTCACGTCAATGCGATAAGCTGTATCAGAAGATGAATAATTGATTGTGTATATTTTCTAACATTTCAGAATAAATGATAATTAAATAACATTTCAGTTTTTTCCCCCCACAAACACGCTCACCCACACAAACATATACTATGTGAGATATACTTGAGCTACAGTTAAAAGAATGAAACTGAAACACCCCAATGATTAAATGATCAACATACTAGGGTTGAACTGAAAACAAACATTTATTTATTATTGTTTTTTTATTAGCAATTTCAACAATGTCAAATATGATTTAATGTACAAGATACACATTTGACAAGAAACACAGAGTAAATCAAATTTAAAACAAACTTAAAATTAAGAGTATACATGTACCAATATAAATTAAATTAACCTAAATTAACGCTAGGGGAAAAGTTTATATAAATATATTTAAGTGAGTACAGATTGTTACTGTTTTAATTGCCTTTTGTTTAAGATAATTTGTTATTGAAAGAATATACTGTCTGAGCTCTCCATTCAAAGCAATATAGTGTGGTGTCTTACTAATGAATTTGCATTTGTGAATATGATATTTGGCCATAATAATAATAATATTAATTATATATACACAGATGTTTTCCCTTGAACCGTCTGCTAGCCCAAACAGTACATCCTTCCAAAACAAACAAAAATCAACCTCAATATTCTCAGTAACAAATTTACAAAGATTTTGCCAAAATTCTTCAACAGTTGAACAATGCCAGAATAAATGCTGAAAACATTATTTTTACGTTAGAGCCGCTTGTTTACGCACTGTACAGCGTGAATTGTAATTGGTCCGAAGTATGGGACGTCTCGTATGATTTGGCATCGTCATACCCGGTAGAATGATGGAGAACTAGCCAGCTAGCTATATGCTAACGTTATGTTGAAACAGATAAGGTGAGTCAACTTTTGTTATACTTTAGCTTAGGTTTGTTAATACAATCATAAATTCGTGTGCTATTTCAGGTATGTAATGTGTGTCGTATTTAGTGATATCACGGGACAAATGCTTTAACTGAACTCTTAAAACAAATGAAAGCTAACGTTAGCCAACTTAGCAAGTTACTAGTACTGTAGCTAGATATGTATGTGGCGAGCTAGAGTAGGATGGCAGCTACTAGCGAGTAGCGAGCCAATTCGCTATTTTCTTCTGCCGGTGCAGCAATTCAAAATTTACCCATTTCTGAAAACAAGTGAGGATGGCTTCGTACTTTGATGAACACGACTGTGAACCAACGAATCCTGAAGAACAGTATCGTCAGAATGCACTACTAGAACTGGCCAGGTGAGGGTTAGGGTATCTAAGTCTAACGTTAAGTCAGACATGATTCTGAAGTTGTCATACATTTTTGAAAGATTCCATCGATTGTAATCGACCAGACATTAAGTAATTGTTCTTCTCTGAAAAGGTCCCTGATGCAGTCAATGTCCCTGATGGACATTGACTCCGGAGCATTTGACATATCAGATTGGGACGAGCGTCTTCCTCCTCCAGCTGCCAAAACAGCTGTTCAGACGCTACCAGCCGTTATCATCTCCCCAGAGCAAGCCGGTAAAACACCGTAATCAAGTAAAAAAGGGACGTTTGGACTGTTTTAGTTCTGGGATGGTTCAATATCGAACTGTTCGATCATGTGTATGATGTGACTACTGGGTTTGCATCTAAATCTCTATTCCCCAGACAAAGGACTGAAGTGCCCTGTGTGCCTGCTGGAGTTTGAGGAGCAGGAAACCGTGCGTGAGATGCCCTGCAAACACCTATTCCACTCAGGCTGCATACTGCCTTGGTTAGGCAAGGTAAACCTCTAAATATTAGCATTCTCTGTCTTTGGACCTTTCCTGAAGTTTCCTTATGTATTCCCATTCATGGCGGAACAAGACTGTGTATCAAACATAAGTCAATAGATGTTCTTAGCTTGGCCATGCTTTTACTTAATGAGATGAAATGGGAATGAATTGATGTACTGTATCCATTTGGTTGATGTGAATATACCATTGTTATGTGATGCCAGACAGTTAGCAGCTAAAAACAGGATTCGCTGCTTGTGATCTCCACAGACAAACTCGTGTCCACTCTGCCGCCTCGAGCTACCAACTGACAACCCAGAATACGAAGAGTTCAAGAAGGACAAGGTAGAAAAGCAGCTTATCAAAGTCTACGTGATGTTGTAACTTATTTATCGAGGCGGTGGAGATATGATGCATGGCCAACCCAAGCCATCTACTAAACAGTAGAGTTGGGTGAACGATGCCTTTTGAAGTTTTGGTGGTTTCTTCCGGTGTTGTGCCATCAGATGCACGGCTGGTCATGAAAAGCACCCCCTTGCGGGAGCGTGCGCGACCCACTCTAATCAAAAAGTGAAGGTTTTCGTCTTGATATCGCAACCAAACAGAGGGGAGACCTATATTTGGTACCTATATTTCTCAGTCTCAGATTATACTTTTTTTGTTATAGCATTTTTTGTTATGTCATATTAATCCCCTCAGTGTACAGTAAGAAACATTTGATGCTGGGATATACATAACAGACAATAGAGGGGGGTGCATTTCATGGCAGGGTTGTTGTATTCCTTCTTGCCACGAAATGCACCCCCTGTTAACTCTGACTAGGAAAGTGTTACATGCCTGAAACTAACTGTGGTTACACGTACTAGGACCATCTTGTGTAATGCACACACTCACCAAACTCACTCATGTAGGTAATCCCCAAATAGAAAGGAACCCTTTGTTCCACAAAAGTATTATTTTTGATGTAAATAAACCAGCCTAACAATGATTTATGCCAAAACAATAATACATAAAATAACATTTTAAACAACATTTTTAGACAGAAGTCATAAGTAGTGACCTGCAAATGGTGTTATTAAACTTTGATAAATATGAAAACACATGAACTAATATATAACAATACAGACAAATTAATAAATGACTTGATGCAAATGAGATACTGAGATAAAGGTGGCTTGTGCGTAGTGCAATAGGTGTCAGATGGACTTATAATAGATAAATAAATGTCAGTGGGAGTCCTTGGCCTTGTTGAAGAGGCCAGTAGCAGATGGAAAGAAACTGTTCTTATGGTGTGAGGTTTTGGTCCTGATGGACCGCAGCCTTCTGCCGGAGGGGAGTGACTGAAACAGCGAGTGTCCAGGGTGGGAGGAGTCGGCCACAATCTTCCTCACTCGCCTCAGGGTCCTCGAGGTGTGCAGGTCCTCGAGGGTAGGCAGATTGCAGTCAATCACCTTCTCAGCAGTGCGGATGATGCGCTGCAGCCTGCTCTTGTCCTTGGCAGTGGCAGCAGAGTACCAGACGGTGATGGAGGAGGTGAGGATGGACTCAATGATGGCTGAGTAGAAGTGCACCATCATTGTCTTTGGCAGGTTGAACTTCTTCAGCTGCCGAAGGAAGTACATCATCTGTTGTGCTTTCTTGATGAGGGAGCCGATGTTCAGTTCCCACTTGAGGTCCTGGGAGAGGATAGTGCCCAGGAAGCGGAAGGACTCCACAGTGTTGACTGGGGAGTCACACAGCGTGATGGGGGTGAGTGTGAGTGGGGCTGTGTTCTTCCTGAAGTCCACAACCATCTCCACTGTCTTAAGAGCATTGAGCTTTAAGTTGTTCTGGCTGCACCAGGTCACCAGGTTGACTGCTTCCCACCTATAATCAGACTCGTCTCCACCAGAGATGAGCCCAAGAGATGAGCAAACTTCAGGAGTTTGACGGACGGATGATGTGAGACATCTGTCTCCCTCCGTTTGGTTGCGATATCAAGATGAAATCCTTCACTTTTTGTTTTGAGTGCTTCGCGCGTGCTCCTGCGAGGGGGTGCCTTTCATGGCAGCAGTGCATCTGATGGCACAACACTGGATTGTGCCGCCCAAAAGAGCCGAACTATCGGTGCATTGAAAATGAACAGTGACATCTAGTGATTAGCAAAAATTATAGCAGCCGTAAACTGGCTGAATGAGGCGTAGTGGTTGTCTCCGACCAGGGGCGGGTCTAGACATTTTTTCATGGGGGGGCCAGGCTGGGGCACAGACTCAGAATGAGGTGGTCCATTAAAATACATGTAAACAGTGAACCAGTATAAATAGTCCTACATTAGAGGTAATAATACTGTATATTATTGATAACAAAACATTATTCTGTGTGAAAAGGAATTCAAAATAAGTCATTTGAAATGTGATATGAAATAACTCAACAGTAGTAAAAGCACATGGCCTGTGGTAAATGCAATGCAAGCAAGAATCATTTTCCATCATACATGTATGTAGTTGTAAACAAGATACAGCAACTTCATTGACAACAGTATAAAGTGGCTTTTGAGCTCAGCAAGAAGCTGTAGCAGTGTTTATTCATATCATATGTATATTACATACACAGATTCAAAACATGGACCAATTATTTTTTCATTGAATGGCAGGCAGCTTAAAAAAATCTGCCATATTTGTATTACATTAAAGATGAACAGTATGGCAAACACATTGTTTAGAAGTTGTAAGGAACCAACGTTTAAGTGACATCAGAGTGCCAATAACTTTTTTTATGTTGTCAGTCAATAAGTTTGATACCACAAATTTAACATCCACAGCAAGAAATTATAAAAGCTGGATACGCCTGTTCAAATCCAATGTATTTGTATAGCCCTTTTTACACGCAAGCATGTCACAGAGGGCTTCACATACGCCCATAGAAATGCCCCTCAACCAACCTAAACCCTCAAGGAAGACAAGGAAAAACTCCCAACAGGAGAAAAAATGGAAGAAACCTTGGGAGGAGCAGTTCAGAGAGGGATCCCCTCCTCCAGAGACGGTTGGTGAGAGAGAGGAGCAGTTATGGTGACGGAGGGCAAAGCATCCAACAAAATCATCCATGTTCAATGATCTTGCTCTCCGTCTCCCCTCAATGCTCAGTACTCCAATATTGCTCAGCCTCTCATCACTTACTGTTGTGCACAAATTATTTTTAATAAAGCGCAGAGAGCCGAGAAACTGCGCTCACAACTGGCACTGCTAACGGGCAAGGCTACAGCTATTAGAAACAAGCGGAAAAGCTGATACAACACTTCTTTGTAAGGTTCGAGAAAAGTGGTCAACTCCACAACACTGGACCATTCCCACATTGTGCTTTTCTCTGAACAACCTTCCTTGCCTGATGCAGCTCATGTTTGAGATCCTCAAGATCACATTCATACAGGCTTGCCAAACCTAAAACCGTTTCCTCTGACAAAAAGCTCTTATTTTTGGGGTTCAGTGCTTGTATAGCCCTGGTTTTGCTGAAACGCCTCTTCATCTCTGCATTTAGGGTGATCCAATAGGGTAAAATACACCCTTCCTAAATGTATCTGTGTCCCCTTCCTTGCACCTACATTGTCCTATAGTGGACTCTACAAGAAATCCACCAAGTCTTAAGCTCCTTCTTTGCAAACGTTTCTCAACAGCCTCAACTGCAAAATTACACTGCTTTGCTATGTCCACAGTGTTGCCAAAGCTCATCAAGATTCATTCCTCTCTGTATCCCTCTAAAGTGTCCTGTAGTGCCTGGATCAGGTCCACGGCCCTTGCTAGATCAAGTGATGGCGCTTGAAGCATGTCAGAGTAACTTGGTGTCCCCAAGAATCTTTCTAAAGACTGCAAGTGTTCCAATATATGTGAGGTCTATTTGAGTAAGTAGGCCTCGTGCCTCCACAGATCTTTCCGCACCGTTCTCCACTTCTATCTCATGAAGTACACGTAGTACAGCTGGTAGTCTGTCCACGAGGTTCTTGCATGCCTGGTGCCTACATGTCCACCTAGTATCACTGAGTCTCTGTAGCTCAATTTGTTTTAGGTCTTTTGTTTCATCAGCAATGACTTTCCTTAACTTCCCTGATTATATCTTCACGTACCATATCTGACAGGCATTCCGATATTTCATTTTGAATGGTGCTACTGGTATATTTTGCATTTCCTGTTGCTTTCCTTTTTTTCCAATCAGTGGATTGTGTTTAGAAATCAGTTCCATTATTTCTAAAAAGTTCCCTGTTTTGTGATGCATCTGTCTCAATGTCCCCTTTGTGAAATATTTAGCATGGCTGTAAGAAGCAGCACTTCAGCAACAGTTTTAATATAGGTGCGGTTTTCTTCAGCCTTTTTTATATGCTAAGGCATATATGGCATGTCTAAGGCATCTTGCACAGACATTTCTCAGATTGTTCTTATGTTCACCCCAGGCGAACATGGCATTGACATGACCTTCAAATTTCTCATGCAACCTTAACCCCCCATCCTTATACAGTGCCTTCTTCCAATTGGAGTATCCTCCTTGTGATGTGAATGGTGTTTGAGGAGAATTAGGGAAGGAAAAGTGTCTACATGCAAAACAATATGCTGAGTCTGTACTTTGTGAATATTCAATCCATTTGTGCTGTGAACACCAACTCTCGTTAAAGGCCCTCTTCCTGCCGCCCTGCGCAGTTCGAGGAAATGCCTTCATTTGCGGCTGTTCTGGCCCATCTGCCAGACACTTGGCTATATCTGTGAGGGTAATAGAGATTCAGCTTTAAAAACTACCTGTGATACATGGTTGTTAATTTATATTAATGCTCAATTCCTTATCAAAAAATGTTGCAACTACATCTGTGTCTCATATGGTCACACACTTGGTCATCAATAATGTTTGTTCAGGCTTTTGTTATCAACCTTCATGTAAGATTAAAGGTTAAAAACCTTGTGGTTGGGACGGTGTGGGGTGTGCTCAATAGAATAGAATACACAATAGAATATTACATAATGGAATCAAAAAGTTCTATATTAGTTTTGTTTTTTGTATAAATTTTTTAGGGGATGTAAATTCTACACCATTTTAAGTAGAAGTTGATTTTATTTTAGGGTTTTACAAAAATACTAGCTTCATTAAGTTAAATGTATTAAGCTGAAGATATCTTTTTACTTTTTTTACTTAGTTATTTTTGTCAACAAAAAAATGGTGTGCAGCTCTAGCCAAAGACATTTTTCATTGGTCCTATTGCCTGTATCTGTCTGTCGATCCCTGAATAAATAATAATGCATTTTTCTCAGTTAACGTTACTTAGTCAAGTCACAAAATAATGTATTTTCTAAAGCTGAAATGTTGTCTATATGCCTATTATCTTGATATAGATAGTACATTTGGTTGTATAAACATGTCCTTTGGCCACGGTTTATGTAATTCAGTGTTTCCCAACCTTTTTTGCCATGGCACAATTTTGAGTAAAAAATTGTAAAAGAATCCCAAGCACACCAGTATATAAAAATATAATAAAATTGCACAAACATGCATTGCTTCAAATGACATATAAATCATGATATTAGGCTATATTAAAAATAGTACTCACATTTAATGTGAAACTTGAGCTAAAGTCAGGTAGCAACACAATAGAGTGGGGCTAGCTCAATCTTAACTTAGCATCCTAGCTTTACACATTTAACGCGACACATGCCAAACTTCAGTTAACTTTCCTATGTCGTTGTTCTTCTTTTCTTTCAACGTCTGAATAAAACTCCTTTCTCTGACCGTTTTTCCGCCTGCCATTTCTAACCAACCTGTGGTTGTGTGCTGTGGTTGTGCTAACCAACCACAGCACAACGTCGCTGTCTGTTTTCGCGCACTATTTACTCCGATATGACAACACGTCACGGCATCACAGCAAACGGGGATGAGTGCAGTGGCCACTTGCATACATAAAATGAATTATAAATAAATCAAAGCACTGTAAAATATTAGTTTTGGTTCAGAAAACTGCTAGTAAAGAATGAATACCAAGTCCAACTACCTATTACATTCCGACTCTGATCGAGTGGGATGGCCAATTACATTTTGGGGGTGGCCCGTGCCACCCCTGTGACCCGCCCCTGTCTCCGACGGTTGATTACAGACGTTATTACATTTTTTAATTAAGGCTACATGTGTTCATTTTGATCTGATTAGTGCTCACACATTAAAATGTTGTGATACATCTGTAGGCTGTTAAAATTGTATGATTTCTCACAGTTCAATATTAAGGTTCCCCGCACTGGGATGCGAACTCGAGTCTTCAGGCTTGCGTTACCAAGACGTTAGCGAACATCGCTTTAATCAACTACACAACCGAAATCCTTGTTGATGCGCTGGACGGTCTTTATACGATACGGTCTTTATATCAACTAAACTCGATTACACAGATTTTCTTTTTCTTAACATTTGTAATATGTAAGCCTATTGTGAATTGGGGAGACTTTATTATTAGTAATTATTATTACTGTTGACAATGTTGATGAATCATTAACATTTGTTTTAGGGGCACTTGTATAGAGTACCTTAGTCCTATCATGTTTACATTTACATTTATTCATTTAGCAGACGCTCTTATCCAAAGCGACTTACAGTAAGTACAGGGACATTCCCCCAAGGCAAGTAGGGTGAAGTCCCTTGCCCAAGGGCACAACGTCATCAGCCAGGAATTGAACTGGCAACCTTCAGATTACTAGCCTGATTTCCTAACTGCTCAGCCACCTGACTCCCATGTTACGTTTCATTTCAATAAAATAACAAAACACTAAATATGATGATGTAATTTTCATAAGTGAACGGATTTATTATTATTAAAATACAGATTAGGCTAAATAATAATTACAAATTGAAGAAACTTGAGCGGTGCCTGGAGTCATGTTGGTTACTAAATGTTAATGTTTGCTTATGCTCACGTCACGTTACCACAATCATGTTTAAGTTATTGGGGGATAACATCACAATGTTCCCATACTCTTGACTGCTTCCTTCCTCCAGTAGTATCCATATTATCTCTGCTCTTTTGCTAACAACTGTCTGCTTCTCTGGCAATGTGTGATTTGTCTTCAACAAGAAGCGGTGGCTTCGTTCCCTCTATGGCTCTGGTTCAGAAGAGCAGCAAAACTTCGAACCAGTTTGTGACGTTTGAAGCATTGAACGTCATCAATCACGTGGTTACCGTAATTTGATACAAGCTCCAAAACACTTTTTCGAAACTGCGTATTGGTTTTGCCACGCAAGCATCGATGTGTCAGTGCCATACGTCCCACCACTACTAAACAGTGTTTGCGTGTGTCTTCCAGGAAAGGAGGAAACAGCGAGAGCACAGACTGGAGGATCTACACGGAGCCATGTACACATGATGAGGACATGCACCAGAATGAGTCTGTCACATATCTATCACAGGGCCACATATAGGCCGAAAATAGATGAAGAATGTGTGCTGTGTGCGGTTTTTATGTCTGTAAATATGTGCTTTATATGCAGTCCATTGGAAAAGCATCTCTTTTGTCATAGCGTTTTAAATTATGTATGGTCACTATCATAGTGAAGTGAGCTCTCAGCTGATATGAACTTGATTGTCTTTGCCTTAAATTGGCATGTTACCCCTTCCCCTCATGATGCAATATAATGACCAAAAACTATTATGAAAATGCTGTAGGTGAACCCTTGACTTCTTGCCCTATCCCTTACCTAAGACAGTAAGTAGCTGCTTTGGTATATAAATCCTTTCTTGAGGTGGGTGAAGGAAAGTCAAATCCGTTTATCAAATGAGACCAAAGCAGTTATTTTGAGTACTGTAAGAACGCATACCAGGAGTTTTGTCAAAGCTTAAGACATTTAGCAAAAATGCAGTTTTCCATTTCTTCAAACATTAAAAAGAACGGTATGCAATGAGGCCTGTTGTATTTTCCAGGAAAGGGAAGGTAGAACAGGTGTGTTGTGCACAGCTTAGATGGGTTTAGAATGTACTGTATGAAGGGACGAGTTAGGGTTTCATGCAATTCTTAATTCTGCTTTGCCGTCACAGATTCCGAACAGCTGTGCTCATTTCATATGCCCATCTGCCTTGACCTGTCAGAAAGATTCACATTCAGTTCAAAGACCAATTCATTTGCTTATAGTTCATTAATTTTATTTCATATTTGAATATAAATCTCTGACAAAAGAAAATAACTAAATGATAGACAAATCATACATATTTACATACGGAATTTATAAAAGAAAACAAAAAATATTCTCTGCATTGCCTTTTACTGTATGGGAGTCATTGGCATACCCATTTGAGGAAATTGAGTAAAATACATATTTTACATTTGTCAAAGATTAAAAATTAGCACACACCTTTCTAGACATTTTGTCTGCTTGCGTATTTCAATAATTCAAGACATTTTCCAACATACAGGCTGTCCTCAGAAACTGGTATTCTCTCACTCTCGTGTATCCACACATACAGTAGCTACACAATTTGAAATAAGTGCAGGATTCTGGAACAAAAACACTTGGAAATGCCATCTTTTGCCTGTTGACCATGAGAACAGTAGTCTTAACCCCGTGTACATTTTTCATGGAAGCTGCCGGTTGAAGTCTCTAACCTTGATACTACATTACAGTAACGTGACATTTTTTTTATATGGTTCTTTGAGAGAAAAAAATTAATAAAACATTGTCTGACCTATGATAGCAACAAAAACCAAAATAACTCAAGGAAGCTATCTGACCCACATGGTTTTAGCATGTGAAACAACCAAAATACAGATTGCTTTTTCTCTTACGGCTTTTCTGTTGTATGGAAAGAGAAACCGTTTAAATTCTGAATCCGAGTGGATTCCAGTCTTTTTTTGGCAAAAGTCATCGGAAATTCCATTCCCACGTCTGCGCGGAACTACTTCAAATTCATTCAAACGTGGAGGTAGCTGACAAGACATGTTTTGGTGGCTTATAAACCATCCAGTGGTTGAACAGAATAAAAATAATCAATAATGACATCATATGGTATAAAGCTGTGATGATGATTCTGCCATTAGGTACCTCTGAAGGTCACTGATCTAAGAGCTTACAGAAGAGAGCCAATGGGAGCACAGCGTTCAAGCAGCTCACCTGAATCCAACGACCAGCATTCACCTCTAAGTGGTACTACAGTTTAGTTCTATTCTGTGACCTAGGGATATTTGGTAGTCAGTAACTTGCTTGTTGTGTTTTGAACCATACTGTTGTTAAGATATTTGGCAATGCAAAATACTTTTTCATTTATCATTCATTTGTTTACAGATCACACGTCTTTGCAACAAATAGATTTCAACTGGTTCAGAACATCAGGTTAATTGCACAAGGTCTCCATGCATCCTCTTTAGTTTCACTCTTGATGCAAACATCAAGTGTCTCGCGAAAACACATATCGACAGACTGTACTGTAGGATTCTGTTGACGAGATAACATTGCCTGTGATGTTCTAATAAGGCTTCCAACAGACCAGCCTGGAATCAATACCACAGACCCCACCCCGTCTATCAATGACGGGAGGCCCATACTGTCTCAACGGTTATAGTAAACAAAAGCCTGTGTTCCACGTCAGCATCAAAAAGCACTTTTCAAACACACCTTGGTAAGGCGCAGGCATAACTCCACCACTTTGGAGTGTATACTGCCCAAGAAATGGCAGCTATTGCACCAACAAAAACTTGTAACTAACAAAAACTTACCCAAACTGAAATGTAACCTGTGGCAGCAGATGGCACTGAAGGGAGCAACTTAATAAAGGTAGGAAATGGGAAATGCAGTGAGAGTGTTTGAAATGCAGAGATAAATACAATGTATAATATGTTCTCAAGAGTATAATGTATGTAATGGCTAAAATACAGCGATTATACTTTAAACACAAACTCGTATCACTTGCCCTCAAAAGGCAGTTATTCGGGCAGATATTTTGCACAAATAAACGTTGTCAATTTTCTTGTAAATAACAAGGATTTCCCAAATCAGGTCATTCATACTTGATTGATAAAGAAAAGGTGAGCGCACAAAAACTTTTCCGATACATAACAGTATACTTCTATCTATGGTATCACTTCTCAAACATTCAATAGTTTCTACTAACAATGCTTTAACATTGGCTGAGTACACACAAAAACCAACTCAGACCAAGTCGCTTGAAAGAACTTATTCTCTTGATGGAGGTGTGGCGTGCAGACAGGTGCATCAAAATGGCATGAGAGGGCGGGCCACACCCAGCACCCAGTAGAGAAAGTTTGTGTCAAATGTGGCAGAAATCAAAACATTATTTGTGGTTTGACAAGAGACCCTTGTTCGTTCTTCCATATGCGTTAGAGAACACTGGCAGGCTCCCGTAGCCTCAATGATGAGACAAACATCTCCTATTTTCAGTATATAGAAGATTACCGAAGGCCATGTGTGCCAACAGCCGTCTTAAAAAACATTCGAAGCACCGATACTCCCCCTTCCACACATTCAGCCTTCGTTAAAGTGTTCCTACGAGAAACTGGAAGGAGACTTGACCGTAGTGGACTACCGGACGGCTTGCAACGACACAAAAACCAATATAGCAATACAGACACATAACCCTAGTGTGTCAACCTTAGATATCCACGTCTCTCCCTGTGCCATCTTGACCCCCCTTCCCCTCCCCCCCACAATGCCTGTTACTTAGTAACTCTGGAATGAGAGCTGCCGCTCTCTCTTGGTGGTTTCCCCTGGGAAGGAGCTACAACATGGCTATGCTCTCCGGGGTGCAGTTAAGATGGGTGGATGTGCTGCTGCCTCCAGGGGACTTGAGGCCTTTGGAACCCCCGCCTAGGGTCCCCGCCATGGATCCCGGGCCCATCATCACCCCCGAGCCGTGGTGGTGAAGCTGCTGCAGGCCCGCCATCATAGTGTCGTGGGTAACCGTGCCAAACTCATAGGTGAAGGTGCCGTAGAAGACCAGAATGTCCACGGTGAAGACCCACTCACAGATGGCTGCAGCATGCTGGAGCACAAAGCTCTCATGGATGAAGAAGATGCCACCTGAGAAGGCAGAGTTAAGGAGCACAGCGTGATGGAGCACCAGACTCCATGCTTTTACGGGCTGTATAGTCGATTGTGACAGAATGAGGGTTTTTACACATTTGAGGGGAGCACGCTTAATCAGTAACGTTCGGAATTGACTAGGCTTTGTCCGGCCAGGCTGAAATGAGAACATCTGTTTCTCCGGCCTCATTCCCTTCCAACTACAGGATCAGCCATATCTCCGAAGGGCTGACTACAAACAAACTCATCTTATTTATGATCCACTCAGACCAGTGTTTGTTTTGTCAACACCAGCTTTGACTCTGTTTCTCTGACAACCTTTTATTTCAAGACTAAATTATAACAACGTAAATTTTACGACGAGATTACGCTAATCTCTGAAGAGACCAGACGAAATAGCTGTTTCTGTTCAGGCAGTCAACCTAAATCTGAGTGTTTATGTTTTCCTTTTCAACCAATCATTTACATGCATAAATCTGCAAGTGCAAGTACAAATTCTCACTGCCTCCATGCATCTTTCTCATTTCTTCCCTGCTGGGTGCATGTTTGAGCAAATGTCGGCGTCCAGTATTACTAATGTGAATAAGTTAAACCTTGTCAGAGCCTACTAATAAATCTAGCTAGTTTAAACAGCACTAGCTGAAACCATTAGCTGGCCTCTAAAATAGTCGTCATCTTCACCAGCAGCCTGTCAGCTGGAAAGAAATAAGAAACGATCTGTGGACACATATTTCTCTTCTATTAAAACCGATGGAAAGACGGAGTATTTGCATGCCTTATCGATTCAAGATGGGCAGAAAAAACACTATGACTAAACACATGGTTCAGATTATGCTAACTTCTCAAGAGAATTTGTACCGCCAGGAGAAATATCCTTCAGAAAAATCCATTATCATGAAAATGATGACTAAAACATTGCCTCACTGAGCACCACAGTTACAACTTTGACTTTAAAACTACAATAATGTGACTTTCAACCACTACAATTTTCAATAAGCGACTGAGACTTAAACTAAATCCTGAAACATTTCAATTATATTTCAACAACATTTCAAATGTAATTAACACAGACCCCAAGAACCTTATTCTGACAGCCAGTCTCTATACCTCCCCTCATTTCTATGGTCTGCCCTTCCTTTATAGACCCCCCCCCCCTTCCTGTATCTGTAGGAATTCTGCAACTCATCACTATACTCCATCTGAAAGCAATATCGCCTCCCCAGATGGGTGGCTGGGCATTCACGGCAGGGGAGGCAACACTCGACAAGTCTAGTTGTACTACACTCACAAAGCATGTCACATCAGTCCCCTTTTATTAACAACAGAAGTCATAATAACCTAGTGACTTGACCTAAGGGAGGGGGGTCTCCCTCTCATGAACCCCCCCCCTCAGGTCGTCGTGGTGAGGATACTGAGGACGAGGGAGACCAGGGCCCCGGCGGCCAGCGCCACACGCACGTGGGCCATCCAGTAGTCGAGGGCGGTGACGGCCACGCGGTAGGTGAGCACGCACTGCAGGCACACAAAGAGAAGCCCCGCGGGGAACGCCACGCCCGCTCCCACATAGTGGAGGGACTTGGCATGGTCCACCTGCCCGGGAAGACAGACACGTACAGTACATACAGCTTCAGGAGGAGCTGCCACAGGAGACGGGAATACCAGGGTGAATTTCAGAAGTATGTGAGTTGTAGCAATTGGTACACATGGCTTCAGGGCATATTTGGGCCTGACCCAAATATGCCCTGTAGTAGGTGTCTGAAGAAGCAGAAAGTTACCTGGAAGTTTCCCACCATTACCAGTCCCACAGCGTTGGTGCAGCCAGACACTAGGGCACTGGTGTTTACCCAGCTGCCGTGGCTGTGCTCTATCACCTGGGCATAGCGCAGAAGGCACACCATCACCACTAGAGAGAGATAGAGAGAGAGAGAGAGAGAGGGGGGGGGGGGGGGATGGAGAATGGGAGGGAGAGACAGAGATGGAGAGACAGGATGGGAGCAGAGGGATGGAATGAAGACGTAGAAAACGTAGACCAGAGTAGAAAAGGGGTGAAGAAGTGGGGATAAATAAGACAGACAGAAAAGGAGGAAGGTCGTAGGGGGAAGGGAGTGGAGGAAAGGCCACATTCATTATTGATAAGAAACCGAAGCGCAGGCTATTTAAAGCCCTCGTGGTACTTTACCCCACTCGTGGACCCAGTCTGCTGGCTAGTGGCTAGCTAAGCCCCACTACTTCAAAACAGTATCCTACATACAAACAGAATTTGAGACTCTCTGGACTCCAGTAAATGAGAAGACTCAACTAGGAGATCTCAAGGATAAAGCCAAAACGTACTATATAGAGAGTCAGGTGGCTGAGCGGTTAGGGAATCGGGCTAGTAATCAGAAGGTTGCTGGTTCGATTCCGGCTGAGCCAAATGACGCTGTGTCCTTGGGCAAGGCACTTCACCCTACTTGCCTCGGGGGAATGTCCCTGTACTTACTGTAAGTCGCTCTGGATAAGAGCGTCTGCTAAATGACTAAATGTAAATGTAAATATATTGAGAAAGTTCAGGTGGTGGTGGCACAACCGGTTCTCAATCACTCGACACAATGTCTCGGTTCATTGTCGAACAAACGAGCCAGTCGAAACCCTGTCAGGCCACTCCTCAGTGTCATCACTGAATGGCGGTGTGAGGAATGATGAAGGCCTTACCCATGAAGGCTCCGACGTTCCCAATCAAGCTGAACAGGCAGCTCTCTGGTGGGAAGGAGCCACACTTACTGCAGGGCAACATGAGAGAGAGAAGGACACAGGATCAAGGAGTGAAACAAGAAACCACAGGCATTTCAGTCATGACAACGACAGGTTTTGACATTGGCAGAGTAGATATAACCTGTTAATGACATTGAAAACACTATGCAGATGTTTTTTTAATGCTCTCAGAATCTCTTGATGCATTTCTAAAGCTGCAATATTTGTCAAGACACCTACTCATTGTATGAATGACAGATGACTGTTGCATCTTACAATGCATACAGTAACACACAATAGCATTTTGCCCCCCCCCCCCCCCCCACCCTTGCAGGTTTTAACAATAGCAGTTCATGCAGCATGTGGGTTAACGATTCCAGTGGCTCTGCAACATCAAGTGTTAATTCACTGTGGGACAATCACTCTCTGTGTTGCAGATGGGCAGACAGACGTTTGTGAAGACAGAGGTAGAGAGACAGGGAGGTGGAGTGGAAGGTGACCTGATAAGGGGGATATCCTGTATGGTGCAGCATGTCTTTGGGAAGCCTGGTCGAGGTATCTCCTCTGTGCATGTCACATTGTAAGACCTGCACACAACACAGAAAATACATCAATTTAGCACCTAAAAAAATTGAAACAACTGAAAAACCCAGTTGATTTATAGGTGGTTAGTTTCCGGCAAACTATATACTCAATGAATATTTCTCATGAAATTGTTTATCTGACAGCCCTTACCAGTTCTCAACAGGACAAACATGATGGTTCATAACAGCCATGGCATAGCTGTGGAGTTCAAAAGAACATCAAAACATCAAGTAAATTCTCTGTCCCTTGACACCCCACTTCAGAACAGTCTGTAAGGTCCTGAAATCCTTTCTCAGTATCTCAATGGACATGCTGTTTAGACGACAGTTTGCATACTCACACTATCCATATTCCAGTGATGGAGAAGGCAGAGAGGCTGACAGGCAGGACAATCCAGGCAGTCATTGGGCTGGCAGTGTGCTGGCGTTATCCAAAGCATGAGGGAGAGGAGGGCTCCAGGCGGGAGAAGCAAGACAACAGGGGGGCTAGGTGGGGGACACTAACAGGCAGGGACACACACAAGGGGGGGGCATGAGAGGAGGACGGGGAGGGTGGCGCAAGGCTTCAGCTGCAGCAAGCACCGCAAACTGGCAGCTTGGGTAGAGAGGAGATACCGAGCAGAGGGGTGAGGTGGAGACAGGACACAAGACCGAAAAAGGGAGAAAGTCATTAGTATGTTGTGTTCTGTTACCTGTTCAAAGTATTGACAGTCTGTAGGCTATATGTGGGCTGAGATACTTTTCATACCACAATAGCACTGAGG
The DNA here is from genome assembly GCA_023658055.1 of Thaleichthys pacificus. Classification (NCBI taxonomy): domain Eukaryota; kingdom Metazoa; phylum Chordata; class Actinopteri; order Osmeriformes; family Osmeridae; genus Thaleichthys; species Thaleichthys pacificus. The sequence continues at coordinate 1,237,607 of CM042864.1, read as the reverse complement.
CGACATGAGCAGTATCATTTAGCAAAGTGTGCAGTTACATCTGACCTTCAGTCAAAGAGATTACAGTGAACAGAGACTGACCTGTTAATGAAAAGAACACTGTAAACTCCAATTAAAAGGTGCTCTTATTGTCCAGTGAGGCTTACTGTCCTATTGCACACGTTTGCACGTGCACTTTATGTAGAAATATGTCAAATGTGAGGGTCTTATTTAGTTCTGTGTAGTCTCATGTAGTTCTGTGTTGTTTTATGTAGCTCCATGGTCCTGGAGGAACGTTTCACATATGATTGAAATTATTATAAAAGCCACTTGAACTTGACAAATAAGCAAAAGGCTAACCTAGTTTAACTAGCCAGGGAACATTACAGGGATATGTTCCCACTTTTCTAAGTGTTGTGACTATTTCCATGCAAAACGTGAGAAATAGAGAAGTGACAGTGATTTTGTGGAAATGACTCAGTCACTCTTAATACACCGCTAACCTTTCTTTGATGTAAATGTTTCACGTTTCAATGTGGAAAACATTACTTCAATACATGTCACTATATTGATTGACTGATTCGGTTTCAATAGATATAAAGTAAAGTCTAAACAAACAGAGTGTATTATTCAGATTAATCATGTTGGCTACAGCACATTATGATGTATGACAATGATCCATAAACCAAAGTACCAGCGAGACCATATACTGCCTTTACGCCACAGTAGCTACCATCTATTTGTTTCAGTCATTCCCTACCTAGATAGTCTACCCATCTGTGGTGGCGACGGCCGAGTCAACACTCAGATTAACATTACTAAATAGCATTTTCCCCCTAACAGCAGTATTGCAAACACTAGGCTAACAGCAGTGGTCGTGGGGAATAGCTGACTGACTCCATTCAAATTGAAATCCAGTCTGTCACAAACTGAGCCTTGTTTACATAGCTGCTGTGTTGGTCCCGCTGGCTTGTTAGGTATTTAGCAAGCTCTTATTTACTTATAGCTAACTAGCTGTAAGTAATGATAACGCTCTTGTACAGTTAGATCATCATAAACCGTATGAAAACGCAGCCATATGCATCTAGCAATCCAGCTAGCTAGCTGAACTACATTCAACGTGGGTACTGTAGCTAGCTCTGTAGACCATCTTAACTGCAGCAGTAAATGTGTTATTAACTAACTAAAGCTAAACTAGGCATAGCAGTTGTTTATACTTAGTATGGCTGCAGGCGGGCTACGTTAATGTGTTAAACTAGTTAAGAGCAAGGCTAGTTACTGTAGGCTCCCCTTTCAACAAGCTAATGTTAGCTAGCTAATTGAAGCAAACGAACAAAAGAGATGGAAAGGCTTCCCATCTGTCTGGCTTTGACACCCAGCCGCATGACAGCTGTGGACACATTACATGCCAGTTAAACGTTTATATGAAATCTATATGAAACAAGACTTTCATCACTTTTTTACGTACCCCTAATCCTGATGCACCAGCCTCACGAACCTCAACAACCTTGATTTCCCTTTAAAACTAGCCTTTCCTTCAGGCCCCACACAGTTTTGCTAGCCACTCATGCGTTAGCACTGTACTTGTAGTTTATTTGTGGGAATACTAGCATTGCATCGATAGATTACGTTCTTACTAAATACTACATCACCCAGCCAGTCAAAACTGGGTCCGAGCGACTGAAGCGCAAACCGTCCAATGAAAAGTTTTTGTTTCAAGGCAGATGAAATAAAATATAATTTGACTAACTATACAAAACTTTATAGCTACTGTAGGTAGGCTATCATTTAAAATCATGTCAGGCTTTCTTATGATAGGAACACACCACATGATAATCGGGCCGATTTCCCCCCTTACGACAAAATGTCCCGATTATCTTGATGGTTCTACAGATTATTTTATCAGATTTTCCCTTGGTGTGAGGTGTGTTGAGTGAACCTGCTCGGAAGAAAGTCGGAGCCGCCCCGATCGCGAATCGTAAATATTCAATAATCCTGATGTGTGGGGGGAGCAAAACGGCTAAATATAGGATTTTTTTGTCCTCACGTTTGTGGTCTCTCAAAATTAGAAAATCTTATAACATTTAAAAAATATTTTAGTGTGTACCCACTACCCAGCATGTAAATATTCAATATTTACGATTCGCGATCGAGGCGGCTCCGACTTTCTTCCGAGCAGGTTCGGTCACTCTTAACACACCTCACACCAAGGGAAAATCTGATAAAATAATCTGTAGAACCATCAATCGGGACATTACATAGGATTGTCCGAAGGGGGTAAATCGGCCCGATTATCCTGTGGTGTGTTCCCAGCATAAGAAAGCCAAGCCATGCCTGATATGATTTTAAATGATAGCCTACCTAAACAGGTACAGTAGCTATAAAGTTTTGTATAGTTAGTCAAATTATATTTTATTTCATCTGCCTTACAAAAACTTTCAACAAAGATATCCTATACGAGGAAAAGTAAAAAAGGATGATAAAGGAAGGGAAAACGTTCGTTTTTTGCGTACACTTAGGTTTGTATGGAATGCCGTGTTAGTCAAAATTAAATAAATAAATAGGTCAATAAATAGATAAATACACAAATAAATAAATATGGCTTTGAAATAAACCCTGAAATTACAAAAATATGGCAAATATATAAATATAGCATCATATAATTATATAGCTGAATCCATTTACCTACATCAATAAATAGGCTACATTTACTTATTTCAAAATGACGTTTTTGCAAAGATGACATTTATTTCATGGGACTTTTATTTCCTAATAACACATTAATTTATTTTTTGACACTTTTATTTCCTAACGCCACATATATTTCCGAACACATTTATTTCTGTGCTGTATTTAGTTCCAATCCAACATGCAAGCGAGAGGGGCGTGGTTATCTTCAGACCAAAGCAGCTGAACAAGATCAAAGGCAGACAGGGACACCTAGATTCGAGAGATGATGGAAGTCATAAGTAGTGTTCGAGATGGCATGCTGGCCATGCCTTAGTAGATCAAATTGATCAGCATGGCTTGTCAGGGGATATCATTTTGACCACACATTTAAGATTTTGTAGAGGTAGCCTACTTGGGCAGGTAAGTGCTCTACAGAACATAGATATGGATCAGTTTTAAACAGTTTGAGACTTATCGAGCACCGTGTTCCTGTCCATGTACAGATAGTATGGGGGGTGATTAGTGCCAGGTAATGTTAGCTAACAAAGCTAGCAACCGTCACTACGCCTAACAAGGGAGACCTGAAGTGAAGCCAGACCATTCAAGACATTACCCATACCTTTGGATTTACTGCTTCAAATTGAAAAGTTAGGCGATCTTTCGATTGAAGTCAAGTTTCTTAAGATTTAAGAAACTTTAAGGCTTGTCAATATTGGCAATGAAAAGTTGCAACTAACTAAGATGTGTTCAGACCAAGACCCATTCAACACGGTACACAATACCCAAACCCAGATATTATAATTTATGTAATTCTTCAATATTAAATCAAACCACTACCACCCGACTCGTTAATGACCAGTCGGTGATGAAAGGGGTTTGGCTGTTCAGTTCTCTTCCAATACAGCCCAACACTAACTAGCTGAAATAGCCACACTGATGATGTCCTTTTATTATTTTTCCATTGATAGCTAGCCAGCCACTTAGCCTACAGTTGCCGACTTGAGACCGGTTATAGCTAGCTAACATACCACCTAATGGAAGACGTGGCAGGTGGCAAAAACATAAATATGATTGTTGGTCTGTTGCTATACAATGCAAGCTATTCAAGCTCATGTAGAAAATGAGCTTTCAGCCACGTATTTATTAACTACCTTGGCATTCACGCAACATTTTTTTGGGGGTTCATCAAAAACAACTGGTACAGTGGGCACACCAGACAATACCCGAATGTAGGCTAATCACGTATTTGGGGTTGTCTCGAGGCAATAGCCATATTTACCACAATACCACAGTCCCTTGAAACAACATCTTACAAATTAATTCTTAGATCGTCGCTGTTAACCCAGACAATACAATCAAAATGCGCTTAACCCTTTGATACACAGCAGCAAAAGGAAGAAACTCTTTAGCCCCATGGCTTTCTACACTTGCCGTTTTGCACACGAACACGGTGCTCGATAAGTCTCAAACTATTTAAGACTTTGTGATCAATGTCTATGTTCTGCAGAGCACTTATCTGCCCAAGTACCTCTACAAAATCTTCAATGATGCCAAAATGATATCCTCTGACAAGCCATGCTTGCCATCTCTAACACTACTTATGTCTTCCATCATCTCTCGAATCTAGGTGTCCCTGGTGTGCCTTCGATCTTGTGCAGCTGCTTTGGTCTGAAGATAACCACGCCCCTCTCGTTGCATGGTTGGATTACAGCACAGAAATAAATGTGGTGTTCGGAAATATATGTGGCGTTAGGAAATAAAAGTTTAAAAAAAATAATAATAATAAATGTCATCTTTACAAAAACATAATTTTGAAATAAGTAAATGTATTTATTTATTGATGTAGGTAAATGGATTCAGCTATATAATTATATGAAGCTATATGTATATATTTATTGCCATCTTTTTTAATTTCAGGGTTTATTTCATAGCCATATTTATTTATTTGTGTAGGCCTATTTATCTATTTATTTACTTTTGACTAACACGGCATTCCATAGGTTTGAGACTTTGACACAGAATTTGAGACTCTCTGTAATGTGGGACACCTAAACTCCAGAGAGTTTTCTTCCCTGCTATGACAATGTCAAGTCCACAGAACTTTTACCCTATGTTTAGCATGGATGTTATGTGACTGAAATCACAAAACGTGATTGGTGTGGTGTCACAGAAAGGGTCAGGGCACTAGTCAATCAGGAAGCTCCGATGAGAAAATGCATGCAAAAAAAAATCCAAAATTACCCAAATTATGTGTAGGCTACCTGTAGGCCTACTCCACAGTTAGAATTTGCCTACTTTGTTGTTTTTTGGGGTCTGTAACAATAATGGTCCGTGTACAAATAAATTATGCACAAATAAAATCACTTTCACAGTAAAACATATTTGCAGAGGTTGATGTGTTTTTCCACTTAATGTTGTGAATCTCAAAAATGTAAGCTCTTTGTTGGTTGCAATGGATAAAAGCTTGCATAACTGGTTCACAACATCTTGTTCAAATATGCAGCTCTTTTTCGTGAGCCGGCTCGTTTGACTCAGCTCACTGAAAAGAGCCGTCTCTTTTGGCTCCCAAACGGCTCTTTAAATAATAAATGTTTTAACGATGACTTTGACAGGTGTGAAAGCAATTCTAATTAAATTATTAAACTCTATTACTCTACCTTAACCACAATGTCTTAAAAAATTCAATGATTTGTTATGGCTCTGCTCCGAGTTTCGACTACTGGTCTGACTGTGTGAGTTGGCTCGGCCCTCCCTCATGCAGTATAATTGGTTGACACCGCGTGTATGATTGACAGGAACAGAATGTGAGGCTGATCAGATCAGACAGTCGAACGACCCATCACTAGAAAGTATGAAGGTGAGGCTACAGCAGAATGTCTTAGCTCAAACTCGTCTGACGTCTGTGGAAGAACGACTCTTATGATTTACAGGTGGGCTAACTCTTGACACAAAAGTTAGTTAATTCCTTGAGACATTCAAATATTCAAATATTTACATTTGACCTAAGTATATTTGGCAGAAATAGCCTATGTAGAAGCCATACAAAAACTGGGGATGCCAATGTGATTTTTAATTATTATTTTTATCGCTGTTACTTTCACTGCAGTTTGTATTTGGCTTTATTAGTTACCGGACTTGTTAAACCATGGGTGTCCTGCACCGTGGACGGTTGTGGGTGCTCATAGTATTTCTGCTGCGGATCCAAGTCTACTCCGAGCGCTGCAACAGCACAGACAATGGAGCTCAACCTTTCCTCAGCTTCACCGAAACTCCAACTCAACAAGTAGAGATGTCAGACCAAGGCCTTAAACCCCTGTATAAATTTGCCCATAGTTTCCTGGAGTCTGTACAGCCTAACCCTTTCCCAGAAGGTATGTAACAGTGTTTTGTTAACAATTGATATTATTCTCCCCATCAACAATCTATTCATACTTTAATGCCAATTTGTGTGCCTGTGTATCTGTGGCTCGATTCTCTCGAACTGAGCAGACACGGCAAGTTGAAATGTAGCAGGTGTGTTGCTCTGGACCAAAGGATGTGCGGTACATGCCGCGAGTTGTTTTGATAGAATTTTGCGTTAACAAAAAATAGGCCTAAATATGTACGCTGTCAGGGCCAACGTGCACGTCACATCAAAGGGTGTAGCCATGGATCTCGGGAATCGAGATCACCAATTGGCCTATACTCAGTGGCGGAACCAGACTTTTATATATGGGGTGGCCAAGGGGTGGCCAGGGCAACTTCAGGGAGTCCACAGACCAAGACTGAAAATGTGTGTGTAACCTTGGCCTGGCATCTAAGAAGTGTAAATTATTCATATGATTGCTGATGAGAAATAGAAATTCAAATTCACTTAAGCCTGAGTTCTTCAGTGTGGCCTAGTATGGTCCACTAGGGTTACTTTAATCAAATTCTACATTTACTATGAATAGACTGTGTCTCTACATCTGAATTGCAACTAATGTATTTCTTACACACACTGTACTGTAGGCTACTCACAAACTGGAGAGACTTTTGTCACTTTGTTTTCATGAATATATAATCTGGGTCTAACCAGGTTAGAGGTTAGAATCCTTCTTTTACATTAAAACATAACTATTAGTGTATACTCACACAAAAAATGCCATAGCCATCAACACAAGAACACTCATGAATCAACAACCAACATTTTAAAGTAAGGCTTAATCGGAAAAAAACTTTTGTGTAGGCTTACATGTGTGGCCTACAAACACAAGCTGAACTTGGCATGTGACTGACTGACTGCCTAGTATGCTCTGACCTTGTGCCTGTAGCCTCGGGGAGGGAGCTGCTTTGAGTTCTTGGGGTGGTGCAAGGACTGGTGTCTATTTCCACCTGATCCTGTTTGCTCAGCTTTTTGAAGAAGTCTGCTATGTCACCCTTTCTTTTAATGTTTGAAGTGAAAAAGTGAAGCAAAAAAGCAAAAAAATAACATGTAGGCCTACACATCCAATTACCCACATTTGAGTCCAATTTCAATCTTAAACATATCCCCATTATTATCTTCAATCAAAATACCAGCCTTTAAGTTACTAGATCATGGCTAGCCCTACTCTGAAATACGTATTTCAAACAGGCATTATACAGTAGCAAACAGGGTAGCTATCTGCCTGCAGTGTTAATCTTTTGTAACGTGAATAGATTGATAAGGCATCTCATCAAGGAATCTTAGCAGTTAAAGTACAAAAATAGTGTAGCGACCCACACAGAAAGACGTGTGTTAGGCTATATGTTAGGCTGTTCATCATTCGCTGTGAACGGGTGCCAATGCAAGAACTTCGCTAGCTGACTGGCATTGCACTATGGGGTCATTGCTGTAAAATATGGTTTAAAAGCGAACAATGACAGTGCATTATACTCTTTATTTCAGACATTGTGTCTAAGATCTTGAAGAATGAACAACAGAACATTTCTCAGGTAAAAAATAGTTCCCTGTGTTCCTTCTAACTCTTATCAAATACTAATTATTGCCCTTATGCTGATGCTGTTCAACTAAACTGTTGTAATGTAAAGTGCAATACAAATACAATTTATTATTATTATTATTAAACAGAATGAACAGACCTGAGTAATCAAGTTGTTGGACTTTTTCTCTTCCTTTAGATCTTTAACATTTTAAATAGGTGTTTAAAATGTAGGTTCCGTTTTAAATGTTTTTTTAATCATTGTCAGTGGACATCTACATAATCTTTATAAAATATATATTTTGTATATTTTCCTTGAGTGATGATTTTCCATCTCTGGCTATCACTGGAAATACTCCAGAATAAGTTTTAGCTCCTGAGGCAGAATTGATTGAGTGATTTGCATGTCGCTTTGGATTCAAGTGTCTGCTGAATTAATCAAACGTAAATGTAATGATTTGCAATGGAAGTTGTGAACAATCCCTTTTTTTCTTACCTTACAATCGGTCTAATCTGGATACATTTGGATTTAAGTAGCTTAAGTCAAATAATCCTTTCATCCAACAGCTGGTGCACTATGAGGCTGGGTACCTGGTGTGTTTGATCCTGGCAGTACTTTACCTGCTGCTCATGCCCATCGCTGGCGCTGTTCTAGCTTGGCGTCATTTCCATGGCAAGAAGGCAGAGACAAACACCCAGTCATCAAAGTCATCGTCCCGCTTTCATCAGGACATCGGTGTGGCTGTTTGCTTAAGTCTCACCACCCTCTTACTCCTGTGAGAAAGCATTGCACTGTCCGACAGACAGACAGGCACACAGAAACACTCGCACAAACACACAAATAGTTATTCTTAGTAGACAAATAGGGTTTACATTTGTATGTATGTGGGTGTTTGTACAGGGTAGCAGTCTTTCTGGCTTTCTCAGTAAACAGTACAGTGCGTGGGAACATGAGCCCAAGCCTGACCCAGCTGGACACCAATCTGAGGAGTGTGGAGGAATCTCTGAAATCTATTCCTCGGGTTTGGCCCTTTATAACACCCTGTTAGCTACATGTATAGTACATGCTCAATACAAAAAAAGCAAACATTAATAAAAATTGAGGTGTTGGCAAACTATTATTCTCTCCTGTTTGTAAATATAATGGCTTTCTTTTTCAGAAAATGCAAGTTGTCATGGAACAATATTCTATTCCCAATGCAGAAATCTCAACGGCAATCTACGGTACCCAATTTAAGGCTTGAATTTATAGCTCGAAGGTACTGTGGGTAAAATACTTATGCTGAATGAATGCTTTGCTTTCAGGTGCAAATGTCACCATCGGTGCAAACATCATCTCATCTGTCATTTTTGATGTTAACAAAGCACTCACTCAACTGTCTGTTTCTGTGGGAGGTATGTTCTTTGTCTGTCTTGTCAAACACAGTGCAGATTGAGGTCCAGACATGAAAAACAAGATATGTGAATAACACAGACTACAATCATTGTTATGTTGACATGCTGGCTTGGTTCAAGTTTTCCTTCAGTAACAGGGAGTGGCACTGCTTTGTCATCTGGAAGACTTTGCTTGCTATGATCACAAATGTGATCTACATGTTTTGTCCATCTTTAGTCGGTACTTGATGTTCCAACATTCTAATACTGCTGCTACAGTTTCAAATGTATAAAAGCTGGAGGTGAATCGGTGAATCTACTTTTCTACAGTACTCACTTTGTCCTTGTTCTCTGCTGCATGACATCCATTTTGCTTATCGTACCCACAGAGGCTATGAGCAGCATTGAGAACCTGCAGACAGTGCGCACCACTAAGCTGAACTTGCAGGCAAGACAAAGAAACATGCAGAGGGACCTCCAGGGACTCCGGAGAAGACTGCAGTCTCTGAAGAGTTGCTCTAGCTGTGATATACCAGACCCCAGCAACCTGGAGACAGATGCTGACTACACGCTGGTAGGCTGCCTCCTGGGTCCACAGGTTTAGTTTGTCTGTGGGAAACCAGTCAAATAAAATCTATGTTCTTTGTCATGGTAGATCCCGAGAATAGAGGACATACTGTATAAAATGCCCCCCACATCTGATCTTGAAGGCCTGGTCAGAGAGGCAAGTAAAAACAAAGTTTGGAGTGCATGTGATAATTATGACAGGTTCAAAAGGAAGTACTATCCTGCCTCTGTGCTAACAGAACAAATGTTTTCCAGGGCAACTCCAGCTTCAATAGCATTCCCCAGCTCTGCTCAGACCAGATGGCCCCCACTATGACAGGTAAGAGTGGCCCCTATGGCACAGACATACAGTATCTACTTCATGTCTTCATCGTGGCGTTTTAAACACGCTCTGTGAGTCATGCGCCAATAACCTACCTCCATGGTCTGTCTTTTGGCCTCTCACTGTCTGTTTCTTCTGCCTCAGCTCTCCTGTTGGAGCTCAACAGAAACCAGGAGTCTCTGAATAACAGCAGCCGTAGCTTCCCTTCCGTGCAGTCTCTAAGAGAAGGAGCTTCTGAGCTGAGGGCTGCTGTGAGACGTTACTCTGGATCTGTGGACTACTATGACTATGTCCGGTAACATCTCTGCGTAGAGTAGAGGGTTCATACTATCTTCCAGGACTTTTTTTTATCTCTTGACTTGAGATAAATACTGATACCATTAGTGTTTGAAAACACTGATACCATTGTAGTGTGTGTGTCTTTTTGCACATCACCCCAATTTAGATTATCTTCAGGATATCTAATAGAAAATATATTTGGATCTCTTCCTATCTCCTGCTATACTGTTTAGGTGGGTTTGTAATAGTAGAGTCATGTGGGTTGTCATTCTGTGGCTCCCCCTGCAGATGGGCAGTGGCAGTTACATTCTGCACTATAATGCTGGTCGTGGTGCTTCTGATGGTGGCTGCTGTTTGTCTGAGCCTGCCTGTCCTCTTCAACCCCACCATCTACGACACCCTCCCCCATGTCTGCCTGGAAAGCACTGCAATCAGCCTGTTCAGAGCGTAGGCATCACCTACCCACCTCACTACTTCTTCTCTGGTGGCTCTTCCCATCAACATACTTCACACGGTAACCGATTAAGCTTTCCCGTATTTCTTTCATATATTTCTTTGAATGCTTCCTTCCACTTTCCCACAGTTCTGTGGTGTTGAGCTTGGCGTTCTCCTGGCTCTTTGTCATTCTGGTGTTTGTCATGCTGTTCTTTGGGGGTAACATTCATGCCCTGGGCTGTCGGAGCTGGACCAACGGACAGCTGTTTAAGGTGAAGGCAAAATCTGATTGTATGGGCCCACCATGCCCAGTGTAAGAGCACATTATAGAGCATGTATAGAAAGCGAGGCCATCTGTAATCATACAAAGTGGTGGAGGCAGTTCTCAGCTATTATGTCCTGTGTCATCTACCAGACAATTAACATTAAACAAAGCACATTAAAGGGGGTTTGTCCAATAACTTTAATTTAATATAGTTCCTAGATCATGAGGATATTTTTAAAGGCTTCAACTACAGCACCTCTAATGCTACCCAGATCAACCCAAGCATCAGCAAGATCTACCAGTAAGCTGTCTAATTTCTCGAACAACAATTTACTCATATACTTATGAGATAAGATACAATCATCCATTGTATCTTTGTATTGTATCAACACATTGGGCCTTTTTATTCAAATGAAACTCATAGCTTGTTGTTTTACTTCTCCTTGCTTCAGAGGATGTGAGAGGGGGGAGTCATTGTTCCACAGCATGGACATGAATCAGTTATTTGACCTTGAGGACTTCTTGAATTCCACCAAGGTGTCATTTGTCATCTTTAAACCTACAGTTGCATTTGGACATAATCTTATTATTTACTCTTAAATCATTTGTGCTAAATGCCTCTTCCCACATTTGTTGTTGTTTATAGTATTTCACAGGATTCAGGAATGCTGCTCAGAACATGTCCATCAACGTGAATGACTTAAAGCTGATCCCTGACAAAGGGAAGCAAGGCCTAGTGGCCTTCAGCAAGATTGGGTTAGAAGACTTGGACTACGACAACCTGCTACTGCTGGTATTAATCTGAAGAACTAAATGTTTCTATGCTCTCCATCGAGTATGTGCATGACATGTTAAACATCTGTGTACATCTCTATCGATTTTACAGCTGAGCCGACCAGTCGTTAAAAGAGATCTTGCTGCTTTGGCCAACGAACTTGAAGAGAAGGCCGGACTTCCTGTATGTATCTGATCATTTTTGATGTTTAAATGAATGAAGTGAACCATGGATTGGCAGTTTCAATGTATCCAAAATGTGTCTTGTCAGGCTAACACAAAGATAAAAGAAGATTTAAAATCTGAGGCAGCAAGGAGCAGAGGTCTGGACGGCACTGTTGGGCAACAGATGACAGATGCAGTGAGTTGTCAAAAAAAAGGAATGGTGAACTTAAACTAAATTTGCCTTGTTTAAAACACAAATTCTTCTCTCACAGGGAAGCATGAGCACAAGTCTCAACGCCTTGAGGAACATCAGCAAAACCTACATGGTACACTTGAAGTATAGTGTTGTGTGTGTGTGTGTGTGTTTGTGTGTGTTTGTGTGTGTGTGTGTGTGTGAGAGAGAGAGAGAGAGAGAGAGAGAGAGAGAGAGAGAGAGAGAGAGAGAGAGAGAGAGAGAGAGAGAGAGAGAGAGAGAGAGAGAGAGAGAGAAAAAGAAAGAGCAAGAACAACAGAGAAAGAGGTTTTATAATTCTGCATGTAATGTGTCTTCCCCTCACGTAAGGTCAATGTGAACAAAACCTTGGAAAGCTTTAGCAAATCTGAAGTTGCCCTGTATACCAAGGTTCCTCTCATCGTATCAAACGTAAGACAGTAATTAACTACTTAACAACACAGCAATTATGAACAAATGTTATTGCTGTATAATGGTAACTTTAAATTATCTCTGAACTGCCACTAGTAGATTAAGAACACAAAGCCTCAGCATTGGTATAATTCTTATCTGAAAAAGGATCACATTTCCATGACAAGAAATAGCTTGCTGTGTCCTTCACTGGCAGATGTCTAAGTGTATCTTGGAGAAAAGTGAATACTACCTGCTTCACTACCTGGACTGGGCCCGTCAAGTGGTAAGTTCACAGTTAGAACAACAACTGAGCCAGACGGAATGCCTAGAATGTCACATGGAATGTACCTGTAATACATCTTGCTGGCTAAAAACACACAGTAATCATAGCTGCTTTTCATCTCGGTTTAGTCTTTGTAACACAACACACACAAGAAGACAAACCCTCATATACAAATGTATAACTTATTTTTGTTCTGGTTATTTTGAACAGTTAGTATGTGTTCTAGTATGACGTGCTCTATCCTACACATAACAAGCAAATGCCAAATCTGTATACATGTCCCTTCCTAGATCTTGAATGAGGTCCTGAGTTGTCATTGGCTTGCTGTGTCATTGGACAACGTGTACATGGCAGTATGTGTGAATGTATTAGATCCATGGGTAAGTTACATGTCTGCAGATCAAGGGACCAGGTTTAAATCCCTATTGTACTTCACTTTGTGTATGCTAAACGCATATGCTAAATGAATTTGTTGGGAATGTCACACTTCAGACATGGGTTTGAAGTTCCCTTTCAACACAACTCTGTCTCGATTTCTTCAGAATGCATTTTGGCTGTGTTTGGGATGGTGCTGTGCTTTTCTGGTCCCTGGAGTGATTTTCAGCCTCTATGTAGTCAGACGATTGAGGCCCACCCCACCATCTTGCACTGGGTAAGTCTACACTATCAGTGAGGTCAGGGTGAAATGACGGACCCTTTCACTTAACTCTGTTAGGATAACAGCAACAATACACTATTGCAATGTTTTTTGGCAAGCAACTTCATTGAACTAATTATTTGTTTTTGAGGGTTTCTCTCTGTTTTTGAAATTCAATTTATGTGTATCGAAATTTACAGTAAGGACACATTCAACTTGCCAGTGAAGAGCACAGAGAAGACTAAATCCAACATTTATTTGACCCTCAAATATATCCATAACATTAACATCTGTGACAAGAAAATCTAAGTCAGTTGAAAACATTTAAATTAGTCATTCATTTGTGGAACTTTATGTAGATTAACATGTGCATCTGTCCTGTGAATGTCTAATTAAACTTTTGAGCATTTATGAGTATGTCTATGTTTTGTTTCCAAAATGATTTTCAAAACCATCAGTTATTTTTTCATGCTCTTGAGACTTAAACTCCTCTAAGTGGAAATGTGTTTGGGTCGAGGCCCGGGTTCGATTATATGGGCGGTGCACATGTTTAAAGATGCTGTAAAGTGGAATTGAAAATTCGTTTTTAAGTTCATCACACCACAGAAGAATGTGTTGTTAACTACCCATCCAAATTCGACTGAAAAAACACTGACAAGTATGTTAAATTAGGCTTTGAAATTGTGAGAAAATCAGCAGTCTTCTCTGCCTGAGACTGGGGGGGCGTGTCGCCGAAGGAGCTGAAGCTCCGCCCCCTCGAATTTATTGAATTTAGCAACAACAGCAACACTAGCTATATCAATTGCAGATATCAGAACAGACCTACCTGCAGTCTCTGAGTGTTTTATGTGTTAATTCTTTGCATCATACCAGCTGAGTAACAGAATGCAACCGTCTGTGATCGTAGATAGTTCGCTGTAGATCGGTCGCTGTGACGTAGATAGGTTGGGTTTTTGCCCCGCCTATACAAAACCTGAGCTGAAAACGGGAGAGAAACTGGTCTCCACATTTCAGTGCGACAAAGTATTCGCGCTTTCCAAATATGTGCAATAATAATGCTTTCAGGAACTCATTAAATATACTGAGAAGCAAATCATGGAATTTGCTTTACAGCATCTTTAATGAATTTCACACGTTAGCCTACACAATAATTACATTATTACAGTTAAGTTCCAGTGAATCGAAATATCCACAAATAGGAGTGAAATGCTTTATATTTCTGCCGATCAGCTTGCAATTGAGAATCTTTTAGAATTAAGCAACTGTGGATTCAGGGAGGATCCAGATGTAAACATTTTATCAGATTACTCTACAGCCAGGTAACAGTGCTTTAAATGTAGGCTACAATCCGGCAAATATACTGACGGCTTTAGGGATCAGATATTTTGCTACATACAGCAATATAACAGCATCCGTGGATAAACCTGGAAGCTAGGTACTAATTTGGTACATCCAGCAGTGTGACCGCTCGCATGTGATGCTCCCCTCTGATTTTCCGCCATCTTCAACTTCCCATTGTTCATCAGGGCAGGCAACCGAAACTAGCCGTTCAGCTAGCTAACGTGAATCACATTAGCTTGTCGGTGGCATTGTTGTCACCTTCGGCAGTTTCTTTCGTAGCCCACGTCGAAACAGATTGTTTAACATAGGTACAACGCAATACACACACAGGACTGAAAAATGATGATGGACGATGACCAGCCCAAGACCCTGTAAGTAAAAGCTAGAGCTATCGACATTAGCTAGGTAGCTCGCGTGTGACTGTAGCATTGTACTCTACGTGTAGTATCAGGTCTTGCAATTTGCTAAAGATCGCATGCTAGTTTTTTTCAAAAGTTGTGTGTTCTTTATCTCTGCGGACTCCCATTAATAATGTATTATTAATACTGTATGTATTGTTAATCACAGAACCGTAGCTAGTTAGCTAACGATAACTAGCTGAATGGCCGCTAAAGTTTGCAGGCTAGCAAGGCTGTACTGTACACGGACGTTTTGGGTTAAGCCACACGTAGAATATACATTTTAAATCGCCCCCAGTCATTTGGAATGAATTTTACAGATGGGATTTTCGCCAACTAGACCTAGTTAAGCAGTTAGACTAATGCCTTTCATTTCTCATTGCTAGCTTGATTGCACTAACGGGGTTCGGTGAGTTTGTGAAATTGCGAGCAGGCTGGATTCCTATAGCTGTAGTCTGTAGGCCCCGTCCGATGGGTGCATGCATTGCAAGCAGCCACGTCAACGTTCAGCTAGCGATCTCCACAGGACATTGTAGTTGGCAAAATAAGCGCCTATTAATATCTCCCTAAGGTATAAATAAACGGCTGTCCACGAGTGCGCTATAACAAGTTTCCAGATAGCTTGATATTTTAGTCACCAAGCAATATGGATTGAAGTACCAATTGCAGAATGCAGTGCATATATGAGGCATAATATTTCGTTAAAAGGTTCAGGAGCCTTCAATTCTCCTCACATGTCTTCCTTTCTGCTCTAGGTATGTTGGGAACCTGTCAAGGGATGTTACTGAGCCTCTGATCCTCCAGGTTTTCACACAAATAGGACCTTGCAAGAGCTGTAAAATGATTGTTGACGTGAGTGTCCCTCTCCACTACATGTGCATTTGTTGTGTGTTTATACGTTTACAATGACTTGACTGTTAATATTTTATCATTACAATTCCCTACGTATTGTAACTGTTTGTTATGTGAGACTTTGTTGACCTGGCCATACTCATATTTACTCATTATATAATGTATCAACAGACGGCTGGGAACGACCCGTACTGTTTTGTAGAATTCTACGAACACAGGCATGCGGCTGCGTCCCTAGCTGCCATGAATGGACGTAAAATAATGGGTAAGGTAAGCTATCGTATCTAAAGGGTGAGTGGGGATGGGTGGGCTGTGGGTGGTGAATCTGAAATGTCTGACCAGCAGAATGACTGTTGACATCATTCTAAGTCAAGTGCAATAAGGTGTGCTGTCTTCTTATATGATGGTTCTTCCTATAGGTAAGTAGTTCCAATGTATGTATTTGCCCAGCTGCTTTATGCTTCATGAGGAATTCAGTGAATGCAATGAGATTAGGGCTACAGGAACAATTCTGATACTTTGCTTTTATCCTCAGAAGGTAATATAGAGCAGTCTGAGGAGTAATGTTAGTAAACCGATCTTTAAGTCCCATGTTTTCTTGGACTGTCTACTTATTTTGTCATGTCGCCTAGTTGCTAGCAATGTTTTTCAAATTTACTATTTACTAGCTAGTTATTTACTCAGACCAGCTCTCTAAGCATGTCACAATGTTCACTGGCCCATTTCTCTACCTCACACTCTAAAATGTAGCAAGTGTCATCTGAATCGTATAAACATACTCCATCTGCTTTGCTCTCTTCTCATTCTATCCAGGAGGTGAAGGTCAACTGGGCCACCACACCAACCAGTCAGAAAAAAGACACAAGCAGTAAGAATCGCATATATGGCGGAGGGGGTGTAAAGGTTTCACTGATAGCGGCCTGTTTCATATGTTTAGTCATTGTCGTGTCTCTTCTTCCTCCAGATCATTTCCATGTGTTTGTCGGTGACCTTAGCCCCGAAATCACCACAGACGACGTCAAAGCAGCATTTGGCCCATTTGGAAGGATATCGTAAGTATACCTCCACTGATGTATCCTCGTAATGATCATGTGTTCTGAAATCCTTGAGGCTGTGTTGCAGACTGTCTGAGTGAATGCTGTATTTCCCCACAGGGACGCAAGAGTGGTCAAAGACATGGCCACTGGGAAGTCTAAAGGCTATGGATTTGTGTCCTTCTTCAACAAGTGGGTAAGTACTGCCCTTATGTCGACCACACATCTCAATAGTCCTTTTTTTTTTAATACGTGTTGTGCTCCTTGTGATGATGGATGATTATAGACAAGTATGTGTCGTGATGATAGACGAGTGTGTGTGATTCTGCCCGCAGGATGCTGAGAACGCTATTCAGCAGATGGGAGGCCAGTGGCTGGGGGGGCGACAGATCAGGACAAACTGGGCCACCAGAAAACCCCCTGCTCCCAAAGCCACCTACGAAAGTGAGCACGCCACATTACTCTAATATGATAATGGTGGGTGGGTATAGCTCAGTGGTAGAGCAATTCGCCTGCAGATCTACATATCCTGGGTTTGAGGCCTCCTCTGTATGTCGCTGTGGATAAAATGGCTAATTGAATACACTATAATAGTGAAGTGTTGATTGAGCGGATGCTTTTATCCAAGGCTGCTTACGTTGGAGGGATTCAAACCTGCGACCTCTTGATCTGCAGTCAAATGCTCTACCATTGAGCTATAACTACCACCAGATGCTGCCCTCCATCAACAGATTGCAGAGCTGCAGGTTGATGGAGGGTGAGATAGACAGATTGATAGACTGATTTCCCTTATGTTTCTCCTTCTACCTAGACAACACGAAACACCTGTCCTTTGATGAAGTGGTGAACCAATCCAGTCCCAGTAACTGTACAGTGTACTGTGGGGGGGTCAGCTCTGGTCTGACTGGTCAGTAGTCCTACATCCTGAGACCTGGTACAAGTCTTGCTATGTGGATCGGAACAGCTCGACACAGCAGGTCCTTGTCACAACCTATCCCCCCCTGCTTTCTCTTGCAGAGCAACTGATGAGACAGACCTTCTCTCCGTTCGGACAAATCATGGAAGTGCGGGTTTTCCCAGACAAGGGCTACTCGTTTGTGAGGTACGTTTTGTTTGACGCGCGAGGAGCACCCTCTGTAGTGTGGGTGCAAGCTCGCCTGTTTACCGCCCTCTCCCTCCTTCTCTCCCTTCTCTCCTGTCCAGGTTCAACTCTCACGAAGGAGCAGCCCACGCCATCGTGTCTGTGAACGGGACCTCGATAGAGGGCCACATGGTCAAGTGCTACTGGGGCAAGGAGACCCCAGACATGATAAACCCCATGCAGCCACAGGTGCAGGTACCCCAGGTATGGAGCCCACCCAGACCCCTCACCCCCCACGCAGGGAGGCTGTTTAAATGTGAGCCACGTTCCCAGCTGTCCTGACGCTTCCCTCCCCTCTCCCCTGCAGCAGAACAAAGTGGGTTTCGCGGCCGCCCAGCCCTACGGCCAGTGGGGCCAGTGGTACGGCAACGCCCAGCAGATCGGCCAGTACGTGCCCAATGGCTGGCAGGTGCCCACCTACGGCGTGTACGGCCAGGCCTGGAACCAGCAGGGTTTTAAGTAAGTATCCAGGTGTGCCAGCCCCCCTGTCCCCCCTCCCCCTGTCCCCCCCAGCCCCCTCCTGCTCCATCGCCCAGGGCTGCAGCCAAGGGCCTCCACCATAGGGGGCTCTCCGCACAGACTGCCCCTAGCAACCTGCAGCTCTGGCCTGGGAGAGGAGCACAAGACACCCCTCTATCCTTCCAAATGGGAAGAAAAAGGCAAAACCTACAGAATTCATTTCACTGGCCAATGGCATTTTTCAGATGTAGTTTTCCCTTGATGGGTGTCCTCATAGGGAACACTCCCAGCCCTGGTCTTTCGGACTCACAGCTGAATGTGCTACCTGACCCTCTGAATCACTGGCTACCACTGGCGGTGATAGTGTGCCATCCCCAACCTTTTATTTAATACCATGTCATTGCATTGTTTTTGTCATTTGTATGAGGCATTTAATTTTAATATTTGTTTGCCATTGGGACTTGAGATGCTGTGAGAATTTTTAAATCTATACTTTGATATATCACCTGTTAATTGTATAAACTTTTTTTTTTAATCAGTTCTGTTTAATTACGTCATACACCAAATCAAAGTTTATCATCTCAATAAATGCACCACAGCCAGAGTAATATTTAGTTCACACTTCATTCTGAATAAGCAAGCCAAGGACTCACTGTGATCATGTCAAATACAAGAGAGAATCGGCTGATTTGTGTACCAAAATACAGCCTGGGTACACTGTATGAATGTTCAATTCACTAGATGACTGGAGTCATCCGATTTGGGATGGGTGGTCATTTGCATTTGGAGGTTATGCAGTGTGACAGCCTCTTCCTGTACAGTGTTCACACAGCAGATAAGCTCCCACAGTATCTGTCCACATACTCGCCTTGCCAAATCAAATGACCACGGGTAAATGTTAGTAAATGTAGTGGTAAATGTATCCAGTGTTGAGTTAGCGGCTTTCTTTTGTTGCTAAGGCTGAAGGTGCATGGTGGTATAACAGGACACAGATTATTCTTATCTTGATTCCTTCATAGTTTTTTTTTTTTTTACTTTAATTTATTAAAACAAACTCTTCCATTTAGGCAGTACTGTTTCTGCTTGCCAACTCACTTTCTAAGATTAGGTTGTTCTCCGTTTTCTCGGCAAGCCTAATTCAGTGCTCATCCCCCCCCCTCATCACTTCACGTCCTCCCCTTGTTTCTCCACCTGATTTCAGCGTGTGCCATGTCTGTCCCCTGCCCCCCCCTCTAACCCGCCGGCATGTTGTGTCTCTCCCCTTGTTTGCAGCCACTTACCAGCCAGTGCAGGCTGGACGGGGGTCAGTGCCATCAGTAACGGTGGGGTTATGGAGCCCACACAGGGACTGAATGGGAGCATGCTAGCAAACCAGCCTGGCATGGGAGCCACAGGATACCCCACACACTGATAGAGGGGGGGTAGCCTGGTCCAGCCTTCTGGCTGCTGCCTCACACAGACGTGTCGGATGCCCTCTCCATTCGTGGCAAACTTGAGACTCATTGGTACATGGAATAAGGAGGCGAAATGGACTTCTGAAGCAGAGGACTAGAATAGGGGGGGAGGGGTGTGTTAAAGGGAGTTAGGGAGGTTGTGCCCACACAGGTATTACGCTCTTGTGGTAGACAGACTACATGGAAAGAGCTAGACCGTTTTAAGTTAAAGTGTAAATGAATATTAAACTGTAAAGTAGATACTTTTGGGGATTTGAGCCTTTTGTTTACAATGACTCAACTGCTATCATTTTCATTTATATATTGCCAATTGTCAATGCTGTTTTTTTTTCCTTCCTTTTTTTCTCTTTTTTTTTTACACAAGAAAATTATTTCAGTTTGAAGCAATGAATCATGTGCAGTCATCAATCTTAACAGGTATTCGATTTTTGTCCCTCCCCTCTTCCAGTTTAGAATTCAAACCAGTTGCAGGGATTGATGCCACTGCTTTCCCCTCTAAGGGCAGATCGATATTGCACAGTTTTTCTCTTGTAATTTTACAAATTTGAGGGGGTCTTTTTGCATTCCACTGTTTTCCTGTCATATCACATTTTTCTCCCCTTGTGTAAATAACCATTTCAAAATGTATAAAGCAAAATGTCAACTGTGGGGGCTCGCTTTCTTTTTTTTAGTTATGTTTTGTTTTGATAGATGAGTAGCACCTTGTGAGTAGCGAATCAGCCCTGTCAAATGTTTCTCTATGATGGCACTGGCACAATGCCGTGTTTGTGATACTTCCATGCAGGGAATAGATGGCATTGCTCCAGTGTAAGAAAAAAAAAGTTGTACAATGAATTAATACTGTGCATAAAATGGCATTTCTCATGTTTTTTTTAAACAAATATGAAACACAAGACTTGATCAGAAATTCGCACTATCGTCCTTTTATGCCAGGGAAGTGGAGGCTTATTGCGTTGCCTTATAGAGCTAATTTGTTCAAACTGAAATGACAAGATAAAGAGTAGGCAGTGCCTACATGGTAGACTTATGGTTTTAAGAGGTGTGACCCCTGGAGTTTGATCATGTTTCTGCTACTATAATCAATGTCTTCTTGCTTTGTCCAATAAAATTGCTGAAGCGCTTGAACTGACTCTGTTTTGACCATAAACATCCTGTTTGAAGTGGTATTTACATGTTTAAAGGAAGTGTACCCTGTGTGTACACATTTGCGCTATAGTTCTGATTTTCTTTGGAATCAGAAACATCTTGAAAACTCGCATCATTGTGTTACACAAAAGGATTGTCACCAGGGAGTGACCATCCAGTGACCATAAACAACTTCCAAAATGACTACAGCAATGTGAAGAAAGTCGGGTACAGATCCCACTACCATGAGTATTAATAGACTCTCCGTCATCTACCTATAATTATCCTAACCACTGTCTACTGTGGATGGTGACTATGCTGGGTTTGCCTCTGTGACTCCCATGTCAATTTTCAGGGAAGCATGCTCCTCATATTCCTCTGGAGGGCCAGCCACCGGACAAAAGTTCCCACCAAGTAATGTGATTGGGAGGCATTCCACTACTGACTGAATATATTTGGCACTCGTTCTGACTCACAGTGGTACTGATACTCTCTCGCTCACTCTCTCTCTCTATATATATATATAATTATGCCCTTATGTACAAAGTGAAGTCTACAGATTATTTTTAACGCCATCTGCAAGCTAGGTGTAATCACCCAACAGCAGTGCCCAAACTCCCTAATGCTCTTGTGGCTGAATGGGCACTAAATCCCACAGACACACTCAAAAATCTCGTGGACAACCTTCCCAGAAGGGTGGAAGCATATTAAACCTTACAAAACCTAGTTTTGGAATGAGCTGATAAGAATCTCATATAGGTGGGATGATCAGGTGTCCCAATACTTTTGTCCATATAGTGTTCTACATGTAGATTTTTGTACAGAAGGTGACCACTATGCATCACCCTGGGACTCCAATTACCAGGTAAGTATTCTTTTTGGCTTTTATTAATGTCAATACAGGTGACCATAAGTATGAGGGGACTTACATTGTTTACTCCTATTGTTTACTCTCTTAACTACTATTGAAATTCTGATGCATACATACATTCAGGGGCGTCGCTAGACCTGAAGCTCACAGGCCCTTACTCATATCCCTTTTTTTCTTCCAAGCTTTGAAGGACTCTAATACCTTTGTGTCTATTCCAATATGTAATGATGGTATTCAATGACACAAGTCTGTGTTCTAGAAAGAGTGGTCTGGAGTCGCATAGGTCCGATAATATCAGCTTTAATGCAGCAGTTGGAAATCAACAAGTACAGAGCTCTGGGGTTGTCTACGTTTCCCTACCCGCAACAGAGTTTGGGCTGGTTCACGAAGTCCAACTGACTATCTGTCCCTGCCCCAGCATATATTATACAGTGCAGTAAAACAAAAAAACACAAGAAGAGGGTTGAGCTTGTTCTCTTGTGCATCAGGGAGTTGTTCTTGCCTACGCGTCCCACCTGCTCAGGTGCCGTCTCCACCCGGTTTCAAGGTTGTTTCTGAAAATGAAGAGATAGAGACACAAAGAACAGCCTGCTTCCCACACCCAGTGTGAGACCCAATGTTTAAGCCTGAGCACACTTCTAAGTTCATAAGACAGAACTTTAATAAGCACAATGCATAACTTTAATAAACACAATATATTATTTAGCTTCTTGCATACATGTGCAACACAATGCACTATAAAAACTTGCCTTGCTTAACCCACTATATCTACAGTTCAGGGATGTAAGTTGGATATCAGCTTTGGCAGGTACATCAATAGACTTGTGTTGTTTTTACTTGTGTTGAAATAAGAAGATCGGTAGGCCTATTATTTAGTAACTTCACTTAAGAAAAAATTGTTTTCTTAGTCTACCTCAATTCTGACTTGTGTGCCAACACCTTGACTTCTATTAGCTATTATAGCAAGCACAGAAGAGATTTTACAAGCGTTGATTGGGATACTGCGTTTCCTTTTTCCGTGATTATCAATCTAAATGAATGTACTGACTAATAAAGTAAATTGTTAAAACTCAAACTTTTTAAAATTTTAATGGGGCACAGCAGATTTATTTAGATTTTTTTGAAAGGGTCTAGTGACGCCCCTGCATTCTCTACATTCTACATTCTCTGTAAACTTATGCACGCTCATAGGTGAACACTTACACATACTCATATGAAATCACTTCCACATATATGAGATACACACTCATACTTACATTTACCGGTCTCATACACATACATCTGAAAAATATTGCATATATATTGTTGAAAAACATATACATTCATAATTGAATAGGTTGCATATGATAACAAATTAAAAAACTTTACTGGCAAAAGTAGCTGCATGCAACAGGCAGGTGGCTCCCCCAACTAATGACATTGACATGCAAAACTATTGTCTTCGCTATGAAACAACTGCAACTTACAGTACATGGAAAAAATCTCTATTGTGGAGCTCTGCCCCATAGAAGAGCTCTGCTCCTAGTGGTTTACCCCTCTGTGTGCATGCAGCCAATATCTGCTCTAACGGGAATAAGAGACGGCCTCCACAACTGAGCTGTCTCCATTGGAGACCTCAGAAGGGCACCTCTTCTCAGAAAAACTCATCAGTTTCCACAGTTCCCCATTGGTGGCATCCTGCAATAGGCCCTGAGGAGGGCTCAGTGTGATGGTGACAAGATAGACATCTCAACAAGGAAGCAACTGGCAGGTGCTTTCAGTCAGACATCAGTACAACAACTTGTAGCTTCTCAGTTATTTTCAGATTTTGACCCATGCTGAAGTTTTTGGGAGAATGGGCAGGGGGCTGTCACCCTCCTACATATGGCACCTGGAGTGGAAACATTTAAGCATCAGTTGATTGGCTCCGTACATGCAGAGTGGTAAACAAATAGGAGCAGAGCTCCTCTCTGGGGTTTTGCTCCAACTGGTTATCTCCAGAGCCATATTTTTCAGTAGGATTTTTGGGGCATGAATGACTAAGCCCTTTGACTATGCAACATATATCTATATCTACATCTCATCTATCTATCTATACATACATACATACATACATACATACATACATACATACATACATACATACATACATACATACATATATAGATGATCACATGGCGATTTCTTACACCGGTCTTGCACAGTTACAGACATCCTAAAAATCTTCTAGACAGACATTCAAATATTGAACTGCATGTCTATGTCCAGGAGGGGCCTTAGTCAGATGTCCTGATACTGAACCTGATTTGCATGTCGTGCAGACATACAGATGGTCCTCTGAATACCGTGGGCCCATTTTCTTATCTTAGCTTGCGTTTGAGTGGGGCCACAGAATCTAGTGAAGAATCTATCTGAAGAACCATATTCATATCATCAGTTTTAGCATTTAGTGATTTGTTTGGGCAAGAAGTGGTTATCTGTGAAGCTTCAGGGCTCTGACAATTCAATTTTTAAGGTTACCAGACAGTGGTCTAATAGTGTAGGGTTGTGGGAGAAAACGATGAGATCTGTCATTTGCAGTTCCCCGTGTGAGACCTGATCTGCTAATGATTAATTAGATCTTAGCTGTATGTGCGTGAAGATGGGTGGGTTTGGAGAACACTGATCCAGATATCTTCACCTAGGGTGGAAAAGGGGTGGCAGGGGATGGTCAGTCAGCGGTTAAATCATCCAAATCCTGTAGGAATGAGTGGTGGGTGAGGCTTAATACATATTCGATTTTTATCCTTTCTAATAGTTAGAGGTCAAAATGTTTTTGAATAGACAAACAGACCAACATACACAAGGGAAGACACTGGGGACTATGGGTGACAAAAAGTATGCATGAAATGTGTTTAACTAGGTTTATCTAACTATGAATGCAGGAATGTATGTGTGTTTGTGTGTGCATATAGTGTATCACTTGGTTATATTTATCTGTCTGTTGGTTATATGTATGTATGTGTCTGTCTGTCTGTCTGTTTATCTTACAGCGCTGGGAACTGGACACTGCATGAAGTTTTATTTATTTATTTATTCACTGAATGAAGTTGAAATTTTCCAGGTGTATTCTTGTGACGTCTCTGCAAATGGTGGTATAGTGACATTGGCACGAGCCGGCTGATGCCCTGACAACGGTGGAAGAAGAGGGACCGTGGTTGGAGCAGTGTTAACTGCATTATCAGTTCTGGTTTTAAGTGGTCCATAAAGTCCTATTGTTGTTTGTGTCCGATTCCAAATCAATACGTCACTGTTACCCCAACACTGACGCTGTCCTCACCGCTTCTTACGAGGACGACACCGACGCCTCGCTTCGAGATTTGAGCCGTGACCGTGAGCTGGGAAAATATGACCATCAATTGTTATGGTGACATCAGCATGAGCTCTGCAGGCAGGCAGCATTGTTGGAGAGGTGTTCCTGTATGACCAGAGAGAGAGAGGGAGGGAGAGAGAGAAAGAGAGAGGCTGGAGAGGAGGCGTTATTTCAACTGGAATTGCGAGGGTGTTTTTTAGACCAGCCAGTCCCCGGCTTGATCTACCTTACCAGCGAACATCAGTGGTAGAGTACCGCAGAACGCGCCTTCATCACTTGCAACGGCATCAGAAGGAAAACAGCTCAGAATCTTCCTGAAGCCTACTGTATGTTCGCTCTCTTGCCGCGCCGTAGGCAGAGATCCTAGTGGAAATGCGGCAGCTCTGAATTCCAGCATAAGCAGCAAAGACGTAGCGGGTGAAACCTGTCATTTAGACAGGAAATTGGAGATAAATTACAGCCCAAGAACAGCTCTCAGCGGCGGCCAGGGATCTACGAACAGGATCCGTTTTTAAGAGCTTATTTAGATATTTTCAGTAAAAATGGGGTAAGTGCAGTATTTAAAAAAATATTTGATTATGGCATTTTCGTTATTCCTCCTGTTAGAATACCAACAGCCTCAATGCTGCACGTCTGACTTCAGGTTGGGCAACTACCAGAATCAGACAGGAGATAGAGACAATGTACGACTGCTCATAATGTTCACGTATGATGGATTGTTAGTGTGTGTTGTGTGTGTGTGTGTGTGTGTGTGTGTGTGAGTGTGTTGTGTGTGTGTGTGTGTGTGTGTGTGTGTGTGTGTGTGTGTGTGTGTGTGTGTGTGAGCGAGAAAGAGACAAGGTACACTGGCTGTCTTGATCCTGCATGTGGGCCTGTGCTGTACATTATTATATTGTCATCACGCACGCGCACAGTTAAACACACACACATACTGTGACACACACACTGAACATTCTATACTGTAGGAGAACGTCCACCTACCAAACTGTAGAACATGCTTCTTTTACACTGTAGAACATCCACATCTCACACTGTGGTACAGTCATCTCTCATGATGTCGAACATTCACCTCCCACATTGTAGGACATCCACCTCTCATACTGAAGTGTGGAACACCCACCTGTCATTATGCAGAACATCCACCTCTCATACTTTCTCACCCACGCCTCATGTTCTTCCACTCACACCCACTATCTTCCTCTCTTTCTTTCTCCATCAATCTATCTTCTCTCCCCTTGTCTCTCTATATTTTTTCTCTCCATCCGCTATCAAGCCCTTAGCCCCACTCTTCTCATCTCTCTCTCTTTCTCCATCAATCTCTTCCTCAGACCCCCCCCCCTCCCTCCCCCCCCCCCCTCTCTCTCTCTCTCTCTCTCTCTTTCTCTCTCTCTCCCCATGTCATTTTTGTACTAAATTCCTCAGCTGAGTTGGTCGGTAACAAGAAACTGTAATGTGTGAGTGTGTGCATCTGTTTGTGTGTAGGCTAGGTGTGAGTACGCGTGTGAGGGAGTATGTGTGTAGGTCAGATTCCCATTGAGAGCAGCAGAAAACTCAGTGCCTCCAACAGTCATGACATAGAGTGTAGTCATATTTCATAACTATTCTTACAGTCCCCTCCCACCACCACCCCACACACTCTCTCTCTCTCAACAGACGTGGCACACGGTCATCCTATACTGTGAGGAGGGAAAAATGTATCTTTAACCAGGATGAGACTGTCAGGCACCTTTTTAGCCAATGTCTCAGGTTACAAAGCCTTTTTCAGGTGTTGCAGGCATGGTGATATCTAGCTAGGCTAGCTAGGTAATATCAGTAGCCCTACAAGAGCAATATTCTTCAGTGTATGAGGCGTTTTCATTGCTGCTCTTCGTGGAGGGTCCCAGGTACATAAGAGGATGTCATGCCTCCTGAATTATGTAATTGGTCAGGCAAAGATGACAAGGATGTACAAGACAAGGAATAGGGTCATTCGATGCAAAGGCAGTGGTGCTGGGGACTTGTCATGGCAAGGTTGCACATTGGGTTTTCGTATTGTAAGCTGGTTGGTAAGATTGAAGAGTTTATTACTGTGTGGGCGGAGAGAGTTGCCTTGTGCATAGTAAATTGCGAGGGGCTCTACTGTTTAATTTATAACCAGGGGTGTTCATTTTAGTTTTTAGTTTTTTCTTACACTGCCTGAGATCCTGCATCAATGTGATAAAGTAGGTTTTCTAATGTCCAGACTGGTGTAACTGGTAGGTACCTGTCAGTTTTGACTGCCCCACCAAAACTAAAATCTCTCAAGACTCAAATCAAACTTCTCTCTGTCTTTCTGTCTCTCAACCATGTACACACACTATCTCCTTATGGATGTCACAACAGGACTGTGTTTTGTATGGTGTGTGTGCTTTCTATGTTAGCTGTAGTACAGGTGTGTTATAGTTCCCAGTTCTCTCTCTTTCTCTCTCCCTCTCTGAATTAAATAAGAGCAGCTCTCCCATGGCTACATTCGTTTGAATTAATTAAAGCTCAGGAGAGAGAGGGATGAGTTCAAGGGAGAGATGATGTTCACCTAGATTAGATTAAAACTTGATCCCTGAGGGGATAAAATGTACATCAAAAGTATCAATATAAAATAATGCTATATACACAGTATTCACAGTATTTCCAACAAAGGTATATAAAACAAAGAGCATGGCATATCTCCTTTTTCCGGTATGCAATGCCTACAAGTCAGGTCAGAACTAAGTGTAAGTGTACCCACTACACTGGCTCAAGGGCAGACCAACTCATTGTACAGTCTCATGGTGGCTGGTAGTACCTGAGGAATTCTGTTGAACATTGTGGCAGAATACGGCTGTTACTGAAGTGCTTCTATTCTCAGTCAGAATGTAGTGTAGTGGGTGTGTGGTGTTATCCATGACGGTCAATAGTTTGGCCACCATTCTCCTCACCATTCACCTCTTTGACAGTCAGGGCTGGTCCCTAAAAAAGAGCCTTCTCTCCTAATCAATTTGTCTAGTCCATCGCAATCTACTGCTCTGATGCTGCTTCCCCAGAAGACTACTGCAGAGATATGTTCGGCATGGACCTGCTAACTTCAAAGGACCTGAGCCTCCTCAGAAAGTAGGCTCTGACCCTTCTTGTACACGTTCTGGATGTTACCAGGTCCATTCCAGTCTATTGTCCAGGTATTGAATACAATGTAGTCACTACATTGCAGAGTTAATCAGGTTAATTATTTCACACATCAACTCACATACATCCTCAGGCTTTGTGTGTGTGTGTGGGTGTGTATGTATGTGTGTGCTTGTGTTTATTCCCATCAATCCGTCCATCCATCCATTGTTATCAATAATGCCCTTGAGGGTGTGTGAGTTGTGAGACCATGTGCTGGAGCTCAGGTGGGGTGCTGTGAGATATTCAGTGTGACTGGATGATAGGACAGGACAGCATATCCTGGACTCCTGGAGAGGAAGAGACGAAAACCCATTTACCTGTCCTGGCCTGTCTGCACCCCTCTCTCTTTCTCTCCTACTACCCCCCTCTTGTCTTTGTCTCTCTTAGCATTCATGATGCCTTACATCAAGCATCACACTCTGCATTCGAATGTCTTCCCTCCCTCCCCCCCTCCTCACTCCTCTCTTTCTTTGCTCTCTGTCTACCTCCTCGCCCTACCATGACACCCCTATGGGTAGGCTACACCTCTACGTATCCTCCAACCTTTCTGCTGAAAGCTATACAGTTAACTATGCTATGGATACAGGTTAGAATGTTAGCTAGATGCTATCTAGAAACGGTGCTATTTAGTAGATGAAGATACTAGCCAGCTGATGGCTACTGCTGGTTTCTAAATTCCAGGATCAACCCCACTAATCTCAGCTCAACTCAATTCACTGAACACTGACACATTATCTAGATTATAGCCAGGGTTGGCAATTTGGGGTTCCTGGCTGGAGATTCTGATGCCATGGGCTTAATCACGCATTTGTGCATGATTAATCACATGTACATATTTGAACTACATTTTCCATCATTTTTCTTTTCAAGGTTTTCAGTTTATATGTGACGTCCACCCAGGGAAATACTCACATATTAGTAGTATTAGACATACATTTAAATCCAATACAGGGAACATAGGTTCATTCACTAATGAAAGTCAGACATCAAAACTGTTGTTTTTATTGAATGTTCATAATTTTAAAAGGCAATAACAAGTGTTTAAAAAAGAGGAGAATCAGACTGGTAGCAAAAACCTGAAATTAACAAAAAGAAACAAACGAACACAAGAACCTATCCTACTCCAGACACATAAAAGACATACACACACATCCCTGTCACCCCCAAAATCACACTCCATATCTTAATAAATTCATCTGAAATAATAAGAGTGGATAACTTTCTTGAAAACGTAGCTAGCTAGCTAGAAGTTTACATAGCTTAAGCTTATTCATAACACATTTTATAGTTAGTTCATTACAAACACCTTGGGTTTGTTTAATTATTTAATCCATGTTTGATAGCCCAGTCCCAGATTCCCAGTCACTTACCTTGGTTCATGCCAGATTAGTTGGAATGGGGCTGGCTTGCGAGTTAACCAAATAAACCAGGTTTATCAGTTAGTCTGAATCATTTTCAGTTAATTTAGTTCCATAAAGCAAGTTCAACATTGTTCAAGCTCAATGACTATGGAAACTTAGGCTACAAAACCAACCTGGTCCAGGGCAGGATACCTGTCAGGCTAAACCTGTGTTGTTGCTTAACCAGGCGCTCCCATAACACTGACCAAACAGAAAAACAACGATTTACCACAAACTTTCTGTCGTGCTGCCATATTTTATTAACCACTATCAGTCCAAAAATTTACATGTATAGAAAATCAACTTAAAAACGAACTAAACTAAATAAATAATACATTTAATAAATTAATAGTAAATAAATAGTTAACAGTACAATTGCAAAAAAAAGTAAAGAAAATACAATTTTAAAAAGATCAGAAATATATTGACAGATCCAAATGCATCTTACCTATATTTTCCCAATACAAAAAGTGTATTGGTTAAGAGTCTATATTTAAAACATGTCAAAAAGTTATCTTAGATGTGTTTATTGGGTGTATGGTTAATTAGTGAAATCTACTTTTCTATAATTGGCAGACAGACAGGCAAATAGACAGTATGCCTGTCTACTTGTATTCTGTCTGTCTATCTATCTGTCTGCCTATCTGTCTGTCTGTCTGTCTGCCTATCTGTCTGCCTGTCTGGCTGAGTTAACTGCGTGAGAAGTTGAGTACAGCTGTGTGTGAACAGCAGCAGGAGACTGTAATGACCTCAGTCCTCTCCACTACACACACCCATATGCACACACCCATACGCACACACATACATACACGCACACACAGACACCCATACGCACACACGCACACACACATACACACACACATATAGACACCCACATACATACACACCCATAGTCCACTACACACACACACACCCCCAGACAACCATATACACACATAGACACCCATACACACACACAAACACACACATACACACAAACACAGTCCTCTCCACTGCAGACAAGGTCTGTTGATGATTATTCAAATTCACCCAGCAGGCCTTTCTAAGTAGCTTTGTGTGATACAGCCCTCATCATCTCTGATTCTCTCCCTTTTTCTCCACCCAATGTTTCTACTCTTTCTTCCACTTCTCCTCCCCTCCCTCTTTCTCTCTCCACGCCCACCCTCACCCCCACCTCACCCCTCCCTCTGACTTAGTTAATCATACAGGAGAGTTCCTGCTGGTGGATTATAATATTCATTTATACAGAGAGGCTTTGATGTCCCCTGCCACCCCTCTCCACACTCTGCCCCCCCATCTTCAGTGCAGTGTAAGCATTTATCCTGCTCCTCAATGCTTTCCACTAGCTTGCTACATCCCACCATATCCTTCTATATCTCTGCGTGTATGTAGTGCAGAGCAGAGCAGGGCATGTGACAGAGCATGTGTGTGTGTGTAACAGAGATCTGGGTGTGTGTAGGAGGGGGGTGGGGGGCACTGACCTCACACACAGGTCTCAATGTTGTCACACTTGATGATTGTATTAATAAACAAACACATATACTACACATGCATGCATGCATGCACACACACCACAACCACATGCACACTCTTGCTGTACTAGTTTTATTATATAATGTTAGTGAAGGACCACATTTAGTATTTAATCAGTAATGGTACATGCTGGATCTCTGTGTGTGTGGGGAGGAGAGTTTAAGCCTTGGGGTTGTGTTTTAGCTTAGTGTGCCCTAATCTCTATATATAGCCTGTAGGACCCTCTCTCTCTCTGTCCTCCCTCGCCCTCTCCAACTATCACCCCACCCCACATTCCCACGGAGCTGCACTACCTTACACAGCTCTAATACAGTAGAGGAGAGGGGTAGCAGGCATGATCAGAGGGGACAGGAGAGAAACAGACTGAGAGAGAAATAAAAGTGTTTGAGAAAGCAGAGACAGAGAGAGAGACAAAGAGAGAGAGAGAGAGAGGGAATGACGTAGAGTTCAAGGCTTAGTATAAAGTGTATTTTTAGCGTTGTCAAGTGTGTGTGCTGGGCAGGCATGTTGTGAGAGAGTATGTGGTTGTTTGTGTGGCTGTGTGCGTGTACAGTAAGTTCTAAGTTCATGGACACCAGCTGTGAGTTTATGGACAGTGGAAGTGAGCCTTAGGCCACGCCCTCTTTCCCCTAATCATGGATGGCGTTAGCAGCGAGCTGGTGATGAAGTTACCTGGGCGACCGCACTCTCTGGCCGCCGGCAATGGCGTGGTGGGAGGTTTTGGGGAGGCGGTGGTGCTCAGACACAAAGAGGTTCACCACTTCTTCCTGGTTCCCTTCAGGGAACAACCGATATTCAGCACGCGGGCGCACGTCTTCCAGATCGACCCGAGCACCAAAAGGAACTGGATGCCCTCCAGCAAGCACGCCGTCACCGTCTCCTACTTTTACGACAGCACCCGGAATGTCTACCGGATCATTAGCTTGGACGGCACCAAGGTACGCTACTGCCTCTTTTTTTGCACTCCTGTCATGCTACCTCCGCTCTGGGGAGAGACGAATCAAACTTACCTTATGAGATGCTTAACATCAGGCTGGACAGCACCAGTTCATCCATGTCTAGTGCTGCATGAGTGGAACTGGTTTTGTTTAAGTAAATGCAATGGAACAGCTCTGAGACAAATCAAAATACGTTTAACGTGCTAACAGCACAGGACAGCCCTGGTCTGGACTGAGTTAGTCATAAAGCAGAGGTGTGTGTGTGAGGAGGAAAGAGGAGAAGGATGAGGAGAAGAGCACTGGGGAGAGGGGGCAGTGACGGCCAGTGAAACCCAAGACCGACTTCTCTCTCTCTATCTCTCTCTAACACCCTCACACGCACATACGCCCACTCACACACGCCCACACACACCCACAACCACACAGTCACAGCCCAGACTAGGGTCAGTGTCGATCCGGGAAATTGAGGTGCAGTAGAATGAGGCCATCCCTGTTGCTGTGCTCTCATTGTCAGGGAGACCATGCCATGGTGATCATACTCTCACTCATCAAATGCCGACTCGTCAATACCATGACGTAACTACCACAACACACACACATATTCTCTGTCTCTCTCACACGCACACAAACACACGCATATACACACTTTAACACACACTGTCACACATACACTCATCCACACACACATTCTGTACACACATACCTCTTAGTACCTTTGCCAACCTACTGTAATCACGCTGTATTGATAAGGTTCAAAACCAGACCACAGTTCAGTGACAGTAACAATCAATGTATAGCCAATCATTTTTTTTATATTACTGTTTTATGCAATTGCTAACATATTTTTGAAAGCAGGGCTCACAACTTACATTAGTGTAACACAATTCACAAAACCATACACCCAAAGTTCAAAACACCTCCAATATCCTGCAAAATGAAGCACTGCATTCAAAACTACTGAAACACAAGATAAAACTTTTGCACCAAATGGCACACATTTCATTCATATTTCCAGAAATGTGTTCGACCAACAACACACCTTTAGGCTTGATCAAAAGTACTATAAGTGAGCGTTGTCATAACAGTGGTTCTTTATGCAGAGAATTCTGCCACGATAGATTGTTGCAAAATGTTTACAGAAATATGTGCAGAAACACTGTTGAAACAAAACCTTTTTATTTTTCCCCACAACAAATTACTGCAACATACTGTATGCACAGCACATTCAGTATACAGGACAGTTGTGTGAACCAAAAATATGTTCTATGACAAATCTATGTTAAATCCGAGAAAACCCCCCCGGAGTAAAAACATATTTTTCTTTACAAGCTCCACTCTGTATGCCTCTCACTCTTTCTCCCACTCTCACCCTCCCTCTACCTCTTCCTTTGGCTGCAATGTTGGCTTCCATTGTAGTGGTAAAAAAGTACTCACCTGTTGTCTTTTTATAGCGCTTACATCCTGATTTATGAGTCAACAATTTAGAAATTAGGTCAGATTCCTGTGTCTTATGTAGAGAACCGTGTGCAGTGTGTTGCAAAAAGTGCCGTGATGAATTGCAAATTGGGTGCAAAGCAGAACATTTATTTACAGTTTTGGAGACTTGAGCTAAGGTTTTGCTCTCTGATAATTGTGCGTTATGTGTCATTTTAGTGTGTTAGCAATTGAAAAAAAAGTAAGTGTGGTTGTGACTGTACACGCGGTATTCCAGTGTAATGAGTGTTTGTGTGTGTATGTACACTCAGTGATTCAGTATAATGTGTGTGTGGGTCTGTGCTCCTCTAGGCCATCATCAACAGTACCATCAGTCCCAACATGACGTTCACCAAGACCTCACAGAAGTTTGGTCAGTGGGCCGACAGCAGAGCCAACACAGTCTATGGGCTGGGCTTTTCTACTGAACACCACCTAGCTAAGGTACACCTCTCTTTCTGTATCTCTCTGTCTCTCTGTCTACATATCCATCCACCTATATGTTTGTCTGTCTGTCTGTCTATCCTCTCTATCTATACTCTCCTTTGTCCATCTTTATTTCTCATTTTCTTGTTAGCCTAATGAGGCATTGTGTGTGTGTGTGTATGTGTGTACACATACACGACACACACATATACACGCACACATACTCACACAATGAGAGAAGAGTCTAGAATGTTAATAATGGTCTGACACTTGCGTCTCCCACCAGACAGGAGGACAGGCAGATAGGTAAACAGGCAGGCAGACAGACAGACAGACACAGATAGGCAGGTGGGCTGGTAAAGAGACAGAGTTCAGTAATCACACCATAGATTGCATAGATAGCTTTTATTGAAGCAGAGCTGGTAGCAGAGCCAAGCTCGATGGTGGAGGAGGCTGGTAGCAGAGCAGAGCCTGGAGCGGTTGGTGGAGGCCGGTAGCAGAGCCGGGCCTGGTGTCCGGGCATGGACTCGGGGTGTGGCGGAGAGTCCTAATGGGTCACGGCCGAGCAGCAGCTCAAGTAGATCCCCTGGGAAGCCTGGATAGATGACAGGGAGAAGCAGAGAAGAAAGGGACCAGAGGAATGGAAGATACTTTATACAGAACTCTTAATTGACCAAGGGGAGTTTGGTCGCATTCTTCCGTGCTTTACTGGGCTGATGCGTATTAGTTTGATTGGAGAAGGAGGAGTCTTGGTGTGCCACCTTCCTCCCGAACTTTAGTTAACCCTTTCAGGCCTAACTCCATCTAGTGAAATAGCACGTGAGGACTGTATTGTATTCATCCTGCCTGCTCATAACAGCAGCCTTCTCCAGCCTACCACTGCTTATTACAACATGACACAAGTCACCATGCTGAGTGTGTGTGTGAGTTTGTGTGCGTGTGTTTGTGTGTTAAGTGTCTGGGAGAGTGTGTGTATGTATGTGTTGTTGTCACTCTCTGTGACCTATATGGCTCACATTACCACTGATGTATTATGGGATGGGACCCTCATTCCAGTGCCCTACCAGTCGCTGCCAGCAACCACCTTGCCTTAGCACTAACCAACTATGGCACACTGTGTGCCTACATATGTGTGTTTGTGTGTGCCTGTGTGTGTATGTGTGCATTTATTTGCAATAAAGAGACTACTTCACTCATAACAAACACAAACGTAGTTGTGAAGCTGACATGTGACCTGACTTGACCCTTGACCCTTGACCCCTCGCCCTCTCCAGTTTGCAGAGAAGTTTGCAGAGTACAAGGAGGCTGCGCGCCTAGCGAAGGAGAAGAGCCTGGATGGAAAGATGGAGCTGGCGACATCGCCCTCCCAGGTATTTATCTGTCTGTCTGTCTCCCTGTCTGTCTGTCTGTCTCCCTGCCTGTCTGTCTGTCTGTCTGTCTTCCTGCCTGTCTGTCTGTCTGTCTGCTAGCCTGCTAGTTTGTCTGTTTGTCCTTTTGTTATTATGGTCTGGGTTGACCTCTTACATCTGTGTTACAACTTCCTGTTTATGTTTGGCCTCTAGGAGTCTCCTGTTGACCTTTCGTCACCGCTGACCCCTGTTACCCCACCTACCATGGAAAACATTAATGGCACAGATGACCTCTGTGACATCACACCGCCCTCGGAGCCACGCCCAGAACCTGCACAAAATGCACTGGCGTTTGCACACAGGTAATACACACACACACAGAGAAACACACACACACACACACACACACACTGAACCAACATGATTTAACGCTTCTGATTGTTTGAAATTGTAAGTTGTCTCTTTTAACCTAATGTGTGTGTGTGTATGTGTGTGTGTGTGTGCAAAAAGATGCATGTATTTGTCGACAAGGCCCTGTCTCCTTGTTTCCTCTCCTCTCTCTTAATCCGGCTCCTGTCTTCCTTCTCCTGTTTTTCTGCCCTCTCCTAACTGCTTCTCTCTTGGTTTTTGTTTTTGTAGGGGCCAGTGCAAGGCCTTTCAGCTGTGCTCTTTCTGACTGCGCTGCTCACCAACAGACACAGTTAGCACTGCTGCTCACCTGTCTGACCAGTCTAACACAGTTAGCACTGTAACATTCTCCACACTAATCAGGGTCTGTTCCTCTGAAGTTGTTTAACAGTCGCCTGTTTACTTTTTTGTGTTGACTGGAGTTGGGAGGAAGGACGTCACAGTGATGATGTTACAGTTTAATGACACTTTAACGAGCTAGTATGATACAAGAAGTATATTTTGTATATTTATGTGTTAAGGTGTATGAGTGCATTACTCAGCATGGTTCATACAGGGTATTTTTTTGTCCGGTTGTAGTGTGGCCTGTTAACGCATCTTAAACCATGTGAACTTTCTGCTTCATGGTGAGGAGTGTAGAATACCAATACTCAGACACACATTACCCAATCACTAACCTGTACACAGACACACATTACCCTATGTCTGACCTGTACCCAGACACACATTACCCTATCTCTGACCTGTACCCAGACACACATTACCCTATCACTGATCTGTACCCAGACACACATTACCCTATCACTGACCTGTACCCAGACACACATTACCCTATCACTGATCTGTACCCAGACACACATTACCCTATCACTGACCTGTACCCAGACACACATTACCCTATCACTGATCTGTACCCAGACACACATTACCCTATCACTGACCTGTACCCAGACACACATTACCCTATCTCTGACCTGTACCCAGACTTTAGCCTATCACTGAACTGAATCCAGGCACACATTACCCTATCACTGACCTGGACAGACATTATCACTGACCTGTCCACGAACACACATGACCCGATCACATGTATTGTTCCTGGATGATGTTTGGTGTGTGCGCATGTGTTCTGAGCATGTGTTCGGCTCTGTGGCATGTTGTTAATGGTTTATACAAGCCGCAGTTATGTCCCTGCAGCTCTAACCTCAGTATTATGGAGCATAGTCAGAGATGTTATACTGATAAATGTATTATATAAAAAATGTGTGATTCAGCAGCAGATATATTGAGTGTGTGACTGTTGTAGTCATTCTCCTCTGTGAGGCTGTGAGGTTTTGCCCCACAAGGTGTCGAGGAGGCATTTTTATATAACTCTTATACAACGCAGAAGAGTAGGAGGATGAGAGAGACTGAGAGAGGGAGGGAGAGTGTGGTAGTGAGAATGCGTGTGTTAGAGTCGGAGAGCAGAAGAGTGCGTTTGGGAGAGAGAAGGGGAGGAGAGAAAGGGAGAGAGAGTGTGTGTGTGTGAGAGAGAGAGAGAGAGAGAGAGAGAGAGAGAGAGAGAGAGAGAGAGAGAGAGAGAGAGAGAGAGAGAGAGAGAGAGAGAGAGGAAGAGAGTGTTACAGATGGAGAGGCGTAGTGAGAGGGAGGACTGTGGGCTGCAGTGTGTTAGCAAGCTATGAGTCATTGACACCTCCGAATGCAGATAAACAGCACCAGAGTACTGTTGTTGCCAGATTGTAGTAAGGTTGTGTATGAACACACTTCTTATGCTATCTACTGAGAGCAATGACGTTTCTCCTCATGTTTGCCATTGTGTAGCTGTAACCTGCCCAGTAACACATCCCTCTAACTGTGGTGAACATCAATTAAACATGTTAATAATCTGTCCATGTATTATTGGTTGTTTTTTTTAGCACAGTTATGTTTTTTTGTTCTACGTAACCATGTTTGGTACTCTGGTTTGACTTTAAGATAGCTGTGCAGGTGTGTGTGGGTGTGTGTGTGGGTGTGTATGTCAGTGTGTGTGTGCAGTTTTGCTCACTTCTTTGGTGTAAATCTGCTGATGGAGGTAGAATCGATGCATATGTGGGAAAGAGACCTGACCCCCTCAACTCTGTCCCACACACACACACATATACACTAGGAAACATACCTCCTTCCAGAGACACACATACACACACACAAACTCTCTCACACACACACTCACACTCCCTGTTATACACACGCACACAGTACCTTGTGAGCTGGCAGCTTACTGGTCCTGTGTGTCTGTGGTGTGATACTGAGAGCCACCCCCACCCCTTACCCCCTACTCCCCCAAGAATGACAGACATGGAATTTCAGAAGCAGACATGTTTTATTGACAACTTCCAGATTTAGATACACACATACTCTTTCCCTCTTTCACACACACACACACACACACACACACACACACGCACGCACACACACACACACAATAAAGGTGCGTTAAAACTCTTACACACTGGCCTTCACACTCAGTAGGTGGTAGTGTGGTTTATCCAGCTGCTTGGTAGAGTGGTGGGGTTCCCTGCAGCTTTAGGAGTGTTTGGAAGATTTCTAGAAGGCTGTCTTGCATGAGCATGGTTACCTGGTTGCCTACATTGCTGATGTGTGTGGTACAACAGGCATGGTAGGCAGGGATGATGCCAGGGCTTGGCGTGAAGGAAGGTGTAGGTGTGTGCTGGGGTGGATAAGCAAAGTCACTGATGATGTCATTCATAGATCCAGGACGTCATTGTCGAGTAGGTCTCTGTTGTCATGGTGATCACACACACTTTAGTTTACAACTCTGGGATGGTGTTGAGAGGGAGGAGCACACTCTCACACACACACTCACACATTTACACGGACAGACACCCACACACACACCGATATGCACACGAAGACTTATGAATGAGAACTTCAGTGACGTAGCAAAGTTAACCCGGTGAATTATCATCACAGTAGTGCTACAAGGACATGCTGTAGCTTCCTATGCTGGGGTCAACAGTCAGGAAAACAATCTGTCAGAGTTGTTCTTCCTGGAGTCTGAGAACCATCAGAGCAATCACCAGCTTCTCCCAACACTCCTGACACTACCAACACTCTCACAGACACACACACACACAAGAAACACACAACCCTAACCCTTCCGGCACTGAACCATGTATTACTGACATAGTAAACACACAACAAACAGTTATCCTCAAATGTACATAGTAAGCATGATCATATGAATCCCAACCTATTCCACATTGAGTGTAACTCACTCGCTAACAGCTCTAATTCTCCGAAAACAGATGATTTGGCTGACAGAATACGTTTTTAGTCAAACAATAAATAGAAAACTTACCATTCTACCTCTCTCCTCTGTCTCTCCATCTCTGTGTGTGTGTCTCTCTATATCTCTCTGTCAAGCTTTATCCATTTATCTATTCTCTTTTCTCCGCCTTGCTCTCCTCTTTTCTCCAGTTCATCATCTTGGTGTTTCTCTCTGTCTTGTCTCGGTGTGGGTATGTAAGGTTTTTACTCTGGTTTGGTGGTGACAGCCTTGCGGTGGGTGTATGTGTAGGAAGATGTGTTGTCTCCTGTGACTGCGTCACTCACACACTCACACTTACATACAGGCTCACCGACATCCATGCAGGGGTTGGTTGGGTTGTGTAAGAGGCGAGGTGGGAGTGAATTAGATCTCCTCTGTGTGTATGGAGTGGGCGTTAGCCCATGGTGGAGATGCCTTTGAGAGAGGCTGAGAGAATGTGTGTATTGTAACACTGACGCTGCAGATCATCTTGAAAGCAATACCATTGTGTGTGTGTGTATGTGAGTGTATGTGGTTATGTGTGTGTGTGTGTTCAGACTCACTCATTCTCTTACCCTCTTTTTCTTTCAGTCGACCTCTTCCTTTTTTTCTCACTCTCCCACACAGACCTTTATTTCCCTCTATCCCTCCCTCTCTCCTCTCTGTGTGTGGCCGAGATTAGGGTGTCAGATTCAGTCAGTCAGACCTGGGCTATAATCTGAGATTAGGTCCAGAGTGCAGACAGATGCTCAGAATGCCGAGCTGCTCAGTGGTCTCCTCATGGTCTAATCTAAGCGTATTTGTGTTATTTCCTCTCTCCTCCTCTCCTCTCCTCTCCACCTCACCTTCCTCCATCTCTCGCTCTATCCCTCCCTCCCCCTCTCTCCCCATCTCCCCCTCCCTCTCCTTTCCCATCGTCCCTCATCCCCCTCAGCCCCACCATGACTAAGCACTGGGAGGCGGAGCTGGAGGCGTTGAAGGGAAACAACGCCAAGCTGACGGCAGCCCTGCTGGAGTCCACAGCCAACGTGAAGCAGTGGAAGCAGCAGCTCTCAGCCTACCAGGAAGAGGCTGAGAGACTGCACAAACGGGTAAGGTGTGGGGGGATGGGTGGGGGTGGGTGGGGCTAGGGAGAGGAAGAGAAAAGCTGTACAGCATGAGCGTGAGTAGGCGCAAGGAGAGATGAGCAGGGGTGGGGGTGAAGAGGAGTGAGGAGGGAAAGGAGGGGTTAAAGAGAGTTATGGAAAGGTGAGGAGGGGTGAGCGTGTGGAGGGATGTTCCCAACCCAGGTTCTCTCTAACTGCAGGTGACTGAGCTAGAGTGCCAGAACATCCAGACTCCAGTCATCAAAGCCCAGAAAACAGAACTGAATGAAACCATCGAGGAGCTGGAGAATTCACTGAGGGACAAAGAGGAGGTTAGTGTCTGTGTACATGTGTTGGTGTGTGTGTGTGTGTGTTTGTGTGTGCATGCTTGTGACCGTTTTGTTTTAATCGCTCAAACCCATCTTTCAGGAAATGGAACGGTTGAAAGAGGAGGTAGAGAATGTGAACGACCTGCTGGAACAGAAAGACTCCCTTATACAGAAACTGGAGGTGAGATTTCCTGTTTCACGCCATCTGGACCAAACACCAATATTTGGCTATTTATTATTCACAATGGCCAATCAGCATGCTCTGATCTATTACATGCCAGTCAGCATGCTGTGATATGACATAACGTAGGTCTATCCATGACTGACAGCCACCACTGGCTGACATGTTCTTCGCAAAATGTTATTGGTTAGAAGATGATCCAATCATCTGTTTTTGCAACTACCAATGAGAGTGCCCCTTGGCATTCCTTCAGATTCCAGACTCCAGAGAAGAGAAATAAACCTGAGGATAACCAGACTTTCTCATCAGAGGAAGCATGTGTTATCGGGCAGTCACACTGGTAGCAGTGCGTCAGGATGTTGAGTAACAATGTATTGTCTATAAAAACGTAGGGTTGCGCAAAAAACCAAGGGGCAGCAAAGAGCGGTGAGCGAGTTTTTTCTCTGCTGTGACTTGACCATGACGTATGCAGCTTTTTTCTTGGAGATCTCAGTGTTATGGTTGTTGTAGATATTGGTTCCGTGGAATGAGAGATCCGGTTTGGTTGTGGTGGATATGTGTAATGAATAGACATGGAGGATTGTCTTCTTTCTTTCCTGGAATGGCAGTTCTATGAGCCCTGTCGACAGATGGAGGGCAAGGAAAGGCCTCTGTAGCAAACGTTTCCTACAGGAATACCTCCGTGAACTTTCTCAGGTGGGCCAGGTATGGGTGTTATTGTGGCTCAATCTATTTTCTAGATCTGAGAGCCTTGTTTTCCTTGGACAGTGCTATACAGGTGGACTCCAGGGCTAATAGTTTGGTCTCCACATTGTTGAGAGATTTTTACACTTTTTGAATTGTTGGTTTGTACCAGTTGAGATTGTTCGGTCAGTAGAGAATAGTCCTATATTTTAGGATTAGACCTATATTTTGGCTTGCCTGTGATCCTAGTAGCCCATTCCATCATCTTGAATATTGTCATGGGTGAGCTCATCTGCAAGCTCGCTTTGTTTTTTAGACTTTAAGCATGCGTTTGCTTAGGTTAACTCTGGTGATAAAGTGTAAGTCATCAGACATTCCACCTCTCCAGAATCTCACACATGTTGATAGTGGCCCCTTGATCCCCGGAAATTCCAGACAATATCCTGGAAATTGATTATTATTCAGAGCAAGACGGCAACTGACATGCGTAGCAAGAAAGTGACAGAGAGACCATATTGATTGGTCTCTCTTTGTGCTAAGACACCTGTCGGTGCTACCACAGGGGATGCTACCTCCCTGTAATTCGTCTTTACTGTGTGGGGATGTCTGTATTATTCAATTTTAGACTTGATTAATACAGAGCTTTCCTGGTCTGGGAGTGGAACCGAAAGTCCGCTATGTAATACTTTTTCATGTGATTACCGAGACTTCATCCAAATCGCTATTCTGACTAATTTGAAAAAGACAATGCAAACTAGAACCCTAATCGCTAAAGAATGTAGCTCGTTAGCTGTCTTACAGCACATAACTTACAAGTTCATCAACACCCACACAGAGGGTTGAGCTCATGAGCAACAGAGCATCGTAAAGCATTGAATGCCTCCTCCACTGCCTGTGGGATTGCCCCATTACACCAACATCTCACTCTCTAGCAAAATGTCTCCCGCTAACGATCCCTCCCTCTTCCAGGAGACAGAGCTGCGAGGGCGGGTATTGGAGGAGCAGCTGGTTGGAGCTGAACAGCGATTGGAGGAGAGTCAGGAGGATCAGGAGAGCTTCAGGAAGTCCCTGCGTACGCTGCTGGAGCTGCTCGATGGGAAGATCTTTGAGCTGACGGAGCTGAGAGACACCTTGGCCAGGCTGATAGAGGAGGGCAGCTAGAGACAGTGCCCCCTGTGGATCTGGAGGCCATAGTTTACTATATGACATACTCTACGCACATTACGGAGCCAAAACCCCTCCTCTCCCTGCTGCCCCCCAGCTTGGCAACCTAGTAAATCACACACTTGAGAGCCCTGGACTGGATCAAATACATACGTTTAGAATGTATTTGAGGTGTGTTTGATTTAGGTCAGATTTGGTCCTTATGGAACTATTCAATTGGTTTGGTTGTCTTGAAATGACCAAGTCAACTGCACCTCAGTCACAGAGCCACTATATAATCACACTGCCCTACCATGGTACTGCTCAGGTCCCCACAGAGGGCAGCTACACTGGAAAGTGGCTTCCAAATACGCCACTGTCCCCCCAGCCCCCTTAGCCTCCAGCCCAGCCCACACATCAGTTCATAAATGTATAATCCCCTAAACGAACCCTCTGATTGGCTGGCACTTTAACTGATCTCCTGGCCACAGACCAATAAGAGAGCTGGATGTAGTTTGTGCCTGCGATGGGTTTGGGCATCATCATCATCAGCCAGGGAACTATACCTCTGCAGCACCACCTACTGTCAGAACACAGGAACTACACCACAGCTGGCATGAGGAGTAAACCACACACCACTGCTCTGCCCCTCTGAGCAGGAACAGGGGCAGTCATACGAAACGTTATTACCATCAAACTTGTAGAACACCAGCTGTCAAAGGCAGTGATGCCGACAGAGTAGCGTGTAGGGAACAGGACGGGGAGGTCAAAAGCTACTACGCTAGCTCAGCCTAGTTTAGCACCATGCTATCTGAGCCTAGCTTTGGTGAGGCTAGCATCATGCTATCTTAGTCTCTCTTTTGTGAGGCTAACAGCATGCTAGCTTAGCTTCGGTGAAGCCAGCAGCATGCTAGCTGAGCCTAGCTTAGGTAAGACTAGGAGCAAGCTGGTTCTGAAGCAGCCTTCCTGCTCTGAGACGCTGTATACACCTGGAGTGACCTAATCGTTGCTACGCACAGCATCACATCCCCCACTCCGGCTTCTGTACAGAGAAAGGCTTCTAGGAGTTAAAGTTCTGTTTACAAAAATGAAACTAAAAAGAAACAAACATGTTTGTTCTCCTCTGGAGATGGATATGATGAGTTTGACAGTTGTAGGATCTTCCAGAAGTCTTTAATCCCACCAGCGAATCCTACTCAGTAATATGAGGAGCTGCAGCAAACTCCCATTCTCCTCCTCATGGAGAGCACACACCCTGTCTTCCTGCCAAGCTCCAGGTGGTGTGTGTATGTGTTGAGTGTATGTGTATGGAGCTGAACTATTGAAGTTGCTGCATTGCTATACATCTTTCAATGAAGTTGATACTCTGAGATGAGTTATTCTCCTAGTAGTGTGTGTGTGTGTGTGTATGGAAGCCTTCCACCGCGTGTGTGCACACACACACACACTGACTGAGCAATACCAGATGTTTTCTGGAAGACATTTCAATCTAAATATCAGGTACTTCATTTCTCAGTAAACAGGAAGACTGCAGCTCTTGGGCCCTCGCTGTTCTCCTCGCTCCCCCCCAGTGTGTGTGTGTGTAGTGTGTGTCTGGGCAGCGGACTTTCGCTCAGCTTAGGCTGCCCCTCCAGGAAACACACCCAGCCCAACACACAACACTGCTGGGTTCTAGACTTTTATACAGGTGTTGATATACTATGTTATGTAGGTACACCACTGTTCTCTTGACTGTTCAGTTGGACTGAGAACACAACAGAGGATCCTTCCATGCTGTGAGGGGACACAGACGACTGGAAGGATAGTCTACAACGTGGATGAGCTTGATCTTGTTAACCATGAGG
Source organism: Thaleichthys pacificus (assembly GCA_023658055.1). NCBI lineage: Eukaryota > Metazoa > Chordata > Actinopteri > Osmeriformes > Osmeridae > Thaleichthys > Thaleichthys pacificus. The sequence continues at coordinate 1,193,045 of CM042864.1, read as the reverse complement.
TGATGTGAACAGATCTGTTTGTACAGAAGCAGACTATCTGTTCATTCACCTGCTTTTGTAACTTCTGGTATTTAATGTAGTAATTGTTACTGTGTAAAGGTATGAGAAGACTGGCAATATTTTTGACTGTTTAAAGTAATTTTGAATTCATAATTATGCTATCAAAGAGGTATCTCAGGAGCAGGATGCTGGCTAGGTGTGGTGCAGTGTGTCTGACGACCAGACTCGACCATGACACCACAGGATTAAGTTTATTAAAGTTAATTTAGAGAGTACATAGGTGGAGCTGACTGTGGGGTGAAAATTAAAACTTGAAAGATTACAAATATTTTCAAATATATTCAAATACAGTGGTGATGGATTAAAACAGTGTGGTGTTTTTGTTCACATAAAACCACATCCACTAACTCTGTCTTGTCAACACAGCTTTGTTTGTGTGTCATCAATGAGACTTATGTGGAATGTTCTCCAAAGGGTCATTCTATGGTTCCAGAAGATTCTATGGGGCAGCCATTGTTCCAGAGTGTTAGAACACCCAGCTGGCAGCCAGGACAACACTAGGTTACCAATTAGGCCTACTATTTACTAATGGATACCAACACCAGTGGTAAAGTGGTGTTTACCAACAGTTTACAAAGGGCATGCCAATGGTTTACTAACTGTATAATATCAAGAACAACATGAATGGATTTAAATGACACCACTTCACTCCTGTTCCTCAACTCTCAGAGGTTTATTAAATAGCAAGGAGGACATAAATAAACAGCTTTAAATATTCTGGAGCTCCCTGACTAAACCAGTCTGCACCTCTGGGAGACTGAGGGGCAGAATAAATGAACACATTTAGTTTTTCAAGCAACTTAGGATGAGTTGTTTGTAAAATTGTGTGTTTTTTGCACTTCTACAAAATCATTTTTGCTCCTAATAAGCTATACATAATTACTTTCTATCAAGGATTATGCACTTCTTGGGTGACTGAAGGATCATAAAACTATTACAACATCATGTTTGTTGATAATGTAACATGGAAGAAGTTCTTGCTACAAATAAATCTAATATAATTTTTACAAACAAATGTCAATTTGCCACAAATGCAAATAAGTGTTAAAAACAAAATTTCACTAACATGGAGGTCAGTGTGGTGTTGATAGGTCGACAGGTTGTTGATATGTCAGTGAGGTGTTGATAGGTCAGTGTGATAGATGACAGCCTCTCCACCCCCTACCTCTCAGACCTCAACAGTAGAGCCATTTCACACAGCACAAACCATTGCACATGACCCCAGGTGCCACTTCAATCCATTTTCACACTGCTTCCAGCAGGTCGCAGATACAGATCCCTGGCCTGGATACAGGCATGCTATGGCTGGAGTTTTGTTCCTGACGGCATAGCATAATTTAAACAAAACACCCAGTAAACAGCATATGGAAAGATGCTGTGTATATGAGCCAGGTAGTTATGTTGGTGTGTACTGTATCTACGTATTGTATGTATGTGTGTATATTATATCTATGTAATCTGTGTTTATGTGAGGCTCTGTACAGATGGTGGCAACATATTTCCTTGAAAAAGGACAATAAAGAATCTGTCTATCTATAGGTCAGTGTGGTGATGATAGGTCAAGTTGATAAGTCAGTGTAGTGGGGTAGATTAGGTCAATGTGGTGTTCATTTGGTGTTAAGAGATCATGGTGTAGGTCCATGGCATTGTGCAGTTCAAGCCAGGTCAAGTCAGAGTTGGGATTAAGTATATGAGTTTAAGGGTTAGGTAGGCTTGTATTTGGGTTCAGGTTAGAACTAGGGTCATGATGAGGTCAGGCCTAGGTTAAGGGTTATGTGTCACAATACTGCCTCTGCAAATTTCCACTCAGGGAAGAATTAGTGTATTGATTGATTGTAGAAATGTTTATAATGGAATAACAGTGCAGAGAGAGTAACATACAGTGGTCAAGGTCAAAACCACAATAACAGACTGGTCTTGGTGAGGTTATGCTTTGTGAGGTCTTCTAAACAACCCTTATCACACAACAGAGGAAGGTCAAGTCTTACAATGTTCCTCAACAAGTTTGGTTTAGGCTAACCCTACCCTCACCTTCCCTTATGTGATTGTGCGTGTATGTCTTGTGAATTCCTAGAATGAAGTGCTGTACCCACACTGAACACTAAGGACTAGTTAACAGGCGACTGTGGTCTTAGTCCAACAAGACTGTGTGTGTGTCTGTGTGCAAGACAATAATGCAATGATTATTGGACCTCCAACTGTGTGCTTCTATCTGCAGAGAAAAATGGCAGGAAAACATCGCCAAAAAAGAGAGAAGAGAAAAGTGTCATAGAGAGGTAGAGAAGCTGAGGGAGGGATGTAGAGAGAGTGAGAAGGGAAGGGGGGGATAGGGAGAGAGGGGGGGAGCAGAGCAATAATCCAACAGGGTCTCTTTTCTCTCCCCAGGCCACTAAATATGAGGGGGTGAAAAACATCCTCCTCTTTCCCTCCATCCTCCTCCATCCCGTTGGAGTGTAAGGAGCTCTGAGTTCTGTGGTGATGACATAATCACTACCCACTCGATGTCAGCACTCAATTTACCCATCCCTCGCTCTCTCTCCCTTTCCCTCTCCCCCACCCCTCTCAGAAACACACACAAATGCTGTTACCGGGTTACTGATTCCCCCTCTCAGGCCACTAAATCCTCTGACTAACTGGTTGCCTGATGGTTTGTATGAAAGATTGACAAGCTGGCTGGCCAAACGGCTGACAGACTGATAGAATGACTGGAAAAACAACTGACTGACTGCCTGGCTGGCTGACAAACTGACAGGCTGGCTGACTGTCTGGCTGACAGATTAACTGATTGGCTGGCTTGTGACTGGCTGGTTAACAAACTGACAGACTAACTGCCTGGCCAACTGGCTGGCTGGCAGGCTGACTGGCTAAAAGATTTACTGACTGACTGACTGGCTGGCAGGCTGACTGGCTAACAGATTTACTGACTGACTGGCTGGGTGGCTGGCAGGCTGACTGACTATTAGATTGACTGGCTGACTGGCTAACAGATTGACTGACTGGCTGGCTAACAGATTGACTGACTGGCTGGCTAACAGACTGACTGGCTGGCTGACTGGCTAACAGATTGACTAACTGGCTGGCTGGCTGCCGTGCAACAGTATAATGTTGGCTGGCTCAGGTTCAGGAGATAAGCCCGTTATCAGATTGTGTGTCAGCCTGCAGGCATACCTTATGCTGCAATCATACAATACTGATCCCCCTTCACACTGAACTGTGAGAGAGGAATCGGGGGGAGAGGGATGCAGGGGATGGAGACAGACGGACTGGGAAAGAAAGAGATAAAGGAAAAGAAAGGGACGTAGGGAAAGACGGGTTGGATAGAGAGAAAGGGACATGGAACAAGGGAGAGGGATGGGGAAAGAAAGAGAGAGAGGGATAGAGATAAAGACACACACACACACTAGTCCAACACAGGGCAATACTTTTGGTGTTGAATGCTACAAGTGTGTGTGCGTAGGTTGTGTGTGTGACCACCGTAATTATTAAAAGCTTGATTGTAACTTGAAATTGCTTGTAATTGCTTTGTGCCATAAGCAGAGAGACTGAAAAAGGTACACATCCCAGATTCACATTGACTGGCTGAGATTAGATATGTGTGTGAATTTACTGTACGTGAATGTGTGCCTATAGGATAGTTTTATACAGCATGAGAGGGTCTGTGAGTGTGTGTATGTGTGCATGAGTGTGTGTGTATGAGTTAATGTGCCATCCCTAGCTCTCCCAGTCAGGACACAACAAGCCCTCGTCATCTGAGTCAGAGTCAGGTGAAGCGTCCTTGATGCGCTGCAGAGCCTGGTGAATGCTCCTGGTCAGGGGGTCCAAGGGCATGTCCTCCATCCGGCCCCGGGCCTCCCTGCTGGGCACACACCGCAGCTTCACCCCCCTCCGGATCTGGACCAGGATGTTGTCTGGGTCGTCTTCTGGGCCCGGGGCCGGGCCACGCTGGTCAACCCTGCGCAGCTGGAAGCTGCCCCTCTTCAGAGAGGCCAGCACCTCGTCCATGGGGGAGCTCACTGGGGGGGGGGGGGGGGGGGGGGGGAGAAGGGGGGGGATGCAGTTTTATTTCAAGTGAAACTTTTATATAACGAACATAGCTCATTTCAGTTTAGCTGTTGCCAGGTACGCTGGAAAGCTTTTTGTGTTGGGGGTGATGGGCTGGTGATGGGCCAAATTTGGACAAACATTTTGAAATTATGTTTGAGTTCGGTCACGTCACCCTTCTTGACATGATGCTTCGCCTTCAAGTAAAATATAGTGTAATTTTTTTTGCGATGGTTCAGTGCTTCAGCTTACATTAACTGTGTCGGACGCAGGTTGAGTTTGGCCAAAAACTTTGCAGCCCAAGGCGCACTATCGTACAATCTTGTTTAACAATTGTCTCAAATGATTTCCTTCTTAATAAATATTAAAAATCTATCTATATTATCTCCACCAGACAGCCTAGACCTACAGTGGCGTTAGCATCCAACCTGTTCTATGTTAGCCCAATGCAAAGTTCTGACAATTGCATATTTTTACTGATTGTGCGGTGCATTTCAATGCAATTCCTTTGTACAAATACATTTCACTTTCAACATTTTCCAAATGGCCACAGCAGTATTAATCTGTCCGTAATTTAGACTCAAAAGATGAGAAAAGCTAAAAAGCTTTAGTGCGTACTACGGGAGAAAACAAAGATTTTGTCAGCGGATTTCTGTGGATTTTTTTACATATTCATTAAAATGAGCAGATCTGCTTGTCTCATCATTTTATCATATATAGACTATCCTATCATATTACTCATTCATATATGTGTTCCTACTGTAACACATATTGTGTTATGTGTCCGTGTACAACAAACACCTGTTATTGTCTTTGTATGTATCTTTGCTATGTACCATCTTAGTTTTCCACTATTAAGTTCCATCCACTATTAAGTTCCGTCCTCAAAAAATATGACTGCCCACAACAAAATCGTATTGTTAATAACATGGACACATGATAACATGCGCTGTAGTGATTACATGGCGTAAGGGGTTGGAATGATGTGGAGGCTGGTGTTAGCTGGGTACCTTTCCTCCTGTGAGCCTCCAGGGGAGAGGTCTTCCTCAGCTTTTTCCTGGCATTCACCAGCTGGCTGCTGTCAAAGAAGCGAGGGAGGAAGGGCCCCAGGGGAGAGAGGGGAGGAGGGCCGGTCTCCCCCTTCGCCTCCCCGGGACCCGGAGCCTGGCTGGCGGAGGAGAGGGGTGTCCCCTCCTGGGGGGGAGGCGGAGGAGGAGGGGGGGGCGGGAGAGGAGGAAGAGAGGCCGGGGAGGCAGGGAACTCTGGCGGAGAAGAAGGGGGTGAGTTGTCTGGTATGGGGAGCAGTGATGCTGGGAGGTTTAGGACTGGGCTGGGGTCTGTCTGCACACTGGTGCTCAGACTTCTGGTCTGACCCTGGTTCTCCCCTCCTCTTCCTCCCTCTCCCCCTTTCTCCTCTCCTCTGGACTGGGACGCACGCAAACGAGTGGACTTCAGGATCACCTGACCAGGGTACCGCTACAAGAAGGATGGAGAGGAAGAGGGGGAGAGAGAGAGAGTCAGAGGAAGGAACCGTAGAAAGTCACACACTCACGAGGGCAGTGCTGTTGCTGTGTATGTGTGTGTGTGTGTATGTGTAAGTTTGTGTGTTTGTTCACCTGTTTGAAGTTGCGCAGCCTGTCCAGGGTCTTTTGTCTCTCCAGACTCACTCTGCTGTTCCTCCTCTCCTCATCCTCCTCTTCCTCCTGCTCGTGACAACACATGATGAACAGAGAGAAGGAGAGGGATTGTACAATAGAAGGTGAAAACCTCCAGCCCCAGCCCCATTCCCAGGTCAGTGTACCTGCTGTATGTCCTGCTGGCTGCGTGGGCATCTCTGCTGCTTGTCACCATGGTTACTCACACAAATCTCCTGCAGGATCACAAAGGACCTCCCAGTTATCCCTCAGTCCTACTGTGTGTGCATGCATGCGCGCGTGTGTGTATGCATGTTTGCGTGCGTGTGTGTGTGGGTTCACACCCTCTTGTGTTTGAGGTAGGTGCGTTTGGCAGTGATACGCCCCCTCCTGGCCTCCAGCTGCCTAGCGCTGAGCTGCAACCTCTTCAGCTCCTCTCTGTCTGTGTGCTCCTCCTCCACCACACCCTCCACACTCTCATAGGTATCATAGTACACCACCTGGTCCTGGCACTCTGCAACACACACACGCAGGTCCGAAAACACACACACACACACATACAACAGTTACATATGAATACACACACACATGCAGTCCGGAAAACACACACATAGAACAGTTACACATGAATACACACACACACATGCAGGTCAGAACACACACACATACAACAGTTACACATGAATACACACACACACCATAGCAGATGGCAACATGACTGTCCAGGTCTGGCCTCCTACCTGCCTGCCAAGGTGCAGATAAAGCAGCTTTATTGGTTCCCAGAATCAGGGCAATATGAGCGTGTCTAGCAGAGCTGTGAGATTAGCACACACCCCTCCCCACTTCTGTGTCTGTGTGGCTGAATTGCCACAACACTGGAACCCCACAGGCTGGTGGAGCTTTCAAACATCTACCTACATCCTCCTTTAGACCTTTTATGTACAGAAAGTAGAGACTTCCCCCAAAAAATAAATCCTAACACAAAGACAAATCATAAACACGCATAAACACTGAGTTTATCCGAGTTAACACACACACAAGCACACTCACCCACACAGACAAACGTACACACACACACCGGTCATCTGTCTGCGTATGCTGTCCAGCTGAGCGGTGAGCAGCATCTCCTCCCCCTGCAGAATGTCAGCCTGGATGTCATACAGCTGCAGCTGAAGGTCGTAGTATTTCCCCTCCATGAGGTCAAGACGCTCCATCGCTCCATCGCCGCTCAGGCTCTGCATCTGGAACAGCACAGTCAGACCCTCACTCAAGTCAGGCCTCGGGGGCTTTTGTTGCTGCTTCAATCATATACGTGCTACAGTACACAATGAAACGAAACAGTGTTCCTTCTCTCTTGGAAGTCGCTTTGGATAAAAGCGTCTGCTAAATGCATAAATGTGAATGTTCCTCCAGGACCATGGTGCTACGTGAAACAGCACAGAAATACATGGGACTACATGTGGTGCTAAATAAGACCTACGAGTTGTACATGAAGTGCACGCGCAGACGAGTGCAACAGGACAAACGAGTGCAAAAACGAAATGGTAATTAAAGCCACTTGTACTTGTGTATGGCCCCTCCTCTCCGAGTGTGAGTGTGTGTGTGTCTACCTCCTCTCTGGGTGTGTGTGTGAGTGTGGTGTGTTTCTACCTCCTCTCTGAGTGTGTGTGTGCGAGTGTGGGTGTGTGTGAGTGTCTACCTCCTCTCTGAGTGTGTGTGTGTGTCTACCTCCTTTCTGAGTGTGTGCTTCTGTTGCTCCAGACAGATCTCTCTGGCTCTCTGCAGCTGCAGTGTCTCCTTGGCGACGGAGTATTGCAGTCTCTCCATGCGCTCCACAGCAGCCGTCCACGCTGCCTTCCCCAGCTTACGCTGGTCCACCCTCATACGCTCATACACCGCTGCACACACATACACACAACATATACACAAATGCACATAGACAACATGCACATGCAACACACACACGCACATCCAACACACACGTACACACATACACAACACAAACAGTCAGGCGATGTAGTAGCATCCCATGGCTTCCAAACACAACATGATTCATGTGTAGGAGAAGATGGAGTCAGAACACCCTCTGACCACATCACTGTCCCCTCCCTGGGAGTGTGCATGCGTGTGTGTGGTGTGTTGGCATCTGTATGCGTGTGTGTATGCATGCATGTATGGTTGTGAGTAGGGATTGAAAGATAGAGTACATGTCTGTGCTGTGAGGCAGAGCCACACGGACACCTGCTGGTCAGACTGGGATGTTGCAGTCTACAGATCCCCCCCCCCCCCACACACACACACACACACACACACTATCCACTGTTAAAATGGAGCCAGCTGCAAATCAATGTAACCTTACTTATTCAGCAGACAAACAGGTAGCCAACTAAGCAGATGACGTTTGAGGTGTGTGTTAGGGTAGGCTATAGTACCTTCCCTGCTCACAGCTTATCAATAAGCAATTCAGCTCATCGATCATTACTTAGACAGTGTGTCTGTCTGCGCATGTTTGTGTGTGTGTATGTGAGTGTGTGTATCTGTATGCTATCTGAACTTCTGTCTGCTTTAAGATGATGCCCTCCTAGACTCCTTCCACCAGGATAAAGCTGTAACAACCCCTCCTGTGGACACAACATACCTTTCTGAGCACGGGCAGTGATCTCAAAGTATCTGACAGTGAACTGCTGGATGTTTAGCACCGCCTCCTGTGCCTTCATCTGCCAATCACAATCCTCCTTCTTCAGACTTTCAATACGCCTAGGGCCTAAGTAGTCATTCTCCATGGAGATCTGGACACACACACAAACACACAGTGCAACAGGATCAAGAATGCACACCTTTAGGGTTCCTATGACTAGGAGACACACTGGCAAAAACGAGTTAATGACATAAAAAAGCCCTCATCAACCTAACGTAGAAACAAGCGCAGATCCGAGCGCAGACGTCATCTCACAGGGTTCACGTGTGATTCATGAACTGTTCTTATTGTGCCAATCACAGCATAAGAATCATCGGACATTGATAAATTTGGCTCTGATAAATGTGTCGCTGAATACAATTGTCATTTAAATATAATCCATTATCTGTAGATTAGAGGCCTCGCCCAGGGCCAGCCTAACACTGAATCAAACTAAAACGTCCGTGGGCACAAGAGGCTTTACAGTTTTTTTCAAATGCTTACACACAAATTCCTTACTTTTCACACAATTTCTGAAACCTGACACTCAAACACCAGAGCCACACCTCAAATCTGCAAAACCATACGCACATTTTGAACCTTTAACTCAGTTTTCAATTTCATAAAACACTTTTTGCAAAACACAACACACAATTCTCCAGGTAACACACAAAATTCTAACGGGAAGCATCTTGATTTCCTTTTTAAAACACAACCAATCAAAATGCCACATTAATTCATCAGTATTACAATATACTGTAATGTATACATTACAGTATATTGTTACATACCTGTTATCTTTTCCACAGTAAAGGTTCAAATTATACCCACCACAATCAACTAAAATTAGGCTATTTATAGGCCTATTCTAAAGCCATGATTGGTTGGTGTTGAGTAAAGCAATGAGTGTTTGCACATGTGAGGAGTTGGTGTGAGGCACTGATGAATTAGTGTGGCATTTTTATTGGTTGTGTTTGAAAAATAAAATCAAGATGCTTTCTGTTATAATTTTGTGTGTTATGTGGAGAATTGTGTGTTGTGTTTTGCAAAAAGTGTTTTATGAAATTGAAAACTGAGTCAAAGGCCCAAAATGTGCGTATGGTTTTGCAGATTTGAGGTGTGGTTCTGGTGTTTGAGTGTCAGGTTTCAGAAATTGTGTGAAAAGTAAGGAATTTGTGTGTAAGCGTTTGAAAAAAACTGTAAATCAGAACTGGAAAAAACTGTATTAGTATTCCTAATTCCTGATTTTGTGCACAGGTTGATTGTTATTGAGGCTATTCTTTGATTTTGCCAGAAATGTTAGGGGTTTTATGAATGTAGTTTGCAGATTTGGTTTTGTGTTTAAAGTTTTGAAAAAATTGGTGGATTCACGAAATGTGTCTTAGCAGTTGTGAAAAACGGTATTACTGTATGAGTGACTGAAATGCTATGGTGTAATGGTAACACTGAGACTGGGACTAGTTATCCAAGTTCAAATCTTTGTTAGACGTTACATTTTAATCTTAGGTCTAAATCAATATACTTTAGTTTGGAGAAAATGTTAGCACAAAAAACCAGCTAAAGATTTGGAGTGTAATTTCTCTTTTACAATGGTCTCTGGGTTTACGAGTACAGTGTGGAATGGGTGTGACAGAATGATGCTGATGATTATGAGAGGAGAGGAAACAAGGAGACAGGACCTTGTCGACAAATAGATGCACCTTGCACACACACACATATACACATTAAGTCAATAGAGACAACTTACGATTTCAAACAATCAGAAGCGTCAAATCATGTTAGTTCAGTGTGTGTGTGTGTGTGTTACCTTGATCTGTTGCCTGCGCAGCATGGCCAGCTCCCTCATGTCTCTGAAGGGCTGCAGCAGGTACTGGTACAGCTGTGTTGCAGCCTCCAGCAGAGCGTCATAAGCCTGGTCCTCCTCCTTGTACACCTGCAGTAGCTCCACCATGCTCTCCAAACCCCGGTGCTGCTCCAGCAGCTGCACACATTTAAATTTACATTTAGTCATTTAGCAGACGCTTTTATCCAAACTTCCGACTTACAAGAGAGAGTTTTACAGTGCGTAGGTCAAAGATCATCGAGATAGCCCCAAAAACATTGCGGGTAGCCAAAACATGAAGCATACATTGTGAAAAGCAAATAAGTGCCAATGGGTAGAACCAGAAGAGCACACACACACATACACACAGACGTCATTGTGTCGCTCATCCTTAATGCTTTCTCCCTCATTTGCCTACTCTGGGGATCAAACTAGGGTCTTCTGACTCACACACACAATGACCACCTTCCATAACCACCACTTGAACCAGATACACTACCAGAAAGCTAGCAGTTCCATGGTGGGTAGTATTTTTACTGAAGAGTGAGTTTAACCAGTCATCAACCAATCAAACAATCAAACTTTATTAATATGTAAACATACATAGATCATACAACAAATGCAACTACAAGTGCTAAACATGAAAAGTGGAATTAGAAAGCATCTATTATTGCACTGTGTTACACCAAAAGTACAAACACATATTATGCTTTGCACTTGCATTTATGCAAGACACCGTTTGCGAAACACTACACACTGTTTAATACATTACACACTTCGTTCGAGAATTAAACCTCTTGCAATACTTGAGAAAAAACTTCTATTCAAAATGCAAAACATACCTGAAACTGGCAACACTCATTGTATGAGTGTCACCATTCCTTGACTTGAACCGAAACACTAACTATACACTTCTCATCCTTGATCTTCTGCTGTACAGTCATGGCCAAAAGTATTGGCAGTGACATACGTGTTTCGCAAAGTTTGCTGCGTCAGTTGTTGTGGTGTTGATTCACATTGTTTCTAGATTATTGTGCAGAGTGATCAGATGCATTTAAAATAAAAGCTTTATTGGCCCAAAGAATTTACTTCATCACAAAAAACCACGTCGCTATTTTTATACAAAATGACCAGCTCACATCCTTTGACTAATCATATCATCACATTGGAAAGTGTGAATGAGTACTAGTCAGGTGAAATCATATCATCCTGATTGGATTATAAGAGCAGACTGATTGCTATTATAGCTGTTATAATAACAGGAGGGAATCTTTGCATATATTGAATGTTTTTGCCAATAAACACCTTTAAAATGCATGAAATGCTTATCATTGTTTTCCAGTATACCATAGACATGTTAAAAAATACTCTCAAATCACAAATGTATGTTACTGCCAATACTTTTGGCCATGACTGTGCTTTCTTTATGCACTATTTGTTCGTTGCTTTGGGAAAAGGAAAGAATTAAATGCAATGTAAAATGTATTGCTTTCTCCCTCATTTGCCAACTCTGGTGTTCAAACTTGGGTTCTCTGACTTAATTACACAACCTTTCATAAACACCACTTTGGCCTGCTACATCACTGAAAAGCTAGCAATTTGATGGTGCAGGTGGGCGGTTATTACACTGAGGATTGAGTTTCACCAATTGAACTTGGTTACATGCACACATACAGACACACACACACAAACATATGACACAAAAAACATACAAAATCACATGCAAATATGTACTTGTACTGTGGTTAGACTGTATTTACATGCCACCATAAGGTGCTGTTATAGCCATATCTCGAAGACATGAGTCCTAACTGCTAAACAAAGTTTAACCGTTTCTTGTGTACTTTGATCATAACGGATTGGAACAGATGAGCTGCAGCTGACTGTGAGAATGACGCTGATTCTGTTTCCTGTCAGGGAAGACCACTAAGGCAGCACTTCCTGTCCAGGAGAGATAGCACAGCAGTACTGAATCATGTCAGAGAATCTTGGCTCTTGGAAATGTCAGTGCTCCTTTGAGCTCCCTCAGCCAACAACAGAGGAAGACTGACAGCGACACACATGCCGAGATCTTTTTCTCTCCCAGGCAGGCACACACACTTCTCCGGAACTACGGAGTGTTTGGCTTAAAGCCATACACATACTGTGAAGCTATAAATACCTCATTGCACAAAGTGTATTAGCTTTACAATTTGTTTTTACAGTTTTTATGTTGTAATTATTGGCTCTCTGAAATCCAAATCCACTAATAAGCTTGGTAGGACCTGCATTTTGAATCTCAAATTAGCCTCTCTTGGCAATTCATTAGTAAAATAGATTTATTGGAAGGAGACAAAAAAAAAATGTGTTTGTGAGAGAGGGTGCAGAATGTTAAAGGGGTCATTGATTGTGAAACCGATTTTACCTTGTCATAGTTGAATAACGACAGTTCGGTGGGTAAAATGGACGTACAGTGAACCTCAAAGTCCATTGACACCTCTTTCCTATCTAAATCTCACAACTTGAAACTGCAGCTGTAAAACGATCAGTTTCGAAAAAGCGGAATTTGTGACGTCACAAATTCTGCATCACCTTTGTCGCGCCCCAACATTTACATACAGACCAGCCCTCTGGTGTTCTGACCCAGGATCTCAGACACTAGTTCAGCTGCGCGCTGCTCTGGGTACTTCCACGCGAACAACAAAGGAGAAAGTTTTTAAAGTGTATTGAGAATGGACCATCGTAAATGCAGTGTTCCAGGCTGTACTGGGAATGCTGACACTTTTCATAATCTTCCCAAGGGACCAGACACTCGACGGGCATGGCTGATGTTTTTCTATGAGAAGATCCCTGTGAAGTTCAACACTAATTTATTCATTTGCTCGAACCATTTCACCAAAGAGAGTTTTGAATGAAAACCTTGGACAATTTAAAGAAGGATTTGTTAATCCACTGTTGCTGAAAAGAGGTGCTGTTCCAACCGTATGCTCATCACAAACGCAAGCTGTAAGTATGATTTTGTCGCTAACAGTTAGCCTATTAGCAATGCTAACATGTCCTGTATCTAGCATAGGTAGAATGCTAAATAAGTTTCAAAACACATCAACATACCTTACTTAGCAAATGACTCTAGCTAGACTAGCTGTAGTCGGCATTAGAAGGGAAGCTTCCGAAGAAATTGCCAGAAAACGAATAGCAGTCTAGCCTATTGCTAACGCCTGTCTAGATTATCTATTTGAAAGAACTGGAGAAAGGTAGGTGCTAGATACAGGATACGTTAGCATTGCTAATAACTGTTACCGACAAAATCATACTACAGCTTGCGGTTGTGATGAACATAAGGTCGGAACTCACCTCTTTTCAGCAACAGCTTCATAGCAAATCCTGCTTTACATTGTCCCAGGTTTTCAAAACCGTCCTTGGTGAAATGGTTCGAGCATATGTGTAATTTAGTGTCGAACTGCACAGGGATCTTCTACGCTACGGTATAAACAAACATCAGCCATGCCTGTCAAGTCAATGTTAGCTAGACTCTAGCTCATCTGCTTTTTATTAATGCTGAGTTGCAAGGAATGCAAGAACAGCTAGATAGCGAAAACACCTAGACTGTAGGCATGTAAACTAGTTTAGCTTGCTAACGCAAGAGCATAGGTAGAATGTGTGATGATTTAGCCTACTTTATTGGCAATGGGGCTAACGCATTATTTCATGTTCCTGACTGTGTTTAATTCGAATAAATAACCCATGTTGTCATGTAAATCTACAATTCACGATGCATGTTTGTCCAGATCTTTGTCAGGTTATTTTTAATTTTATTTTTCAGCAAGATATCTAGCTAACTGAAGCTGAGTTGAATCACAATATAGTTTGGTTGCTAAACTGTAACGTTACCCACCTAAGTCGATCCTGTTTGCTTCGACAACAGAAGTGGAAAAAACTAGCGTTATCATTTCAAATGATAACTCGTCAATATGTTGAAAACAGTGTTGTGTAGACACAATAGATTTATTTGCACATTTTTGTTTCAAGTCTCCACCTTCGATGTTTCAGTGTGCTGTCGGCCGTGTTGTGTTTTTGCTCCGCAGCTTCACTCATTGAAAACCAACCAATCAGCGTGCAGCTCATCTATATATTCATGAGCATGGATATATAAGGAGAAAACGTTGCGTTTTTTCCTGGGACAATTTCACAGGAAGTAGGCATAGAACAGCACCCGGGCCATTTTCAGCCCAACCAATGTTACATACCCTATTCGGAGACCTTAAGGAACAGTGTGAAATACCCCAAAAACCCAGTCAATGACCCCTTTAATCAATTACGTCTGAAAACTCTGCTGCTCCTGTTGCCCCTTGTGTCAGCATGTAACAGGAGCAGAAAAACGGTCCTGTGTGTGTGTGTGTGTGTGTGAGTATGCATGTGTTTGTGTCTGGTGAAGCTCTAGTAGTATGTCAGGTGTCAGGTGGCTGAGCGGTTAGGGAATCTGGCTAGTGATCTGAAGGTTGCCAGTTTGATTCCTGGCCGTGCAAAATTACGTTGTGTCCTTGGGCAAGGCACTTCACCCTACTTGCCTCGGGGGAATGTCCCTGTACTTACTGTAAGTCGCTCTGGATAAGAGCGTCTGCTAAATGTAAATGTCTGGTCTGTTTAGTCTTTCATGTTACTAATTCACTCTCTAGTCCTGATCAATTACGTTTCCCTACCTCAGTATATTTCTCTCCACCTCTTTCTTGACCTTTGAACAGGGTGACCTCTCACCCTATCTGTGATGAGGGGGTCAGATGGCTGAGCGGTTAGGGAATCGAGCTATTAATCAGAAGGTTGACAGTTTGATTCCTGGCCGTGCAAAATTATGTTGTGTCCTTGGCAGTGTTGGGGGTAACGCGTTATGTAATATAACGCGTATATTATTACTTAAGTGAGTAACGAAGTAATATAACGCGTTAGTTTTTTACATTGAGTAATAATATTACAGTAACTTGTTTAAGTTACTGTCCATGCAGTAACTTGTCCAAGTTACTGCATGAATTCAACAGGAGCCTTATACAGATTGTTGCCTAAACCTACTGTTTGCCTTTGATTCACGCTGCAGGCAGACAACAACAGCAATGGCCGCAGAACGTGTTATTTTTTCAGGGTGGAAATATTCACACTATTTCGCTTTCATTGAAGATATAGGAAAAAACATTAAAGCGAACTGCAAACTGCGCCCCAACAAAATACTACCTACTGCCAAAAGCAGCACTTTAAACTTTAAACGAAGCTGTAAGCTAGCGAAAAATCCACTAAACTTTAAGAGAGATGGCGACCCGTTTCCACAAGTGGATGCTAACATAGTATAATTTATTCACACAAATATATATATATATATTTTTTAATTTAAGCCTTCTTGATGTTTAAGATTGTTTGAAATAAACGTTCTTCTTTAAAGAAACACTATTTTGCGTCTGTAGGCTAGCCTACTGTGTCTAAAATGCTCTTGCAATTTTTTTACAAAGTCAAAATCGCTATTATTAAAAGTAGGCTAATAGTAAAAGTAATATAATAATTAATAATATTACTTTGTACAGAAAGTAATAATGTAACTTAATCACACTACTCTTACTGAACAATAATAAGTAATAACTAGGCTATTACTTTTTTGAGTAACTTCCCCCAACACTGGTCCTTGGGCAAGGCACTTCACCCTACTTGCCTAGGGGGGAATGTCCCTGTACTTACTGTAAGTCGCTCTGGATAAGAGCGTCTGCTAAATGACTAAATGTAAATGATGGGGTGATTAACATTGCTTATTGTAGGAATCTGGCTTCCTCATTCATCAGAAAGAAAACAGATCAGAAAAGTCTTTTTTACCACAGTGGAAATCACGATATTTAGCATTTCTGTGATTTGTTTGCTTAGAATACGTTTTCTCAGTATTTTTAGGTCAAGTCTCCCAGCACGGCTCAGTCTGACGGCATGGAAAATGTCATGTTCTCAGTGTCAAAACAAGACAGTCCCTAAACAAGACAGACAACATTACGCAACATGCAATGTGCTGTGTCTCTCAGATGGCTGAGCGGTTAGGGAATCGGGCTATGAATCAGACGGTTGCCAGTTCGATTCCCGGCCATGCGATTAAAACGCCACTAAAATGTCTCTCCCACCCTCAAAGAAAAACACTCAACAGCCTACTCCATGACACATGGGAGGCGTGAAGGTTAAGCAAGCTCGATGCAATGTGGCTAGTGCTAGATGTGAGGAAGTCAGGTGGCTGAGCGGTTAGGGAGTAGGGCTAGTAATCTGAAGGTTACCGGTTCGATTCTCGGCTCTGCCAAATGACGTTGTGTCCTTGGGCAAGGCACTTCACCCTACTTGCCTCGGGGGGAATGTCCCTGTACTTTCTGTAAGTCGCTCTGGATAAGAGCGTCTGCTAAATGACTAAATGTAATGTGTTGTAGGCTATGCTGCTAAGACACCCCAGAAGATGGGTCAGGTATAGCATCATCATTGTTCAATGTCAGAAGAAGATCACACTTTATGATAATTTAAAAAAAAGAACTGAATTTTGTGAACCGTTACACCCTTATTAGGCAACGTCCTCACCTTGTGCAGGTGAGTTTTTGCGCGCTGTAGCGCCTCTTCGTATCCACTCTGCCGCAACTCACTCAGACTCTCGTAGTACTTTTCCGGGTCGTCGCTTTCCGTGAACAGAACCTGTGACAATATCTTCCAGCCGCACGTATCCAGTGCGTGGCCCAGATACACCTGTAACCGGTAACACAAGTCGTCCATCTCGGTCTGGGTGACCTCCGCCGGTCCAAATAACACAGTCCACATCCCGGCCAGTTCCTCCGGGAAAGGCGGAAGGCACGGCTCTAGGTCTGAGTTCACGGAACAAAGCTGTAAGTGGATAATTCGGAGGTCTTGGAAGGAGAAAAGTCCGGCCCAGCTGCAGTCCTCTCTGAACAGGCAGTCAAACTCATCCAGGCCCAAGGTATCGTTGTCTTGCGTTGAAGGGAGAGCGTCTATGTCAGGTTTCAACACCTCGAAATCAGGGCTCCTTGCCGGGAATGCTGCGGTTTTACTGACCGCAGGAGTTTTAGAGGGGCTTGATTTTTTCGCTGCCTTGGATGGCGACTTTGTTTTGGGAGTTGGCCCTTTACCAGCAGCGCAACTGACTTTGGCTTGGCTTTTGGGCGTTTTATCCTTGACAGGACTTTTCAGAAATGTTGTATCCTCCCTAGCTCCGGGTGTCGCCGTATCAGTTAACGGATCCTTGCCTAATATAATGCTCTTTCTCTGAACCGTTCTGTTGTGACAAGTGATAGCAAATCTTCCCTCGACTTCATTCCATGCTACAATGAAGACGAATTTGTGCTTTTCTTTTTCATCAAACGCATTGGGCCGTACGGCCACCCAGTCCGACTCCAAATGATCCTCCATTGCAAAGGACATTATTGTAACCAATAGCGTCCCGCGGCGACGAGACAAAATACCGAGACAAAATAAGCTTCAATGCGTGGAAACACCCACTGACGGAAAGCCTGGACAATGTTTATAGTTGGGGAATTGAACTAAATTGTTAAAAACGAGAGTCATGCTACAAAGTTACTCCCTAAACTTGAAATGGAGTGCTATCACACTAAAGCAATAATTGGACACAGACATATTTTTGCAGCATAACCACCCTAAATCCTCCTTTATGGATTCGGTGATTTTGCCCAGCGACTCTCTCTCTGTTTCCTACCTGCTCTTTGTCGCCTAACTCTCCTTAACCAGCCACCAACCTTTCTTTTCACAAAATTGTTCAGACGGTGCGAAACAATCAAATCGCCGCAGACATCGTCTGTTTACATTTGCAAACGGCGACCTGCCCTAACTGTTTCCCGTTATTCCTTATTCCCTCGGTCGCAGCCCTCATTCTATAAAGCAGCATCCGGTAGAATTTCGAATCCAAACGAAAACATTGTGAAGCAGCATCGCTACACGGCAGCACTGATTCATGCGTTTTATAATGCAGATGCGCTCCTCTACATCATCCGAACCATGTTTTTTATGTTTGTGTGCCGTACCCTACAGATACGGAAGAACACAGAGCATCTCTGAGCTTGAACGGAACACGTAAGGACGTGCTGACGTTGCAAGATGGAGCAAGCTGGAGCAGTAGCCTTGGTAGCCCGAGTGTATATCCTGCAGCATCACATTAATGTAGCACGGTCTATTGTCCACAGTTTCAAAGTTCTTTCTTTGTTGAATTTATGGTATCTGATTGTAAAGTATTGAAGTCTTTAATGTTCAAAAATCACATGCCCAGCCAGGGGCGATTCTAGGATCAGACCTTTAGGGGTGCTCAGCCCTCAATGAGAATGTAACATGAATACAGTGCCTTGCAAAAGTGCTAAACCCCCTTGCTAATATAATCTCTAATTTCACTGGATAACAATGAATTCATTTATGTATTTTTCTGCAAAATATTGAATGAATGAAAAAACTAAGGATGTCCCTTTCTTCATGAACTACCAGCATCAAGTGATAATAAACAATAATCCTTTTATTTTTATTATTTTTAGGGGTGCTGAGATGAAATTTAGGGGTGCTTGAACACCCATAAAAAGGGTCTAAAATCGCCACTGTGCCCAGCATTGCCAATACTAGTTCAGAGCTATTCAGAGATCAAAACTCCTTACTGGGCACAATCTTTTATGTAGGTTAATATAAAATATTGCCTGGTCATAAAGCTCTTATCTTATCTCTTATCGCTAAGCCATAAACTGTTGATTGATAATTGTTGCATTTGCTGTCATAACTGAGGCTTCATGAGACTGACACAGATGCATGCTAAACGAGAAGAGGATGCTCTTTTTCATGCCTACCTCAAAGTCTGTCTGCAAGACTCCAAAAGGAATCCCTAACTCCGTCCTCTCCCTACGTCCTCTCTCCCTCGACCGCAATGACCATCAGATCAGCCATTCTTTCTTGCTATGTTGTGGTCTGTAGTTAGTTTTTGAGGAATTCAAGTGAGCAGAAGCATCTTTCTGCTGCTGCGTGACATGACTGGGAGCTTGCTGATTTTAGGATATGCTTCAAGAAGATTATTCTCAACCACAAACTGGTTATTAGCCATCATCTTCAATATGATCAGATGATGTGACCCCGACCCCCTGCTCCGAACCCGACCCCTGCCCTCTAGCCCTGCTCTGTATACAGACTATCAAACAGGTCTGGTTTGGACGCTGAACTGCTCTGCAGTCAAGACTGGACACTATACTAGAAACTTGAGGATTTGCGGCACCATACATACACCCAAACACACACTCGTTGGAACCTTGAACCTTCGACTCACATCACTAACTACCACACATACACCTCTTATTTCTGTCCTTCTTGGATTTTGTTTATGCATAGTTCCTGTTTTCTTTGCTGTACTGTAAGTCCTTTTAGCTTTTTAGTTGTGAAGTGTCTAGATATTCATTGGAGACCAAAAACATGTTGTGTCCATTAGGTTGCCACAATGCAAGTGTGCCAATGTCTTTCTAATATTTTCTGAAATTTTGAAATGGTTTATCTCGCTGTACACTGAATGTCATTACTTTTTAACAATATTGTTTGAAGTGCATTAGGACAGTAAATGTACAAAATTCACTGGAAAATTGAACAAAGTTTAAAACACTTTACATTTAATCTTTAGTTTGTGAAAAATAGTTTGTGTTCATCAGAACAACAGCACCTGGGCTATACTATTTATGATCTAATTGACTATTTTTATGGTTATGGCCATGTATGTGACTGTGTGTTCGTCCCGTTGTGTGCTCTGTGTTTATTTTCCCTTCTGTTCTCCCCTCATTCCTCATTCAGATGTCCTGCTGCCATTGGTTCATTCTTCCCCTCCGTCAAGCGTAATTTCATCTGGACAATCATAGGCGTGTCTGAGTCCTATAAATCCCAATGTCTTCGTGTTCAGAAAACCATTATGTATTTTTTTAATTGAATGTCTTTGTTGACTTGTACTGGCAAAATTCTCAATTTGAGCTCCAATTGTTGTATTCACAGTTGTGCTTTATATTTGTTCATCCAGTTTAGCAATATCTTTTGGTTTAGTCCTACGCCACAGGGGCATGGAATATGGAATGGGTAACACCCATTGTTCTTTCTGGTTAGTTTAGAGTCCCTGTACTCAGTTTATTTTAGATTTTTAATCGCTAAATCGCTTTAAAAACATTTTAATCACTTTTTAGTCGCTAAATGAATAAATGTAAATGTATATGTATTGTACTCTCCACATTGCCTACGTAAAGGTTGCATTTTGTGGAGAAGATCAGAACATATTTCAAACCAAATACTGTAGTAGGCTACATAATGTAAACACAGCAAATACATTTGTGGAGACAAAATAAATCATACAGCAAATTAAATACAGTACATTGTTTCAATCATGGACTGCAGTGAATGGGTAAAAAAAATACTGATGTAGTGCATAGTAGGCTACATTTTACTGTACTGTACTGTACTGTAGACAGTAGAGAAAAGTATTTTTCACCTGTGCTCTTGTTGAAATGTCCAAATTACTGTTGCACTGTTGAACAGTATATCTGCTGAGGTTGAGCTGAACTCTCTGTCCAGCCTCTCTCAATGTTGACCCATGGTTCACAACATGGTCAACCAATGTTGCTCGAATTTCATGACATAGATACTGTAAATTTGGCCATATTCTTCCACGGCCTCCAGGTCTACCTCTCCCTACCACTCTTCCTCCATGGGCTCCCCCTCTCATCCTCACTCCCCCTCTTCCTCTTCCTGCAACATTGCCTTCCATTTTTTACGAGGACAAGTACACTGACCTGTTGCCTTTTTATAGTTCTTACCTGATTGGTATGTTTACAGTTAAGCACTTTGGTGCTTGTACACCTGACGCCCGTGTTTGATCCATTCGTTCACGTGTGGCATTTTACAAGGCAGTGTCTAAAAAAGGCAATTACGTGAAGTTACATCATCGGAAAAAGGAACTGTGTGTAGGCCTATTGGTAGATGCAGTTTCACGAAACTCCTTCACACAATCAGCACAACACTACACCAAAGTAGCACACCACCTCAGATAATTTGCTAAATGTAACACTTTTGTCAAAACTATACAATGTCTTATAAAAACCTTATTTTGTTGTCATAATAAAAACCCAACCATCATATGGTCTGATTCTGTTTGAATCAGTTAAACACTCCTGTGCTCAGCCTAAAACACTTTTAGCATTTACACAGAAAAAGTGTAAAAAATTAATTCACCAACACCACATGACACCAATTGTGTAGACTAATGAAAATATGTATTTTCATGTCCTCAAGTCAGTCAATACTGAACATTTCAACAAAACATTCATAACAAATCATTTCTGTTTTCATACAGTATTACTGAACGTACCATTGTACTGTAAGCTTACAGTAATACTGTAACAAATTACATATCCAGTTCAGTACCAAAAAGAAAAAAAATGAATCTCTCCGCCTAGCTGGATCTGGCCACAGGGCCTCGTCAACGTCACAGGCTATGTTTTTAATTGCCAGGCAACGTGGGAGGAATCTCTTGGAGTGACGAATCCACCCTTGTATGGCTGCTGCTTCAATTTGATCACAAGCTTCATCCATAGCTTGAATGAGGGCCATCTGGACATAGGGCCGGAGATCATAAACCTTCCACCGCCATGCTGAGAAGAACTCCTCGATGGGGTTTAGGAAGGGGGAGTAGGGTGGAAGGTATTGAACTGTAAATTGTGGGTGTTGATGAAACCAGTTTTGGACCCGAGCAGGACGATGGAAAGCTACATCGTCCCAGACGACAATGTATTGCATCTGGTCCCTTTGGTTTGCTGCTGTGATAATATTGTGTAATCTGTCTAAAAATGTAAGAATGAGGTCAGTGTTGTAAGGACCGAAGTTGGCATGGCGGTGGAGGACCCCATTCTGTGTAATGGCAGCACAAAGGGTAATGTTACTCCCACGTTGACCTGGTACATTGACAATAACCCTGTGGCCAATGATGTTTCTTCCCCTTCTTCTCACTGTTGTCAGGTTAAATCCAGCTTCATCAATGTAAATAAACTCATGCGGGACGTCCTCCGCATCCATTTGCAAAACTCTCTGAAATACAGCAAAAGATCACAATATGTAGATCAATTTACTGTAGGTCTGCTATACAATAAAATTACATGTACAGTAAAAAGGTTATGTGTGCAGCACACAATACTACAGTCAGTGAACAAAACATACCACCACATATTCATGCCGCAGGTCTGTCACCCTGTCTGAATTTTTCTCAAATTGCACTTTATACAGTTGTTTCATCAGAACTTGATGTTTGTTAAGGATATGGGCTATTCACAAGTTCAGTAATCACACCATAGATTGAATAGATAGCTTTTATTGAAGCAGGGCTGGTAGCAAAGCCAAGCCTAATGCATTGTGGTACAGGCTGGTAGCAGAGCCAAGCCTAATGCAGGGTGTCGCAGGCTGGTAGCAGAGCCGAGCCTGAGGCTGGTAGCAGAGCCGAGCCTTGAGTGGTTGGTGTAGGCTGGTAGCAGAGCCTTGAGTGGTTGGTGTAGGCTGGTAGCAGAGCCGAGCCTGGGGCGATTGGTGTAGGCTGGTAGCAGAGCCGAGCCTGGTGCTGGTGTAGGCCGGTAGCAGAGCCGAGCCTGGTGCTGATGGAGGCCGGTAGCAAAGCCGAGCCTGGTGCTGATGGAGGCCGGTAGCAGAGCCGGGCCTTGGTTCCGGGTATGGACTCGGGGTGTGGCGGAGAGTCCTTCTGGGTCACGGCCGAGCAGTGGCTCGATCAGATCCCCCGGGGAGCCTGGATAGATGACAGGGAGAAGCAGAGAAAGGGGAGGGAGGGTGACAAAAACATGCTAGCACAAGGATCAGAGCAACGGAAGACACTTTATACCAACCTCGTAATTGATACGGGGAGTTTGGTCGCATTCTTCCGTGCTTTCGCTAGGCTGATGTGTATGAAGTTGATTGGAGTTGGTGCGCATTCTTCCGTGCTTTTGCGAGTTGCTTGATTGGAGTAGAGGCGGAGTCTTGGTGCGTTATCTTCCTCCCGAACTTTAGTCTAACTCCCTTTTTTGACAGAGAGACCTATTGGACATTATTGAAAATTTGGTGATCATTGACAATATTGGCTTGAATTTCTGATTGCATTATTGGCCAAAACGAGGTTTATGATCTCTCTCTCTTGATCCTGTGTGAATATGGGGCCCCTCCCTCCTTGGTGTTCTCGACGTTCAATCCTATGTTGGCCAAACAAAATACATGTAGCTTACTGTAAAATGATACAGGAATAGATACCAAAACTGTTGACAGAAGATAAGTTTCTCACCTGTGCTCTTGACAAAATATCCAAACAATTGATGCCATCGTGTACCTGCTTAGGTTAGGCTGGACTCTCAGTCCGTGGGACCGCTCTGCGACCTACTAGCGCTGCCATCGAATTGGACCATTGCAGGCCTGCAGCGCCTCCTCCGGGCTCGGGGGATCCGCTTCTGCAGATCGGATCCAAAGGCCAGGCTGTTCTACCTCTGCGTCGGGGAGTCCGGGGGCAGGCGCACCGCCCCACTTCTCCCGCAGCAGGGCACTGGGCCGGCGGTGTCCTGC
This sequence comes from Thaleichthys pacificus, assembly GCA_023658055.1. NCBI lineage: Eukaryota > Metazoa > Chordata > Actinopteri > Osmeriformes > Osmeridae > Thaleichthys > Thaleichthys pacificus. The sequence goes on along the minus strand of CM042864.1, from coordinate 1,169,215 downwards.
CTCCTGCCTCACCCTCCCTGCCCCTCCTGCCCCGGCTTTGGCTCCCACCCTCGCCGACCTTCCTGCCCTGTTCACGGCATTCCTCGCTTCCATGGACTCTCCGCCCCCTGCCCTGTCCCTGCCCCTGCTCGCTCCGGTCTGACCCTGCCCCCTCCTGGCTGAGCCCCTCTAACCGTGCCTTCCTTCCCGTCGGCGACCTCCCCGCCCTGCCTCTCCTGCTGCTGGGCACTGGGCCACGCCTGGCGGGTTCCTGCCGCTTGCCTCGCCTCCCGCCCTCCCTCCCCCGGCTCCGGCTCCTGCCCTCGCCGACCTTCCTGCCCTGTCCGCGGCATTCATCGCCTCCATGGGCTCTCTGCCGCCCCTCTGCCCTGCGCCTGGCCCTGCCCCTGCTTGCTCTGGTCTGGCACTGCCTCCTCTGGGCTGCACCCCTCTAACCTTGCAGCCAGCCGTCCCCCAGGGTGATTACGTGGACCTGGCCGACCTTCTCCTCCCGTCCCGGGTTGCTGTCCCCCGCACCGTCGTCAGGTCCCGTGGCACCGTGGCCCTGTCCTCCCCGCAGCCCCTCCCGTCCGGCCCCGCGGGCACCGACCCTCGTGATCCGCCATGATTTCAATGGCGAAGGTTGCTCCTTGTCTTCCTGCCGGAGCCTCCGGCAGGAGAATGGCTCCTTCTGCGGCGGGACCCATTCTCGCTCCTCCTGCTCCCTCGGCCCGACCTGCCTGCAGGCCTTGTGACCGCATTCGAGGCCCTCCCATCCGCCCGCCTTCCAGGTTTTCTTGGGGTTAACTGGCAGGACTCGAACTGCTCGCAGTCCGCCTGGCATTGGATGCAAAAGCGGCCCGTGCATTTTCGACCATTTCTTGAAGCACTCTGCTGGATCCTCCTCAACGAGTCCAGAAGTCCCCTCTTCGTTCATCTCCTGGACGACTTCCTCACTATCGGCCCCCCTTCATCTCCACTGGCGCAAGGCCCCCACAAAGCATCAGGCTTGGCTCTGCTACCAGCCCTCTACAGTCAGGCTCGGCCAGCCCCGCCTCGCTATTACACTAACTCTCCCGTCTCTCCCTCCAGAAATTCAGACTCTTGGCACCAGAGGCGGACCCCCTCCTCACTCCGGATCCTCAGTTTCCTGTACCATCTTCCTATGACGGCACCCCTCCACGACCTCCACACCCAAGACGTCATCCTCCAAGGTCTGTCCCCCCGTACACTCTCCACCTACTGGACAGCTTGGAAGTGCTTCAAGTCCTTCCATACCGTTCACCACCTCATCTTCCCCTCATTCGACCTCCCCCATCACCAGCTTCATCTCCTACGCTCACGCACACCTCTTTATCTGCACTTCCACCCTCCACACGTACCTTAGCGGCATCAACTTCTTCTGCAAGTTGCTCTCCGGTTCCCCCTGCACAGCCCTCTACAACAGTCAGACCTCCCTCCTTATGAAAGGCCTCAAGTGCCTGGCTCTCCCTCTGCACGGCTCCCTCTCACTGCCGACCTGCTAGCTGCCTGCATATGCGCACTGGCTACTCCTCCCCTTCCACCGATTCCACCCTAGAGGCCATGTTCCTCCTGGCCTTCTTCGGCTTCCTGAGGTGTTCTGAGTTCACGTCCACCTTCAACCCCTCCACTCACCCATGCGTCTCTGACATCACGCTACATTCCCCAGACACATTCATCTTCACCCTGAAACGCAGCAAAACTAATCAGAGCGGGGCCAGCTGTTCCCATCTTCCTCTTCCGCCTCAAACCTCCCCGCAGCCCCTACGAGTCTCTGCATTACCTGGTTCTCTCCAAATCAGGAAGCCATGCACTCCCCTCCAGCCCACTATTCACCACGGAGTCAGGACACGTCGCCTCCCGCCTCTGGTCCAACCATCATCTCCGCCTCATCCTCACCAAATCAGGTATCGACCCTTCCCTCTATTCTGCACATTCTTTCAGGATCGACACGGCCTCCTCGGCTTCCAGCCAGGGCGTTTCCGACCACACCATACAGCTCCTGGGTCGCTGGTCCTCCCAGGCATACCGCTCATATGTCAGAAGCAACCTCCCTGACCTTCACCACACTCAGGCTCGCATCAGCTTCGCTGCAGCCCGTAGGTGAGTCTGTTCCTTTTGGGATCTGCTTGAGCTGCTGCTCGGCTGTGACCCTTTAGGACTCTCTGCCACACCCCGAGTCCATGCCCGGTAACTATGCATGCACCATTCACATCACCTCCATCACCATTCTGTGCATTCTGGCTCTGCTACCGGCCTCCTCCATCAGCACCAGCCTCGGCTCTGCTACCAGCCTCCACCAACCGCTCCAGGCTTGGCTCTGCTACCAGCCTCCACCAATCGCTCCAGGCTCGGCTCTGCTACCAGCCTCCACAACACTGCAGTAGGCTTGGCTCTGCTACCAGCCTTCACAACACTGCAGTAAGCTTGGCTCTGCTACCAGCCTCAGACTTGGCTCTGCTACCAGCCTCTACCACACTACACAGGCTTGGCTCTGCTACCAGCCTCCTCCACCATCGGGCTTGGCTCTGCTACCAGCCCTGCTTCAATAAAAACTCGAATTTCAAACAATAGGCTTTATTGAATTTATTCATAATTGCTATTATGAATAGGCCTAGACATTTGTTTGTACAAATCGTAACCAGGCACAAATAGGCTTTTTGTGAGAACGGTTAGAGGTCATTAAATACGACATGGATTGGTGTGATTCATGGTGTTACATACTTTTTGGAGAAAAAAATTGACCAAATATGAAATTACATTTTCTATCTGTTCATCCTACTGTAGAGTATTGAAGATATGGCACCCCAAGAAAGGGATGACGTCATTCTTCTTGGCCCTGTCCACGGTCCTGGAAAGGTGACGTAGCTCCGCGTCACTCTCTTGCAGAACAGATCGACCTGCCATTTTGCTGCTAGCCTGCTAGTAAGCTAACGGACTAAAGGCAGGGAGAGGGTGAGACTGCTAGATTGAGACTCAGATCTCGGGTTGAAACCCTCCCTGGAGCTTTGGGGAACTCTACACAGGAGATCGCTGAAGACGGAAGTATCTGAAGACTGACCACAATGTCCGATTTTGACAGCAACCCGTTCGCAGATCCAGACTTCAGCAACCCTTTTCAGGTAGCCAGGCTAGACAGCAAGCTATCTAACGTTAGCTAGCCAGCAAGCCACTGCACCACTGTTGTTAGACGGAGCTTGCAAGATAGCTAACGTTAGCTACATGATCTCGTACTGTAGGTTGCAGACAGTGAAAACCGGATTCCTGTATGAGACGTACAACCACATTATTTCAATTTTAATAGCTAGCTAGCTACTGTAACGTTAGCTGACGACAAATTGATGGGATTAATTGTAACATCATCGTTAGGGTAGTGATAGCTAGTTAAGATAACAACTAGGTAGCTTTTGAAAAGTGATGGATAACAGGCTATGAACGTTAACTCTAGGTTAATAAGTACGTTAATATGCTAGCACAATGTGACGATAAGGCGGACAACATGGCAAATGTACAAAAACGTCTACAATCTTTCTGATGCCAGATAACTGAAAATGTAAACAAAGGGTTGCCTAAAGCAAGAGATGGGCTATTCAGCCTGTTAATCACTGTAGCTAACAACGCCACTGTGTGCCTCTGGTCTAGCTATAACATCTGCATATTGCGGCTGCTTGTTTTGCAGGATAATTGTTGGCCTGCTCTATCCAATATGCAGTTATTGGCCAGATATTGTAGCCCTACATCTACCAGGAACACTGTGTACTGTTCATGGCTCTCACATTAGAGAAGTCTATAGTCGGCTCTCATATTAGAGAACAGTAAGTCAGACTCTCAATTTTTGCATCCTCGTTGAATGCGTGATAAGACCCCAAATCATTTCAAGATAACAATGACAAACTGTTCATCATTCAGCAGCCTGAATATTAGGTCTCATCAGACCCAGTGTACCTGTATGGAAACATATATCTCCCCTCGTGTCTATGTCTGCATACCACATACTCCAGTCCCAATGTATCAAACAGTCTACTGTTGTCACTGTGGACACAGTACAATCTGTATGGAATCAGGTTGTCCTTATAAAGGGGATCTTCCCTCCCTCTGTCAGACCAGGGGAGTGATTCCTCAGACCAGAAGAGTGATCTGAGACCAGGAGATTGACCTCTCTAGGCCCGTAGCTGGTCTCCCACATGTCATTGTGTCGCTGGTCAGTATTGCTTCCTCCCTCACTCTCCAGGGATCATACTAGGGTCCTCTTGACTCACTCATGCAATGAATGACCTTCGCAAACGTTAGCGATTCAATGGTGTAGATGGGCGGTATTTATACTGAGTAGTGAGTTAATCACTTAACTCTGATACATGGGGAAGCAGGTCTAGATCTGTGAGCGTGCTCTGTCTGTCGATTCATTGTGCAGGTCTCGTGAGAATTTGTTTGAACATACTGGGTATACAACCTTCCTCACTTTCATTCCTTCATCAGACACTCCTGAATCAGACTTGCTATAGCTTGTTTATGAAACGTTAAAGACCTATCTAACCAATGCAAGTGTCCAAAAGAAGCTGAGAATGGAAGCAGGAAGGATGATGTGCCCTTAGGGGTACACACTGGGAAAGGTACCTGCTGAAGGCAGGCTCATTTAGTTCTAATTTGATTTTGAACTCACTATTTGACATTTGGTCTGTTGATAGACTTTCCCAGTGTTAGTTGTGGACCCAGACCTCTCTCTCTCTGTCTGTTTCTCTATCTATATCTCTCACTGTCTCTCTCCCCCTCATCCCTTTCTCTCTCTCTCTCTTACTAACTTGTATTTCTCTGTGCCTCTATTTTGCTCTCTCTCTTTCTCTCACACTCTTTTCCTCTCATCCTCTTCTCTCCCCCTCGCAGGACCCATCGGTGACCCAGGTGACCCGAACCGCTCCCCCTGGTGGGCTGGAGGAATATAACCCCTTCACTGATGGCAGACCGGTGAGCTCTCTTGCCTCTGCCCGGCCTACCTCTAAACTGAACTCTCATCTGGTCTTACTATAGCAGAGGACATCACTCCCAGCTACATTAACTGTCGGAGAAAATAGCACTGCCAGCTAGGCTAACTGTAGGAGGGGAAACATCACTCCCAGCTAGGCTAACTGTAGGAGGGGAGACATCACTCCCAGCTAGGCTAACTGTAGGAGGGGAGACATCACTCCCAGCTAGGCTAACTGTAGGAGGGGAGACATCACTCCCAGCTAGGCTAACTGTAGGAGGGAAGACATCACTCCCAGCTAGGCTAACTGTAGGAGGGGAGACATCACTCCCAGCTAGGCTAACTGTAGGAGGGAAGACATCACTCCCAGCTAGGCTAACTGTAGGAGGGAAGACATCACTCCCAGCTAGGCTAACTGTAGGAGGGAAGACATCACTCCCAGCTAGGCTAACTGTAGGAGGGGAGACATCACTCCCAGCTAGGCTAACTGTAGGAGGGAAGACATCACTCCCAGCTAGGCTAACTGTAGGAGGGAAGACATCACTCCCAGCTAGGCTAACTGTAGGAGGGGAGACGGCACTCCCAGCTGGGCTAACTGTAGGAGGAGAGACTGCACTCTCAGGTAGGCTAACTGTAGGAGGGGAGACTGCACTCTCAGCTAGGCTAACTGTGGAAGGGAATATAACTCAGAAAAGGAGACACTCATTTGACACCCAACATATCAAATGTGTGTGTGTTCCTTCAGGCCCCCCCAGGTAATGCCTCCAAAGCAGCCCCTGTACCCAACACTCAGCCTGCCATCATGAACCCCACTGAAGAACCTCCAGCCTACTCCCAGCAAGCTGCTCAGACCCAGGTACCACACACACACACACACTCATACTTTATCTCAGGAGCACTCACAAAAACAAACACACCCAGGACCACACAGACACACACACTCACTCTTCACGCTCCTACTTTTGGACTCTGGCTCACCTTTCTCTGTCTTCCCACTCTCTGTCTGTTGGGCATCAGCGAAGAACACAGGTACTCTCTCATCTCCCCAAACAGTCCTTTGTGTGTCTCCTCTCTGCTTCCCTCTCTGTCTCTCCTGGTCTCCCCCTCCCACTCCCTCTGTTCCCCTCTTCTCACGCTCTCCCATTCTCTCATGCACTCTCCCTCTCATTGTCACATTCTCTCTCTCTACTCCAGGTAACATCCTTAGACTAACACAACCTCATTTTAGCACCAAAATATTGTAATAGTATACTAGTGTGTTAGTGGTGAATATTTGGTTTGTGTGTGTTGGTTAACCTTTCACCTTTCCCAGCCTAGTAAACCCTCCCCCAGACCCTGATTGGCTGAATCAGACATGTTACACACATTTCAACGGGAAAGGGACTTAAACCGTGTGTGTGTGCACCAGGACCAGGCCCGGGCTCAGGCAGAGTTGATGAGGAGGCAGGAGGAGCTGGAGAAGAAAGCAGCCGAGCTGGACCGCAGGGAGCGAGAGATCCAGTCCCTGGGTGCAGCAGGAGGTACACAGACTACAAGCACACTCGCCACACTTATACGCATGCAGACACACACACACGCCCACTCACCACACTTATACACACGCACACACACACTCTCTCCACACCATCCAGTCAGTAACAAGAGTGTGTGCATGCGTCTGTGTCCTCAGGTCGTCAGAACAACTGGCCCCCCCTGCCTGAGAAGTTCCCTGTGGGGCCTTGCTTCTACCACGACATCTCTGTGGACATTCCCGTAGAGTTCCAGAAGACAGTCAAGATCATGTACAACCTCTGGATGTGTGAGTGCAGCATGCTAGATACACACAGGAAGGAAGAAAGAAGGAACTAGAAGGAGGGATATAAATACAGTAAGACAGAAGGAATAAGACTTTTGACTCATACAGATGGAATGAGAGAGAGAGAGAGAGAGAGAGAGAGAGAGAGAGAGAGAGAGAGCGTAAGACAGGAGCGAGAGAAAAGGATGGAGAAAGCGAAGGATCAAGAGGAAGATAGAGCTGGAGAGAGAGGGAAAGTGAGACAGAAGTGAGAGAGAGAGAGAAGCGAAGGCATATAGGTAGCATGCTGCTGTGAGTGTTGTTGTGTCAACCCCTGCCTGTGCTTCCCCTCTAGTCCACACGGGGACGCTCTTCATCAACATGTTTGGCTGCCTGGCTTGGTTCTGTGTGGATGCGTCGCGTGGTGTGGACTTCGGGCTGGCCATGCTGTGGTTCATGATCTTCACCCCCTGCTCTTTTGTCTGCTGGTACAGACCTCTCTATGGAGCCTTCAGGTAGCCATGGAGATGGGAGACACCAACACTAAGAAGGGAGGGTGGGGGGTCACAGAAGCAGAAAACTGTTAACAGTTTCTCTCTATTCTTCCCTGTCCCCTCCTCCAGGAGTGACAGTTCTTTCCGGTTCTTTGTGTTCTTCTTCGTGTACATCTGTCAGTTTGGAGTGCACGTGCTTCAGTCCATAGGCATAACTGGCTGGGGAACCTGGTGAGTCCTGCATACGTGTGTGCGTGGCGATATGCTACTGTAACCAACCTAATTCCTCAAAGAAAACAAGGAACATTTCAGAAAGAAAAAATATTAATAAAAGGTTTATTACATATTGCATAGCGCCACACCTGGGGTCATATATTCACAAACATTCTGAGAAAACTGGGAGCTCCAGACTCAACCAAAACATTTCTTAGACAAACCACTCCTAAAACAAAACTTAGGAGTGGTTTAGGAAAGTTCTCAGATCAACTGAGCAAGGAAGGGACCGAAAGCTTGACCTTAATTAGGAGGTGTGGTTGACCCTGTTGCTACTCATTCTTTTAAAAGTTTTAGCTGGCAAGTTGCTGACATCCAGTGGAAATGAAATGTGCCACAAAGTGAGGCTGAAAGTGCTGTAATTCTGTGAGCACTCTGCTGATGGAAGGTTGCTTAAGACCCAGCCATCACTGCAACACTGTTGCATTTTTCCAGTTGCCAGATATCTTAATGTTGTTGTCTCTTTCATTTCTGGTGTTACTGCGTTGAGTGGTGGATGTGAGTGCATCTCTAATGAGATCGACCACAAACATTGTCCCTGCACAATCAAATCTGTAGCATTTCATTAACTCACTGTCATTCAACGTTTGTAGAATATTTCTCCTACCTTTTTGTCTTTCCTCCGTTTTCTTCTCTGCTTAAGAAACTCTTGAACCTCTTTAAAGTCCTCCTCCCTACTTCTAACAGTGTTGACCTTGGGAGCTCTCTTGAGGGCTAAGGTGCTTTGTAAATAATTTTTATATTTCACCAGGATCTAGTCTTTAACTTAAACACACCTGATTCAAATGAAGGACTTGTTATCAGACTTCTGCTGAGCTTCACAATGACCCATTCATTTGAATGAGGTGTATTGGAGCAGGGAAACATCTAGAACGTGCAGGGCAGGGGGCACAAGGACCTGGGGACCTGGATTGAGAATCAGTTTTAGTGAGTTTAGTGATTTAGACTAGCTTCTATGTTCCTTGACAAAAGAAAAGCACACTTTTCAACAGGCCAGGTCTGGCGCCAAAACGAGGCCAGTTATCTACAAATCCTGCGACCAAGCCAGCTACAGGTTGAGAGCAACAAGTGTTATAGATCTCATTGCTTCACTTAACAGTGAACGGGCACCAGTGACTCTCAGAGAAGAGTTAAGAAGTTATGGGGAGTGGAGTCTCTACTAACTCTGAAGAGTATCTTACTATTTCTAAGGGGACAACGAGCGAAGCGATGCATAGACTACTAGCAGAGCTGGCAAACTGTAGGGGCGACAGGTTCCAAAAAGCTTAAAATTGAGTTGGATAAATTGGGTAATTGATGGGAAAAGAAATATGAAGATGAAAAGAAATATGAAGATGAAAAGGTTTGTTAACAGTTTCAAGCAGCATGGCAGTCATGGCCAAACTGGCTTGAAATTAAGCCACTTTTGTCACACCACATTCCAGTGCCTTGCAGTGTGTTGACATGCTCCTGCGTTCTAGCATGTGTTTTCCTGTGTTGCAGTGGCTGGATAGCAGCTCTGACAGGGCTCAACACCAGCATCCCTGTGGGCATCATCATGCTGCTGATCGCTGCTCTGTTCACTGCCCTGTCTGTAGGCTCTCTCATCATGTTCAAAAAGGTAACCCTCACACACGCTCTCACGCACAAACACTCAGTCATACACTTTTACACACACTCTCTCATAGTCACATCACATACACACACGCTATATCTCACAAACACACACATCTCTCACAGTCACACAGACACATAAACTCTCTCACACACACACACAGTAACATAACTTTGCTTCTTATCTCCCCTCAAAGGTCCACGGGCTGTACCGGACCACTGGCGCCAGCTTTGAGAAGGCCCAGCAAGAGTTTGCTACAGGGGTGATGGCTAACAAGACCGTCCAGACAGCTGCAGCTAACGCTGCTGCCTCAGCTGCTACCAATGCTGCCCGTGGAGCATTCAAACCCCAGCCATGAACACACTTACACACATACATACACTCACATACACACACTCTCAGACACACAAATTCACACACGCACTCACAGACATGCACTCAGACACAGACACACTCAGACGCATACATACACTTTCACATGAACACAAATACACTCAGAAACAAACATACACTAAGACTAACAGACGCACACGCTAAAAATACATACCCATGCATGCATGTACACTGAGAGAGAAACACACTTTGACACATGCATAAATGCTCCAGTATGCAGACATGCTCTAGCAGACAAACACACATACTTGATCCACCTGGCAAACACACACTTATATATGCCAACTCAACCCCCTACCACTCACAAACATACACTACTACCCAGTCAAACCCCTTAAAACACTCACAAGCCCTCCTCAAATCCATTCATCATACAGCTTTACTCTGTGTATGTGTGTGCGCATGTGTGAGAGAGACCCTAAGTCAGGTTAGTCACACAGAGGAGGCTGCTTGCTGCCCAGAGAGAGATGCTACTGAATGTGATACTACTGACGTGTGTGTGTCTGGGACAGTGCTCAGTTGATTAGTTAGTTCACCCCAGTCAGTACAACTACAGTGAAGAACCTTTAGCTAAACGCTGGTGTGTTCCGACAATGAAGACAGCTTGTTGGCAAACCTAGAAGTCATATATAAACAGTGACAGCTTATTGGCTGACCTACTGGTCAAAGATGAATACTGACAGCTTATTGGCAGACCTAGCAGTCAGATCATTCAAAGGTCATAAGGGTTGGTGTTTGAAGACATTCTTTTTTTTTTAGCAGTATTGGTTTTGTGTTCTGGAAGAAAGTTTTTTTAATTAACTCATTGCACATTTAATGTTATGTGTAGTACATGTTGCAACACTATATGTATTTTTTATTTATGGTTAATTCATGTCATTGAGTAGTTTTGAACTTTAGTCCGTTATCTACCAAGTGTTCGGTGACTCTGGCTTGTTAGAGTAGTGACTCAACATTGACTCACCTTGGGCCTGTTATAGTGACTCAGCAGTGACATTTTGAAGTAGTGACTCGGCACGGGCATGTTAAAGCAGGCAGGATAGAGGAGTAACTAAACGTGCTGAGCAAACCCATCATGCTATCCAGCCAGAGCTACATGATATTCCCTCCCTTGGCGTGCGTGCGTGTGATGCGTGCATGCCTGCCTGTGTACGTGTGTGTGTGTGTGGGCGTGCCTGTGTGTACATACCCCCATTTCTGCCCCCAGAGCCCACATAACCACCTATTCTCCACAGCTATTAAACTCCCACAGGTTCGCTTTTAAATGTTTTGCTCACTTAAACACTCCCGTGTGTTTGTTAGCTGTGTAACGAGAGTCTGTCAATTGTCTGTGTCCAAGCTCCTTTAGCGACACTGGATTCAGCACCCTGATAGAAGATGTAAGCAGACACAGTGAGAGTATTCAGCCGTGATGGCAGTGTAGTGTGTTGAGGTCAAGTGTTCAGCTCTGTTTAAGGATGGTCAGGCCAGCTAGGTTAGACTACTCTGTGTATGTTCCTCTGTGACCTGGTACTGCTTCTGATAACCATATGAAAAGGGACACCTGTATATTTTGTAAAATTGAAATTAACGTTTTTTTCTCCATAATCCTTGAATCTCAATCATCTGAAAAGAAGAAGGAAAAAAAATCTAAAGAGAAGATGCACTCTTGTCTGGCCTTTGTCGCATGTGAAATAGTTTGAGTTTTGTATATTTATGGTATTAACATGAAAATAAATTTGAAAGAATACCTCCACTCCTGCCTCTCTCTCCTTCATAAAATTATGCAGTTATGTGTCAGTTATGCGTCAAACATTCCTGACGCATAACTGCACCTCTGGGACAGTTCTCAGGGGTTTGGCTGTAATTACCAATTATAACTAGCAAGTGGCATCATCTCATGAATACATTTGCATCTAGCTTTGGTCAACAGAAGAGTTTTCACTTTCTAAATGAATTTTGCGAAATGCCAATCATTAATATTTAATATTGTTCAATTGCTACCTTTAGATAAAAAGTTTTTTGTATTTTCATGTGTCATAATTTTGTCAGAAGATCCTAGTTATCATAGATACATACAGCTTTGGAAAAAATGTAAGAGTCCACTCTACCTTTTTCTTTCCTTTCCAAATAATTAAGATTCTTGAAATGAACAGAGAAATATGTCAGACAGTGAAAAGTGTGCCAACCAACCCCAGTCTCCTATGGTGTTATATTTGTGCCACATTTCTGAAGAGCAAAGGAGGATATTTATGGCGTGAAACTAATGCCAGATATTTAATTTGACAACCAGTCATTAAACCTAGCATTAGCTGGACAATGTGAGTGTTGTTAAATCGTGTAAATTAGTTGACTCTCATGGATATAGGAATAAGGTGGTGTTCATGTAGTGCTCAATTGTAAGATCCTTAAACAGACGAACATGTCCAATGATACTGGACACAGAAATTGCTATATTTGATTGGCTTAGATGGTTTGGGGAGCACTGTTCCCGCCTCCTACAGAGACAAATCTTTTTTTGGCAAGTACACAAATCTTTTTCTAGGAGACAAATCTTTTTTGCAAGTACACAAATCTTTTTTGCAAGTACACAAATCTTTTTCAAGTACACAAATCTTTTTTTCAAGTACACACATCTTTTTTATTGAACTTCCTCTCCTGTCACTAGTTTCACACCATAGATATTTTGCAAGCAACATTTCTCTATTGAAAGTGGTTGGACGGACGATAATGGTAGCCTGGCTCTGCCGTCCTACGTACTTCCGCTCAAATTTATTTGCTTCGGTACATAGGTCTGGCCTAGCCTGACGTTGTCATACTCATAATTCTTGTCAGAATATGAGTCTGAGAACTCTCCATTGGGCTGTGACTATGAGGCGTGTTTCAACCGAACCCGGAAAACAAATGCCTCTTCGCTCAATTGGATAGACCTACAACCAATCAGAGCAACGTAGTATGTTAACTTTTACCAAACCCCGTAGGAAGGACGGCAAAAACATATTTTCCATCGACAAATGCCTTGATTGCGTTTCTCTGTTCCTCTTTCAAAATTAATGCGCTGTCGATGTCTTCTAAAACAGACTCGATGGCAGAATCATAACGTCCCAGCTCTCCAGCGGTAGCCATGTTTGTTGAAAACGAATTCAACCAAAGCGCTCTTTGGTGACGTGGTTGATTACGTTACTGTTGATCATCTGTCCATCATCGTATAAAGCCCGCCCTGACAATTTCATTGGTCCGAACAGCTTCTGTTCCGACATAGTTGTTCCTCAACCGAGACTCCCCAGACCCAACTTCCCGACCAAATTATTTTGTGGGCGGGGATAAGTTGGGCTGGCAGCCAGGCTAGGACTGGCCATGAGGTCCGTAAGTCAGATTCTGCAGGTTGATTTTCTACCTGTCCAATAAGCGAACAGAGGGAGTGGCTGAGAACGATGACGTTGGTGTCGTGTGCTAGTTTGTGTTGTAGTTCCGTAATGGCGGCGGAGAAAGATGCGAGGAAAGCCATTCGGTCCGTTGTGGCAACGCTGCCGAATATCCAACAGCTAAAGCCGGAGCAAGAACAAGTTTTGCTGAGTTTTGTTGGTGGCCATGATGTTGTGGCCCTCCTCCCCACAGGGTTCGGGAAAAGTTTGATTTTCCAGCTACGGCAGCTAGCTCTGTGGTGGTGAAGGAATTGGCTAAGGCGAACGCTAGCGATTGGTTATGGCAGATCAGAGTGGCTCTGGGCAGATCCAATAGTTTTAAACTTCAACAGAGTACCCGCCTACAAGGAAGTCAACGCTTGTCAATGGAGCGAGGCCAGACTCTCTGTACAAATGAAATGTACGAGAGTCTGGTTAGGACCAGGCTACGATAATGGACGCCCTGGCTCGAAAAATGAGGAAAATACAATTTCTAGGCATATCCCTATTGTACGATGGCCGACGTGCAAACGCGCTGCAAATTAAGAAAACACATGCAAATAGACAAAACACAAGCAAATTAAGAAAACATCTTCATTAATTTGACAACACATGCGCAGCATTCAGCAAACACGCTGCAAATACACACAACACAACCAAATACATAAACGCGCTGCAAAAACGAAAGCACGTAAACCAAAAACGCTGCAGTACATAAACGCGTTGCAAAAACGAAAGCACGCAAACCAAAAACGCTGCATCCAGTTTTCACAACGGAAGTTCTCCAGGACTCTAGGGGGAGCGTTAAGTGGAACAGCTTGATTTTCGGCCCCACGGAGCGAGAGAGAGAGAGAGCATATGAGAAGTTTGGACCAACATCGAAGTAAAGATAAAAAGGTTAGTATTCATTTTTACATGTGGCCCTCCTCTTTTACAGTTTTTCAAAAGAGCAACTTCGATTTTGGTCCCATTTCCAAAAGAATCTCTCTCGCTCCGTGGGGAAAATCAACTTAAATAGCCTACATAGGCTACAACATTTAGTCTAATGCATTAAACAATGATGAACAATCATTTGATACACACCATAGCCGTTAAATGTATGGCTATGGTAGTTTGTGATTTCAAATGTTTAGGCATCAGGCATAGGCCTATATCTCAATCTCAAAGAGTATAATTATCATAGCTATATAATTGTTAACAGTAGCCTACAATTGCAAAATTAACCTAAATCCATATATCTATCCTCCATTTTCCTGACACAAAAACCATGTTAAAAAGTTAGGCTACTGGATAATGTATTTATTAATAGTAGGCTATTTATATTAAACAATGTCAAAAAAGTCCATTTAGATGTGTTTAGAGGGTGTCTGTTTTTTAATCAACGAAGTAAAGGTCTAAAAAAGGACCTTTACCTACGTAGCCTATCGTTCACGTCAATCATGGCGAGTCATTTTATTTTGATGAAGCGGTGGATGAGGGAGCTGTCATAGAACACGGCTTAAAGGGAACGTTCTTTCTGGAAGAAGTCACGTGGCCGTGTGCATTGCTTTTGCCGTGGTGGATTGTATAATCCATGGCATGTCTCTAGGGAGGTGTTAAAGATGTTGGTAAACACCCAACATCTTTAACACCTCCCTAGAGATATGCCATGTGCCAGCCTGTCTCAAGTCCTCCACCATCATCCCTGTGCCCAAAAAGCCAAGGCCAACAGGACTCAATGACTACAGACCCGTCGCCCTGACCTCTGTGGTTATGAAGTCTTTTAAGCGCCTTGTGCTGGCACACCTCAAATCCATCACCGACCCTTTCCTGGACCCACTGCAGTTTCCATACAGAGCCAACAGGTCGGTGGATGACGCCGTTAACATGGCCCTCCACTTCACCCTACAGCACCTGGACTCCCCAGCATCCTAGGCCAGGATCCTGTTTGTGGATTTCAGCTCTGCCTTCAACACCATCATCCCCGCCCTGCTTCAGGACAAGCTCTCCCAGCTGAACGTGCCCGACTCCACCTGCAGGTGGATCACAGACTTCCTGTCTGACAGGAAGCAGTGCGTTAAGCTGGGAACACAAGTCACTGACTCCCGGTCCATCAGCACCGGATCTCCTCAGGGCTGCGTCCTTTCCCCTCTGCTCTTCTCCCTGTACACCAACAGTTGCACCTCCACTCATCCGTCTGTCAAACTTCTGAAGTTTGCGGACGACACCACCCTCATTGGGCTCATCTCTGATGGGGACGAGTCTGATTATAGGTGGGAAGCTGACAACCTGGTGACCTGGTGCAGCCAGAACAACTTAGAGCTCAATGCTCTTAAGACAGTGGAGATGGTTGTGGACTTCATGAAGAATACAGCCCCACTCACCCCCATCACCCTGTGCGACTCCCCAGTCAACACTGTGGAGTCCTTCCGCTTCCTGGGCACCATCCTCTCCCAGGACCTCAAGTGGGAACTGAACATCAGCCCCCTTACCAAGAAAGCACAACAGAGGATGTACTTCCTACGGCAGCTGAAGAAATTCAACCTGCCAAAGACAATGATGGTGCACTTCTACACAGCCATCATTGAGTCCATCCTCACCTCTTCCATCACCATCTGGTACGTATCATCCGCACTGCTGAGAAGGTGATCGCTGCAATCTGCCTACCCTCGAGGACCTGCACACCTCGAGGACCTTGAGGCGAGCGAGGAAGAATGTGGCCGACCCCTCCCACCCTGGCCACTCCCTGTTCCAGCTACTCCCCTCCGGCAGAAGGCTGTGGTCCATCAGGACCAAAACCTCACGCCATAAGAACAGTTTCTTTCCATCTGCTACTGGCCTCTTCAACAAGGCCAAGGACTCCCATTGACATTCATTCATTATTTAACCCAGTATCTGATTGCACTATTGCACTACTGCACTATGTTGACCACTCATGCTGCTCATTGGGTGTGCTTTGCCTTCGGCAAGGGCACAACCTTTGTTCTCTCACATATATCTTCTTCTTCTTCTTCTTCTTCTTCTTCTTCTTATTTTCCCACCCCTAAAACTCAGTCAATATTTGGCCTACATAGACAACGTAGGTGTCAAACGTTTCGTCTTGGTCTCGATTGCGTTGCTTCTATTGGGATTTACGTTCCGTTGCACAGTTTAGGAGGTTACAAAGTTTTTGGGGCGAAAAGTGTCTTCTGTCAACGAAGGGTAGCAGTGCTAGCCTACGTCACTACGTCAGCACACGTTAGCAACGACGCATTGATACAACGTGATAGAGACGTTCTAGCACGCAAATTGGAGCTTGGATTATGAGTGAAAAATGCCAACCCCCCAAATTAGCAACCATTGGGTTTTGTTGAGAAAGCAATTTCGAGTGGAACTGCCATCTCGGATTTTTTATTTAGGTTGTGAAAGTCTTTGTAATTTGAGCGAGTGCGGGTCGCCCGTGAGACTGCCTAGGCGTCATAGTAGTTTAGTATTTTCGTATTTTTATAGTTCGGTCAATTCTACACCACAAAACAGAAGGAGGGCAATGTTATGACGATATGACTATTGTGAAGACAGCCAGATGGTGAGATTTTAATGTAGGTTGCTGTAAAAACTTGGATTGGTTTGCTACGTGAGAGCCCCGTCAGCCTCCGTTGACGATTGCGTCAGCTGTTGTCGATCTTTGATTAGTATTTTCTTAATTTCGTACCAGGGTCAATTCTACATCAAAAATCAGAAGGAGGGCAGTGTTATAAAGATATGGCGATTGCGAAGACAGTCAGCGCGTCAGCATATTTTTGTGATTTGTGTAAAACTTGGAATTTGAGTGACACCACGGCTTGTTTTGACGTTAGCCTCAGTCAGACTCGGCTCACCCACTGGCAGTGTGTACAGTAGTACTGTCTTCAATGCCACAGCTAAACTTTATGTCAAAAGAAACATTCTCATTTCCGGCGCTTTCAAACAATCAGTGAAATGTGGAGCAACAGCAGCTAGCTTGCCTCTAGCAAACTTATTTTGAATTAGCCATTTCCCCCTACATTAATGTCAAACTTATTTACGTTTTGGGGGGCATATTTTCAGTTAGCAGACGGTACTGTTTGAATCGCGATTCCATACTGCCAGTGACATAGTTGTTACAGTAGCTTGTTTCAAAGGGGGTTTGCAGCTGTTTCAAAGGGTGTTCTTAATGAAATATGCAATATGAGTAGGCTAAATGCTTGAAAATATCACTAGAAGGGAAAAACTTACAACCGAAGCAAGCAAGCACACCCTACAATTTCCCCAGAAATTGTACCCTCTCTAGTTCTTATTCTTATATATATTTTAGTTTATATTTAAATTGTTTTATTCTTAATTGTTTAGTTTTTAGGAATAGTTAAACTTCTGTACCTTTACTTAATTTAAGATTTGTATATGTTTCGTGTTTGTATAACATACATGACGAATAAACCGAATTCTGATTCTGATGTTTTACCTCTCGGGCTGCTTAAGAATAGGGTGCACGCGCAATTAGCTTGACTACTTAAATCTGACTGGAATTAGTAGGAGTGCGTAAACTGAAATTGGCCTTTATGGAACCGCTTTAGCCCCGCTTGACAAATTAAACAATTCAAGTCAGGTTTGGGACTTTAAGTCCAACTTTTTTGAGTGGCCTTTATGGAACAGGCCTCCGGTGTCAATTAAAATAATGCCACAACAGTAAACAATCAAAGCACTTGTAGCGTTTTACAAAGTCATGTTTTATTATACATGGCTACACAATCTTGTTGAAAGTGTGAAAGAGGCCCCACAGCTTGACGTATTCATGCAGGGCACATTTACTCAGGGCTCTCAAGTCTCATGCATTTTCTGTGAGACTCACTCATTTTAACCATTTCTCACGCAACACCTTGTATTTCTCACGCTGAGAAAGGATAACTTGTCCCGCTATGTATAATAATGGTCGAGGCACAGGCATACGGAGGTACGTTTTGAGAGTTGACAGGTATGGTAATCTCACGGCAAACTTTTGATAAAACTTGAGAGCCTTTATCACTAATCACAAGCAACATTTACTATCTACTAAGAAAGAGTACATACATACTCTTCTGTCTCTAGTGAAGGACTTTGACATTTAAGACTGTGTGAAGTGATTGCTGCACAACAAGGGGAGTATCTCATAACAGTTTGCCATACACCAGTTAGCTATAGCACAATTTTCCAAAGTAATGTTAGCTACAGCACAGTTTTCTGTATCAAAGTTAGCCGTAGCACAGTTTAGCTATTTTAAACACTCCGACTTAGACACAAGCATTGTGCAGATGTTAAAGAAGATCATCAGATATACAGCTCTAGTTGATGAGCTCCAGGAGAATTCCAGGGCAGTGAGGCTTAACTCAGTGCCCACACCAGTAGGCAGGCTGGAGCGGTTTAGTGGGTCTTGGCCTTCTCAAAGAGTGGCTTGAGCTGGTCCTTGGTGGTGGCCTCTTTCTGCTGCATGAGCTCGACATGACCCTTGGTGACGCCCCAGCTGTCTGGGGAGGACAAGGAAGGGCACAGGGGTCGTCCTGACGCTGGCTTCAGGGACGCCCAGTAGTCCTTACGTGCTCTGGAGAAGAGAGAGACAGAAGTAATGAAATAGAGATTGGAAAAAGATAGTAAGAGAGAAGATTTCTTCTGGAGAGTCTTACCTGGCTCTGACCCAGGGCTTGGTGTGCATCTCCAGACCGCCCCCCCAGGGTCCGTGCTTCTCTGAGGCTGCAGGGAGGAGCCCCCCCCTCTCCGGGGCCAACTCCTCAGCCACGGCCCTAATGTGGTAGGGCTCAAACCCACAGCAGCCACCAATGTAGCGGATCCCAGCATTGTAGGCCTCCCTGGCGTACTTCTGCATGTCCCAGCGAGTCAGGATCCTAGGCTCCAGGCCTGAAACATAGAAGGTCCATAATACTAGTATTAGACAGCAGGTCTATCTCTTTGGATTATGAGTGTGTATGTGTGCATGCATGTATGAGTGTTTGTGTGAGTATGTGTGCACAAGTGTGTGTGTATGTGTGTACTACCGAAGGGGAACTCTGGCAGGTCAATGAAACCCTGGCAGTTGCAGTCGGGGGTGTGAAAGGCCAGAGGCTGCACCATGTAGTGGGCTCTGAGACCTGCCTTCTCCACTCCCTCCTTCATCTTCTTCACAGCTTCAACACAGGTCATGGGGTCAAAGTGGCAGTTGACCCCCACAATGTCGGCACCTGGGTAGGGTTGGAACACATACCACTGTCAGGGATCCAGTAAGCTGCTGGTCTGGCTTCAGAGAAGCCTATAACTGGGGTTCAGAACTTCACACAGGGAGGTTTGAAGATGGGAGGTTAACTGAGGCTAAGGGAGGTCTGAAAATGGGAGGTTTTCTGATGCTAAAGGAGGCCTGGAGATGGGAGTTTTACTTGAGCCAAGGGAGGTCTTTTTAGATGGTGTCTTGATGTGTGGAAATTATCAGATGCACACTGTCACAACTCATATGGGCTATAATTAGTGTCAGGTAAACAAACCTATGAAACTAAAAGTAAGGATAATTAACCATTTAGTGTCCTATAATTCATTTTATTTTATTTATTGTGATGACAGGTATCAGTGAAGCCGTTAACTGTGGGCTTGAATACATACCAGCTTTCACCAGTCTGACAGCACAGTCCCCTGGGCTAACTCCATGCATGTCTCCCTCTGGTCCGATACAAAGGTTAGCAGCCACAGGCTTTCCTGTGCTCTTCAGAACCTGCACAGCCCACTCTGCCTCCTCCACGTGCTCAAAGTACTGCAGCACAGACAGACAGATTCAGTATGTCTTTGTGTGTTCAGCATAGACAACCTGTTTCTCAGTGTTCTTAAGGCCTTGCAGCAAAACTATGCCCTTTTCCCTGTGAAGCCCATTGCATTATGTACTCAAAATACAGTTGAAATACGTTCCACTCTGTACCTCAGCAATCAGGAAGTCCACATTATTCTTGATGAAGACATCCAGCTGCTTCTGGAAGATGGCCTTCACCTCCGTCTCGCTCTTACAGCTCAGGTAGGAGGGTGTCTGGGACACGCCCCCTGCAACCAGGGCATCCCCCTCATTGGCTACTTCCCTGGCGAGGTTACAGGCTGCTTCGTTGATCTGGGCTCCCTGCATAGGTAAACATGTGGGACAGTTCAAGGTTGGCTGGTGAACAGGTGGGACAGTTAAAGGTAGTCTGTCAGTGCCACATGTGTGGGAGACAACAGGTAGGGTACATTGGCATGTTACTACTAACGTAAATACTTACAATCCATGAATTTATTTATTATGTGCAACAGCATATCTAAACATCTAGATATGCGTCACCCCTAATAAAAGTGTTACGCATGTTGTATTACTTACTGTGAAGCTAAGACTGTTGCCCCTGTTCTCAAGCTTGTCATCGCTGGCGTAGAATGTGAACGTCTGCATGACATTTGCTCCCGCTCTGAGGAACTCCCTGTGCAGCTGTCGCACTGAAAATCACAAGAAGGACACGGAATTCCTAAGTGGGATCTCTCCGTTTCTGCCTCTTGGGAATGGAAATAGACTGAGGGAGGGCCACGAAAGTTCCAGTTCACATCTTGTATGTTGATTGAAAGTGGATGAGAATTTGAATTTTACCAGCTTCAGGGTGCTCCGCGGCGGCCTCCGGTGTCCATGGTCCAGCCTTCACATACCCTCTCTTCTCCAGGGCGAACACGAAACCCCCATCTCCGATTACCACCTCACCGGCATTAAGACGTTCCAGTACGCCCTACGTAAATGATCATGACGATCAATCTAATTGTTATTACCTGATGAATAAAATCATTGACATGCCATAACCAGCAAACGCCTGTTGCAACAAATACATTTGTTATGCCTCAATTTCCAGCCTGATGCTAAAATAATTTCCCTCAGCCCTAAGCTTCTTTTTTGAACTACAAACAAGTCAGTGCAAGCATGTGGCTCCTGTCAAGCTTGGTTTTGGCATACTTAGAATTCAGTTACATTTTACATTCTCATGTTAATGGTTTAATGCAAGGTGTACCCAAGTTTTCCCACTGTACATATAGATTTACTTAAACATATCGTTTCAGTAATCTGCATGCATGAACAACAAATGATAAATGTAAATGTAGCGCAAATATGCAAAAATGGTACAATGAGGCACAAATGAAATTCACACAGATGAAATACACATTGCAGGGTGAGCTGCGTTCAGCTGCTACCTCTGTCTCGCAGCCTGTGCCCACCAAATTATTTGATGTTGCACTTTGATGTCATCTTTTTACGGCACTGTACCATGCAATAATGTAGTTGAGATCTTCTCATATCTCTGTGGCTGAGATGTGATTGTTTTGCACTGTTGATGTTAAATACTGACCTGTCCTTGATTCTGACTAACGAAATCCTGTACTTTATTCACTATTTTGCATTGGAAAAAGCATCTACTAAATGAAGTAGTAATGTACCATAATGCAGCCTTCTGCACAGCAACAACAGCAGTACAGGAGCAGCTGCTGCACTTACCCTGGTTCCTGATGGTGCCATGTCTTCAGAGCTTGCTCCTCAGCTATGTGGTCAGTTAACTGGAAGGGGAACCTTGCTGACTCCTGGGTGTGTGAGAGGTAGCAGATGTTGTGGAGAGACGCTATATAACTGTCCACAGCAGGGGAGGGGTCTGCCTATGCCAGGCTCTGATTGGCAGACCCAGTTACACAAGGCCTGTGTTTACTTCTGTTCCTGCCCTCCAGGTCGTGAATGGGGCTACTGTAGGTGTTACTAGTTTAACCCACAGGAGTTTACTGCTGTGGTAGAGTTCTCCTCATAATTTAGGACATAAACTTTACTAACCATAAGTAGATGACCACGGATAACGGTGCAGCCTCTGGTGTGGCACACCCTTGACAACATGCAGGTGCACACACTCAATCTCTCTCACACAGACACACAACATACCCATATACTAACAGATTGATAGGGTTATTACTAAATACAGTAACTACTTTATTGAAAGGGAGGCTGCTCAGGTCATGAACATCATTCCACGATGTAGTCGGCAGAGAGCCCAGCCTTGACCACACCCTCCACCCTTTTTACAGCCTCCACACAGGTCAAAAAAAAAAAGGGTCAAAAAGACAGTTGACCCCGATAATCTGGGCAGAAAAAGAGGGTGATTGAGCAAAACAATTGGGAGTCAGGGTTTGTTTCGGGCAACAGACAAGTACTATAAACGGTAGGAATGAGAGACAGCAATGGCAATGAGAGAGATGTTTTTAATCTGAGATGGTTCTCACCAGCCTTCACCAGTCTGACAGCACAGTACCCTGGGATGATTCCATGCATGTCTCTCTAGTCCGATACACATGTTAGTAGCCACAAGCTTTCCTGTGCTATTCAGAAACTGCACAACCAACTCTGCCTCCTCCATGTCCTCAAAGTACTGCAGCACAGACAGGAAGACACAGTCTGAGAGGAAGCAAGCAAGCAAACAAGCAGATATAGATGTGCTCAAATTGGTTGGTCACTTACAGCTCATTGAAATAATACTAAATTCATCCTGAAAAGTGATTACATTCAAAGTTGATGCATCATGTACTGTATACTTACATGCTTTTGGTATGTCATAGAATAAAGCAAGATCCTTTAATTGGTATCACTTTTCTAATCTTGTTTTTAGTCATTAAGTCTATTTAAATGGAGAAAAGTAGTCACTGTGCCGTTTGGTATCATTGTGTGCACCACACTGAACATGGACCACATAAAGCAAAGGAGAGAGATCAGAAAGTAAATAATAAACAGGCATGGTAAAGGTAAAGGCTACAGGACCATCTCCACACAGCTTGATGTTCCTGTGACAAGAGTTGCAAATGTTATTAAGAAGTTCAAGAACTGTAGCCAACTTACATGGGCACGGCCACAAGAGAAAAATCGACTCGATTGAACAGAATGACTGTGTGAATGGTAGAAGGAGACCTACCAAAGAGATGTAAGCTAAACTCCAAGGTGAATGTACATCAGTTTTTGATTGCCTCCATGAAAGAAGACCCAGACTTTGGAAAAGAAAAACAGGAAAAAGCCAGTCAAGTCCTTAGAACAGATGAGTCTTTTGGCAAGTCACATCAGCACTGTGTTTGCAGATGAAAAATCAAGCTTTCACAGAAAAGAACACCATACCTACTACAGTGAAACATGGAGGAGGCTTGGTTATGTTTTGAGGCTGCTTTACTGTGCCTGGCACAGGGTGACTTGAACGTGTGCAGGGCACAATGACATCTCAAGACTATTAGGGTATTCTGGAGCGGAATGTACTTCCCAGTGTCATAAAGCTCTACCCCAGTCGCAGATCATGAGTCCTCCAACAGGATAATGACCCAAAACACACAAAAAAAGCCAGCGTGAGAGCTGATCATCAAATACTTCAGTCCAATAATGTGAAGTGTCATTTGTTTGGTGTTTCACGTACGGGTGTGAGTAGCCGACCCGGGTGGAGCGAGGGTCCTCTTAAGATTTGTTTGTCTGTTTTTCCTTTGTTAATTCAAATGTGGCTGCAATGTCCTGTATTATGTCAAAGTCTCGTAAATTGTATGCGTCTCAGCCCCTTTGCTGTCACAATATATGTGTGTGTGTCCCACTAGCCTCAGGGTATGTGTGTGTTGTATGTCCTACCAGCTTCAGGGTATGTGTGTTGTCTCATCAGCTTCAGACACTCCAGGATATCCTGGGGGAGGGGGATTGGGCATAAAAGGGGTCAGAGACTCCTCAAACTGGTCTTCAGCTGTGTGCCACAGATGGGAGTTTAACTCAGAACTCTTGTTCATAACAATATACTCTACTCATTAATTGAATCACCAATTCAGCCTTTGTGTATGTGTGTGTTCATGGTTGTGTGTGGGTGTATGTGTGTTTAAGTGACTCAAGGCTAAAGAGATTAGAACACAGCTCTGGACGTTCACAATCAGAGATTCTCCAGCGCTAACTGCTCCATTCTGGTTTGTCTCTCTCTCTCACACACACACACACACACACACAGATTCATACTAAACTCTGTTCTGTCCCTCTGGTCTGGTGTAGCATAGCGTCAATATTTCTCACAGCAAAAAGTCCAATGACCGCTAAGCATTGGTCTGTGGTCCTCACCACAGTGATAGGAGAAGCACCGCTGAATAAAGTCCTGCTTTCAGGACCAAGTTTTCATCGTCTGTAGTTAATTAAGTGATTGCATACTTGAAGCAAACCTGGATGAGAAATCGTTGTGGTTGAATTTTGATTTCACTGTTCTGACAGTTTTATCACTCGCTGACTGTGATGATGAAGGTTGATCAGCGACAAACTTGCTCTTCCATTTTCTAATATACTGTATCAAATCAATACTTAAAAAATACATTTACTGAGAGACATTTCAAATTAGTAGAACAGAACTTGTAGAAATAAACAACCTTAACTCAAAAAAAAAAAAAAATCAGCCTCCTAGAACGTGATCACAGGCTTCTTTCTAAAATGTGATCACAGACAACCTCCTAGAACATGGTCATGGATATAACAAGATATACAGACATCCTTCTAGAATGATCACAGAAAGGCTTCTTGAACATCCACATACACGTCAGTACCTTGTTCGCTGGTGCCATCTCTCTTCTTCGTTCCAGTTGGGGCACTGAGCTCTGGGTAACAGGTGACAGAACAGCAGGGGAACCCATATGGAACGAGAATCTCTATTAACTTTATATCACCCAGATCAGCACAAGGGAAGCAGGTGTCAGGCTCACAACCAGCTCTGATGGGTGTTTAGTTGAACATATTACATTTACATTTAGCAGACGCTCTTATCCAGAGCGACTTACAGTAAGTACAGGGACATTCCCCCGAGGCACGTAGGGTGAAGTGCCTTGCCCAAGGACACAACGTAATTTTGCACGGCCAGGAATCGAACCGGAAACCTTCTGATTAATAGCCCGATTCCCTAACCGCTCAGCCATCTGACTCCAATATTATGCCACAAGTGAGTCTGTGCCCAGCGGGGAGAGGTAGAGAGGGAGGATGGCAGAATGAACAGGAGGAGGAGGATGGGAGGAAAGAGAAGGGGGATGGCAGGGTGGACGGAAAGAAAGAAGGCAGAAAGAAGAGGAAGTGTGGCAAGAAGATGGACAGAGGGAGGATAGCAGTCTATTATACAGCATCACTGATGTTAGTGCATGTGAGAAAAGTTCGCTAACTCACGTCAGGTGTATTGTCTTGACCTTCCTAGTTATGGTGTAACCAGTGACAGAATCCTCAAGAGCATCCCAGCCCAAACACACACACACACATTCAAAGTGCATACAACAGCTGGCCTTGAGCATGAGACTAGCTTTCAGCATGTCAGATCTGGGCCATACCAGTTTCAGAGAGACTGGCTCAGATAGGTGGCCTATCTGAGCTTGTTAATCAATAGAGACAAAGTTCAAAGTAACCACCCTACCCATTTGCAGCTTCCATGCTGCTCCAGAGCTCAGACATTTGATTTAGCCTTATCCCCAAAGCAACATGGAGACATAAACAACAGAGAAGAGAGACAATCAATAAAAAGTTTTACGTGTAAGCCTTTGGAGAATGGTGAGTGAACAGATCAGGATCATTTTCCCACTAAACTTTCCCTTTCAATGCTGGTTTTAGGTTATTGGTGTTAGGTTATTCAAAGATCCCCATCTCACAGTGGTTTGAGATTCCTTCAGTAGCAGCTGTAGTACTTACTCATACCAGGACACACCCCTGCAGCCCTGAGTTAGTGTGTGTGTTGTGCAGAAATAACCCTGGTGTGTAAATGGACACTGAGGAGCTAAGTCAGCAGAACCCAAATCTCAATCACTCGAATACATGTTCTAAACCTCTGGGCACGTGGAGCTGGGGTGAGACTGGGACTGGGACTGGAGGGTGGAGTTGAGGGG
This sequence comes from Thaleichthys pacificus, assembly GCA_023658055.1. NCBI lineage: Eukaryota > Metazoa > Chordata > Actinopteri > Osmeriformes > Osmeridae > Thaleichthys > Thaleichthys pacificus. The sequence continues at coordinate 1,143,462 of CM042864.1, read as the reverse complement.
CTGGATATAGAAATGCCACTGGGACTGAGACTAGGGTTGAGGCAAACTCTGGGGGCTATTAGTTAACCTGTCCTGCAAACACAGTGTGTTTATGCCAAATGGTTGAACTCTACATGGTTCTCCCAAACCTTACCTTCATGACTACACTCCCCTTTCAGAATCAGAATTAAGTTTAATCGCCAAGTGTACACAAACAAGGAATTTACTTTGGTGGGCAGGTGCACAGTAAACATATAATAAACATGAGAATATTTTAAATGTGTGTGCGTTCCCCTTACTACTTTCACTCAAATGACAACTCCGACAAGCTGACGTCCACCCCTTCTTTGGTCCAATCACAGCTAAGGTTGAGGAAAAACAGGCTTCTTTGCTGAAACCACCCATATCTGGATATCGGTGGGTGCAGACTGACTTTAACAAACACACAAAACACATGCTTGTTTTAGAAAGAAGTGGTAAAAGGGTCAAATGAAACTGAAAGTGTTAGATATTTCTACAATCCTCCTGAAAATGAAGTCTGTAGATCTCAATGTTTTTTTTGTATAAGTTGTTAGGCCAAGCATGTGCTTTTATTTTAAAGAAGCTTTCAGCGACACGCAATACACAATTCCAAAATGATCACTATACTTTACCGACATCTCAAAAAAACATAATTGGACAAATAAATTACATTACAAAGGTAACTACTAAGAGAAGGTGAAACAATGAAAAGAGAAAAATAAAAACAATTCATAATAATAATTAAATTAAGTTGTGAGGTGAGATAGCTTTCATCTCAACATAATGTTATTTACCAGACTAGTGTGATGAGAATAGACACCACAATGTATTTACTTTACCATAACATGCAAAAAGCATGTTATGGTAAAGAAAATATTTTCGAAATATGTATATATAAATGAGACAACTATTTGCAGGATTGTCCAGAAAGTTGTAATAGTAGGAAGGTTAGCAGACTGCCAGGGATGTTCTGTATCCCTAAAGTCTCTTCAGGTGTCATAGGACAAACATTTTCTCTGACCAAGTTTTTTTTTTTTTATGCACATTTGATCAACAGTGCCAGTTTTATCATTTACTATAATTTTGCTCTCACCCTATAGGTTGCTTCATTACTTCTGGGCTCTGGCCGCTGCCAATTGGGATTGGTCAGAATTTTCAGGACAACCCTGCCAAAGGCTACAATCAAGACCCCCAATCAATTGCCTAACACTGCCTCAGGTGGCAGCATAGCATTTCTACATTTACATTTAGTCATTTAGCAGACGCTCTTATCCAGAGCGACTTACAGTAAGTACAGGGACATTCCCCCGAGGCAAGTAAGGTGAAGTGCCTTGCCCAAGGACACAACATCATTTTGCACAGCTGGGAATCGAACCAGTGACCTTCTGATTACTAGCCCACTTCTCTAACCGCTCAGCCACCTGACTCCTGATGTCAGGTACATCAACCTACCATATGCCATGACTAGCTATGTGTGTTTCAGTGTTCAATATTGACATTGTATATTGTGGAAGAAATTGCGATTTCCGGTGTGCTTACATTATTCACTAATCAATAGAACTAGTCATTGGATACTAGTTAGTATGTTCTCATGTAAGCTTGCTATTAATAAGAGTAGATTGTGTCTATGTGTCAGGGTTAATAGATATTCGGGATCAGGAGAAAGTACTGGGTAAACGTCCTTTGTCATGACTACAAGGAGAGCGCCAACTATGACCTCTAGTCTGAGTGGTCATGTGTTGGGAGCTGTGAATCTCTTCCTCTCTCAGACTGTTGTAACGTCATTACTGCCTGACTGTCACTATCTATGTTTACATTCCTGTGCCCTATAAAGAGAGACATGATTGAGACCTAAGCCTGGGGGGTGTTCCATTAACGTCGATTAAGGAAAAGCGAGACTTATTTCGCGAAGTCTCACTTACTTTAGCGAGAGTTCCGTTCCATTAAGGTGGCTTATTTTAGTTCTAGCTACGTAACCAAGGTAACTTATACTTCGGAACTAGCCTGATCCGTGTCAGGCTAAAAGTCAAGCTAGACATTCTCTGGTCAAGCTAAACTAAAATGTGTTGCAAATAATTTCAAACAGGCGGAAACAGAATCTCAAAAGACAGTTCCGTCGAGTAAATTCCTGCGCGCAAACCACTTTAGTCCGTGTTCGGAAACGTAAATTCAGACTTTTTGAAGTGCAGACATTAACGATTTGGCTACATGTTTACTTCATCTCCAAAAAATATATTAATTGAAATAAACAAGTTAAGAAATAATGTCACTTTAACAGTTTTCAAAGGCCATTGGTTAATTGACATACAATAAGGACTTACAAACTAAGCAGAGCGTCTAGACAAATTACAATGAATTATGGCGTATCCGTTCTTTGACAACCCTGTGGTGGATGAAGGTGCTCAGATTATACAAAGAGCGTTTATCCCACCAGCCCCAAGGGTCTTCAGAGACAGAAGTAATGCTTCCCTGACCAGTATCTGTGGAAGAAGTATAGGTTCAGCAGGCCCAGCATAGTTTATCTAGATAAATGTAATTGTCATTCTTAAAAAATATATATATATGAAATAACACTTTAGCAACTCTTAAGGATGGCAATGAACACATAAGAGCAGCTTACCATCCTTTGTAGAAAGTAATAGAAAGGAGAGTAGACTATAATAGTAGAAAGGAGGGTAGTAGACTGCAGTCTATGTAGGTAGGCCTAGACTATGTAGTCTGCTGGAATAACACACAAGGAAGCAAACCCACTGTAGCCAAGCCTTGACACTGTTCAGTCTGTCTGCATCTGTCTATGTCTTTGCATGTGGGACATTCTTGAACGGGCAACTATGCCAGGAAATATGAAGGGTATACCTTGCTCCAAAGTAGTACCTGAATATTATCATCAGTTTTTCAGGTCATCTTGAAACACAAAGAACCAAAGAGACTTTTTATTTCATTGTATAAAGTATTTTAATTGTTTAAAGTAGCCTATATGTTGACAGGCCTCTATATTACCTCTCCTCTGGCTTCCCCAATATTATAGGTGCAATATACTGTCCCCATGGGTGTATCCAGGCCCATTGGAAGACTCAGGGGGTGACTGCCTGGTGCCCCCATGGTTGAAAGTGTTTCTAAAATGCCCTCTAGAGTGGCAAAAATTAGACCAAGTGCCCTACTGTCTGCCATTGACATTGTGAAATATGCTTGAGTGCACAGGATGCCCATGCAATAAATGACAATGTGCCCTCTATAAATGTAAAAACATGTCTTTATGAGTTCCTTTATAGTATAGAAAATGTGATGCAGTACCCTATAAGGTGCCCTTACAATGGCCTAAATTGAACTGTTCCCATGCCCTTACTTCCAATGGAAAAAGGTGCTGTTATGAAGTGCCCTTTATGCTGCCCCTACATGACAGTGTCCCAAATGTTGCCCTTTCCAAAGAAGACAATTAGATTCTGTGCCCAACAGTCTCCCCTAATGTTCCCAGTAGGGCATGCTTTCCCAAAGTGAGGCTGTGACAACACTTGGCACAGCCACAGTCTGTCACTGTCCAAGCCCCCTCTGGATCTGTGGAGGCAGACTATGTTAATTGGAAATACTCGTAATATAATAATGATAGTCATGCTGAGCAATTTTAAATGACTGTTCTGCCAAACAAAGTGTGCAGTTTGGGTCACCTTCTGATCTAAAAAGTCAGTGCTGGATCTATGCAATACTAGTCATTTCAGTTAATCCCCATTTAAGTCATGGTTATCTTTCCCTTTTATCTTAAAGCTCAGCATTTAGCCTACCAGTTAATAAATGTGTGTGGCAAAGTTATTTTGAAGTAATTTTTGATTTTGTTCAAGATGTGAAGACAAAAACATTATTAGCCCACATCAAGTGCAATTAACCATGGCCTTCTTCAGTGTTTTGAATTTTAACCTACAATTTTCAATTGCTGCCACATTATTTTTTGGGCTATTATTCTCAATCTCCTGTTGAGAACATCGGCCATGGGCTAGCTTACTGTCAGAACGGTTTCAGACAGCTTATCAAATTACGCTAATTATCAGTAAGCCTAAATGCATATATATGTTAAGTAGATTTGGTAGGTCTACAATTTACGCATTTTAACGGTCGTAATGGTTTGACAAGTTGTCTCCCTTGCCATGTTAATTGCGGCAACATTGCCCTTTTTGGGCACAACTCCAAAAAAACTCAAAAAATCTATTTACGCTGCTGAAACAACACCCCTCTGCTACTTTACGCTATACTTTTTGCCTGATCTGGGCTGCACAGTCTAAGCTTATTGAGGTCTAGCTTGAATTAGCTTTGCTTGTTAGTGGAACGGCTTGAGGCTTAAGTCTAAGTTGACGTTTACCCAAGTGAGACTTATTCGTGTTAGCGCGACTTGCGTTAGCAACGTTGATGGAACACCCCCCTGGTGTTGTGTTGTCATTTATTGTCAGAGGTCTGGTTTTCTCTCCCAATCTGCAGATTGATAAATACTTATTAAAATCCAGAACTCAACTGAACTTAGTCACTCCGTTTATGAAGAGACGGACAAAACACTTTCTTCATCAATATCAGATGAAAAGGAAGGTTAAATTCTGTAATATGAAACAAATCTATCTGGGTATAAACTATATGGAACCTCTTTCAAATAAGTATGGAATGTACAGTGTTACGGTGTGTGGTGGGGTAGGACCCAAACGCGGGAGAGAAGGCAGACATGGCGTCAAACAAAGGGTTTATTCTTTAAACAGGAAAACAGACAGGGTACTCACGGTAACAAGGGTAAGGACAAGACAAAGACTGGACACAAAACAGAAACCTAAATACACAGAACCAAACAAGACACAGGTGGACATGATAAGACAAACGACAACTGAAACCACTCAACGAGACTCAGGTGAAGACAATGACAGACACGGAAACACTAGGGCAGGGCAAAACCAAAAACGGGGGCACAGCTGTGGCTGTGACAGTACAGTGCAAAGAATAGCTTCTCATCAAATATTACATGATCAATAATAACTGTGATAATAACAAACATTTATTGTAAGTGTAACGGTGTGAAAACCGTGAAACTCACTCCTCAGGTATGTAGCACGCCACCCGCGTCAACGAAGAGCTAGCTTTTCGTCTGCGTAGTTGGTAGTGGTCGTGCTTGGCAAGTCAGAGGTTGAGCGTTCGAACCCAGCGAGTGGCGAACGATACCTTGTTATGATGGAGCGTGGCTACGTCTGTTACATACAGTCACATAAATAATAACCTCCCCTGTAGTATGTGGAGCAGCCACATGACGGCGCATTGGAGTTCTGTTAGGATTTAGGATTAGTAAGGCCTAGCTATGTGATTGCGCATGCCTGTTGTTGTTTGAATTCATGTTCAGTAAATGTAGCAGCTGGCTTTCATGTCGACCGTGTCTCAAGCGTATTCTTGGTAATTATGTACATACATAACATCCCCCAAAAGAAATATGATCCAATGATCAGTATTATCAGATTAGAGGTGGACTGGTGTATTGCAATTAAAGTTGTGCATGATATGAATGTTTTTATAATTTTAAATGTTTATACCCCATATGACCGCTACAAAAAGGAAGATGAATATATGAATAGATTGGCAGTTCTTTACTCTTATATTAAGGAATGTACATATGCAAATATATTTGTGATGTGTGATTTTAATGCAGACATCTCTGATGATAAATCTCTTTGGTCAGCACTTGTTGCAGTTCTTTCATGACAGTAAACTGGTTCTTTATAGCATGAAATTCCTGCCTGTAGATAGTTATACTTACATCAGTGAAGCATGGCACACAACATCCCGGCTGGATCATGTACTCTGTACAGGCGATGCTCATTAAAGTCTGGAAGTAGTTGACATTTTGTATGGGTTGACTACCACTGATCACTTACCTGTCTCTATGATGATACATGTTGATAACCTACCTGACTCAGGGCTCTCAAGTGTCACGCATTGAGCGTGACAGTCACTCATTTCGGTCTCCCGTCACACATTGTATTTCTCACGCAGAAAAAAAATATTTATAATATATTTAATATGCCGCAGCACCCAACCAAAATTCCTCTGGCCGCGCCACTCTCACTATGGAACCGGCAGGAATCAAGCGTCTCCCCTGGAGTTCTTAGTCGAGCCTGCCACTATCAGCCAATCAAAAAAAAGAAAGGGTCTACACAATAGCCAATCGGAATTGTTTGCCGTGATAATTGGTAAATGTGAGTGTGATAATAAATGACCATTTCAAATCATACAAACTGTCATGATACATTACTTTAATGCAGGAATTTATTTTACATTTAGTAATTTAGCAGACGCTCTTATCCAGAGCGACTTACAGTAAGTACAGTTACATTCCCCCGAGGCAAGTAGAGTGAAGTGCCTTGCCCAAGGACACAACGTCATTTTTGCACAGCGGGGAATCAAACCGGCAACCTTCTGATTAGTAGCCCGATTCCCTAACCGCTCAGCCACCTGACTCCATTTTAAGTGGTTTTGCTGCCTTGGGGATATCTGGTCGCTCTGCCAGTGCTGGCCTGTTCAGCACCTCCTCAAAATGTTCCACGCATCTCTCGAGTTGTGCCTCCGGAGTAGAAATCAGTTGGCCGGTCTTGTCTTGTATTGGTTTATTATTATATGTATTTGTCCCAGACAGTTTCCTTGTTATGTTATACAGCTCTTTCATGTTCCTTTGAGTCGCTGCAAGCTCTGCTTCTTTTGCTAGCCTCTCCACCTGAGATCTTTTGTCTCTCCTGATGTTATTTTGCACATCTTTGTGGCATCTGTTGTACTCCTTTTGGGCAGATGTCTTTCACGATATTGTTCTTGAGCTGTTAACTTTCGCTTTGAGCTCTCTCCTCTGTTGGATTAGTTCGAGGGTTTCTGGTGACATCCACTCTTTGTGCTTTTGGGTCCTCCTTCCTAAGGCCTCGTCACAGGTTGAGGTCCAAGCAGCTTTAAGATGTTCCCACTCTTCGTTTAAGGTCCATCCCTCCGTTTTCCTCTGCTGTTGTAGCTGTGCATTTCGCCTTGAGAGGACCTCCTTGAAGCTCTTAGCTACTTGGGCGTTGTTGAGGTGCTCTATGTTGTATTTTGCCCGATTGTTTTTTGCTTGCTGGTGTCTCTTCAGCCTTAGTCTGAATATCCCTACCAGGAGGTGATGGTCTGAGGCTGTGTCTGCACCTCTCCTTACTCTCACATCTTCCATGGACCTTCTAAACTTTTTACTGATGTGATCTATTTGATTTTCTGTGACATGGTCTGGTGACACCCACGTTGTTTTATTAATTGTTTTGTGGGGGAATACACTTCCTCCAATCACTAGGTTTTTGCTGGCACAGGTCTCTGCTAGCAGCTCGCCATTTTCGTTCATTGTTCCCACTCCATGTTTTCCCATCACCGCTTCATATTCTTCATTCTGGCCTCCAATTTTGGCGTTGAAGTCCCCAATCAGCATGATGAGGTCTTTGGGTCTGATACTACCAAGTAGGTGGTTCAAGCTGTCATAGAACCTGGCCTTGACCTCATCGTCTGCATCGTTGGTGGGTGCATAACCCTGGATTATGTGGGCCTTCACTTGCCTGTTGTTGGTATTGAAGGTGGCTGTAATGAGGCGAGAGCTGATGGGTTTCCATGCAGTTAGAGCCTTCCTGGTGTCCTTCGCCATCATGATGGCCACTCCCTTTGTATGGATTGCTCCCTCCTCTTCATGTCCAGAGCGTCATAATCCTCCTTTCAGGGTCACCATCCTCTGCCAGGCGTTTGATTTCATTCGTCAACGTTTTCATAACTGCCTTTTATTTTTCTAGGGAGGGGTCGTTGACCCCACACCCAACCCCCAACCTGGAGGACCAGGGGGACTGCTTTGTCTTTGTACCAGCTGAGTAACAGAATGCAATTGTCTGTGATCTGACGTAGATAGGTGGCTGTGACGTAGATAGGTTGGGTTTTGCCCCGCCTATACAAAACCTGAGCTGAAAACAGGTGAGAAACTGTTCAACAATCTAACTCCACATTTCAGTGCGACAAAGTTTTAAAGCTTTGCACATGTTTTCTAGCCTGACGTTGTCATACTCATAATTCTAGTCAGAATATGAGTCTGATACCGCTCCGTTGGGCTGTGAGTATGGGGCGTGTTTCAACCGAACCCGGAAAAAAATGCCTCTTCGCTCAATTGGATAGACCTACAACCAATCACAGCAACGTAGTATGTTGTTTGTTGAAAACGAATTCAACCCAAGCGCTCTTTGGTGACGTGGGCTGCGTTTCCCGAAAGCATCGTAAGCCTAAATTGATCGTAGAGTCCATCGTACGATGGATCTTAGTTGTACGGGCCGTTTCCCGAAACCATCGTAGCTAAAGAGGCACTTGAAAATCGTCGTAGATTAACGAGAGCTCCAGACCAGTCGTAGATCGCTAAGTGCATCGTAGCACAGAGACTCAGTGGAGACACACGTAGGCTGACCATGAAAACTACATTAAACTAATGCTGAAAGTTACTTCCGATGGAAAATAAGATTATTTTGGTTCTCTTTTTACAGCAGTTACGCTGGAACTGGGATATTTCTTAGTGAACCATACAAGTTTAAGTGCCGAAAAAATATCAGAATCCGGTTTATTCTCAAGTAAATTTAGGTTACACAAAATAATTAGATTTGGTGGGTTTGGCGCATGCAATGAAGGTATTTAAAAAACAAATGTCAGTCTTATTCAAAATACTATCAAATTGAAATATGGCTGTTGTAATGTGCAATAGTAACTAGAAATGCATTAACGTAACGCTTTTACAAGTACAATAACACAACAACAATTGAACATTGAAGATGTTTATTAGAATTATAGGGCTGGTAGCACGCCAAGCCCGGTGGATGAAGAGGCTGGTGGCAGAGCCGAGTCTGATGTTAGGAGATGGTGGCGCCCAGGAAATGGAAAGACTCCACAGGGTTGACTGGGAAGTCACACAGGGTGAAGGGGCTCGGAGGGAGTGAAAACTCATACAAAAATCATAAAAGCCATTGAAGATAGCCTAAGTCCTGCACCGCAGACTTGTCCCCTCTGGTTGTGGGAATTGGATGTGGTCTGGGATGTGACAAAGTAATGCAGTTGTGACAGCCTGCACAGATCTTGACACTGAGGCCTTGGAGAGCCCATGTCCATCTCCAATAACCTCCAGAAAACTGCCAGTGGCATAGAACCTTAACACTGCCAGTAGTTGGGTTGCAGGGGTCAGTGCAAAGGACCTCCTTGTTAGCCTCTGCATGTCTGCTTCTATGTGGTTCATGAGCAGCATGATATCATGATGTCATCTGACATATCTTACACTCATAATGAGTATAATTGATCAACCATCAATTAAAGTAGAGTTGATTATTCATGTCAGAAACAATGATTCCATGTTGAAGACAGGGTATTCATTACTTATGTGTTTGTCATTTGTCACAATGTCATTTGTGGCCAATATGTGAGAATTATGAGATTGCAAACATGGTCTTGGAAAGCTGTTGGCCTATGCAAGATTGTAGATATAGTCAGCACTAGAAAATAAGACAGTAAATATGTTGGATTGAGATGCTTGTATTTGTACATTGAATTATTTAGGCTGCTAGCTGGGACATGCCATGTGTGATACCATTTATATGCATGGTTTTTAACCTTGTAGTTCAATCAAGTAGTAAATATAGGACTCATATATATATATATATATTTGCCTATGGAAAGTGGAGTAGCCTACCAAGAAGAGTTAAAAACCAAGGCACAAGTAATTTGAGAAATAGTTGTTTTAGTGGAGTTTGTTCTCCCTGCTCCTGCTCCTCACATGGATCTATAAGGTAAACATGTAAGGATTGGACAGGCAACACTGAATATATGATACAATACACAATTCAGCCTTTACTTAATTTAAATAAACATTGTATGCTTAGGCTATAAGGTAACCTAAATTTGACACTACCTTGTTGATTGGGAAGAAGAATAGGCACAAAAATGGAGGGCCTTGTGAACTTCATCTCTTCAAACAAGAGCTTCCTCACCTCAATTTGGAGACAAGCCCACTTAATTTCCAAGACCTATTGGTATTTAGCATCCTGTGTCGCTGATTGCAGGGTCCTAACACCGGTGTAAAACTCAGATGCAGCATAGTTTGCACGTTCACCTTATTGTCTTTGCCTTCATGTAGCATCATACAATGTACATTGAAAAGTACTCAAATAAGTAGCCTATAATAAATGTTAAGTTTTCTGTAGCGACAGAAAATATTTTTTGTGTACCGTAATTCGTCAAATATTTTGGTTAACGTTTAAATGTTTAAGTCTTAAAGTTGCGTCAGAAGAATCACATTTCAGTACAATGGACAGCGTCTTGTTAAGTGCAACTTAAGAGACACGTACGATGGTTCTCCTTAAGAGCATGTTCGGGAAACGCACGATCGTAGAGAACCCTCGTAACAGCTACGATCCATCGTTATCGGGAAACGCAGCCCAGCACGGTTCACAGTAGGCACAATCCAATTGTGTTGAGTAGCAAAGCCAACCACGGGGCAGTTTGATACCAGCCTTTGTTGTGATGTGATAAAATGACTCTGAAAAGCAACGATTTAATTGATTCCTAGGGAAAGGACCTTTAGGTTTGCAAGAGCCAGTAGCAAGTATATATCTTTTTAATGAAGCGTCCAAGATATTTTCATCAAAACTCCCCCTGTCTGTGGGGTAACAAGACAGTCCTCCTGCTCTATGGTCTGATCCTGTTCTGCACTGACTGGCATCTCCTCAACATGGTCCTCCTGATCACTGGCACCTCCTGCTTCGGTTTGACGATCACTGACCACAACTGACTCACTGCAATCCTCTCTGTCCGACTCATTAGGCCTGCAACAGTCAGGAAATTGCTAGTGACTATCAAGATAGCACGTCTTGCCGACGTCGGCCCGACGTATACAACATACATCGGGCCTACATCGTATGGACATCGTTTGCACATTGGCAAGACGTCGCCGAGACGTCGGCAATTGATCGAAACTGACCTCCAGACGATGTCTGGACGATTAATCAAAACTGTACCAACCGGCCGTTCTAGAGATATTTCCTCTTAACTCTACATTTATTTATTTAGTTCGGATCTCTCAGACAGCAAATATTTCGCTATCTAGGCTATCTGAAATGTCACTTAGCAAATGAACATATAATGGGCTATTAGCAGTAGCTAGCTACTTGATTCAACCTGGATTTTCTGTGTGTGTGGGTATTATAATGAAGAGACACAATTCAAGTTAATGATCTTTCATTATCAGACTGGATGTTGATGCCATCAAGCTCTTAAAAGAACTCCAACACAGAAAAGAGAGATCAACGGAACAGAGAAACAAATATACAGCTTTGCCTACAGTTCTGCGTCTTCCATTGGTCTCCGCCGCCCAGTCTGAATGTCTTGACTGTCATGGTTACAGTAGCTACTGTACTAGTAGGCTAACTGTAGCTACTGTAACTGCCGAAATTAGAAGAAAAAAAATCAGACATATCATTGTTAAACCAGAATGTATTAGGCTATGTGTATGTAGGCCTAGGTCACTTATTACTAAACAACACTTTGACATAGCATGTATAGTCTGTTTATTTTGCTCTATTAGCTAGCTACATTTTTGTAAAATGTCTGACCAGTGTGTCGCACTAGCCTAGCCGGTTGGGGTCCATTTGCGCTAGCACTAGCACTAGCTCTGTAGCATAACGTTCACTCAAACCTAGCTATCTTATTACAATAACTTTACACATTGTTGTGGGCATAGGCTACTTATCGCAAAACTTTTTGATATTTTTCTACTTTCATTTACTTACCTAACAACGACTGCTCCTTCTATGTGAAGATAGGCTAAATTACGGTTTAAAAAGTGAACGCCTCTGACTCGCGAGTCTCTGGCTCTATATATGCTTGCAGGCCTACAACACGGAATGAGCATAATGGAACAGTCAGTGATGAGCCGACGTATCTGCGACGTTTGAAATAGAGCAGAGATGAGAAGAAATGTGTTCATTTGCCGATGCTTATTCGACGTTATGAATGACGTTTCGATCTGTGTGCTATCTGGGTACTAGTCAAAATAAAACAGTCACTTCAATGGTGAATATTTTATTTTATGTTCGTTAGATATGCTAGTTTACGTTTAGTGTATCCAGCTTTAGCTATTTTCAGACTACATCCTGCACATAGTTTACAATATCTAGTGCTAACCTGGCTGCTGCCTGGTATATAGGCCTATATGTGCATTTTTTTGACGTTTAATAGCCATGTCAACTGCATACACCAGACAGTAAACGTTATGTAATTATTAGCCTACCCTGGTGGCTGAGTTTCACACTCATTGCTGTTACCGGTGTTACGCCGCAGCAAATATGAGATCCGACTTGAAAATCGCCAGTAATATGTTTGCGAATTTGTGACGAATCTGGTGATGGAGGCAGACTGATAGGTGCACGCACAGCTGGGGAACCAGTTAAATTGGGAACCAGTTGGGACGTAACACCGGGCTGGGGGTCAGACGTAGCGTCCTCTTCACCACGCTTCGCCACAAATCCAAATGAGGACAGCTTTGCCACCCTTTCATTTAGCTCTTTTCGTTCCTGCCGCTTTCTGGAGCCACTTTTGTGTTTAAAGGGCTTGGCATGGGGTAGCCTAATTCGCTTCAAAACTCTGTGGTATTCCAACAACTGGATGGGAACAATTGTGTGTGGGTGGGCGGGAATCTTTGACAACAATATTACCCAGACATCCTTGCTATTTTTCCAGGGCAATATTACTTAATAAAAACGAGATTTTTTCATTCAGCAAAAGGCAAATGAGGAAAAATGAATTATTTGCTGTTGTTAAGACTGACTGTTTTTAAAATGTTTATTGGGCAGGTGATAGCTCATAATTATAAATAACTGACACCATAATTGAGAAATGTTTGCGAATTGATGGGACTGGATCAAATGTAAACTGTTACTTGCGGAATTAGAGCGAAGCAAAGGGCCCGGTCAGGTTGCGTCAAGGGGCCCGGTCAGGTTGTCTCACTTTTACGATGAGATCGAGGACGGGCCCCCTTTCGCCACGGGCCCTAGTGCAGCTGCACTCCCTATAGTTACGCCACTGGCCAGAGGAGACCTACTCTGCAGAAAATGAAGTAATGAACTACCTGAGGTCAGCCTATGACCTTCAGATTCTGCATCAGTTTTCAAACATAAAGAAAATGTTCTTGAAGTATAACACTCCAACACCATCAAGTGCTCCTGTGGAGCGGCTTTTCAGTCTGGGAGGTTTGGTGCTCACTCCTAGAAGAAATAGACTTTCTGACAAGAGGTTTGAGAAGCTTCTGTTAATGAGGTACAACCACTGGTTTACTCGCCCCACTCAACTGTTTCACTCATAACATGCAGTGTTACAGTGTTAACAGTTAAATTAGTCAGGTCGAGAAAGACTGTCTTTATTTTATTTTAGAAAAACAAGTATTTATTTTAGAAAAACAAGTATTTATGTTAAGTGAATTCAAGAAAGACTGTCATTATTTTTTTATTTATAAAAACAAGTATTTATGTTCAGTGTAGTCAAGAAAGACTTTATTTTATACATTGTCGTTCATTACTGAATAAAATGCACTTCTAATAAAGTGAGTGTTGGCAAAACTGGTTGTCATTTTTATGTTGAGGCGGCGGGGGTGTTGTCGGCAGCTGCTGAATGTAACTAATAAAGTAACTTGTAATCTAACTTAGTTACTTTTAAAATCAAGTAACTTGTAAAGTAACTAAGTTACTTTTAAAATCAAGTAACTTGTAAAGTAACTAAGTTACTTTTTCAAAGTAACTGTGGCAACACTGATGACCAGTCTGACACAGAAGTCGAGGTTTTTCAAAAAATCGCAAAGGAGTCACCTGGAACCTTTCGGGTCACTCTAGGCATAAAATAACTTGGTAATCAGGTTAGTATAATATATTAGTATAACACAAAAACAAATCCAGATTGTATACACATGCATTGAACATGTGGTTAATGCATTTTAGCATTTAAAAAAATGTATCCTCATGAATATAATAGTGCTGTGTGATATAATCTTTTTATTTTGTACAATTTCATAATCCACAGGTGTCTCTTTATCATCAACCTCTGTAAGATCTGATGACACGGTAATACTAAACCTCTCTGTGTGTGACCCTAATGAAGAAGCAGCCACTGTTGAAGGAAGCCAACCTGAAAGACCATGCAGAGTAAACTGTGAGGCAAAAGGGGTAGGTAGTAGAAATTACTTTCAAGTCAGAATGTTTTTTCATATGGCGTTCTTGAGCGAATTATATAAAAATATATATTTTCACAATTAAAATAAATGTTTTATTTTATTTTATTTAACTTAAAGTTGATTGAAAAAATCCTAACATCAAAACCCGGTGGTGAACATATTATCCACAAGTATGATAAGACCAAAAGTCTCACAGATGCCACCAGAAGACAGATGATTAACATACTTGCTGCTGAGATGACAGAAACACATGGGTAAGCATTAGAAATATGATTTGCGTAATTACTGTTTAGTTATTATTTTTCGTGTGATGCCAGTTGACTTTGATGGTTTCATTGAATTTCAAATACCTTCCCTAGGACATCCCCCCCCCCCCCAAAAGTGTCAGGGTGATGTATGCACAGGGGATTGTTGCATTCTTTCCTTATCTGGAAGACACATATTCACAACATGGATATGTAAGTAAAGGTGTAATTGCAACATTATGCCCATATTCATTATTGTAAATGTTTGTGTTAATTTATATATCTATGTTCATATCTAATTACATAGGAACATTACTACGATCCAGAGAGTGGGTCTGGATACCTGGCATGGCGTTTGAAGACCATACAAAGAAAAATCGCTGAAGAAAAAGGGGCCTCAGAAAGCAAATCCCCCAAAAGTAAGTTCAGTTACATTTAACTGAGTTTGTGCTGTGAATTGTGTTGTGAAGGAGGCTGTCAATTTGTCGTTTGTCTTTAGTTGGTGGGCCAGGCCATGGTAGACAACCCATCACCAGTGACCAAGTACCAACTGACGAGGAGGTGGAAGCAATCGCCAAGCAATGGTCAATAATGCAGACAAGTCAGCAGATGTATTTTTGGTCTTCCCACGGTTTTTGGACACAGCAGGACTGGTATGACTTTTTTATTCACTATATCACCAAAATACCAAATAATGCCTTAGATATCACTCAAGAGAATGGTGGTGTTTTTTTTCTTTTTCAAGTCTATGTTTGTTGCATTGCAGATAGAACAAGACTTCAGGCATGTGTTTGGTGAGGACACAGCCAACAAATTCCTGGAGAAGTGGCCAACCACTTTCAAAGAAAAGGGGATGAAGGAAAGCCAGGGACTCGTACCCACCACAGAACACGTAAGAAAATTGCAAAATGCCATTTATTCCAAACAAACAGACAGCTGTTTGTGACCTCATCCGTAAATTTGCAGGAAATACCCAAAATGGATGACATCTATCCACCCATTACTTATTATTAAGAGCGAAAAGAATGTCTCAAAATTACAGCATTGGAAGAAGGATTGAACGCGTGTATTGGGCGATCCACAAATGCAGATTGCAACACTTCACACGCAGAATTGTAGATTTACAAGTGACAGACCATGAGAAATGCACACGTAAAATTTAAGTATTGAAAGAAATTACAAATATATATTTACGAATAGACATCTGTGTACAAATCATAGCATGGAACATTTGTGGATCATGGTACTTGCATTTACGAATAATTTTGAGACATCTCTACGGTGGCCCTGAAGTGCAAATCACACCCACTAACATGAGTGTATCCCCCAAATGAAAACACTCCCCCCAAATAGGATGACTTGCTCACCTCCCCCCAATACAAGGACACGCTCCCCCAAATGGGAAACGACATTACATTAACTCAAAAACACATTACATTAACTCAAAACGGAAAGGGTTGGTACTACACTTCGTTGCTGAATGGATGCAGTAACTAACAATACATTTATCGACAGAAGTACAAAACGCAATAGCCTGACAGAGTTACGTGCACCAGGACATTTGTTTGGCTATCGAAGCATGTAGCAAGTAGTAGGCTACTTATGCAAAAGTATAAATTGCGTGTTAAACGTCAAAATCGATAGCGAAACAACCATCCTGGTCCACGTAACTCTTCTGAAATGAGGAAAAAGAACTACGTTTTAAACAATATAACCCCATCCACACATGTATTGTTGATGAGGAGCATCGTTCACCACCACAACGACAAGACCAATAGGCAACTCCTTATCCGACAACTCCGACATGGCAGCATAGCCAAATTGACAGGCAACCTTACCTTGTCAGATCTGGGGCAGGTGGTGCTAGGTAATCAGAAGTGCAAATGTTTGCTTTCAGTACATTATATACGTGTGAAATGAGTTGCTGAAAACATGTAGCCTGGGTGCCAGTCGAACTTAGCCCCGCCCACAAAAAATGTTGGTCGGGAAGTTGGCTCTGGGGTCGCTCGGTTGGGGGAAAACTATGTCCGAACAAGAGCTGTTCGTACCAATAAAATTGTCAGGTCGGGCTTTATACGATGATGGACAGATGATCAACAGTAACGTAATCAACCACGTCAGGGCTGCGTTTCCCGATAACGATGGATCGTAGCCATAGATATATATAAACACTAGATGTCTCGTCCGCGTTGCCGGACAACGGAGTCGAACGTCCGCACATGGCGGCCATCTTGCTACAGGCAACTCGCTCACCCATAACATTGTGTTGATGCTACATGTACTTTTTAAATGACCATAACTTGCTCAATTTTCAACCGATTTTGAAACGGTTTGGTTTGTTATCAACGTCAGAGATGTCGGTATGCCACTGCATACTTATGAATAATTATGTTTTTTTTTTTTAAACAGAATAGAAGTATGCAGTAAGACATCTAGTGTTTATATATATCTATGATCGTAGCTGTTACGAGGGTTCTCTACGATCGTGCGTTTCCCGAACATGCTCTTAAGGAGAACCATCGTACGTGTCTCTTAAGTTGCACTTAACAAGACGCTGTCCATTGTACTGAAATGTGATTCTTCTGACGCAACTTTAAGACTTAAACATTTAAACGTTAACCAAAATATTTGACGAATTACGGTACACAAAAAATATTTTCTGTCGCTACAGAAAACTTAACATTTATTATAGGCTACTTATTTGAGTACTTTTCAATGTACATTGTATGATGCTACATGAAGGCAAAGACAATAAGGTGAACGTGCAAACTATGCTGCATCTGAGTTTTACACCGGTGTTAGGACCCTGCAATCAGCGACACAGGATGCTAAATACCAATAGGTCTTGGAAATTAAGTGGGCTTGTCTCCAAATTGAGGTGAGGAAGCTCTTGTTTGAAGAGATGAAGTTCACAAGGCCCTCCATTTTTGTGCCTATTCTTCTTCCCAATCAACAAGGTAGTGTCAAATGTAGGTTACCTTATAGCCTAAGCATACAATGTTTATTTAAATTAAGTAAAGGCTGAATTGTGTATTGTATCATATATTCAGTGTTGCCTGTCCAATCCTTACATGTTTACCTTATAGATCCATGTGAGGAGCAGGAGCAGGGAGAACAAACTCCACTAAAACAACTATTTCTCAAATTACTTGTGCCTTGGTTTTTAACTCTTCTTGGTAGGCTACTCCACTTTCCATAGGCAAATATATATATATATATGAGTCCTATATTTACTACTTGATTGAACTACAAGGTTAAAAACCATGCATATAAATGGTATCACACATGGCATGTCCCAGCTAGCAGCCTAAATAATTCAATGTACAAATACAAGCATCTCAATCCAACATATTTACTGTCTTATTTTCTAGTGCTGACTATATCTACAATCTTGCATAGGCCAACAGCTTTCCAAGACCATGTTTGCAATCTCATAATTCTCACATATTGGCCACAAATGACATTGTGACAAATGACAAACACATAAGTAATGAATACCCTGTCTTCAACATGGAATCATTGTTTCTGACATGAATAATCAACTCTACTTTAATTGATGGTTGATCAATTATACTCATTATGAGTGTAAGATATGTCAGATGACATCATGATATCATGCTGCTCATGAACCACATAGAAGCAGACATGCAGAGGCTAACAAGGAGGTCCTTTGCACTGACCCCTGCAACCCAACTACTGGCAGTGTTAAGGTTCTATGCCACTGGCAGTTTTCTGGAGGTTATTGGAGATGGACATGGGCTCTCCAAGGCCTCAGTGTCAAGATCTGTGCAGGCTGTCACAACTGCATTACTTTGTCACATCCCAGACCACATCCAATTCCCACAACCAGAGGGGACAAGTCTGCGGTGCAGGACTTAGGCTATCTTCAATGGCTTTTATGATTTTTGTATGAGTTTTCACTCCCTCCGAGCCCCTTCACCCTGTGTGACTTCCCAGTCAACCCTGTGGAGTCTTTCCATTTCCTGGGCGCCACCATCTCCTAACATCAGACTCGGCTCTGCCACCAGCCTCTTCATCCACCGGGCTTGGCGTGCTACCAGCCCTATAATTCTAATAAACATCTTCAATGTTCAATTGTTGTTGTGTTATTGTACTTGTAAAAGCGTTACGTTAATGCATTTCTAGTTACTATTGCACATTACAACAGCCATATTTCAATTTGATAGTATTTTGAATAAGACTGACATTTGTTTTTTAAATACCTTCATTGCATGCGCCAAACCCACCAAATCTAATTATTTTGTGTAACCTAAATTTACTTGAGAATAAACCGGATTCTGATATTTTTTCGGCACTTAAACTTGTATGGTTCACTAAGAAATATCCCAGTTCCAGTGTAACTGCTGTAAAAAGAGAACCAAAATAATCTTATTTTCCATCGGAAGTAACTTTCAGCATTAGTTTAATGTAGTTTTCATGGTCAGCCTACGTGTGTCTCCACTGAGTCTCTGTGCTACGATGCACTTAGCGATCTACGACTGGTCTGGAGCTCTCGTTAATCTACGACGATTTTCAAGTGCCTCTTTAGCTACGATGGTTTCGGGAAACGGCCCGTACAACTAAGATCCATCGTACGATGAACTCTACGATCAATTTAGGCTTACGATGCTTTCGGGAAACGCAGCCCTGGCTGTTTGGGGATCGCAGTTCTCATTATAACAACACGTGGGTGAAGGGGGTTAGAGACTGGAGGCATTTAGCAGAAAAAATAGAACGTCACGAATGCTCTCAATCTCATGTCACAGCATGTGTTGTCTTTGAGCAATGGAAACTTAATGGCACCATAGATGCACAGTTGGAGAGGGATGTTAGAAATGCAGCACTCTTTTGGAGACAGGTGCTGGAGCGCATTGTTAATGTAACGCTGACCCTGGCTTGCTGTAACATTTCTTTCAGGGGCCATAGGGAGGTATTGGGGCAGCCAAACAGTGGGAATTTCCTTGCTATAATCGAGCTCTTGGCAGGCTATGATCCTGTGCTTAAAGATTTGATCAGTCGACCCGAGGGCTCGGTTAAGTACCTTAGCCCCCCCATCCAGAACAAACTTATTTACATTTTGTCTCAGCGAGTCCAACAGGACATCGTAGCTGATATAAATAAAGCACCGTTCTTTTCTGTAGTTATGGACACTACGCAGGATCTGGCAAAGCGTGACCAACTTAGCCAAATCTACAGATATGTGACAATAGTTAGAGATGCTATGGATAAAGCCGTGGACATAAAAGTAATGGAGTCTTTTTTGGGGTTTGTGGAGACGGCGGATACATCTGCTTGCGAATTAGCAAATAAGGTGCTGGACTATGGCGTGCGGAAAGGGACATGGAGAACCTGCCTAGGGAGACTGTCGTGTGACGTCTACTTCTGGATAAGTTGCATACGTCGTCAGCCACTACTTCTGGATAAGTACGTCGTCGCCATACTTTGAAGTAGCCTACATTTTAGAGTAAATTTATAGTTATAAAGTTTTTGCCAGTTCATCATTTTGGAGCTTTTAACACGGAGCAAATTAAGGCAATGTCAGAAGATGACTTGCCTTCTCAATGTGTCATTCATTTCCTGTGATTCATTACATTTGTTGTCTAGCCCTTCAATCTCTCAGCAAAATGTAGGCTAATTATTTGGCCGCTATAGGATGCCACACACGTTGCGTATCAAACAGAAGTTGTGCTATAAATGCGTAGCCCGACATTACAAATATTTTATAGTCGGTTGACTGATCGCGTTGTTGTACCCGGTCAAAGACTAACACACAGGAACATCATAAACATTCAATAGTCTAGCGGCAGTTATCCTGGCAAAACATGTAGCCTAATGTTTTTTATGTATTGACAGGACATGGTCTAAGTAGGCATACAAATTATAGGCTATACTTAATGTTACATGTTGATGTTCAGCCTATTCAATTTAACAACTTTCAGGACACGGCAGTGGATAATATCTTAATATTTTTTTTTTTGTAGCCTATGCCACTTTCATTCTATCATTTGTGTAGCCAAAACACTGCTTTTTTAAAGACTAAATAGATTAATATGTAGTCTACATGTTATTAACTTAGATCTTTTTCCCATTTTTGATAAAGCCTTACATTTTGTTTTGGAGGTGTAGCCTCTGACCCTACACCCCTAGGCTACTGTGTATTGAAGAGGTTTGTCCTTAACCACTGATCAGTTAACAATAATTAAATATAATGATTATTTTATTACTTTTATACTGTTTGGAATACTCTGAATATAATAAACAATGTTTGATCTATACCCTGCTATATCAAGCTAATGAGAACATAACCCTTGGTCATGTCCAGGAGAGAAATATAGAGAATCTATGAATTATTTTGCTTGTATCATTGATAAACTGACATTTTGCTGTTTGCTTATGCCTGCATAGCCATAAATTAGTTATTTGTAAGCTAACAAAAGCTATCTAGCATACAGCATCCTCTTTCTGTGCTTGCAAAGACTATGTTGATTATCACCCCCTGATGTTTCTTGTGAGAGTAAAACTCCCCATATTGTGATACTATTTAACTGCCCTGACTCCTGTATTCTTTGTCCAGTCTTCTGAGTTGCTCAACCTTGTATCAGACACCTGCACTTTATAGATCTATAATAAATAAGTTGATTTTGTCTTGAACTTGTACTTGGTGATTCACTTCATTGACTTAGTCCTGCTGTGAAAGTACCATCTAATGTCTTCAGTCTTAACCCTGTAAGTTTGTCTGCAGTTGTATATGGTATAGAATCATGTGTTAAAGCTTAATATTATGAGCAATATCAATAGGCTAGTGTCAAATAAACGTTTGTATCAGGTTATAACAGCCTGCTGGTTTTGTTAGTGTTGGTCCACACAAAAAATATTTAACCTTTACTGATGGTCTGAAGAAGTTTAATTTGCTGTCTTGCACTTCTACACCCGTGCTAAACAGAGAAGTGTAGTCAGAAGGCAAAATTATAAATTAAAACTCCCATTAGCAAGGCTACATTTATTAGTAACTCATTAGCACCACCAAGTTAGGAAACACATCAAATAAACTCAATACAATTAAACTGCACTGTTGCCACATGTTGGGAAATAACCAAATACAAGCAATATAACACATTTCATAAATGCAAACTTTACAAGCATGAAACAAACTGTATTGTGGTCACCTAGACTATTCTAGGTTGTGGTTCAGTGAAAGCACGGCTTCTTCGGTAGGCTATAATTGTTAAATCCTACTTGAGAAAGGATACTGTTCACAGCTGTCAATAGGAAATTACCATTACCTGAATGACTTGTAGTGATTGGGAGGTTATGCCTGTTCTGATGATGGCATAAACCATGTTAGATTGTTTACATTTACATTACATTTATTCATTTAGCAGACGCTTTTATCCAAAGCGACTTCCAAGAGAGAGCTTTACAAAGTGCATAGGTCACTGATAACAACAAGATAGCCCCAAAAACATTGCGAGTAGCCAAAACATGAAGCACATATTGTGAACAACCAAAATAAGTGCCAAAGGGAAGAACCATAAGAGCATGTAGTTAAGCAAGTTACAATTAAACAACATGAACCGCTATAAGTGCAAGTGTACCTGTAGAAAAGCAAGCAACAATAAAAAATTCACAGCGAGTACAACAATTTAAATCAGTTACCACTAACCACAAGAGCAACAAGTCTCTAAGCAAGAGTCATTGTGATCCTTGAGGAAACTAACATCGGGTCAAGCAAACCAGGCGATTCTAGGTTTTAAAACTGGGTGCAAAAACATGCTCAAAATTAATACTAGTTCTTAAAATATATAATTAATCATTAGAGTACAACAAACCATGATAGAACATACAACTCTGACATCACTTTAACGTGTTCTAAAAACATTTCTTCGTTTTTTTACATTAATTTGAAAATGTAATGTTTTCATCCCAACAGTAGGGGGTGCAAAAGCACTCCCTGCACCTGCGGTAAAATCCTCTATGCTACAGGCTGTGCACAGTTGGCTACTATAGTTCTCAATAAAGACATTTTAACATATGAAACATGTAGCCTTATGCACGACTTGATTTCACTCAATAAGGTTTGACAAAACAAGTCAGTGAAGTTCTCAATAAAGACATTTTAACATATGAAACATGTAGCCTTATGCACGACTTGATTTCACTCCATAAGGCTTGACAAAACAAGTCAGTGACTTTGGCGACGTAGCTACTTAGTAGGTGTGTTGTTTGGCGACGACGTCTGTCTCACACGGCTTAGTGGCGACGTACTTATCTCAGACGTACTTAGTAGGCGTAAGTTTTTTTTATACTTTCGAACATGCGTCGCCGCGACGTCGCCGCCGGTAGACGTTCCTTACATGGCGTCGCCGTCAAGTCGCCGCCAGTCTCTCGTTTGCAGTCCCATTAGTCCCATTCAAAAATCCACACGGTCTGGCGGCAACGTATGGTTAGGCTGCTCCTTATCCTTCTCCTGGTAAGCCTAGGAATGTCCCTTTCCGCACGCCATAAACCAGACGACCAAGGTACAACGTCGCGGCAACATTGCCCACGGGTCTAAAAATAACGTAACCAGCCGACCAAGGTACAACGTCGCGGCAACGTTGTCCAGGGGACCAAAAAATAACGTAACCAGCCGACCAAGGTACGACGTCGCGGCAACGTTGTCCACGGGTCTAAAAATAACGTAACCAGCCGACCAAGGTACAACGTCGCGGCAACGTTGTCCAGGGGACCAAAAAATAACGTAACCAGCCGACCAAGGTACGACGTCGCGGCAACGTTGTCCACGGGTCTAAAAATAACGTAACCAGCCGACCAAGGTACAACGTCGCGGCAACGTTGTCCAGGGGACCAAAAAATAACGTAACCAGCCGACCAAGGTACGACGTCGCGGCAACGTTGTCCACGGGTCTAAAAATAACGTAACCAGCCGACCAAGGTATGACGTCGTGGCAACGTTGTCCATGGGACCAACTGGCAACATTCCCTTTATAACGTTGCTACGACGTTGCCACGACGTAACGTAACGTCGACGTTGGTAACGTCGCGGGTTACCAACTGAGCACTTACTGGCAACGTTGCCGCAACGTCATGTGTTAGCTGGGATGGGGCAGGAGAGACTGAGTGGATTAGCTACCCTCTCCATCGAAAGCATCCGAACCAGGGAGTTGAACATTTCTGAAATTGTTGAGGAATTTGCTCAACGCAAGGCCATTCTAAACGGCATGTTACGTTTTTTTTCATACGCTTAATGCTAGCCTACTTGAAATGTATTTTTTCGCTTCAATGTCGTAAGAATAAGAATAAGTTACTTTGCGCATAAGCCTAATATTGTTGGAGGAAGTTTTTTTTAAAATTGGTTTCAGCCGGTGCTGACTGTGGTTCCGCTGTCAAGTGTCTGTTCCCATAAATCCATGCAAATGTTAGTAATTCACAATTAGTTTGATTACCCCCTGAAGAAGATGTATTAATGTTTTCCCATGTGTTTGTCTATCTGCTCATTAAATACTGTTTCTCCAAAATCAGTTTGATCGATGAAATACTGTGTTCATTGGTGTTTTCATTAAAACATATTGTAGCAACCCTTAATTGTACATCATAAGTAGCCTAAATTTCCCTGCGCATCGCTAAACTCAACACTCAATACTCAATAATTTCGCCTGACGATAGGTCGGTAAGGGGCCCGTTGGTGAGATCTGCACTCGGGCCCGCCAAGTCATTGTTACGCCGCTGCCTCTGGCTCTGCCTCAAAAGTGAAAAAGTCCATCTCACCTTGGCTGTCAGATGTGGTGGGCACACTGGCAGGGCTCTGTGCTGCAGGAGCAGTTGTGCGGCGGCGGCACTCTGCTGTCAGAAGCTCTTTTACTCGCTCCCTCCTACCTGCATCTCTCAGCCATCGGAGTTTGAATTTTGGACAACTGACAGCTGCGAGAAGAGCATCTTTGTCGTCCAGCAGACCGGCAAAACGTGTCTGGATAGCCTGAAAAATATAATTCATATGTTTATGCCTACAAGGCCTACTATATAATGAATGATAATTAATATTATGTTCCATGTTCATAAATAGTGTGATGCAAGAAATGTTAACTAGCTTAAAAGATGGAGTATACCTGCACTATGGCATCTGGAAGGCCTGCAGTCATACTGGAGAGGGCATCTTTTACAGCCAGGGTCTTCTGCATCAGAACTTCAAGTGTGGGTAGTAAAGTCCCATAAGGACAGTCGCCTTGCAAAATGTCCAGTGCTGCAGTCAGAGGCTTCATGGCGGTGCAGTACTCATGCAGGAACTGGTACTCTGTCTTTGAAGCACTTAATTCCCAGCTTGATGCACAGAGTATTCAGCTCACTCATGGGGATATCTGCAATTCTCTTTACAGCATCAAAAAAGGAATTCCACCTTGTGGATGTTGGTACCAAGAGCTTTCTTTTGCTGACTTCCTCCACTGTTTCTAATGCAAGGGTAGATCTACTTGATTTGGTCCAAAGAGCTGTGCATTTTGCTGTGCTGCTCCTATACACAGCCTTGCTCTCTGCATTGGAAGTTAAATATTTCTCCACATCATTTGTAGAAATGAGGTTGATGGTGTGTGAAGCACACCTGTGGTGCGGGGGAAGAGACAGCTGGCCATCACTTTCATCCTCAGCTGAGAGGATTTCTGACACATCTAAAAAAGTGACATCATCATCATCTGTGGGGGTAGTCTCTCCCTCCTCATCATCGGACTCTGTGACAGGCTGATAAACTTTAAACACCTTGACAAAGTTGGATCCATTATCAGTCACTGTTGCAACTACTTTGCTGAGTAGTCCATATGAAGAGTGAATGTTTTCGATTTCTGCACCAATAACATCATACGTGTGTCTACCGCAAATTCTCCTACATGCTAATGCAGCCTTCTGGCGCTCTAATGTGGATCTACTGATCCAGTGGAGCGTTACTCCCATATAACTTCTATTATTAGCAGTCCAAATATCCGCAGTAGTTGACACAAAGTCAACCTCATTCAGCACGGCCTTCAGATTTCTCTCCATCACTGCATACTCCTTCTCTATGTAAGAAGAAAAAGCTGTTCTGTGAGGCAGCCCGGCATTGACAGTAATAGGGATCTTGTTAATTATGGCACGAAACGAGGGCGAGTCAACAGTGTTTAAGGGCAGCATTTCCTCTACAACATACTGCCCGACCAACTTCTTCAACTCTTCCCCACTTACTGGTTTTGCACCAAAGTCTAGCCTTTGTTGTTTGGGTGGCGGGGGACCTGCTCGCTGCTTCGTACCACCTTGTGGGATTTGCTCTGTGAGTTTTGCTGTGCTGTGACTCCAAATGTTTCTTTAAATTTGCCGTCGTGTTTTTATAACTTGACAGCACTTTGTCGCCACCAGCACAGAGTGTACAATGAACCTTTATGTTCCCATCTTTAGCTGACAAATATTTAAAATAATGATTATATTTCCAACTGGAAAATTAGCATCTCTCTCTCTCCTCCTCCATTGTTGTAATCCGTGTAATTCTCTATCTTTCCCGGTTTTCTGCCAGCATGCTGCGCGCGCATCCCGAATCTTTGCAAACAAATAATTGGTCTATAGGCTACATGACTTGACTCCCAGAGAAGCAAGAAGAAATCAAATATATATTTGACTATTAATGACAAAATAGTAACGCACAGTGACTTGGACAAGTAACTTTAATCTGATTACTGGTTTGAAAATAGTAACGCGTTAGATTACTCGTTACTGAAAAAAGTGGTCAGATTAGAGTAACGCGTTACTAAGTTAGTAACGCGTTACCGGCAACACTGCTGGTCATACACCTTGATTTCAGCCTGACATTCTTCAGGTATGCTGAATTTTTTGAACACTGGTAACAAAAAAAGAAGAAGCAAGTTGCAAGCAAGTTTCATTTGATTTTATTTGACTATCTTTTGAAGATGTAAATTTAATCGTAAAAACATTGTTGACTCAATCAGTTTGAAAGTCATGGTAAATCGAACTTTGTAATAGGAATAGTTCTTGAAATAATGTACACACCTTCTTGCAAGAACGCATCAAATGTCAGCTCTGACAGCTTGACGTACTTTTGCTCTACCCCAAACTGAACTCGCAGCAACATTTAGCATCTGTTAAAAAACATCCTAAATAATCATTAACCAGTAATGCACAGTAGAGACATCACAGTAGACTGACTAAAGCTGGACTATAGAATAGGTTACATTAAATGAAGGTAAAATTATCTGGAGTCAGAAATTCTAAATATGTCAGCATTACAAGGTTAATAAGCTAACTCTATGATGAAGTCAAATTTTGGTGTTGGGAAAGCTAGCCAACTTGGTTGTCAAGTTGCCAAGCTAAGAATAGCTCAAGCTGCGCATTTTGGCCGCGTGTCATGACTCATTAGCTTCACAGCAAAGTGAAGTAGTTAGACCAGTGTTTCCCAACCGGGGTGCCGCGGCACCCTGGGGTGCCGTCTGATGAGAGCAGGGGTGCCGTGTAAAAGTCCTTCAACCAGTAGCGGACTGGCCATCCACTGGCCGGGAGAATTCCCGGTGGGCCGAGATACGTCTGGGCCGGAGGGCCGCTTGCCTTATAATTTTTTTTAACTACTAATAAAATGTTGGCAGAAGATTGAGCGACACGGTTGGCCGTCCCCCATTTCCCCAAGGCCGGTTGGTCTATTCCAAATGAACGTCTGTGCAGCCATTACCCCGCCCCTTTGTCTCGCTTACACTCGACAGTGACACTGAGATCGAAAGCTAGCTAGTAGAGACTATATAACGATCGAAAACCAGGCTAAGAAACATAAGGGGCTGAAAAATAAGAGAAAAAAATACATCATCTTCACTAGACAACGTTTTACCGAAAAACGGCTGTTTATTTTACATAAAGCTCAAAAAACAATTTGCCGCTCAAATAAAGGCCCCAAAATTTCGCTTGTGCGTCATGCGCGCTCGCATGCACTGTGAAACTACATTAGTGGGCACGCTCAGCTCCTGGCAAATGTTCGATTCGTAGATGGCGACAGCATTAGAGAAACTTTTATTTTGTAAATCAATGTCTGACAAAGCAACGGGAGAAGAAATATATTGTGTGACAACAGAGTATCTTGAACAGGGGGGGTTGAATTGGAAGGACTGTCACAGTTTATGTACTGATGGGGCCGCTGCCATGACGGGGAGTACGAAGGGTTTCATTAGTAGAGTCAGAGCGCAAAACCCACATGTGAAAGCCACTCACTGCTTTTTACATAGGGAGGCACTGGTAGCAAAGACGCTCCCGAAGGAACTCTGATGTACTGGACAGAGCAGTAGATATAGGCCTAGTTAATTTCGTCAAGGCACGCCCACTGAAGAGACGTCTATTTTATATTTTATGCAAGGAAATGGGAGCGGAACATCAGAGCTAACAGTGCGTTCACACAGTAGCGTTTTTTAACGCTCTGCACCGCTTGCCTTCCCACAGTACAACACGCTCGGGGGCGTGTTAGAAAAGTTAATACAGAGTTGTAGTTCTCTAAGGTCACTGTTGTAGTCATGAAGCGTGCAGATTTGGGTTCATGTACTCACAATATCGATCAATACCACTTTTACACAACATTTGTGTAAAAATACAGAATTTTTACTAGTGCAAGATTACAGTAGAATACATGTTACGCCACCGGTCACTCAACCAGTTGTTTGTAGGCTGGGCTAGCAAGCTAGCAGTTACACAGAACAGTCACGTAATGTGACCAGACTGAATTTAAAAGTATAAAAACACACTAGGGACACTGACAACGTCGGAAACCCTGCACCATTAGTTTATTGTAATCTTTAAATTCAGGCTCGTCACATTACGTAACTTTGGTCTGAACAGAACTGGGTGTGCAGACACATACGATAAGTTTCTCCTCCATCTTGAAATTGTAAAACCTAGAAATGTTTACCATGAGCAACAGTTGCTACGTTACAAGAAACAAGAAACCAATCCGATTGGCCAACCGCTCCTCATTTACATAAAGTTGACAAAATCCAACTTGCAACGCTCCGCTCCACTCGCCTTCCCACAATGCCCTACGCGAGCGTCAACGCCTGGTTTCATTGAAATGAATTGGAAGCCGACGCCCCGCTCCGCTGCAATGTGAACGCACCGTAAGGCCGTTTGATGGCTATCACGCGGCAAGATTTTGGCACGACTCTACGAACTGAGGGAAGAGTTAAAAACGTTCCTCAATCCTCAAGGGGGAGGGGGGGGAGGTGCCACAACATTTTTTTTTACTTTTCTACGGGTGCCATGACTGAAAAAAGGTTGGGAAACACTGAGTTAGACAACACATTCTGACTTCAACTTCTAGCATTGAAGGTTGCTGCGAGTAGTGAGCTAGCTACTCGCGCAATCCACCATCCGAGGCTGTGTGCACAGTCCTTTGCAGGCAAAAACAAAAGCTAGTTAACTTACCTATTCTTTACTGAGGTAGCTACTGTATTCGCAATACTAGCTAGCTGGCACGCTTGCCTGCAGCTATTATTGGGAATACAGTGATGAAGAAAGTGTTTTGTCCGTCTCTTCATAAACGGAGTGACTAAGTTCAGTTGAGTTCTGGATTTTAAACGTATTTATCAATCTGCAGATTGGGAGAGAAAACCAGACCTCTGACAATAAATGACAACACAACACCAGGCTTAGGTCTCAATCATGTCTCTCTCTGTTAGGAAAGCCGGAGGACCATCTTTTATAGGGCACAAGAATGTAAACATAGATAGTGACAGTCAGGCATTGACGTTACAACAGTCTCAGAGAAAGAGATTCACTGCTCCTAACACATGACAACTCTCAGACCAGAGTGTTCATAGTTGGAGCTCTCCTTGTAGTTATGACAAGGGACGTTTAGCCAGTACTTTCTCCTGACCCTGAACATCTATTAACCTGACACATAGACACAATATACTCTTATTAATAGCAAGCTTACATGAGAACGTACTAACTAGTATCCAATGACTAGTTCTATTGATTAGTGAATAATGTAAGCACACAGGAAATCCCAATTTCTTCCACAACAGTAGGCTACAGTACAGCTACCTCACATTTCTCTGAAGAATAGCTAATTAAGTTAGCTACAGTACTATAGGTTTAACGTTTATGCCTGCATTTGCCTGAGTGCGGGTAGTTGTGACAACTATTTTTTGTCCTGTCTAATTCATGATAACTTTACCTAATTTAGCTTATGTAAGCTCAGAACCTTTGCTCAGTTATATAGGCTAAGAGCAGAGCTACAGTACAGTACTAGCGTTAGTACAGTACTACTAGTAGCTAGCTACTATAGGCTAACTTTCAACTGCTACCGTCACATTGGAGCTCGAGAACAGTAACGTTAGTTGGATAAGACATAACATGTGTTAATATGACTTCAGTTAGCATAAATACTATTAAAAACGTATGGTACTTTGCAAAATGTGCTATTTATTTACGACACTATAACATTACTTACCGACAAAGTCTGCAGTCAGTCCGAAGCCGTTTTCAAAATGACGAAGAAGCAACCGTCCACGCGGTTAAACCTCAGCAGTGGCGCGAAATTAACACTCTGAGGAGTAGATTTTTTCACTGCATGTCTGCAGAATTTAACACTTTTAACGACACCATTAGAGTGTCGTTACTCTCCACATTGTTGAAAATACTCTCTGTGGGTTTTAATAAGTTAACTCTTAAGGAATATTAACACCCCATTTTTTACTCCACACAAACACACTCCAGGAGCCTTGTGGCTGTGACATCCCTTATCAAAAGAAAACATATACGATATGTACAGCAAGATTTTTGGAGGACAAAGTCAAATTACAATGGGGACATATGTTTTTATGGGTTGTAGACAGCATGGACGTTGGCAGAGGTGCAGCAAATGGGCTGGGTGCTGAATTGGGCAGTGGTGCATCAACTGGGCGGGTGCCATGGGCGGATCTACAGGGGGGCAAGGGGGGGCAGCTGCCCCCCCCCCCCCACTCTAGAGCCTTGCCCCCCCAGCTGCCCCCCTAACTTTGGTGATCCAAAAACTGTACTTGTAAAAACAAACCGCCACTATGTCCACAAGCTTCTCAAAACATTGAACTGAACAATACCGAAAGTGAACAATGTATTCTTTTATTTTAAATGTATTCTTAGCCCCCTGCCCCTCAAATACTAAGCTACGTCCCTGCATCAAACGTGCAGAGAGAGGCGTTCACACAGTCTGGCTCGCACATAGCGAGTCTGCTGCGGTGCGGTGGCACTGCAGCCCGGCAAAGACTGGAGCGACTGAGCTGCCCCCCGAGCCTCTGAAGGTGAAGTCAGTTTCCCCAGGTGAAGTTTAAACGCACATGTTTAACTTAAATGTACGTTTGTAATGAATGTAATGTAGGCTATGCTAAAGACGATTCAGCATCAGCAAAAACAGCGAGTCTGTTACGTTAGCCAAAAGTCAAAGCGCTCTCTCGTGATTAAGAGCACTCTGCCCTTTGATTAGTTTTGATTTTAGTAAAGACAAGAGCTTACTAGAGAGGGTACAATTTCTGGGGAAATTGTAGGGTGTGCTCGCTTGCGTCGGTTGTAAGTTTTTCCCTTCTAGTGATATTTTCAAGCATTTAGCCTACTCATATTGCATATTTCATTAAGAACACCCTTTGAAACAGCTGCAAACCCCCTTTGAAACAAGCTACTGTAACAACGTTATCACTGGCAGTATGGAATCGCGATTCAAACAGTACCGTCTGCTAACTGAAAATATGCCCCTCAAAACGTAAATAAGTTTGACATTAATGTAGGGGGAAATGGCTAATTCAAAATAAGTTTGCTAGAGGCAAGCTAGCTGCTGTTGCTCCACATTTCACTGATTGTTTGAAAGCGCCGGAAATGAGAACGTTTCTTTTGACATAAAGTTTAGCTGTGGCATTGAAGACAGTACTACACACTGCCAGTGGGTGAGCCGAGTCTGACTGAGGCTAACGTCAAAACAAGCCGTGGTGTCACTCAAATTCCAAGTTTTAAACAAATCACAAAAATATGCTGACGCGCTGGCTGTCTTCGCAATCGCCATATCTTTATAACACTGCCCTCCTTCTGATTTTTGATGTAGAATTGACCCTGGTACGAAATTAAGAAAATACTCATCAAAGATCGACAACAGCTGACGCAATCGTCAACGGAGGCTGACGGGGCTCTCACGTAGCAAACCAATCAAAGTTTTTACAGCAACCTACATTAAAATCTCACCATCTGGCTGTCTTCACAATAGTCATATTGTCATAACATTGCCCTCCTTCTGTTTTGTGGTGTAGAATTGACCGAACTATAAAAATACGAAAATACTAAACTACTATGACGCTTGCATGGCTGCCGCCTAGGCAGTCTCACGGGCGACCCGCACTCGCTCAAATTACAAAGACTTTCACAACCTAAATAAAAAATCCGAGATGGCAGTTCCACTCGAAATTGCTTTCTCAACAAAACCCAATGGTTGGTAATTTGGGGGGTTGGCATTTTTCACTCATAATCCAAGCTCCAATTTGCGTGCTAGAACGTCTCTATCACGTTGTATCCATGCGTCGTTGCTAACGTGTGCTGACGTAGTGACGTAGGCTAGCACTGCTACCCTTCGTTGACAGAAGACACTTTTTGCCACAAAAACTTTGTAACCTCCTAAACTGTGCAACGGAACGTAAATCCCAATAGAAGCAACGCAATCGAGACCAAGACGAAACGTTTGACACCTAGGTTGTCTATGTAGGCCAAATATTGACTGAGTTTTAGGGGTGGGAAAATAAGAAGAAGAAGAAGAAGAAGAAGATATATGTGAGAGAACAAATGTTGTGCCCTTGCCGAAGGCAAAGCACACCCAAATATAAAGTATTGTTTGTATCCATAACGTTAAGGCTATGGTCGCTGTTTTGCCGACGTTACGTTACAACACACAATACAGTGCCAGTTGGGAGATCGATCATTTTTATATGATTAGCTAAGCAGTCCTACAAAATCCACTTACTCTCATATCGTTTGTGAAACGTTTTGCTGCAAAGCACAACAACCGTCGCCTTAACCCTTGTGTTATCTTCGGGTCATTCTGACCCATCAGTCATTGTGACCATATATCTGCTGTCTGTACTATACAAATAGGCTACAGTATTTTACAATTGCTATGACACATTTTTCAATACTTTTAACAATTTTCCTAAACTCTTGACACAGTTAGCACAACATCCGTCTGTGTAGGCTATACAATTAACACATTTCTTGTTGCTTTGACACAAAATGCATACAGTAAACACAAATTTAAAATGCTTGAACTTCTTTTACACACAAGCTCAACCAAGACCAAAACAATCGCTTTCACACTGTCCCCCCGATTTTGACGATCTGAAACGCAAGTATCAAAACGCAAAGCGCAAGTAACTTTGTGGGTGGGACTCCGGCTCGGTTGCTATTTTGCCGGCGGGATAAATGACTTTGCGCCTGGCGCAAATCTAAAATGGGTAGGTCCGAAGCAGCTACATTACTAATGGGTGTGGTTTGGGCGTAACGTGCAATAAACCAATCAGAGCGTCATCTCACATTCCCTTTAAGAGCAGCGCTTGTTCCATGGCGGATTGCTATTATAACGGCGGATTTGCCAGGCGCACGCCAGGAGCGGTTCACAGCCAAGGAGACCGACGTTCTTGTCAGGGCCGTAACAGATAGATAAGTGACATTGTATGGGAAAGGCAGAGCAGTTTTCTCATTGCACTAAATTGCCCGCTCATGCTGCTCATTCAAATTCTTATTCTTATTTTTATATAGCCTACCCTATATTTTATTTTTAAAATTGTTTAGTTCTTGGAATTAGTTTAACTATTGTATTTTTTAACTTAATTTAAGACCCGTATATGTTTATTGTTTGCACCTTCCTGCCACAGTAAATTCCGTGTTTGTGTAACAGGCTACATGGCGAATAAACCGAATTCTGATTCTGATGGAGATGGGAGAAGAAACCCACCCAAATTAGCTTCGGTTAAACAGGCGTGGGAGAAAATTGCCACAATTGTTACAAATCATGTTCACATACATAGATTTCTCATGAAAATCTTTTTATAATCATTGAAGATATGTAACACGCCATAAATCAAAACAATGTAACGTAGCTTCGCAGAAAGCTACACACTGCTGGCGAGGCCAGGGTCGGCCTCGCCAGCAGTGTGCACGGACCAAGCTTGCGCCCTTAAAATAGCATCTGAATAATGCGCCATTGACTTTAGACCACGTTTTTCCTGGTCAGTGGCGGAATTGTTTTTCGGAAACTGCAAAATAGCACCAGGGAACGTTTGCGCCGGAACACGCCTCCTTTTTCGCTGAACCGCCCACGGGAGCGCAAGGTCATTTCGACGTGCGTCTGTGGAGGAAAAAGTCCGCTTTGCGTCGAGTGCAAACTAGGAATGATACTTGCGTCGTTGACAAAGTCAATTGCGCTGGGTGCAAGATTGGGCCCTGTATGTCTGAACAGATAACATAATTCGAAACCTAACTTATTGGCTAAAGTGAACAGCTGTTCATATTGTGAATTAAAACACAAATATATCCCCTGTATTTTATTCCATTGCTACTGAGAAACAGCTGGTTGCAAACAAATCACAGCTGATTCCCAACTAGGAAGCACTCAGGTGTTGAGGTTCTTTCAATCGCATATATGGTAGGCCTATATAACCATATTGGGCTGATCTTGTGTGGAAAAAGAACAATATAGAGCAACACGAAGAAAGTAAGAATAATGCCTGCAGAGGGAGAGGAAGACAAGTACCAGGACAAGGGAGAGGAGTGGGACAAGGGCAAGGGAGAGAGAGGAGTTAGAATGCTGGTGGTGCTCAAAGAAAGGCCAGAGCTAGGGTGACTGATGAAATACTGTAAATGGCAGCTATATTGCATATTTCTTGCAGTAATGTCCTGTTGCAAATTAAACCTTTACTGCAGCAATTATGTTTCTGTCTTCTTTTTTTCAATACAGTAACCGTACATTCTATAAAGCTATACTCTGAGATGGGTCATTCATTTTTTGTTCTGAATTTCTGCAGCAAAAGAAACAAAATGCATGCATTTACTAAACCCAACAAAACAAAAATGTAGAGGCTTCAAAAGAAACTGCATTGCAAAACACAATCTATGATCCATATACTGTGAGACCTGACACATAAAAGAATGCAGTTTCTGTAATTCAATCTGATGTTAGTGTTTTTATGACTATGTGCTATGATTGACTAAATGTTCCTGTGGAAAGAGAACATGTGTTAGTGTTTTGGTAGACATGTTGTAATGTTTAGTGTATTTTTGTGTTATGAAAATTAGTGTTGGAGTTAAGTTTACAATGTGTGATTTTGAGCATGAAATTAACTGTTTTGCAAATTGTTTGTCTTAGGTGTGTTGTTGCGTTAAGAGTTTAGGAAACGTGTCCCCCCCCACCCCCCCCCCCCCCCACCCCCCTCTTTATTTCACATTTATTTCCACGTCACCAAGTTTATCCCCCAACACTTTCCCTGGCTGGCACTGATCATGCACAACTAAAATTGTCCTTTGTCTAATCACAATTTATGTAGATATTCCCACAAGAGATACATCGCCTGGTACCAATAGCAGCGCCACAGTTTTACGCACTCCGGTGCAGTCAGCAGGTGGCGATATGCTCCACGTTGTTTGCGACACGGCATTAAACAGAGAAGAAGACACTCAAACACTTCTGAGTTTGTGAGCGAATCGTAAAATAGTTTTTGAGCGATTACCACGTACGGTCTCTGTGTAAGAGTGGTGGGTGAGCTAATGCTGATGCTCAAATCACACGAAGAAAAACTGTCATCCGCTCAAACACGTCAGCAAGCTAGCTACAACTAGTAATGTATATACCTAGCTAGCGACATACGCTAGAACACATTAGCTAGCTGCTGCTATCCTGAAAACACTTTGTTAGTTAGCTTGCTGGGAAGCTAGATTGACAGCAAGCAAGCTTCTTCCACTGAGCATGTCATCTAACGTTATGTTCTCTTAAAATGGCGGTTCTCTTGCAGCTGGATTAGTTACATAGGGTTAGGGTTAGGTATGAACCTCGAGGTCCCATCTGTGCACCGGGCCGTTACTCCTAAGCGAAGGAACACAACAGGCAGCCGGCCCCCGCCTCTCCAGGAACACAAACTACAGGAATCTATGTAAGGCTTTGGCATATGACGTTACATTATCCTTAGGAACTGATCACTTAACAGTATTTACTGTTTGTTGTTCATGTTAACTTATTTCGTGGCTCTTAGGTGTGTGGGTAAAGGTGTGTTGCCCTGGATTCCTGTGAATAACACAGCTGGTGATCACCCCACACTATGAACTGTTTGTTGTTTATGTTGACTTTCTTCTTTCTTTCTTGGGTGAATGGGTGTGTCACACTGGATTCCTATGATTAACAGCAGGAAACATTGCCACAATCGGCACTCCAAGACCAGACCTTCAGATTTGGCCCGTAAACGGAGGATAGCTGAGAGGAGGGCACAACATTTAAAACTGCCTAACCCACAACAGAGTCTCATCAAAGCGCAAAGAAAAGTTGCTCGCCGGAAACAGGTTAAAGCACAAAAGCGGGCGATAGCTAAGAGGAAAGCTAAGAAAAGGACTAGAGCACAACAAGCTGAAGCGGAGTTACAGGAAGTTCAACTCTTTCAAAACATAAAGTAAGGATCCTATCTATAGGAGGGAAACTAGCCTGCTAAATCACACTGGGATTGGTTGGCAGGCTGTTGTTGATGTGTGTGGATGTGTGGGTGTGTGGTAGATCAGACGTGTTTGATATGAACCGTGGCTTCCCACCGGTGCCCCAGAACAACTCCCTGAGGCATGAGAACATAGGACTGAGGCAAAGACATGCTCAGCTGGGCCAACTCTGTCTGCAACGCAACAACACCAAGTAAGGCCTCATACACTTCCTGATACAGATTGTAGGGCATAAATAGTAAATAACATTATAGTGTATCCTGACGTTTTCTTTCTTAACTCTGTGTGTGTGTAGCCCCTTCAACCCCTCCCCAGAGATACCTCCATATGTGTGGAGCCCCCGCCCCCCCTACACCCCCCCTGGTCCCCCTACAGCAGACAAGGCCAACGGACGCAGCCGCAAGTAAGCTGTTTCTCTACACTCTCTCTTGATCAGCCTCTATGTCTCTCTCTTTCTGTTTCTCTTTTTTACTCGCTCCCTCTCTTCCATTCTCTACCTTTCCCCCTCCACACCAAACCTCCTCACTTGTGCTATCTGTTTTGTTTTTTTGTGTTAGGCGAACCAATGTCGACCAGGGCTCCTTTGACCTGAAGAGGCAACGCCTGAGTTCCCCTCCCCAGCCCTCTCCAGGGGCCTTGTACCTCTCCAGCCCCCAGACCTCGTCCTCCCTGTGGGGGGCCAGTCCAACTCTTCATCCCTTCTCCACAGACAAGGTGCCATTGCTCAAGTCCCACTGTCCACATGTACACCGTTCTAAACCGGCCTGTGTGTTTATACGTGTGTTCATGCCGGTGAATGGACTTGTGTGTTGCCCTCAGTTGAGCGGTCAGATATTGGAGGTGTTTGAGGCGTGCGGTCAGAAGTCCCCCGACCTGGAGAGGAAGGAGCTTTGCAGAACGCAGCTACAGAAGGAGATACAGAGACTGTTCCCATGTAGGTACACACACACACACCTGTCTTACCTCTGTTCTGTCCATGTGACTAATCATCACTCACATTTCCCCCTTTCTCCTATCTTCCTGTCCTGTCCTCCCCTCTTCCTCCTTTCTCCTCCACGTCTCTCCTCATTGCCTCCCCTCCTCCTCCCCTCTCCTTCTCTTCTCTCCTCCCCATCTCCTCCTCTTCTCTTCTCCCCTCCTTCTCTCCTTCCCATCTCCTTCTCCTCCTCTTCCTCCTCCTCTCCTCCTCCCCTCTCCCTCCTCTCAGTGGCTCGTCTCTTCCTGGCAGGGTCCTCTCTGAATGGGTTTGGCAGCTCCAGTAGTGATGCTGACCTCTGCATGGTCCTGCCCCGTGTCTCAGTAAGCACAACACACACACATGTTCATACATATGCGATGCTTTATTGATTCTTCTAGCCAACAATCCGATGAGCTTTGATACCTCATTTGTTACAATAGGAGTGAATATTTGTGTTGAACTTTGTTTTCTTGGGTTCTACTGCTCGGTAAACTGGTAGATTCTGCATCGTTAGGGGCTTTAAAGGCAGGGTCGGTAATTTTGTTGAGACATACTTTCTGTTGCAACATGTTTCCTGAAGTAAACTTCACATCCTGATAGCAACCAATAAATCAAAAGGTTTGACAGTATAAGGAATTCAATCCGGTATCTGTTGGCATCGCAGGACTGTAATAAACACAACCAATCAATTTGTTTGGATCTAACTTAATGATTGCGGCTGGCAGGAACTTAATGATTGAACAGATGTTTACTATTTGGTCTTTGCACCGATACAAAATGATGGACTGTTACATTTACATTTATGCATTTAGCAGACGCTTTTATCCAAAGCGACTTCCAAGAGAGAGCATTACAAAAGAGCATAGGTCACTGATCATAACAACGAGATAGCCCCAAACATTGCAAGCAGCCAAAACATGAAGTATACATTGTGAAAAACCAAATAAGTGCCAAGGGGAAGAACCATAAGAGCATGCAGTCAAACAAGTTACAATTAAACAACAGGAAACTCAAAAAAGTGCAAGAGTGTACCTGTAAAGAAGAAGACAAAAACAACAGTCAACAGTAAAATATTTCACAGCGAGTACAAGAATTTAAAACCGTCACAACTAACCAACAGGAGCAACAAGTCTCTCAATACGAGTCATTGTGATCCTGGAGAAAATTAACATCAGGTCCAGCCAAGCATTCCTAAGTGCCGTTGTACTCCCGGAACAAGTGTGTCTTGAGCCTTTTCTTGAAGGTGGGGAGACAGTCAGTGTCCCTGATGGAGGTGGGGAGTTGATTCCACCATTGGGGGGCCAGACAGGAGAAGAGCTTGTGTTGGGACCGGGCGCTCTTGAGCGGTGGGACCACCAGACGGTTGTCAGAAGAAGACCGTAGGTGGCGGGTGGGGGTGTACGGCTGCAGGAGAGACTTGATGTAGTCGGGTGCAGTCCCGTTCACCGCTCGGAAGGTCAGTACCAGAGTCTTGAATCTGATACGGGCCGTGACGGGAAGCCAGTG
The DNA here is from genome assembly GCA_023658055.1 of Thaleichthys pacificus. Classification (NCBI taxonomy): domain Eukaryota; kingdom Metazoa; phylum Chordata; class Actinopteri; order Osmeriformes; family Osmeridae; genus Thaleichthys; species Thaleichthys pacificus. Next base: position 1,104,788 of record CM042864.1, on the reverse strand, counting down.
GAGGGAGATGAGGAGCGGGGTAACATGGGAGCGTCTGGGTAGATTGAAGACCAGACGGGCTGCCGCATTCTGAATCCTCTGGAGAGGGCGGGTTGCGCATGCTGGGAGACCGGCGAGCAGCGAGTTGCAGTAGTCCAGCTTTGAGAGTACAAGTGCTTGGACTAGCAGCTGGGTGGAATGCTCAGACAGGTATCTCCTGATCTTCCGGATGTTGTAGAGGGTGAATCTACACGACCGGGAGACCGCAGCAATGTGGGCTTACTATAAAGACCCTAACCCCCTCCTCTCCCCCTCCCCTCTGTCTGTCTCCCAGGGCGAGTGGAACGAAGCTGTCCGTGTTCTTGGTCAGATCAACAAGTTGTTCAGACAGCTGTGTGAGTCACACCCGGCTTCCATACTACCTTGTGTTTAATGCAGTCTGTATTTCCCGTGGCATGAATTCAACCCAGTCCCGTCAGCTGCAACCTGCTTAGCGTTCACTAGGGGGAGCAAAGCATTTCAAACCCATCATCGCAGTGAAACTGTGTGTTTACATGGGTGTGTTCTACAGCGTACCTGAGGAACATTCAGCTGATCAAAGCCAAAGTTCCCATCCTGAAAGCCAGAGACACCGTGAGGTAGGACAGTGGAGACTCTTCCACTAAGCTGGGGATGGAGTCAAACTTTATGATCACTGCACACTTGACCTGTCTTTGCTTTTTAAGAGAAGTTCTCTTTTCTCCCTCTGTCTCTCTCTCTCTAGCGGGGTAGAGTTTGATCTGAATATCAACAACACGGTGGGGATCAGAAATACCTTTCTGCTCAGGAGTTATGCCTATGGTAAGAGAGACTGTATCGTACCTCTCGCAACCCCTCCACACTTCAATCCCCACACCCTCCCTTTACTCCCTCTCTTACTCACCCTACCCTCCTCTCCTCCCTTACCCTCTCCTCCCTTACCCAATCCTCTCCTCCGTTACCCCCTCCTCTCCTCCCTCCCTCACCCCTCCTCTCCTCCCTCACCCCTCCTCTCCTCCATCACCCTCTCCTCCCTCACCCCTCCTTTCCTCCATCACCCTCTCCTCCCTCACCCGCTCCTCTCCTCCCTCACCCCTCCTCTCCTCCATCACAATCTCCTCCCTCACCCCCTCCTCTCCTCCTTTACTCCCTCACTCAATCCTCCACTCCTGACATGTCTCCCCCTTCCTCGCCCTCCTTATCCTGTGTGTGTGTGTGTCTCCCCCTAGCGGAGCCCAGGGTGAGGCCCATCATCATGGTGGTGAAGAAGTGGGCTCAGCACTACGGGATCAACGACGCCAGCAAGGGAACTCTCAGCAGCTATACACTGGTGCTGATGGTGTTGCACTACCTGCAGAGTGAGTACACACACACACACACACACACACTGTGGCACTACGAAGGTGTTGCATTACTATTTTGTCATCATTCCTTCGGGTGTGTGTGAGTGTAAATACTATATGTGTGTGTGTGTGTGTGTTGCCAGCTCTGAAGAACCCAGTGGTCCCTTCCCTCCAGCAGCAGTTCCCTGTAAGAAGCAACTCCACACCATCACCGATCGTATGACGACCGTAATATAAAAACCACAAACAATCCAACATAATTTTTTTGTTTGTTTAGTTGTTGTTGTTGTCGTTATCAGGAGTGCTTCAGCGTAACCATGGACATCCACATGGTTCCAGATGGGCCCAGACACATCCCAGCCTTCAGCTCCACCAACACGCTGTCACTGGGAGAGCTGCTGCTCGGCTTCCTCAAGTACTACACCTGCAGCTTCAGGTGAGCACTCACGCATATACGCCTAGATAAACGTACACACATACATGCACTCACACAAATACACACCTACATACACGTACAGTACTGTGCAAAAGTCCCAAGATTTTTTACACAAATGTTATCTGACATATTAATCATTTGTTTTATGTACTGATGCTACATTATAAAAGTGCAAGGTTGAGAAAATGTTTGATTTGTCTTTTCATTTCAAAATGTCTTAAAACCAGTTTTGCTTTACTTATTTTTTTACTATTTATTATTATTTGTGCCTAAGACTTTCTCACAGCACTGTACATACATACGTATGTACATACAAACAGATGCATATACACCTACATACACTTGCATACAGTGCCAGTCAAAAGTTTGGAAACACCTAGTCTTAAACACCTTTTTATTGTTTTTCAGAGACAAAGTAAAATGTATTTATAAAGCACATGAAAAACAACTTATGTCGACCAAAGTGCTGTACAGTCAAAACATATAACAAACTAGACATATTTATAGGACATGACAAACATAAACAAAAATTCCTACGCAATTGCCGACTCAAATGCTAAAGAAAAAAGATAGGTCTTAAGGTGGGATTTAAAAACGTTGCTACTAGTAGAGGACTTAATATATAAAGGTATGCTGTTCCCCAACTTTGAAGCAGCAACAGAAAAGGCACGATCTCCTTTAAACTTCAAACGTGACCGTGACACATGCATGTTCCTATTGTTTAGATGCAACAAACTAGGTCATTTTATGTTACAAAGATTTACTTGTACCAAAATGTACAGATATTGGTATGAAAAGCTTAATCTTTCGTCAAACTGTCACCTTAGCCAATATTTGGAGGACATGCTAACTCATTATAAACATGTAGGTTAATACCCTATAGACTGTGATTGAGTGACTGACTAAGTGATTGAATTGCAAACAAAACTGTGAAAAACAGGTAGTGCATATGTCTCTCAACAATGGTGCAAGGCTAAAGTAAGGTGTTTCTAAGCTTTTGACAGGCACTGTACACACACACACACTGTCTCTCCTGCTCAGCTTTCTCAAGTACTACACCTGCGGCTCCAGGTACACACACACACACTCGTGCATGCATACTCATACAATGCATGCATACACACACACACTCATTCTTTCTCTCTCACTCAGGGACACACACACACAGAGTACATGTAGATACAAACAGACTTTCCCTGCCTTAGCCCCCCCCCTCCTCCTCCCCAGTCGTCTCTCTGGTGTTGTGTTACTGAGAGGCAGAAGCAGCTGCTCTGACCTAATGACTTTGGCAGCCCCCTCTCCTTCCTCTCCATCTTCCTCCTTTTCTTCTCCTTTCCACGCAGAAAGTGTGTGTGTGTGTGTGTTATTAGGTGGGACCAGAAGGTGATCTCAATTAGGGAGGCTAAGGCTATACCAAGAACCAGCAGCTCCGAGTGGAAGAACAAATTTATTTGTGTAGAAGGTAACCCATTGAGTTATTGTGATATTTCCATAACAGCGTAGTGGCTTTGTTAATGAAGGTGCATGTCATGGGTGTGTTTTCAGAGCCGTTCGAACAGAAAAACACAGCCAGGGCTGTCTATGAGAAATCCAAGTTTGACGCCATTAAAACTCGTTTTACTGAGGTACGTCTTGTCTGACGTGTTCTTCCAGTGTTGAGGTTGTTTTGAATGTTAAGCTTGTCTGTGTGTCTTCCTGTAGTCGTGGCGGGCCCTGCAGCAGAGTAAGGACCTCAACTCTATCCTGCCTGTCAGACTGGTGACCATGGGGAGGTAGGAACCCTGAGGAGACACTGAACAGGATCTGATCTGGAACCAGAACCTGGGAGGAACTGACTACTTGTATCATGTAACCAGGGTAATAAGGTCAATGACTGACCCTGGTCCTAGCCTGGGACTGGGTCTGGGTCTGGAGTGAGAACGGACTGATGTAGAAAGAGAACCAGTTTCCTCCTCCTTCAGAGGCTGCATAGTCCAGTTTGAGGTCTTCACAGTTCCTGTGTCGTTTCAGAGGACCTCAGCTGTTACAGTGATGGTACCTTCTCTGCTGTATCTGCTTGTTCTTGTTCTTTTTCAGACAGGGAGTCTTTTCTGTTCTTACATGTTATGTTTCTAAAAAATACTAGTTTGGAAAAATGTTTTTTGGTCTGGGTCTGGGTTTTGGTCCATCATGCATGGAACAGCCAGTCATGTGCTGCTTTATCACAGAATAAGACCTTGACCCTTTGATTAATGAAACTTATGTTGTTCCCCTTTAGCTTTTGTAAATTTTGTACCATAAACTCTTTTAAAATCTTTATTTAAGGGTTTGCATTTCTGAAGCTGTATGATTGTTTGTGTATTTTTGTGCCATTCTTTGCAGCATAGTAAAAATCAAAGCAAGTGTTTAATGGTCTTGTTGCTTCTTTACTACACATTACAGATGACGCGGTAGCTTTACCGATGCTCAAACACACGGTTATTACAGTTGTTACAGTAAAGTGGCTGTTGAGTGAGGAACTTTACCCCATAACTCACTGCGTCTCCACCGCAGGAACCAGGAATCAAATTACATTTACATTTAATCATTTAGCAGACGCTCTTATCCAGAGCGACATACAGTAAGTACAGGGACATTCCCCCCGAGGCAAGTAGGGTGAAGTGCCCAGGGGCGTTTCTAGGATTAGACCTTTAGGGAAGCTCAGCCCCCAATGAGAATGTGACATGAATACAGTGCCCCCTTGCTAATATAAATCCCTAATTTCACTGGATAACAATTATACATTTATGTATTTTTATGCAAAATATTGAATGAATGAAAAAACTAAGGATGTCCCTTTCTTCATGAACTACCAGCATCAAATGAGAATAATATTTTTTTTTTTTAATTATTACTTTTAGGGGTGCTGAGATGAAAATTAGGGGTGCTTGAGCACCCCTAAAAAGGGTCTAAAATCGCCACTGGGTTACTCTCAGTATAGGTTTATTATCAGTTTATATTAGCAAATAGGACAAAAGGTGCGTCTCAACATTACCAAGCCTACCTTTAACCACCTATTGTTTCCATTCATTACTTGTCCTTAGAAGTCAAAATCTTTATATTCAAATAATCTTATCTCCAAATATTTTTGTAATTTGAAAGCTTACAATCTGCACTTTCATGATCTATAAGCATTTTTAAATGACCATGAACTACAGTGCTGTGAGAAAGTCTTAGGCACAAATAATAATAAATAGTAAAAAAAATAAGTAAAGCAAAACTGGTTTTAAGACATTTTGAAATGAAAAGACAAATCAAATATTTTCTCAACCCTGCACTTTTATAATGTAGCATCAGTACATAAAACAAATAATTAATGTCAGATAACATTTGTGTAAAAAATCTTGGGACTTTTGCACAGTACTGTATATGTGTACCAATGCATGTGAAAACATTACAGAATACAAAAATCTCTGCCATTTTATGCAAGATGAAAATGTTGTCACACTGAAATATATATTATATTTTCAAATGTATGTAACATTTTTATACACGGTGCACACTAATTTGCTCAATCTTCAGGGGGAAAGTTCCTGTGGTGGAAACATGGCTAACATGGCTCGGGAGCTCCTAGTTCCTTGAAAAGTATCTAAAGTACATGGAACTTACTGTGGAAACATGGCTTTGGTCTTCATTTTAAACATAATACATCACAAAAAGGTTTATGCATTGGTTGAGTTAGTGTCCAAACAAATCATAACTAGCCACAAAAAATATTTGTATTTTATTGGTTTATATCTCTACCTGTAGAGGATATTGTGGTATCCCACAGATCACAGACCAGAACACAGGCCTGTTTGTGTGTGTGTGTGTCTGTCTTTTCAGACCTCTCTTGTACATTTGCTTTGATTTTGATGCCCAATTACACAAGGATTATGACTCCTGCATAGTGTTAGCATAAGAAGAGGGTTTTCTGTGTGTGTACTGTGACCATCTGCATTGGGGTTTGGTGTCAGATCATGGCCTATATTTAACCCAGCCTGGCAGATTCCTGTGTTAAAGGTCCACAGCCACACGCCAAGCCACTGAGACAGTGAGAGTGGGAGCCCAGCCACTTGATACACACATCTACTAACCACGGCTTTTAGGGTGTAGATGTTGATCTACTGGGTGTTTTCCCTGACCCTCGTGGGACTGTAAGGACTGTTCTCTCTCAACCCATCTGCTACTTCTAAGATTCTTTACCTCCATTGATCCTCTTTCTCACTCTCTGACTCATCTGACTGCTATATTCTTTACTGTCATACCTCCCCCACTCTCTAAACCACTTCCACCCCCCCCATCTCTCTCTCTCTCTCTCTCTCTCTCTCTCTCTACTTCTCTCTCTCTCCTGTTTAGTTTATTCCTGGTGCTCGCTGAGTCAGAGTAACAGCTCCCAGATAGGAATGACACAAACAGGCAGACCAGCTCTACAGTTCTAAGTGTCCAGAAAACAACCACAAGACTTGTAATAAAAAACGACAGAACAACCACCACAACAACAAAACAAGGCCACAAAGGACAAACCAAAATGGAGGAATGCGAGAGTGTGGAGTCTGAGGTGACGGAGTTACAAGAGCTTCAGTGTGAGTCACCAGAGGCCATAGCCCTGGACGATGAAGACGAGGTGGAAGAACTCCACAACAGGTGCTCCTCTCTCTATCTGTCTCTCTCTCTTGCTCGCATATATATGTATATACACCCTTAAAAACAAAAGGTTCCAGGTTTTACAAATGCCGTCTTGCAGAGCTAAGAAAGGTTCTGACATGTCTGTAGATCTACCTGTGTACCCAGACCTTCATCCTCCACATGTAGCCTGCTGAGTGCTGTGTTCTAAGTACAGGTGGCCATGAGACTTCATACATGGACTAGGTATCTGTTGACTCCAGCCTTCTCTAATATTCTATTACATGTGTGACACATGGATGTCACCTGTCTCCAACTGTCGAAGCTGTTTCTTCGTGTTGAGGAAACACTCCGTATTCACATCCAGTTAGCACTTTCACAGTATCATAAGTGCAGGCATTGCATTTTCCCATTTTAACATCAGATGACCATCAATTTGCATGGTCATTAGTTTGTGACAAATTAATTATATGTATCTTTATCCTTTTTTCTCTCTATCATCTTCCCTTAACCCCCCCCCCTCTCTCAGTCTGAGGCATGCAGTGCAAGACCCCACAATAAAACAAAAAATTTAAGTTTCCCCCTCTCACCGGTTCTCCTCCCTCCCATCCTCCAGTGTTAACTTTCAGTGTTTGGAATGAGTTAATTCACTGTATTCTCTGCGTGCCTCACCTTTAGTCTGAGGGAGGCGGTGCAGGACCCAACAGTCAAGCCCCAGATGCAGTGTCTGCTGGTGGACCCCTCCTTCTCCATGGTAACGGTACAGAGTGAGGACAGTGGCATTGTCTGGGAGACGGCCTCCAGCCGTTGCTCCACACCATGGGCCTCCGAGGCCAGCTCCCCCTCAGAGGTATCCCACAATGCACCTGGCTGTTAGTTTTGTATTGTTGATCATAAGTTCCAACATTGTGTTTAACTATTGTCTTTTTGTTGTTAAGGAAGAGTTATTAATGTTGGTGTTATGTTGCATTTTTCATAACTTTGTCCCTGTAAGTAGTTAGAATTAAACGCATTTTGGTTATCGTCTTTGTGAAGTATATTAAAGAATTCTCATTGTAAACAGATCATAAATACCATTGTGTTTGATTTGAGGCGTGCAGCCTGGAGGGGACTGGTGTGGGGAGCGGTGGGGGCGCCCAAGGCATGATCACGATCGTGTTTGACGAGGAGAAGATTGTTCGCCGCAGAACGCGGTCCAGGGGCACCCACAGCCGCCTGAAGGAGCGTCTCAGGAGGCCCGTTAATTCTCGGCCCAGCTCTGCGCTGGGTGCGGAGCGGCCTGAGATGGCAGAGATTTCGGTGCCGAACGTGCAGCCGGAGGGCGCAGACACTGTGGAGCTGGATGCACTGAAGGATAAAGACCAGCAGCTGTTCAGACTGATCTCAGAGGGCTACGAGATCCTCAACATCAAGGTGCCATCCAAGCTGCCCACACTGGACGAAGAAGAGAGCATGGAGCTTCAGGACAACCTGTCATACCTGGAACAGACGCCCAGAATCCGGTCCAGACGGCCACTACCTCCCCAGGAACAGAAGGCAGAGGTTCAGGAGGAGGATGGAGGAAAACAAATCAAGGTACTGACCCAGGTCCTCCTTGCTCACTCTTCTACCTGTGGTTTTCCAAGTCTGCGGTTTAGTTGTGGCTAATTTCTGGGTTTGATTTGATATTCCTGTGGGTTGCTGCACCAGGGCAGGAATTCAGAGGTGAAAGTTGTATCGAATCTTAAATCCATTGTAATATTCCCATATAGCATTTCCCATAGCAGTAAATTGTGTTCAGGATGATTAATTCTAATCATTCCACAGTCCTCTGAACAGGAGTCAGCAGAGGAGCACACCAGGGATGTGCGATCCAGGAAGGATGGCACCAGCGACATGGATTACTTTGAGAACTTCACCCTTCTTGATGTGGTGGCACCAGGGGAACATTCTCCAGGCTTAGAGGAGGATGTGGGCGCCGGGCCGACACAAGTGCCCCAGCCAGAGGAGCCTAAGCCTGGGAAGGAGCCGGCCAGCAGCAGCCTCAACGCCTCGGAGGACACCTTCGTGTTTGTCACTGAGGTAGAGATTGCCAGTGAGCACCTGGACGAGGTATTCTATGGGAACAAGGAGTCCAAGAGGGTCGAGGAAGAGGAGGATGAAGAGGAGGGGGGGAGGAGAGGGAGGAGAGAAAGCATCAGATCTCTAAAGGAGAATGGGTCTGTCTTGTTTGGTAGCCAGGAGACCATCTTGACCCCAATTTTCCTCTCCCCGGGACCTCCCAAGATAATAGACCCAATCCTGCTGGAGGAACCCACGGCCATGTCCTTCCTCTACTCCGACCTGTATGAGGACTCCATGGGGGAGCGCAGGAGGAGCGACGAGGAGGGGTCTGAGGGGGAGAACTTGGCATCAGAGAAGGTGTTCCAGAGACGTCTGTCAGACCCCGAGGAGGCAGACGGATATCTGGAGAAATTCATCCTTAAGGACGAGACCCCTGCACTGGAGAGTCAATCAGAGGAGGAAGAGGACAATGGGGAGGGCGCAAGGTTGTGGCCGCAGAGCAAGTTTGAGATGACAGGATGCCTGACGCGAATGGTGGAGGAAAAGGAGGAGGAACATTCTGAGAGGAGTAGGCATCTTCTGACGGCGGAGGATATAGAAACAGAAGAAAGGATTGTAGAAAAGGAGGAGACTTGTCCAATCACAGCACTTCCAGCAGAGCAACAGGGGAAGGAGGAAAAGACTAAACCAGCTACGGAGGAGAAAAAAGAAGCGAAGGAAGAAAAGCTGGTAGAAGACACGAAAGAACAGCCAGAGCTAGAAAAATACAAGACCAATATTATCTCATTGGACACCATCCTTGACAGAGAAGATGGTGAGTTTGAGAAGGAGATACCAGTCCCTGCTCAGGAGCTTGTTGAGGTGATAGGTGAAGGTAGTTCTCAGGTAGAAACAGCACAGTCGGTGGGGACTGAGAATGTTAGTCAAGAGGAGGCAGTTGTCTCAGGTTTGGGCTCCTCAAAAACTGAGATCCCAATTCCTAAACAGGAAGTGACAAAAGAGAAAGAGGAAGTCACAGTTATTGCTGAAGAAAAGAGTCCAGCTGATGTTCCTGAGTATCTGTCTGTAGCTGAAATGGACAGTTTTCTCGAACCTTTTGTGGAACTGGAAAGTCTGTCTGGAGTCCTGAAACCTGGTCAAGTAGAGCAGGAGGATCTCAAAGATGGGACTGTGACAGCACCAGGAGAGCAGGGAGCTGAGAGGGTTTCTCCAGATGTCGAAACTGATACAGTAACAGACGTAGATGCAAAGAAAGTAGCCGATGTTACACCATTGGCTGAAAACAGCAAGGCAGGACTTGTTCAATGTGACCCAACTACTCAGGTCATGGCAGCAATAATCCCTGAGACTGAAGCAAAAACTGATCCTGAGATGCAACCAGAACCACAGGTAGAACAAGTTCCATCGGTAGAAACAGAAGCAATGGTTCAACCAAAAGCAGTGGTAGAACCAGAACTAAGGGTAGCATCAGAAGCAGGAGTAGAACTAGAATCAAGCCTATCATTAGAAGCAGTGGTAGAACCAGAACCAAGGGTAGGATCAGAAGCAGTGGTAGAACCAGAAGAAAGAGTAGCATCGGAAGCAGTGCTAGAACCAGAATCAAAACCAGAACCAGAAAGGGTAGGATCAGAAGCAGTGGTAGAACCAGAACCAAGGGTAGAACCAGAAGCAGTGGTAGAACCAGAACCAATGGTAGGATCAGAAGCAGGGGTAGAACCAGAAGCAGAGGTTCTTGCAGAGAGAGAGGAAGCTGTGAAAGCTATTTTTGAGGCTGTAGGAGAGGAAGTGGTTGTTTGTGCTCAATCAAAGATGACGGCTGCAGCAAGTGAACCCGAGGGAGGAGTGGATAAGGTGATGGAGGGAACAGAGGTTAGAGTTGAAGCAGCCCCACAACCAGCTGGCGAGGCGTTGGTCAACAGCACAGGACCTGTTCACACAGAGCTGTTAGCTGAGGCACAGAAGCAGATAGTTAAGGAGACGGATATTGAGGGAAAAGTAGAGAATAAGACAGAGATTGAAGGGAAAATGGAGATTGAGGGGAACACAGCAATAATCCCTGAGACTGAATCAAAAACTGATCCTGAGATGCAACCAGAACCACAGGTAGAACAAGTTCCATCGGTAGAAACAGAAGCAATGGTTCAACCAAAAGCAGTGGTAGAACCAGAACTAAGGGTAGCATCAGAAGCAGGAGTAGAACTAGAATCAAGCCTATCATCAGAAGCAGTGGTGGAACCAGAACCAAGGGTAGAACCAGAAGCAGTGGTAGAACCAGAACCAAGAGTAGCATCGGAAGCAGGGGTAGAACCAGAAGCAGGGGTTCTTGCAGAGAGAGAGGAAGCTGTTAAAGCTATTTCTGAGACTGTAGGAGAGGAAGTGGTTGTTTGTGCTCAATCAAAGATGACGGCTGCAGCAAGTGAACCCGAGGGAGGAGTAGATAAGGTGATGGAGGGAACAGAGGTTAGAGTTGAAGCAGCCCCACAACCAGCTGGCGAGGTATTGGTCAACAGCACAGGACCTGTTCACACAGAGCTGTTAGCTGAGGCACAGAAGCAGATAGTTAAGGAGACTGATATTGAGGGGAAGGTAGAGAATAAGACAGAGGTTGAGGGGAAAATGGAGATTGAGGGGAACACAGAGGAGACAGAGGAGAGGATAGAGATTGAGGGGAAGATGGAGAAGAAGATAGAGATTGGGGAGAAGATACAGGAGACTCTCACAGAGACTGTACACTCCCAGTCTGCTGCAGCTGAGATCCAGGAGATGGAAGTCAGAGGAGAAGTAATGGTTGAACCTGAAACCATAGGCCTCCTTCTCCTCCATACTGACTCTCCAGATGAAGAGATTACACGAGAGGCTGGCGAGGATGAAGGAGGAACATTGGGAGACCAGTCAGTTCGGAGTCTTGGGGAAAGAGAGGACGCTCTGGACTTACAGGACCCTCTAACAGCAGGAGCAGAAGAAGATAGAGCTGAAACATTAGCAGAAGAGATTAAGGAGGCAGAGGAGATTATGGAGACACCGGAGGTGAAGGAGACCGTGGAGGTGAAGGGGACAGTGGAGGTGAAGGGGACAGTAGAGATGACGGAGATAATGAAGGTGAAGGGGACAAAGGGGGTGAAGGAGACAGTGGAGGTGAGAGAAACAGTAGCTTCCATGGAGTCTGAGGCTATGACAACAGCAGAAGTACCCTCTGTTGCTCCAGTGCCATTGCAGGAACAAACCCAGGTAAGGGTGGAAGACTGTGACCCAGAAATAGTTTCAGAGTGGGAAGATCAACCTTCTGCCCCTCTAGTTACCCCAGAAAGATGGCCAACCCCGCTAGTGGAAGGGGAGGGTCAGGAGACAAAACAAACAATTGAGGGAGATTTTGAAACAAATGGAGGCTTTTTCTCCCCTCCCATGAACTTCACCCCACAAGAGGAGCTGTCAGGGCAGCACATTGAGGCTGTGAGTGCAGAGACAAAGCTACACCAGGAGGCTGTGAGCCCAGTGACAGAGGTGCACCAGGAGGCTGTGAGCCCAGTGACAGAGGTGCACCAGGAGGCTGTGAGCCCAGTGACAGAGGTGCACCAGGAGGCTGTGAGCCCAGTGACAGAGGTGCACCAGGAGGCTGCAATCCCAGTGATGGAGCTCCACCAAGAGGCGGATCTCCTGGAGGAGTTGGAATATGAGATCATTTCCCAACAGGAGGCCAGAGAGCAGGAGTGCTTGCTCCCTGACTCCAGCCTGGAGAGGAGGAAGGAAGAGTCGGAGGCGTGGAAGGAGGGAGTGCTGGGTCTAACCCCAGATGAGGACCTCATTGAGGCGGACTATGAGATGTTTGATGAGGTGGAGGAGAGCCAGGCTAGAGCAGCTGCTGACCTTGAGGGGATGGATTGGTTTTGCCTGGCTTGTGGCTGTCTGCTGACAGAAGAGGAACATGTATCTGGAGGGCACCAGGACCACAAGGTCAACTCTGTGGACCAGGCCTACAATGACGAGAGGGTGAGAACTGGTAGTGTGTGTGTTTGTATGTCTGTGGAAATAAAAAGGTGTGTGTGTGTTCATGTGGTCTATGTATGTCTGTCTGTCCACCAATAACGTGTGTACATGTGTGTGTCTGTTTGTTAGGATAAGCTGAACTGCAGGATCTCGGAGTTGCAGGAGAGATCAGAGAACATTGAGGACTTGGTGTCTGAGCTGGAACTGTCCTACAACACTATAGAGGTACAGAACACCTAGACACACATGATACGGAGGATACACAAACATCTGGGGCCTCATGTATAAACGTTGCGTACGCACGAAGAGCTTGCGTACGCTGGTTTTCACGCACATGGTGTGATGAATAAAAACTTGACGTGAGAATGTGCGGGCCGTCCACAAAGTCTTGTCTGGGTCTGTAACGTGGATAATTTTAACTGAAAAGTGCAGAAACTCAACAAACATTACAAAATAAAGTTTCCACTACAGTTACTGTCATATATGACGTTGACTATTCAAAAAACATAATTACTTCCGCTAATAAAAGTTTGAGCATTGATGTGGATGATTCACATAAACATTTTATTTCTGTTAAACTTGAGGGTGTCAAATTAACGACAAAATCACTCAGGAAATGCATGTCACCCTCTGTGTATGGTTAATATTGCACGCAGCACGGATTATTTACCACAGATTAAATATATACTCACTGTGCTGTGCAACTACAAGATTGGCATGTGAAAATGCAATTGTCTCTGTGAGCCTAACTCTGGCTCATCCATGACCAATTTTTTAATTTCTGCCATGGTCCGGTTCTCTGAACCCACGGCATTTACGGCCCTAGTGACAGTTTTCCACTCCGCCGACTTTCTTTTGTTGCTAATACCTGATGACAGACAGGCCGCCAAACAGGACACATTTCCTCGCCTCCACCTCTGTTGTTAGAACCTCGATCTCACAGTCTGTGAAATGTTTCCTTTTTGCGTGTTTAGCCATTTTAATTCAGACAAAGAAATGACCTCAGCGGCGCATTTATAGCTATCTGCATATTCATTTATGGGAGGAGGCAAGGCGGGGTCAGTGGCTCTTTAACGTGCGGTCAATCTCACGTTGATTGTGATTTATAAAGGAAAGGTGTGCAGGACTTGGCGTACGACCGGTTTTATACATTTTATACATTTTCTGTGCGTAGGTACTTTTCAAGTTTTGACCGTACGCCATCTTCTGGTATGTAAGCTGTGCAATCTTTTATACATGAGGCCCCTGGAAACACGTGTTTTCATCTCCAAAACATCGTTGTATCTCCAAAACATTGTTGTAAACTGTATCTAAACATAAAATGTCCTGTGCTCAACCACTCGCAGGAGCAGTTCCGAACCAGGGAGGGGGCTATGCAGGAGCAGAATGAGACGATGTTGGCAGGGGTGATGGAGCAATACACCAGCATGTCTCTAGGCATGGAGGAGGAGAAGAAGAGCAAGCTGGAGCAGCTGTATGATCAGATCGTCTCTTTCCAGGAGAGCATCGATACAGCCAGGGCCACGCTGGAGACCACTGCCCGGGAGGTGGACGCTGACGCACAGGTGTGTGTGTGTGTGTGTGTGGCAGGAGGGTCGGGGTAGGATGGGATAGGAGGAAGGGGGAGAGGAAGTAAGAGGGTACATTTACATATACATTTAGTCATTTAGCAGACGCTCTTATCCAGAGCGACTTACAGTAAGTACAGGGACATTTCCCCCGAGGCAAATAGGGTGAAGTGCCTTGCCCAAGGACACAACGTCATTTGACACGGCCGGGAATCGAACCAGCAACCTTCTGATTAAAAGCCTGATTCCCTAACCGCTCATCCAGCTGACCCCCTGGGGGTAAGAAGAGGGGGATAGGAAGGGGGGAGGGGTGGGAGAGAGACAGAAAGGTGGTGTTAACATTTTGGTTTAGTTTTGTCTTGGTACAGAGTATTTCAAATGGAATATTGTCCTCACAAAAAAAATTGGAACAAAGTTTCATAGTTTGTGAGAGTATTACAGTTTGTCAATAACCAACCCTTCTTCTTTTTCCCCTACAGTCAATCTCAGATATTAATACAAGGTAAGTGTGTTCCCCATGTTCCCCTCCTGTTCTCCTTTATGTTCTCCTTCATGTTCTGCATGTTCTCCTCAGACTGTCATCAGTGCTGCAGTCAGCCATGTCTCTGGAGTTAGGGCCTCGGGGATTGCTGGTGTTTGAAGACTACGCTAAGGGAAATGCAGCCAACACACACACACACCGCAAGGGAATTCCAGGTCTGTGGAACACCCATACATACAAACACCAATACACTGCAGGTGCTGACGTACTTTCAGTGTTGAGACAAAGCTTGCAGATGCATCACTTTTCATGTGGCCGGCTTGAGTCTCTATTCCAACAGCAGCAGTGTGTGTGCCTCAGTCCCCCAGCAGCCCTTTCTGCAGTCCCAGGAGCCCGGCTCAGCCAGCAGCACCAGCGTGACCGTTTATTGGAGGGTGAACCCTGGAGACATAATCGATTGCTTCCAGGTCTACTGCATGGAAGACCCACAAGGAGGTACACACACACACATATACACCTCACACACCACATCCACGCACACACACGTCACGCAATCACAAACCACTCAGACCTAGCCTGTGTTATCCAGTGGTGTCTGAGGAGTATCGCGTGACCGTGAAGGAGAGCTACTGTGTCCTGGAGGACCTGGACCCTGAGAAGGGCTACAAGGTGTGGGTGATGGCCGTGAACTACACCGGCTGCTCCCTTCCCAGCAGGAGGCTGACCTTTAAGACTGGTGAGTCCCACCCCCATGCAGAGAGAATCCTCTCAGGCTTTCCCAACTCTACGTTTCCTATGCTGGTTTGGCGTGGTTTTAGAACGTTCTGGAAATGTATCTGTTGTCGAGCTGTAGAATTCTGGTTCTGTTGCTGTGGTTGTTTTGCTGTGGTTGTGTTGTGGTTGCTGTGGTCATGTTGTGGTTATCCTCCCAGCCCCTCCTGTGCCAGTGATCGATACTGAGCGCTGCACAGTGCTCTGGAACTCTGCCGTCCTGCGATGGAGCCCAGCCAACCAGATGCACACACCGACGTACACTCTGGAGTACTGTCGCCAGTATGCCCTGGAAGGAGAAGGACTCAGGTGGGATGCGCACAGACATTTATTTTCTCTCCCTTCTCTTCCTTGAACACGCTCCCCTTTGACCCCTGATGAAGTAAGTGGTATGTCCTTCTCTTAACAGAGTAACTAAGTTCAGTTGAGTTCTGGGTCATTCTCTTCATTAACAGAGTGACTTGAGTTCTGGGTTTTACAAGTATTAGCAATCTGCAGTGTTTAACAAACACCTCAACATCAAATCCCCAGTTCAGACACAATGGTACTTGTAAAGTCTCTCTGAGGCAAGAAGATGAAAAAACACAGTAGTTTACAGTAGGAACACATATATATGAATGGATAATGAGACAGAATATATCAACAGATGATAAGGTAATAGCTTTTCTACTGATCGTGATGAACATAAATACAATTTCTTCCACACACCCCACTAAGTTGTGTGTGTGTGTATGTGCAGGTCTATCTCAGGTATCAGGAGTCAGGAGCAGCAGGTGCAGCTGCAGCCTGATGAGAACTACCTGTTCTACATCAAGGCTGTGAACGAGGCTGGGGCCAGTGAGCAGAGTGAGGCTGCACTTATATCCACAAGGGGTGAGACACACGCAGACATGCACAGTCCACATGCACACGCACGCATGTGCGCGCGCGCGCATGCACACACACACACACTGACAATCTGAGACTGACCAGTATAGGAAAACCAGGGGAGTTGGGTGTGAGAAAGCAAATTTAGCATGGCAGAGCATTTCATGAAAAAAGGCAGAACAAAGGAAAACTCAAGGAAACCAAACTCAGTTGGCTTTGGTTCCTCTTTGCTGTTCCTCACCTCTGGAAGCTTCTCACAGTTGGGTTTATTATTCCTTTACAGATGACCCAATTTAGAAATGCTTAATTTTGGCAGCCTATTGCATGCCAGAATCCGTCTCTCACCCAATGACATTACTGGTCGCATTCTCTCCCCCCGCCCAGAGCTGCCTCGACTCAGCTTTTGTAGGCAATGAGGCTGATGGTGGAACTAGGTGCAGCTGTGCTGTTTCTTGATTTGTCATGTTGTGGGATGTCTATGAGGAGTGCCGCTCACAGTGAGTTTGTCTGCTGGACGGTGGAGCTGTCCCTGGCGCCAAGCACCAAGGGGACTCAGTCTTAGTGGGGTTGTCATAATACACACACATGCATGCACACACACACACACACACACACACATTGTAGAGTAAAATGTTCTAAGTCTTGTAGTGTGAAAAATTCTAATTCTTGTAGTGTGAAAGATTTTAAGTCTTGAAGTGTGAAATTTTACTAAGTCCAAAGACGGCACTGATGCAAAGTGTTTTATTGGACTTTATTGAAATCCAACAAACGAGTGTGGTCCCGGGATCAGACTGATCTGTTTTCTCCAGGCATTTCACTTATATATTTTCTCCCTATTATATTGTGTTATTTTGCTATTGGTACTTTACAGATGGTCACAGATTCTACGCATCCTCACCCAATCGGTCCCTTGTTCTGGGGGTTTGCACAAAGGAATTCCCCCTACTCAGGGCTAATACTGACCATAGACATGCAGCACGGCCATTTGAGTTATAGTTAGGGCCTCTAGAGTCCTGCGAAGGAAAACTGCATATCTACAACTAGTCTTCTCTCACACTCCTCAGCTCTTGATGCCCAGATCTCTCACTTAGGCTCCCTTAGGCTCACTTATCTATGGTTTAGTGGTAGTGGTAATGTCATTTCCACGTCAACATAGAAAATGCACACACAGCCACTACACCCCTACCAACCCCAACCACAACCTCCGGCATGCACTCTCTTCAACTCTCCTTCTTCTTCATCCCTCCTCTGCCTCCTCCTTCCTGTGTCCAGGTACCAGGTTCAGGCTGCTGCAGGGATCAGCCCAGCCAGGCTTAGATCTGTCAGAGGACCAGAACACTCTGGTCTACAGACACTCAGATACACACATGTGAGTAGGGAGGTTGTCTGGGCACAGTGCTACAGCCACACAAAGCCACTACACAGCCAGCACTCTGTTCAGTACATGTTTGTAGATGTCCAAGTTTCATTCAAATACAAATACAATTTAAATGTAAAGTACAATATCCAATATAAAATGGAGCCACCCTTAATTTTTGCAAAACAGTATAAACAAGTGCATCTAAACAATTCATACAAACAGCAGCACACAATGGATTACTTACTCTGTGAGACGGATTGCAAGAGATTGGACCGGATTCACATTTACTGTTTGTACTGTAATTTGTTGACAAGGGGAAAAGACAAGACTGTTTTACAGCACTTAGCACAAAGGACATAGCCCTTTTTTATTGTAAACATAGGAAGCAGAACTAATGCAGGACTGTATGAGGAACTACAATTATGACAATTGGTTCAATCTGTTTACATGTAATGACTCATCCAATGAACTAATGCCTAGATGTTTTGGGGGGTAAGACCATTCAACAGAGAACCAGTAATACATTTTGATCAACATGACATAAGCAATTGATAATGTCAGAATCAGCAGACAATTATACATAATAATTTACATGAATGGACCAAAGCATTGGGATATGTTCACAAGAATATTATTTTTTTGCACAAGTGACTAGATGACGTGGAGGTTGAACACACAGTTTTGAGAATTTTTATTTTGATCTGAGATATGCACCAAAGAAACTGAGAAAAACTGGAAAAGTAGTGGGATTACTTACTTATCTATTCATCCAAATGGTGTGTGCAGATGCCCGTCTGTTCTGGGGGAGATGTTACCAGCCAGGGGTCATTACTACTGGGAGACAGTCGTAACGGGAAGTCCTGCCTACCGGATCGGAGTGGCATATGGAGGAACCAATAGAGACAGTCCATTGGGGGAAAACAACACCTCCTGGTGTTTGCATTGCATCCCTACACCCTCAAGGTACACACACACACACTGAAATACACACACACACTCTCATCTACTTCTTATTCATTCATCATTTATTTTATAACCCTCCCTCACAGTTGTAGGTTTGAGCTGCTCCACGCCAGTGTCCAGGCTGATGTGTTTGTGGTGGAGGTGCCCGAGTGTGTGGGCACTCTCTTGGACTATCAGCACCAACGCCTGTCCTTCTACAACGCCCAGACTGGCCAGCTCCTGGGGACCCTCACCCATCCCTTCACCCTGCCATGCCACCCCGTGCTGGGCATTGAGCAACCGGGCAGCCTGGGCCTCAGCATGGTGCTGGAGGTGCCTGTGTTTACCAAGCACAGCTAGCCCACCCTCACACAGCCCTCTAGGGGCAGCCACATGCCTTCATACTGGTGGACATGTTCCACCTGGATCGTGGGAACTCACAGGACATGGATGAGGGAAGTATTAGGAGTGGAGATGGCGGTCTTGCAGATCCTCTCAGAAACTGTACCTAAAAAGTACCTTTTATAACAGATATAGATACCAGGGCTCAGATTATTTGAATGTCAAATTTGTAAATACAACATACTAAAATAGTGTAAAGGAGTATGTTTCATTGGAATGAAAAGTCTGGAAAACATACATTGCCAAATGGTCAAAGTAATTTTTTTAGATCCATGTCTCTTATCCTTGACTTTGAATTGTTTTGGCGGAGGGTAAGAGAATATAGCTCACTTGATATAGTTCAGAACCAGAGTGATTAGAGGCTACATTGATATGCAAGTGTTTTACTTTTAAAGATAAATATTTTGGGACTTTTTGAAGCTTTTTTTGGGAAGAGAATAGATGGGAAATATGGGAGAGAGAGGGGAAGACGTGCAGGAATAGCCCGAACTGTAATCAGACCGGAGCCACTGCATAAAGGCCTCAGCCCGTTTGATACGTGCTCTACCTGGTGAGCCAGCAGAGCACTTCAAGAGGTTTGACTTTTAACCACTCTGTTAAAATATATTCTGATGTTGTTGGATCATGTGACTCAGGAAGACTATGGAAAGAATGAGTCACACTGATGGGCTTCTGCTGTGCCTGTGAGATCACACACAGCGCTGTCCTCAATACCAGTAGCACAGTTTGTAGTTAGTGTCTCATCTGCTGGAGTCTCTGAAATAGTTTCATTTTCATTTCATTATTTGACTTGGTAAGTAGAGATTTACTTTACCACTTCAGAATAGTTTCCTGTTGTAAGTACTGTTTTGTGTAAATAACCGTGTAAACATTTCTGCTGTGATTTCTGTTTCCTGTTTGTGTTTCAATGAAAAGGATAATTTTTGTATTTGTACGAAAGGGTGGACTTAATAAACCCATATTGTCTAGTCCGGGCAGACCTGTGGTGGTGTCCTGAGGCACACGAACACCACTGTATTTCAACACATTTAATTTATTTGAAAATATGAGTTAAGTTGACATAGCAATACATATGTACCAAAAAACATTTCGCAGTCATTAAGGTACAAAGCACAACTTATACTGGTACCTTTCAGACATGGCCCCTTCAAACAAATAAACACATAGTAAAGTTATGAGTGTCTGTAGTGCTTTATAAAGGAACGTGTTCTCCTGTCTGAGGAGAGTATGGTCAGCAACCTATAAATGGAGCAGTGTTGTGAAACACAAAGGCACAGCAGCAGAAACTATAGACAACATTCACTGATCAAAACAGTAGTTTCTCTATAGTAACACAACATTGAGTTACTCAAACTTAAAGGCAAACAGGGGAAAAAGTGATAAAAGGACAGGAAGTACTTCGCACATACTTGTAATCTGTGATTGGATTGTGTTGATGTTGTCCTTTGTATTTTGTTCTTAGGTGGACCCTGGCTACAAAACTAGTTTCCCCTAGTGGGACAAAAATAACCTTGAATGTGTTGTCTGTTTCTGCTGCATGCAAAAAAGGAACAAATACCAGTTGACTTTTCATAGAGGCACAATAAATCAGTTATAAAAACAAAATAAATGTTTAAAAAAAAACTAGAACACTGTGCAATAAATGATGCAAGACACAAAAACAACAAAATAAATACATACAAACGTACATTGCTACAATGAGTACCTTTGTGTCCCTGTTTTCAGAAACATACATACATATTACTCTGAGATTAGTGGGACACAAAACATGAATGAGGACTGCAGCGCTCCTGGGTTTATCCACACAGAGAAGACAGCCTCTAATGCCCTCCACTAAAAGCCCTGTTGAAGCCAACACCTTGACTGATATGCATCAGACAGCAGCCCACAGCTACATAAAGGAATATACAATGCTTGAACTGGTTGAAAAGAGGCAGGGGTAAAGGAGATGGACCCTTCTAACAGTTATGTGACAGCAGTAACAGCCTAACAGGTGTTGTTACTGACAGAAGTACCAGCAGACTAGGGGTGCTAACCCTGTGAGCTGGACTGCAGATTCAGGTTCCACACAGTATTTACAGAACATCCACACAACATGACATTCTCCCTCTGTGGAAATATATCCTAACAAACCCAGTTGATGGACCTATGTTCACACCGCAGGCAAAAGTGGCCAATATCAGATTTTTGGGTTTTTGGGCAACTTATGTGCTGCTAAATTTGAAACAGGTCAAATATTTTGCAGTCCTGCGCTAGCAGGAGTCACTTGAATACAAACATGGAAGACAGCACCCCCGTCAGATGTACACTTGGCCAACGCTCGCCCGAAACTGGGTTTGAACCCGCCACCTCCGACTCCCCAAGCGCGACCACTACCAGCTATGCCAACGAAAAGCTAGACGGCATGCTGCTTGTGACGTCTTTGTTAGTATTAATTTGCACATGCAGGTCTATTCAGGGCCGTGACCAGTCAACAATGGAATCTGATGTTGTCCAAATTCTTTGAATTATGTGACAAGCCAAAGGAACAGATATTAGCAATACATTGAGCACTAAGGCTTGCAGTGTCAACATAAACTTAATATGAATACTTTGGGATTGGCCAAATGTCACATTGACCCCCCCCAGAACAGGCAGTCCCACATTACTGTAGTCCTAACATGTGATGGATGTAGTAGCCAGACACCACCCCAGCTGATGGTTTGGTGCAGTGGGGACTCAAACATCACTGCTTCATTTACTGTTTCCTCCCTCAAACCTTCTCATTGGGTGGCTAGAACCCAGAGCACCTTCATGAATAACATACTAAACATGCACAAGGCCCTCTGCTTCCACATGCTCTTCTGCTTATCCCAATAAAAACCAAACCATATTTCTTAAAAAGATATCGCTGCCATTGTGGAAAATGGAAGAATGTCTCATGATAGGAGTTGACCGTGCTGAACATTTCCCTTTAGGTCATTAGAATCCGTTCAAGCCGGTTTACATGTTATCTGTCTAGTTTTCTCCTCTAGTATCAGAAACGGATACAAAGTTATACAGCATGTCTGATGGGCCTGTGCACTTGTCGCTGGCCAGAACGGGTTTGGGGTCAGAAGGGAGGGGCTAGGCCGGGGTAGAGCTCTTTTCGTTGGCGTCTGGTCTGCGTTTGGCATCTGGTCTGCATGGTATGTGCTGGGGGCTGCTGCGAAGGTTATCATCCATCTGTAGCACACACCAAACTTTTGATCAGTACACGCACGTACACACACACACACACACACACACACACACAGTAGACTGCATACTGACTTTCTCAATCAGGTTGGACTCCTTGTTGACCAGCTGGGTTAGCTTCTGCAGGTTGGCATCCATTGTCTCCTGGACGGGCTGGGGAGAGGCTGGACACACACAGACACAGGCTACAGCAAGAAGAGAGAAGGACATGTAGAAAGAGGGGAAGAGTGTGTGTGTGTGTTACCTGGGCGACTGGAGCTGAAGTGGTTGACGAGGATGTTGTCACAGAAGGTGGTGAGGTTGGTCAGCTGTCGGAGATGACTCTGCAGTGGGCTGCTGGGAAGACTGGCTTTGTGGAGCGGAGCCAAGAAGCCAAACACAAACGCGTCCAGACTGGAGGGCCTGAATACACACGCACACACCAATCAAAGTCATTCTAGATTCAACCAATACTCAACCAATGTGCTTTCTGCACATTACTATGCATCCCTTGTCACTGTCACCAATATCCAAACAGGCAGAGAGCAGCAGAACTCACGAGTTGCCAAAGAAGTATTTTGCTGTCCCTAGTCTGTGAGACAGAAGATTCAGACATTCCTTAGCTTCACTGTAGATCTGAACAAAGAGAGAGACAAAGACAAGGAGAGACGAAGCCCATATAGTAGTGAATAGCAGATAGTATATCCTCCTGTCAACAGCTGCATGAGCTGCAATACATGAGGGTGTTGTGTATGTGTGTGTGTGTGTGTGTGTGTGTATGTGTGTGTGGTTTGAGTGTGGTGTGAGCGCATGTACTGTGTATTGTGTTTTTATGTATGGTTTACCTTGCCTTCCACCTCAGTGATGCTGTATAGAGGAGATTCACTCTTAGTCAGCAGGATACGGGAGAGTGCTGCGTTGGAACAGCGACCAGGAACCAAGAAGTTGAGGGGGAAGGGAGAGCGGGAGGCGAACCAGGGCCGGGTCAGGTTAGAGTAGTTTTCTGCATCCACCCAGAACGTGTGTAACTATAAGAACATATACAAGACACTCTCTTAGCGGAGTGCATACACTCACACACATTTGCTTTACTCTTCTTATGAGGACTCACAATTCAGTACCATTCAAAATCACTAATGAAATTGGCCTTCTTCTGGTCCCCACAATAATATCTAAACCAACACACACACACACTCCTTCCTACCAGAGCTGGTCGTAGTTTCTCCTCCAGCAGAGCAGTGTAAGCCATGGTGTCAGCTCCCTGTCTGGCTGTCAGTTCATAATCAGCATTAAACCTCTGGGAAAGACAACAGCAAACAGTTACCTTCCAGATGCAAGCTAGCTACCACTGCATTACCATGAAGATACTAGCTAGCTAGGTACTACTGGACGACCATCCAGATGCTAGGTAAGTACCCATGTCGGTGGGCATCTAGAGGTTGAGGGAGACTAAGGGAGCCCACCTGCTTCCTGAGGAAAGCCAGGATCTGAGAGGGCTCTGTCAGTGTGGAGCCCTCACACACCAACTCCGGGACTGGAGCTGCAGGGAGTGAGGACATATTGTACATTTTTCTCCAAACAGGCATTAGCAGGACATTCCCATTTGAATCTAATGCAACTCTAAACCTCAAAGCTTGAGTCTTACATGTTAGAGTTCTCCATGTCCTGTCGATTGGAGAGACGGTGAGATTTGCGCCAGAAAACTTGGCATATGCCTGAAAGAAAGACAGAAAAATATTATCTACTATCTAGCATCTACCAAGCCAACTACTGTTCCCGATGGTGTCACCTTGCAAGGGGAACTATGTAGCCTAATGCAAAGTTGCTTTGTTGTTGCCACAACTAGGCTACTTATATTTTTCCATTCGAGGATTTCAATTGACACATTTTTCCGTCGATAGAACAGGTACAATTTTCATTTCAAACTATTTTAGGGTGCAAGAGCAGGTCATGTACCGCAAAGTTACACTTTCACTCTTCTACGCTCGATAGACAGCTAAGGTTATTAGTGTATGTTAGGAGTGAAACTATCCAGTTGACTAGCCTACGGGGTATAAGCCTACTACTAGTACAAGCACGATATGCCAAGAATAAAGTAGTAGTCGTACCGGGGTAAACAGCAAGAAATCGTGATCGTTCTGACCTTGAAGAAATATCGATGGCATCAATAGGAATATAATCAGCATAGCTATGTTACACAAGTTAGCCAGCCACTGCTAACAAGTTAAATAATTACCAAAAAAGCATGGCATCAATGGTTAACGTTTCCAGAGAAACCTCTGACATAACTTTGCAGAAAGACTGGATTGTACTGAATATATCGGCCACTACGCGTTAGATGGTTCTTACTCTAGCGTTCTAGCTTTGTGATACATTCTCAAGGAACAGGCAGGAGAGCAAGGCAATGCACAGACCAGATGGCTTGGAAAAATATATAAAAATGATTTACAACCAATGGCAAAACAAAGACGCAAAAAGCTAGTCACGCAAATGGCTTAGCTTTTCGCTGAAAGCATTTACCAGTACTATAAGAGATTCAGTATGGACAGAGGGCAAGCCCCAGTCGCCCCCCCAGCATCTCAGCTCCATGGAAGTCGCCATTATTGTTTGCTAGGATGAAGACACGGATGACGTTATTGTGCATCTGTCAAACGGTCTCGACATCAAATATATCCTCATTTCTGGCTCTCATAATAATTTATGATTGCAGAGTGACAAAAGTTACCAAAATCGTTTGGCAAAGTGATATATATATTTTTTATATCACACCCCACCCGCCGGTCATATAATGGTAAATTCACACGTGCACAGGTGTTGTGGGGATTTCACGCTCTGCAAGCATGAAATATGTTCCGACGTTAGGCAGTTTTTCTGTTCTTTGGGGTTCAGCTTTTGTGTATCCATCCTGACAATTTAAATAGTGGAAGATCATAATTTTCAGACTAAACGTTGGGACCAGTTTGAGGAAGTCCAAAAAAGCAAGCCTACTCAACTCGTCATCTCATCATGCCTCCTCTCGTTTCATCTCAACTTTAGATGCTCCCAACAGTTGTTGTACGAAGTTTATTTTAGATTACATCTATTAGTGTAATTATAGAAATACAGACAATAAGGTAACAATAGTCTACTGAGGTTTGTGTGATTTGGCTTTTTAATCTACATCAGGTACTTAAATGACGTAGCCTACAACCACGGTAACCAAGACGAATCTGAATAATTTAGCCTGTGGCGCTTGTTATCCACACAAACCATTATCCATGTTACATCCAACACAGCAAACAAACAAAGAAAATAAACAAAGACATTAAGAAATAAACATCGAATGAAGATAGATATTTCCGTAATTCCATAAAATGTAGGTATAGAAGTGGATCAGTTTGAAGCAGACATTTCCATAGAATAACTGCACTTAAATTCATCATTCTAAGTGTGACAGTTCGACATCATCCTCAATCACACAAGCCTCTAAACAGATTACATAAGGCAAATGGTCTGGAGGCTTCTGGAGGCTTCTAGAGGCCTAAACGTGTGGTTCTTCTTATACTTCATCACATCGATGATCCAATAAGGAGGATAGAGACAACACAATGGCAACTATATCTAACTGCTTTCCTTGTGATAATGGGAAAGAGGACCGGGAGGTGGACTACAGACAGTACGCCTCCTGACGCCTCCTGGCTATGCAAATGATTACAGAGAAGCTGGGTATGTGTGACATCAGAGTGATACAATCCAGAATCGTTCCACTACAGATCAGCTGTGACGGTGTAGCATATTTATACCAGAAAACACCAGAGACATTGGTAACTTTACATATGGGGTCATGTCAGTCTTATCAAATGAGTGGATGTATAGATATTCCATCTGTAAAATTAATTATCATGGCTTACTTGTTCATAAGAATGACTGAAAGCAATAGAATTTAGAAACAGACATCTAAATCCAAGATAGGGAGTTTATGGTACAGGAATATGGAACCCATGTAGGCAGATAGATAGGCAGATAGGTCAGTCGATCTTTGATTTGTGTCAGTCCGTCCTGAGTGTTTTTTCATTTGAGGTTTTTTAACTGCTGGTTGGTGTTGTTGATCTTCAGGTCCATCTTGTCAACCTTCCCCAGGAGTTTGTCCAGAGAGACGTCCTGGTCCTCAATCTCAGACTGGAGACCCAGTCCCAAACTCTTCAACCTGCCCAGGCCCATTGACATCTCATCTGGAGGGGGACGGGGGCGACATGTCAAGTGAAAAGTGTGAGGAAGCCTTCATCTAATATTGTGATGATAGCCTGGTCCACTGTGACTTACCCTTTTCACATCAGATTGACACCCTCTATTTCAACCTTTAAATCTGCTCTAAAGACTTATTTATTTATTCTCTTTGGCTTTTATTATTCCTTAAGCATTGTAAACAGATCTTTTAATTTCTATACCTTCATCTACATTGTTGTATGCTTTATTTTTCTGCAATTATTATTTTACATTGTGTACAGCTTTTGGTCAAACATGGTTGTTTTTAAACATGCTCTATAAATATTGATTAATATCATCTGATTCATGTTCACACAGTGATGTGGCATTTTGTTGGTTTGTAACGTCTTACTCATAACATGAAGGTTCTAAAAAAGTTTTATATAAACACAGGTGTTGAGTGTAAAGACATGCTGTAACACTGGCATGTGTGTTTGTGTGTGTGTGTAGACCAGGGAGGACATTGTTACCGAGGTTGTTGTCCAGAGTCTTGTGAGCATTCTGGAGGTATTGGTTCTGAGGGTAGCAGTTCCTCCTGGACGAGCCATCATCCACCGACGCGGAGGCACCAAACCCTTGCAAAAAGATCAACATCGCAAAGGTTCCATCTAACTAAGGCCTTTACATATGTTCAACCATAATCATCATCTTCCTCATCGTCACTGACATGTCATTGCGTGTTTGCATTCCGGCCTTGTACCTTCGTTGTCAAGCTTCCTCAGGTTGGGGTGGCAGGCCTGGTATTTGTCCTCATGCTGTTTACTACTGCCAAGGGCATTCTGCAATCTAAAAGGAAGAGGTAGGAGTTAAATAGGTAATAGTTTGTGTTGATGTATTTTGTGGGAACTATTGTCAACTATCAATCAGGCTCTGCTGACGCTAAATGGACAGGAGGTCAGTTAGAGGTCGTAGGTCAAGCTGACAGTGTTAAAGCCGGGCAAAGTGTGTTTGCTTTAGTGTGTGTAGTGTGGGTTAAAGTCTTACTAGAAGTCTTAAAGTCTTACTTGTCGCTCGCCTGGTAGGAAGGAAGTTGCTCCGGCTCTGGCTTGGTCTCAGGCTTGGCCTTAAAGTAATTCACTAGACCTCCCCACACGCTCTTGATGCTGTTGATGTGTTTCTGGCTGGTCTTCAGGTCCTGGTCCATGTTGTCCACCATCCGCTCAGACCTCTTCAGAGCCTCTCCTTGACGCATCAATTCCTACAGAAAAAAGGGGGAGAAAGAGAGAAGGGGAGAGAGAGAAAAAGGGAGGGTTTGAAATCGGAAGAGAGGAGTTACAGTTAGGAGAACTCTTGATGGTGCTGTTTAGTATCCCAGTGAGATGAACAAAGAAATGGATCCCTGAAGTTTACAGTGATGCTCTGCGTAGTGTGACTAATGAACAATGTGTACTGTTCTGAGCCAGAGAGAAACAGTACTTCTGCAGTCTCAACGCCCATCTTCTCAGACTCGTAGATGAGAGCCAGGGAGCGCTGGCTGCTGTCAACAGCGGACTTGGCTGTGTGCATCACTTCCTGTTGTAAGTATCTCTGCTTCCTCTCCGCCTCACTCAGCCCACGGTAACTTGGGTCGTCAAACCCCCCGCTTGACCTGCTTTCCTCCTCCTCCTCATCTGCAAAGGGGTTATGGGACTTGGGGTACGCCATCTTTGGGGGGGGGGGGGGGAGAGAGATCTGTGTTGGATAGATAGTGGTACGGCTGTATACAAAGCTGGCCAGTTACATTAAACTAAATAAGGCACATTTTCGGCGTTTATGCTTGATGACATGCACATGAGCCAGTCAGCTCTGACATTCCTTAACGAATACAAAACAACAGCGTGCGGCTAAATGAACGCCATTCATTGTCTCTTCAGGTGGAGAGCATGACTGAGCCTGACTTTAGCTAGTATTTGGTGTAAGTTATCGACTATCTACTTCTAGCTAGCTTGTAGTAAGCTAAGCTAGAGAAGCACCCTGACAGCCCCTACTGTTTACAGTTGCTAAAAAGTTGAGCGAGTCCTGTTGTAACCCCATGAATAAGTAAAGATGCGGACACACACTGGGGGCCTTATCACTAACTTCATTTCATAATATAAGGCTTAAAATGCGACCAACGTTCCAGTAGACACTGACGAACTAGCCAACTCTGGCAACGGAACCTTCCATGTAGCTACCTAGCAAAGGTAGTTGGATAACTCTACACTGCTTGACAAACTGACATTTGTCTATTTAACATACATTACATTGGAACTAGTTTGAAGTTACCTTTGTAAACCTGTGATCAGCGTCTGGTAGTGTTGTCGTTTTATCAGCTGGTTACAAAGCATGAACTACTTCCTGTCACGTTGCGTGACGTCGCAAGCGACAATCTGTGATCTACAGTTTTCGTGCTACTAATGGCCCGCCGGTGCGCCGGGTTACTTTAGACGGGCACCCCATTCTGTTTATTTATCTCATTCAAAATGAGTGAATTATTTATGTAGTTCTTGTGAACATTTAAAAAAATTAAGTTACTTGCTAAAGCTTATTGTCCTCATTGAGACAACATTGTGAGGAAAATAAAAGCAGACTGTATGAATTATTGGCTACTCTGATGAACACGCATGTGGGGTCTGGGACAGGAAGTGTGTCTATCTGACACATTTTTTACTGAATTTATTGTAGTCTCTCACATTCATTTCTTGACAAATTAACCGTCATTTTAAACCGGGAAGTTCAATAAAATACCCCAAATGTAATGGCATTTCACAAATGTATTTTGTGTGTACAGATGCCATGTGTGAACAAAGGAATGTCTTATGTCAACCTATGTCAACCTATGTCAATCAGATTAGGTGAACTGCATATTTCAGAGAGAAAATTTGCTAATCGGATCACAGGGTTCAAAATACTGCAGCCCCCACTTTTCCTTCAAATATCACAGCTGTGTGTGTTTTTGTGTTGCGCTGATTGTGCCACCAGTGTTGCCGTACTGCGGCGCTGTCTCCGCCAGCCCTCACCTCTCCTCTCTGTTCTCTGGTGTTGATGTTGGGGTAAACATGTCGGTACATGGAGGTGTAACCAGAGGGTTCTACTTCAACACAGTACTGTCACTAGCCCGTTCTTTGGCGGCAAACAAACCTACGCCACTCGAAAAGGTAAGAAAAATGTCTCAGAAGTCACCCGTCAGTTAACAGTAAGTCTAATAGCTCGGAACAGAAGTTGTTTGAAAGAGCGTTTGAATGCACGTCGCTTCCGCACAGACGGCGGTGTTTGGTTCAGTAATACAGTTGAAAGGCGTCTACGTGGAACGTTTGCTCATTGCTCTTATCACGCAGTGCAATAATTTTCCGAGAAATGTCACCTGTCTTCCTGAATAAATGATTCAGTGACATTGACAATAACAAAAACATTCTATAACAAAAAAGAGGATCTTGTAGAGACCGCTGAATGAGCTGTGCTACACTGCCTTAAAAGTATTGCGCACTGCAGTCAAACAGGTTCTACGCCGAGTTATCACCCACTCAGCTTCTCTCAGTAACCCAGCGCCCTATGGACAGCTTTTCTGCCACACATTTCCAACTAGTTCTCAAACTGTTCTTAAACATTGGGAGTCTCTGTCTGTAGTCAGAGGGAATTGCAGGTTTAACTGCGCGGTAGAACTGAATCGCAGCATCGATTCATTGTACAACATTAACTTCACTCCAGAAAGACATTTCCTCATAAAAACACTAAATAGACAAATAATTTATCTATTTTTACATATGTAATCCACAACTCAATGGTTGCCAGCATTGGAACTTCTCTATATTCTTCATCCTGCCCACCAATTTCCCAATTTGGCTTGTTCCTGACCTGCATGTGTGTGTGTGTGTGTGTGTGTATGTGTTCACCCCTGGCCTCCCTCAGGTCCAGAAGCTACAATGCATGTGCCCCGTGGAGTCGAGAGGCGTGTTCACGCTGGATGCTCGTCGGAGAGACGCTGTCATCGCGATCGCTGTGTTCCTGGTGGAGTCTGACCTGCAGGTGGGTGGTGGGCTGAGGGGAAGGTAGTTGGGCTGAGGACTGGGGGGAAGGTAGCTGGGCCGAGGGAAAGTTAGCTGGGCCGATGGGAAGGTGACTGGGCTGGGGAAGGCTGAAGGTAAGGTAGCTGGGCTGAGGAGAAGGTAGCTGGGCTGAGGGGAAGGTGGCTGGGCTGAGGGGAAGGTGGTTGGGCTGAGGGGAAGGTGGCTGGGTTGAGGGGAAGGTGGCTGGGCTGAGGGGAAGGTGGCTGGGCTGAGGGGAAGGTGGCTAGGCTGAGGGGAAGGTGGCTGGGCTGAGGGGAAGGTGGCTTGGCTGAGGGGAAGGTGGCTGGGCTGAGGGGAAGGTGGCTAGGCTGAGGGGAAGGTGGCTGGGCTGAGGGGAAGGTGGTTGGGCTGAGGGGAAGGTGGCTTGGCTGAGGGGAAGGTGGCTGGGCTGAGGGGAAGGTGGCTGGGCTGAGGGGAAGGTGGCTGGGCTGAGGGGAAGGTGGCTGGGCTGAGGGGAAGGTGGCTAGGCTGAGGGGAAGGTGGCTGGGCTGAAGGGAAGGTGGCTGGGCTGAGGGGAAGGTGGCTGGGCTGAGGGGAAGGTGGCTGGGCTGAGGGGAAGGTGGCTGGGCTGAGGGGAAGGTGGCTGGGTTGAGGGGAAGGTGGCTGGGCTGAGGGGAAGGTGGCTGGGCTGAGGGGAAGGTGGCTGGGCTGAGGGGAAGGTGGCTGGGCTGAGGGGAAGGTGGCTGGGCTGAGGGGAAGGTGGCTGGGCTGAGGGGAAGGTGGCTGGGCTGAGGGGAAAGTAGCTGGGTTGAGGGTCTCTCTTCTCCAACTACAGTCCCTTCCATTCCACAGGTATCCTGGTGATAAGCTCATTACTGTAATCTGTTTCATCCCTTGTGCTGGCTGGTTAAGCTGATAACTCTCCCTGCAGCGCCAGAAGGTGGTGTGTTGATTCATTGCTCTGTCTCTACTTCCACTATAATGCCAATACAGTACAGTTGTGTATACACCTACAGTAATAAAAAAAATCAAATAAATAGATTGTGGATGTATGTAACAAACCCAAGTATGTAAGTTGGAAGCTGAACAATAGGTGTGTGTTTGAGGGATTGCCTTGCGATTTAAGTTCTTATCCTCTAACATGAGCAGAGTGTGTTTTAGAATAAGACTGTGTACTGTGTTTCTCGGCATACCACTGTGTTGCAAGATAGGTAAACTTATGTACTGTGGCTTGTTTGTGAGTGTAATGTTTTGCTTTGTCCCTTGCAGCACAAAGACTTGGTTGTTCCCTACTTGCTGGGTCTGTTGAGGGGGATTCCCCGGGTCCAGTGGCTGGAGGAAAACTCCGGAAGGAGAGGGAACGGTATGACAAGCCTCTTAACGTGTCATAGCACTCAGGTCCTACCAGAGGAGAATTCAATCCCTGGATTGTCTGCTGCTGTGGGTCACTGTGCCTTCAGCGACTCCATAATCTCTCTGTTGGTGTGTCTTCTGTTGGTGTGTGTGTGTCTGCTATTTGTGTGTGATTTTGGTGTGTGCATGCCAGGGTGTAGCCGCTATGATTTACTCTGTATAAACATAGCCTTGCGAGAAACACTTTTGGCACAGATTCCATGTGCTTGTTGGTGCTGAAGTGTGTGGGCTGGCACATGAGACAAGATGGTGTGTATGTGAGCGTGTGAGGATTCTCTCTCTCTCTCTCTCTCTCTCTCTCTCTCTCTCTCTCTCTCTCTCTCTCTCTCTCTCTCTGTCTCTGTGTGTGCATCTTCCCCTCAGAGTGGCTCCCTGTGGGTGCATTTGTGTGAGCTCAAGTGTGTGTCTCAGTCCCTTCTCTCTGTCCCCTCAGAATGGCCCCCTTGTAGGTGTGTGTAGCCGAGGTGACTTGGTAAACGTACTCCTCATCAGTTTAAATACAGTCCCCCACGCCAGCGAAGAACTAGATTTTTGGTGACGTAGCTGGTTAGTGGTCGCGCTCGTAGGTCAGAGGGCCCGAGTCCGAAGCCCGGTGTTGATAAAGATCGGTAGCAAGCAAAACTGACTGTCTACGCGACTACAGCCGTTAAATGTGCTTGTAGGTATGTGTCACAGTTCTCTCTCTGTGTCCCCTCAGGGTGGCCTCCGTGTGTGTGTGTGTGTCACAATTCTTTCTCTGTGTCCCCTCAGGGTGGCTCCCAGTTGCAGAGACCTTCAGCTTCTGCCTGGTGACACTGCTGTGTGATGTGGCCCAGAGAGACCCTGGTAGCAGACTCCAGGTCAGACAACGCACGTTGCCTCATAGCCCATTCTGCAGAACACCTCCTAAAACCTGATCCCAGATTTGCTCTAGACCACCCTGTGGAGATAAAGAGTGCAGTCAACTCTGTGTGTGTGTGTGTCGTGACTGTAGATCCTGGAGGCTGTGATGGATGTAATGCAGGGACTTCAGGACATATGCCAGACGCCCGACAACTACGAAAAAGGTAAGCACAGACATACACGCACAAACACACACTTTTACTTGAACGCCTCACCCTGACACCCCCCCCCCCCCCCAACCCCCCTCAGTCTACCTGTGCAGGTACGTCGTCCCCTGCCTCCTGGGCGTGACGAGGGCCTTCGGTCGCTACAGCAACACGGAGGAGTCATTGCTGTCCAAGCTGTTTCCCAAGGACCGCCCCCAGGCGCCCCTGGTTACCGAGGAGACGGAGGCAGTGCGAAGGAGGTCCTTCAATGACTTCCGCTCCATCCTGCCCTCCTCCCTGCTGACAGCATGCCAGAGCGACACGCTCCGCAAGCGCAACGGCTCCGCCCCCGACCCGGGGGGCCCCTCCCCTGTCTCCCCTACCACTCCTGGACCACACTACTTTGAAGGTGAAGACAAGGAATGAGTGTGTGCGTGTATATGTGTGTGTGTTTCAGGCCTGAACGCTAACCTCCACCCCCTCCCCTCCAGGGTGCTACCGGCCAGACAACAGCAGCGTGGATCCTGACTACTACTTCTGCACGGTCAGCTCCAGCTTCTCTGCGTCTCCTGCCTTCGTGGGGGCAGAAGCGAGGGAGGTTGAAGTACCTGTAGACCTGCTGCGACGCCTGCTAGGCATGGTACACAACCATAATCCTGCACAGTACAACATAGCACAAACAACACAGTACCACTCAACACAACACAGTACCACTCAACACAACACACAGTACATCTCAACACAACACACATTACAACTCAATACAACACAACACAGTACAGTATAACACAACCCAGTACAACTTCATACAATATAACACATGACACACATGACACAGGACAATACTGCACAACACAATACGCAGTACAATACTGCTCAACACAATACACAGGACAATATTACACAACACAATACGCAGTACACAGTACAAAACTGGACAACACCATACACAGGACAGAACTGCCCAGAACAAGGTACTCCAGGGCAGGGCTTCTTAATGAGTGTTGATGTCCTCCAGGTGAAGAGCTTAGTGTCAGACTCGTTCCTGAAGACCCTGGACACCATGGTGACCGAGTTCACAGAGGTGAGCACAAACGCCTACTGTGTGTATAGGTGGGTTGTCGCGCACATGTGCTTGTGTTCTAAAGTGTCGAGTATAGATGAGGATTTCGGTGTGTTTGTGCTGTCAGACCAACCCTGGGACCAGCCTGTTCTACAAAGCCTTCAGTGACCCCCTGTACGTCTGCATATTCAAGATGCTCAGAGACACCCTCTACAACATGAAGGGTAAGACAAGCCGGGATGAAGCCCTCCCCTCCCTTCCCCGCTCTCCTTTCTGTCTCTCCTGTCTCCCGCCCCTCATAGGTCTTTGGGATGGAGGTAGTGTGTTTACTAGTGTGCGTTAACACCCCCTCCAGCCCTGCAGCCTGACTTTGTGAGGGAGGTGCATGACTTCGTCCTGGAGCAGTTCAGCAGCAGCCAGTCAGAGCTGCAGCGGGTCCTGCACACCTCCGACGCCACGCTCGGAGAGCCCAGCCCGCTTAAGCTGCGCTGCCAGGCCAACGCCGCCTGCGTGGACCTCATGGTCTGGGCCGTCAAGGACGAGCAAGGTGAGGGAGGACGACAGGAAGGTATAGGGGAGGGAGGGTGACAGGCTGAGGGAGGACGACAGGAAGATAAACGTGAGGGAGGGTGACAGGAAGGATGGTTGAGGGAGGATAACAGGAATGTATAGGTGAGAGAGGATGACAAGGTGAGGGAGGATGACCGGAAGGTATAGGCGAGGGAGGATGACAGAAAGTTGGGGCGGTGCCCTCCCTAGGTCATACTGTATACCAGGGGTTCATCAGACTACACCCATATAATCTGATCCTCTGTGTTTAGACCCCAACCCTGTCTGGAACTTGTGCTTGGGTCATATCAGAATCAGAATTCGGTTTATTTGCCATGTATGTTATACAAACGCAGAATTTACTGTGGGGAGGTGCAAACACTCAAATCAAATCAAATGTATTTGTATAGCCCTTTTTACACGCAAGCATGTCACAGAGGGCTTCACATACGCCCCTAGAACTGCCCCTCAACCAACCTAAACCCTCAAGAAAGACAAGGAAAAACTCTCAGCAGGAGAAAAAATTGAAGAAACCTTGAAAGGAGCAATTCAGAGAGGGATCCCCTCCTCCAGAGACGGTTGGTGAGAGAGAGGAGCAGAACACAGGCTTAACATAGTCATACAGTGTCAATGGGTTTTGAAACACAAAAATCCATTGTTCAACTTTATAGATGTAGGACAGGACCGGGAGACTCGCGACCAGGTCCAGCGTTGGCCGACCGACGACCAGGCAGGTGCTGACAGCTCAAACCCCCCACACCACAAGGGATGTGTGTGGTGGGGGGGACACACACACACAGAGAGAGGAGAGCAGGGATTAGAGAATGCCAGGAGCAGCTAACAGTCATAATAGAATGAGGTGAGATCCCCACCGGTCAAGTGTGGACTAGTGCAGCAATTTAACTGAGCAAAGAGGGATATTTGATGCAGCCCCACACACCAAGACAGCGACAGCCCCCCTCGGTTGGAACATGAAATCTGTTCCAGGAGAGAGAACTCTAAAATAAGTTATACTTATACGAATAAGGATGAAAACAACCCGCCCCCTGTTGTCTCCAACCAACATACTTACCTTTAGCAATCGTAGAATTGACTAAACAAGAACGTTTTTAACCTAATTTTAAATGTCGAAACAGTATCAGACTCTTTGATTGAGACAGGTAATTTGTTCCAGAGAAGAGGTGCTCTATATGAGAACGCCCTACCTCCAGCTGTTTTTTTCTTAATTTTGGGAACCACCAGATAGCCGGCATCTTGAGATCTAAGTGTCCTTGCGGGGCAATAGGGTGCAAGGAGACCGGAGAGGTACAGTGGAGCCAATCCATGCAGAGATTTGTAGGTTAGTAGTAGAACTTTGAAGTCAGCTCTGGCTTGGATAGGGAGCCAGTGTAGAGAGACGAGTAGATGTTATGTGATCAAACTTTCTTGTTCTAGTCAGTAGTCTAGCAGCAGCATTCTGCACCCGCTGTAAAATTTTTAGGTAGGTAATTGGGAGGCCAGAGAATAAAACATTGCAGTAGTCCAATCGGGACGTAACAAATGCATGTATTAGTTTTTCAGCATCATCCTTTGAGAGGAACCTTCGTATTTTGGCAATATTACGTAGATGGAAAAATGCAGTTCTGGTGATTTGCTTAATATGGTACTCAAACGAAAGGTCTGGGTCCATTGTGACTCCTACATTTTTTACCAGCTGGCTTTGAGAGACTTTGACGCCGTCTAGGTCTAAGGTCAGATTGGAAAAATGATTTCTATATTTTTTAGGACCGAAAATTTGAACCTCTGTTTTATCCGAATTAAGGAGAAGGAAATTTGCAGTCATCCAAGCTCTCACCCTGGAAACACATTTTTCCATAGCATGTGGAAATTCTCCAGACTTTATAGACATATATAGCTGAGTATCATCTGCATAACAGTGAAAATTTACCCCAGAACTTCTAATTATGTTTCCTAAAGGCAGCATATAGAGCGAGAATAACAGAGGGCCTAGAACTGAACCCTGTGGTACTCCGTATTTTACAGTGGAGCTCCTGGATGAGCAGCCATCATAGTGGACATATTGTGATCTATCAGATAGATACGATCTAAACCACTGAAGTGACGTACCAGAAATCCCAACATAGTTCTCAATACGTTCCAGGAGAATCTCATGATCCACAGTGTCAAAAGCTGCACTTAGGTCTAGAAGAACCAGGACAGAGATAGAGCCCGCGTCAGAGGCTAACAGTAGATCATTAACTACCTTGGTTAATGCAGTTTCAGTGCTGTGGTGGAGACGAAATCCAGACTGGAGAGGTTCATAAAGCTGATTTGTGGAGAGGTGCTCAGTGAGCTGTTGTGCCACAGCCCTTTCTAAAATTTTGGAGAGAAATGGCAAATTTGAAATTGGCCTGTAGTTGCTAAGACAACCTGGATCCAGGTTTGGTTTTTTAAGGAGGGGCTTAACAATAGCTTGTTTGAAATCGTTGGGGACTTGGCCAGTTACAATAGATTCATTAATAATACTAAGCATGGGCGGTCCAATAATAGGGAGAAGTTCCCTACAGAGTTTGGCAGGGAGCGGATCGAGAAGGCAGCTAGTGGGTTTCGAGGAGTCTATCAGCTCGATGAACGCTTCCATAGAAATAGGGTTAAAGTGAGTGAGAGCCTCAACATGCAGCATGCTTGGTATAGAGGAAAATTCAGTGTTGATGGCCACTCCTCCAGGACTAGTCTGTAGTTTGTCCCTTATTGCATAGATTTTTTGGTCAAAGAAATCTAAGAACTCATTGGGAGAGAAATCTGAACTAACACAGAGTGTACTTTTCTTAGTGAGTTTTGCAACAGTATCAAATAGGAACTTAGTGTTGTGTTTGTTCTTACTAATCAACTTAGAGAAATATTCTGATCTGGACCTGATGAGGACTTGCTTGTACTCCATTTGGCTGTCCTTCCAGGCCAGGCGGAAAACCTCCAATTTAGTGGTACGCCACTTATGTTCTAGCTTTCTAGTGGACCTCTTGAGAGTGCGGGTTTCTTCTGAATACCATGGAGCCAGTTTCTTGTCTTTTCTTTTGCTTGGTTTGAGCGGGGCAACAGAATCTAGGGATAGCTGAAGAACCAAATTCAGATCCCTTGTTTTAGCATTTAATGATTTATTTGGGACGTCAAGTGCTTCTAGTGCAGCGGGTAGAATATTAGCCAGTTCCCGAGCTGTGTTTGGGGTTATGCAGTGGCTAGTAGAAATATTCTGAGTGCCTCCAAGGCTCTGGCAGAGGTCCATTTTGAAGGTGACCAGGCAATGGTCTGATAATATAGGATTGTGGGGGTGGACAATGACGTCACTAATCTTGATTCCCCGCGTGAGAACTAAATCCAATGTTGGGAGTGCAGATGGGTAGGTTTGGAAACCACCTGAGTGAGACCTGTGGAATACATTAGAGCAGTAAAGGCCTTACTTCAAGGATCTTTTGGGTCATCCACATGAATGTTAAAATCACCCATAATTAAGATTTTATCAGTATATGTCACAAGATCAGCACTAAAATCTGCAAATTCCTCCAGGAAGAGGGAATACGGGCCGGGGGGCCGGTATAGAGTAACTATACAAAATGAGGGAGGGGGGGCAGGAGTAGTAGCATTATTCCTTTTTAAAGTAGTTGGTGGTTTCATGCAAATTATTTCAAATGATTTAAAGGTATTTACAGATTTTAGGCTGAGGTTGAAGCTAGCTTCATATATCATAGCAACACCACCACCTTTCTTTGATACACGAGGGATGTGTGAGTACGCAAAATCCGGAGGCGATGCTTCATTCAGGGGGGAATACTCATCAGGTTTTAGCCAGGTTTCGGTGAGCCCAATCAGGTCCAGGCTGCATTCAGACATCAGATCATTAATCAAAACGGCCTTTGTGGATAGAGATCTGATGTTTAGGAGCCCAACATTCCAGTATGGGTTTTTGGCAGCTTTAATCGTAGGTAATTCTTCTGAGAAGGTGGCACTGTCATCAGAAAACTTAGTAGGAAGAGCAACAGGGGAGCAAGGCTGAATACATATTAAATTGGTATAATTCCGAATACTTAAAGGCCGAAATTTGGAGAAAGGGCGGGGGACCGACACCGTCTCAATGGGAAGAACGACATCAGCAACCTCACTAGCTACACTACAAGCTAGGCTATCGGGCCCCCAACAGCTCACAACATACCTATTAACAAACCTATCAGACTCTCTAAGAGACTGTGGCCCGGCTTGTTCTAGTGAGTGTCAGGCCTGCTCTAAAATAGCTTCAACACTAAACATATACAAATCTTAAATTAAGGCATATGACAAGACCACGTCCTTAGGTCGACTGCGGTAGCTTCATTCTGATCCCTTCCTCTTCCTCTCTGGCCTTGTGGGGGTGTAGGTGCTGAGAACCTGTGCACCAAGCTGTCTGAGAAGCTGCAGTCCAAAACCTCCAGCAAGGTCATCATCGCCCACATGCCCCTGCTCATCTGCTGCTTGCAGGTAGACCACCCCTCTGCCCACTGCTGGCTGTAGTCTCTTGGATGATAGCAGGCTTATAGATCGGTATCTATCAGTGGTATAGCATTTGACTGCTGATAAAGAGGTAACAGGTTCACTGTGGATGAAAGCGTCCACTAAATGAATGCCTTGTTAGCAGGGGGGCCGCTTGTTAGCTGGATCAACTCTCTTTGCTGTCGATAGAGAGATGGCAGAGCCGGAGAGCTAATTGCTGTAATTGTAGGTTATGTGTGTGTGTGTTTTCCAGGGTCTGGGCCGCCTGTGTGAGAGGTTCCCTGTGGTTGCACACTCCACCACCACCTCCCTGAGAGACTTCCTGGTGGTGCCCTCCCCCGTCCTTGTCAAGCTCTACAAGTACCACAGCCAGTACTGCACAGGTACTTATGACGACCACAGCCAGTACTGCACAGGTACTTATGACAACCACAGCCAGTACTGCACAGGTACTTATGACAACCACAGCCAGTACTGCACAGGTACCACTGACAACCACAGCCAGTACTGCACAGGTACTTATGACGACCAC
Organism: Thaleichthys pacificus; assembly: GCA_023658055.1. Classification (NCBI taxonomy): domain Eukaryota; kingdom Metazoa; phylum Chordata; class Actinopteri; order Osmeriformes; family Osmeridae; genus Thaleichthys; species Thaleichthys pacificus. The sequence continues at coordinate 1,065,481 of CM042864.1, read as the reverse complement.
AGCCAGTACTGCACAGGTAATTATGACAACCACAGCCAGTACTGCACAGGTACTTATGACAACCACAGCCAGTACTGCACAGGTACCACTGACAACCACAGCCAGTACTGCACAGGTACTTATGACGACCACAGCCAGTACTGCACAGGTAATTATGACAACCACAGCCAGTACTGCACAGGTACTTATGACAACCACAGCCAGTACTGCACAGGTACCACTGACAACCACAGCCAGTACAGTACAGGTACCAATGACAACCACAGCCAGTACAGCACAGGTACCTGTAGCAAACACAGCCAGTACAGCACAGGTACCTGTAGCAAACACAGCCAGTACAGCACAGGTACCTGTAGCAAACACAGCCTGTACAGCACAGGCAACTATGGCAACCCCTGTTGATACAGCAAGGTCACTGATAACCCTGGCCGGTACAGCTAGATAACTACAATACCCATGGCCTGTACAGCTGGGTAACTATGGCAACCCCCACCGGTACCACAAAGTAACGAGAGTTCCCTGCACAGTGAACTGATGCCTGATACTGTAGTCCACTGAAAAATGGCATTGCTGATATTGATGTGCCCAGTTCGTCCATGAACACATCACATCCAAGTCATTGATTTGCCCTGCAGTCCTGACCAGGCCTGCTACTGTAACCACTAGACTGGTCGTGTGACATTATGGAACATCTGCTTGTCCTGTCGGCTGTTACGGCTCTCCCTCCCTCCCTTCTCCTCCTCTTCTCTCCAACTCTTTTTTTCTCCCTCACACCCCCAGGGACTGGGGAGATCAGGATCAATGTGATTAATGAACACTCCCAGTCCAGCTTCAACCTGCTGTCCAACAGGAAGGACCAGCCATCTATGTACGAGCAGCTCCGGGACATCTCTATTGACAACATCTGCAGGTCAGAGAAATGCCCTGCTCTTCCCACTGGTCCTGCTGTTAGAAATCAATCATATGTTAGAAATCAATCATATGTGACATATCCTCTCTCGATCCTCCCAGGTCTCTGAAGGCAGGCCTCACCATGGACCCAGTCATAGTTGAGGCGTTCCTTGCAAGCCTGTCCAACCGCCTCTACATCTCCCAGGAGAACGACAAGTAAACACCACCAGCCGCCACCCCCGTCCACATCTAGCGTGAGGCAGAGTGATTGATGGCTCCCCCTTCTGTCCCCCCACCCCCACCAGGGACGCCCACCTGATCCCGGACCACACCATCCGGGCACTGGGCCACATGGCGGTGGCTCTGAGAGACACGCCCCGGGTGATGGAACCCATCCTCCAGATCCTGCAGCAGAAGTTCTGTCAGCCGCCATCGCAGCTCGACGTGCTGATCGTTGACCAGCTGGGCTGCATGGTCATCACTGGGAATGTAAGACATGTACACACACGCATACATACTCAGGCCCCACACACGTGATCACAGATCCACACAAACACACTCACACACAGACCCCCCCCCCCCCAACACACAGCATTCCTCAGCATGTTCCCACTCTTTCTCTCCCCAGCTATACATCTACCAGGAGGTATGGAACCTGTTCCAGCAGATCAGTGTGAAGGCCAGCTCTGTGGTCTACTCTGCCACCAAAGACTACAGAGACCATGGATACAGGTCTGCTGGGAATCTCTGGACAATCCACCCATTTCGCATTGTCTGTGTGTGTGTGTGTGTGTGTGTCTAATTGTAATATCTGTTTGAGTATGTGTGTAATGCCAACTGTGTGTCTGTGTCTGTGTGTGTGTGTTGCGTCCCTAGACACTGTTCGCTGGCTGTGATCAATGCTCTGGCCAACATCGCGGCCAACCTGCAGGGGGAGCCGCTGGTGGATGAGCTGATGGTGAATCTGCTGGAGCTGTTTGTCCAGCTGGGGCTGGAGGGCAAGAGGGCCAGCGAAAGGGCCTCAGACAAGGGCCCCGCGCTGAAGGTGTTTGCACAGACACGCGCATGCGTGCATGCCACGCACACAAATCAACACAACATGCTCACAGACACACTTGTGCCAGTCGCACACACTAATGCTCGCACATACACGCTCAGACACCCAGGCAAACACACACTCAATGAAACGGTCAATCGACCGATCGTTCCTCCCTTCCTCTCATGTTCCTTCCTCTCATTAGTAGAGGTTGTCGTAACTCTGGTTCCTCCTTCTCCAGGCCTCTAGCAGTGCAGGCAACCTGGGGGTGCTCATCCCGGTCATCGCTGTGGTGAGTGACTCAACACAGGGCAGCCAGCGGTCTACTGTCACACATACGCCTCACCTTCTCACACACAGACTCAAACATAGGCCGGGGCAATAAAACGATTGAAAAATGTGTCGTAACTGATACTTCATCAGTAGCCATTAGAAAATAGCTTGACTGATGTTTTTTATTTTTTTATTGTCCTGGTCTATTTCAAGAATAGGTTGTTAAAATGATTCTCTAGTTATTGAAATCGGCTGAAATGAAAAAATATTATCAAGACACTTTTCAGCTATATCGCCCAGCCCTACAGTACAGGACACCTATCTGCTCACACGCAGGCCAAGAGGCCATGAGGATCCATTAAACGGTAGCTGTAAATTGTAATGAGTGAATTATTCATTTTGTATTATTTTACACAAATCTAATATATTTGAGACTACACACAATAAGTGGTTTTGCATACAATCGACGATAGGTTTCACATCCACAAGTTTTACAATATAGGATATGTGCTGTGCATACTTTTCTAAACGTTTCTGCCTCAATCTCTCCAAATTCCATCTGAGTTCATGTCCAAACCTACAGTTGAGCTGCTCTAGCATAGATGAACAGTCAGTACCAGAACAGTGTATGTGTGGGTGAGTTGTTAAGAATCAAAGTACGTTTTTGTCTGCAGAGTGAATCACCAGATGCGTCTTGACCATTATATATTCCATGAAATGAGAATGTAGACACTGAGCATGTCCATATCCTCCTTTCTCCATTACGGGAATCTCAGTTGCATTTGGTTAGTGTTTAACTTCAGAGATAAATATTGACTCTGCTTGCAACTCAATGTCACTGAGTTGCTTGTGGTGTTTGTTGCTCTACTACCAAAGTTCAGAGATGAATATATGTCTCACAGAATCACTGAGTGGATACCCCGTCTATAACCTTTTTATATTTGTAATATAATACAGAAATCATATCGACATAATTCAAAGATGTAACATTATAATGCTGTAGCTAAGAACATCTTGATTCCATGTTTGTTTTCACCCTGAACCCATTTCTTTATTTGTTTACGCTGTCTCAAAGTTACGTTGGTGTTGTTTCAGTGATGACACATCATTGTTTTAGAACATCAGGTTGGAACATCTGACTGCAAATAACACTGACTCACAAGCTCTACCTCTGCGCCACTCTTTCTGCCTCTTTCTCTCTGCCTCTCTCATACACACACTCTCTCTCTACCTCCTACATGCTCTGCCTATTTTTTCTCTCTCTCTCTAACACACTCTACCTCTCTTTCACTCTCTGCTTGTCTCTCTTACACACCCTCTCTGTCTCAATCTCTCCCTCGGAGGGGCATGGGGGAGGAGGAGCAGATGGGGGAAGAGGGGCAGGTGGGGGTACGAGAGGCAAGAGGGACAGGAGTAGCAGGTAGAGGAGGAAGGTGGCAGGGGGTTAGGAGGCGGGCAGGAGGGGGGGATCTAGCTCTGAGAGGGGTTGACCACGCGGCCCATGAAAAGCAGGCAATCTGTGCGGTGTTCGTAGACCAGGAACAGGAAAGGGTGGTCCACCACGAAGCGGACCTGAGAGGAGAGGGGCATGAAGCCCACCTGAGTCAGAGCTGCTGCCTCCGTGCCTTCCTCATTCACCGTGATGGTTCCCTGGTGTTTCAGCTGGACAGGGACACAGAGAGAGGCCGGTCAGATACTGTTAGTGGCATTAAGAGGCTGGAAGAGGCTGTAGGAAGCTCTAAGAGACCTTCAGAGGCGTGTACCATCCTTTACATTGGGAGCTTTCCTTCATGGTGTTGTAGCGGGTCTCAGAGGCCTATTGTAGGAACATGAGGGTGAGGAAGTGTATGGTGGTCTGGTTCTTTACCCAGTTGATGCCGATCTTCTCTGAAGTCATCCCAGAGAAGTCCGCCTTGTCCTGGAACAGCGTGGTCAGACCCATCTCCTTCAGGTTGTCTATCAGATCGTAACTCTGCTCCAGTTTGAACCGGGGGAACACCACCTCACGTGTCCTGGGATTGGGGGTGGGGGGGGGGATTAGTTCTGTTAAGGTATTGCTAATCTATATGCTTTAAAAACCAAGGAAGACTCACACTTTCGGTATCTGTACAGGTCTGCTTACGTGCAATGTTGTTTTGTGCAAGTATTAGTGTGTATGTGTGTGGATACTTTGGCCCTCATTTAATGTAGAAATCAGCTCAGATCTGAGTGCAGAAGAAATCTTATGCCAGTCAGAGTACATGGTCTAATAATTCTCCAATGTGAGTTGACATGAGATGTCAACTCCGCTGTAGCCTCCGCTCACGTCCAAAATAATACATGCCAAGCTTTCTGTGGAAATGACCGTACGCCTGGTTTTCAGTCTAAACGTTTATTTCGTAAATGAGGGTAATTGGATTTTGTGTGTGTATGAGCTCACCTATTGGTCATGTTGCTAATCCACCTGTTGACCACAGTGGGGGAGATTTTCTGCTCTAGGGTCCTCATGCCTGACATCTTCCTGGGAAGGACTACCAGCATGCTCATGTTCCCGCAGTACGGCAGCTGGTTCGGGGACAAAGTAACACATGTTAATGGTACACTCTTAGTGGTACTAATTGGTACCCCTCAGATGATTTAATTGGTGTTGTCAAGCTGATTTAATTGGTACGTGCTAGTGGGTTTAAATAGCACTGCTTAGTTTGTCTCTTATTCTTAGTTTGGGCTGGACAGTGATGGACAGATTCACAGCCTCCAGGAGCTTCAGCATATGTTTGGTTTTATTCACCATTGCTATGTTTTCTCCACTACCAACTAGGGCGGCCTGCCGCAGCAGTGCGGGTATGGTTTTGTGTGAATACAGTGCTACTGTTGCTGTTGTATCAGTCAGTGGTTAGATCAGCACAGCAGTCAAAATACGGAACAAATCAATTAGGCCCAATATAAGTGACAGTTAATACTGGACAGTTGGCAACCCTACCACCAACCCTGTCCCCCAGCAATGTCAGCCACAACAGCAAGCACAACTGGGCTTGGACCCCCTGCCCTGTAATGTTAGCAGTAGCACGGGGACCCAACTCACCTGCAGGATGTCACACTGCAGCTCGTGGTCGGCTGCCGCCATGTACATGCCCTTGTTCTGCATCATGGGAACCCGCACATTGGTCTTCTCCGTCATGCGGAAGTTCCTGTAGTAAGTGGCCTCCTTGGGGAACTTGCTCTCCCAGGTGCCTGATCAGTGAACAGAGCAATTTAGAGGTGCTGGGTGGTGAATAGAGAAGTTTAGAGGTGAGAGTTAGGAGCTACTACATTCAACAAACCAGTTTGACCATCATGCCCAAGAAGACCGGCCCTTTCCGTTTAGGCACTGTGAATATCTCTGTTGCCAGTGGGGGGCTAAAGCTAGCATGGCGGGGTGGTTTTTCTTACCTTTGAAGTAGAGGTAGTTCAGGAGCATCAGCGCCATGTTGGCGTCGACGCTCTTCAGAGGTTCTTTGATCAGCCCCTTGGTGAGTTTGAGGATGCGTCTGTTGGCCATCTTGAGGAACGCAGGGTCTTTGAAGTCCACCGACTGGGGTTCTGCGTAGTAGTAAGCCTTGCTGTCCGTAGAGAAACCCGCCTCCACGGGAACGTCCTTCTTCACGTACAGGTCGTTGACGAAGCGCAGGGTGTATCCGAAGTTCCTCCGGAACAGCCTGTGGGTCAGCTTCCGGAAGAGCTTGTGCACTGTGGTGTTGTCATAGTGATGACTGGCATTGACGAAATCCGCAAATCCTGTGGCTTCAAAGAGCTGGACGTGGGTCCCTGGCCCTGCCCCCAGTGCCATCATCCCCATGGCGATGGAGATGCTGGCGGGGGCCAGCAAGATATTGTCGCTCTGGTTGACGTCGTTACGGAGGCTGCGGTAGAGGTTGAACCCAAATCGGGCGTTGACGGTGTTGATCCTCTGGAGGCGCGAGCGGCCGTGGAAGAGGCGGAGAAGTCGGGCACGCCGGGCCTTGGGGTCGGATGGCTCAGAGAACACGTCGATGTCTGGGGCCGGTGTGGCGATCTCGTCTATCTCGTCCCCCTCGCTGTCAGGATAGAATATGGAACTGTGAGTGGTTACGGTTGGGGTTAGGGTTAACAGCTGCGATGACGGGCTCTGATCTACCATCAAGAAAGGCTGAATAGCAAGGACGTCATGAGTTAATCACAAATAATCTTTGTTTGCGTGAGTGTGTAGATTGTTGTGTGCCTCTCCACCCCCACACCTGTAGTCGTCCCCTCCCTCTGCCAATATCTTATCAAAGTCGATGTAGTCCTCATCCTCGTAGCCCTCCAGAGGAAGGTCGCTCGTCACTGTGTTCTCCTGGTGGAAGTCCAGGGGCAGGGCTTCCACATCCTGGGCCCCCTCCAGGGCACCCCCCTGGCCTAGGCTACGAGGGTTGGGGTCAGGCTGGGGGCTGGTTGAGCTGAAGTGGGAGCCCAGATCTTTGATCCCACCTTGACAGAGGTCAGCCAGCAGGCAGGACACAGCGATGAGTATGAGGAGCCTCATCCTAAAGGACAAGGTCAGGGACAGACAGGACAGGGTCAGAGGTCAAACACGGAACAAGTTTCTGAAAGCCGAAAGGAGAGAAGAACCTGAAGCAGACGAAGATTTGTCACCAACATCAGAACACAGAGTAGTACAAATGACAAATATCAACATTTAGAAATTCCCTACTCAGTCAATATTCGGTCAGTTAACACTTAGTTACAGTCTTCTAAATTAAGAAGCTTTTCAGTGTCCTACTTAGATATTCTGTATATATACTATATATATATCCTACCTGTACATTGATGTGGTGTGTTAGGTCTGTTCTGTTCAGTTTCAGACTGATCTGAAAGGTCCACATTTGAACTTTGATGTGGGCTTCCCCTGAACAAACAGCGCAGATCAAACACCACGCAGACTCACTAGGAACATGCCAGCTGGAACATTTAACTCCTGTTAAAAGTCTGTTGTTTTTCTAAATGGACCCTGTTCTCCACCCACCCACCCTCCCTCCCACTCTATCTCTCCCTCTTTCCTCTACCTACCTCTTCCCCTCCATCTCTTTCTCTCCCAGCTGACCAGAAGACTGCCTCCCATCAAAGAGGCTAAGCCCCGCCTCCAGAAGTTATTCAGGGATTTCTGGTTGTATTCAGTGGTGATGGGCTTCGCTGTGGAGGGCTCAGGTGAGGTGGGGTGGAGGGCTCAGGTGGGGTGGAGGGCTCGGGTGGGGTGGAGGGCTCGGGTGGGGTGGAGGGCTCGGGTGGGGTGGAGGGCTCGGGTGGGGTGGGGTGGAGGGCTCGGGTGGGGTGGAGGGCTCGGGTGGGGTGGGGTGGAGGGCTCCGGTGGGGTGGGGTGGGGTGGAGGGCTCAGGTGGGGTGGGGTGGAGGGCTCAGGTGAGGTGGGGTGGAGGGCTCAGGTGGGGTGGGGTGGAGGGCTCAGGTGAGGTGGGGTGGAGGGCTCAGGTGAGGTGGGGTGGAGGGCTCAGGGGGGGTGGAGGGCTCAGGTGGGGTGGGGTGGAGGGCTCAGGTGGGGTGGGGTGGGGTGTGAGGTTGGGGAATGGTAGTAAGAAGGAGACCAAGATATAGAAAGACACAATGTAGCGTCCCATAGGTCAAAGGTTACATCGGATCTTACTCTTTTTTTCCTTTTTATGTCTCCCCTCCACCCTCTCTACCCTGTACATCTCTCTCCACCCCTCCCTCTCTCTCCCTCCTCCACCATGCCTCCATCTCAGGACTGTGGCCAGAGGAGTGGTATGAGGGTGTGTGTGAGATTGCCACAAAGTCTCCTCTCCTAACCTTTCCCAGCGGGGAGCCCCTCCGCTCAGAGCTGCAGTACAACTCAGCCCTGAAGAACGACACTGTCACTCCGGTACATGCACTCCCCACATACACACAGATGCAAGCACATGAACTCATGCATACACACACAATCACACCCTTACATCCTTTGAAAGACCTGCAAGGTAATCTAGGTTGAAAACATAACCTGTGTCGTACATGTTGTGTTCTGAAGGCGGAGCTCAGCGACCTGCGCTCCACCATCATCAATCTGCTAGACCCCTCACCCGAAGCCTCCGCCCTCATCAACAAGCTGGACTTCGCCATGTCCACATACCTGCTGTCCGTATACAGACTGGAGTACATGAGGTCGGCATTCTATCTGATCAATATCATCTGTCAGATCTATATCGAGACTAGAATACATGTCCGCATCTGTAAGCGCTATATCTAGACTGGAGTACACGAGGTCAGCAGTCATTTCCAAATTTCTAATCAAATAACAATTCACTGAAACCTAGTCAGTTATTCACTAAAAACCAAAAGACCACTCCACGAATGGCAGAGACAATGTTAATTTTTGAGTAACATTTCCCGAGTTGAATGGTTATTCAATATTATACTATAGCTTAATATAGCTGAATGAATACATTATTTACTTTATTTCAGCTTGCTAGCGAGCAAGTTACTCAAGTAATTGTCTGTAAGGTAGCAGGAAAAAATGGAGCAAGCCAGAATGCTAAATATTTTAAGGAATGTGTAACTTGAAAACTACCTATCAGGGGTAGTATGTGTAGATATGTTTTGCCATTGGCGGGTATTTGAATGGAGGTGCTGACAACCATAATTATGTTCCACCAACACGTCCATAATATCTAGACTGAGGCACAATGTGGTCAGCATCTATCTGATCTATATCTAGACTGTATCTAGATAGTATCTGTATCCATAACAGCATCCCTCTCCCACACACACACACACACAGGATGCTGCGCTCCAATGATCCTGATGGGTTCCAGGTCATGTTCCGCTACTTTGAAGACAAAGCCATCCAGAAGGACAAGTCTGGTGAGATGAGACAGCCCTCCATGCTGCCCTGGTGCTTCTGTACAGCCCATGGTGCTGCTGGGGGCTTTTCCTATGGTCTGTGTGTTAGTGTGTCTGACTGTTTGTGTGAGTGTGTTATTGTGTCTGAATGTGTGTGAGTGTCTCTGAGTGTGTGTGTGCGAATGCAGCATTGTGTCTGAATGTGTGTTTTACTGGGGCTAATTGTGTGTTTATGCCCTTGCTATGATGCAATGTGAGTGTGTCTGCCCTATCTATGATGCAGTGTGTTCATGACCTAGCTATGATGCAGTGTATGTGTTCATGACCTAGCTATGATGCAGTGTTTGTGTTCATGACCTAGCTATGATGCTCTGTGTGTTTCTGCCCTAGGTATGATGCTGTGTGTGATCTGCGTGGGAGACAAGGTGTTTGAAGTCTTCCTCCAGATGATGTCAGAGAAGGTAGAACTACTCTTCAGACCCAGATGTTCTGAAGACCTTGGAGGCCTGTAAAACCAAATGTTCTGATTTCTCTGTCTCTCTGTCTCTCTCCCTCGCTTGCTGCTCCCCCCATTCAGCCAAAGACCAAAGTGCACGAGGAGGAACTGGAACGTCATGCCCAGTTTCTATTGGTCAACTTCAACCACACCCACAAAAGGATCCGCAGAGTTGCAGACAAATACCTGTCTGGATTGGCTGAGACGTAAGCAGCCCCCCCCACCCCCCCCCAGCAAACTCCACTAATCAGCTGTCATTTGATCAACTCTGTCACCCACCCTTCCACCTCTGTCATCCCAGCTTCCCTCACCTGCTCTGGAGTGGGCGTGTGCTGAAGACCATGCTAGACATCCTTCAGACCCTGTCTCTGTCTCTCAGCGCTGTGAGTACCAGGGCGGACACACATTTCAACACACGTACATTTACCTTTAGTCATTTAGCAGATGCTCTTATCCAGAGCGACTTACAGTAAGTACAGGGACATTCCCCCCGAAGCAAGTAGAGTGAAGTGCAACATTCACCCTAGTAATCTGAAGTGGCAACCTTCAGATTACTAGCCCGACTCCCTCACCGCTCAGCCATCTGACATCTGACGTACACATGCAGTACATACTTCATAGGCTATGTTCACACTGCAGCTGAATGTGGCCCAAATACACATATGTTACACGTACAAGTCTGTGACTTGGATGACAGTGTGAACAGCCCAAAGCACATTGAATCTGACATTTTCAAATCAGATTTGGGCCACTTTCATATGTGGTTTCAATCGGATACAGGTCTGATATTTGTCAATGCCACCTCAGTATGAACAGTAAAATCTGAATTTGTGTGACTTTAACGTCACCCTTAATCGACATTCGTCACAATTCTGGTTTCCTGGTATCCAAGTGGACTCCCAGGTACTTGTAGGTCCCAACTGTCTCACCCTCAGTCCCCTGGATGGTAACTGGGGTTGAGGGGACCCTGATACACCAGAAATTCACAACCCTCTTCTTTGTCTTGGTGATGTTAAGCTGCAGGTAATTCCCTTTTGTACCACCCAACAAAGTCACCCACCAGGTCTATATTCTCCCCTTCCTGACCATCCGTGATGCACCCCACAAAAGCAGTGTCTTCCGAGAACTTCTGCAGGTGGCAAGTGTGAGAGTTTAATAAAGTCGGAGGTGTACAAGAGTGAACAGAAAGGGGCACGGTACTATCCCCTGGGGTGCCCCTGTGTTGCTCACCACACGGTCAGACACAGCTCTGCAGCATCGGCCTCATGTTCTCCCTCAGCATTCGAAGCTGTATGGCGTTGAAGGGTCTGGAGAAGTAAAACATGATTCCCTCCTCACACAGCTATATCCAGGTGGGAGTACACCCTCTGGAGCCGATAAATGATGGCATCGTCCACTCCAATGGTGGCTGGTGGGTGAATTTTAGGGGGTCCATTAAGGTACCGACCAGGGGCTGAGGTACGAGAGGACCAGCCTCTCCTGGGGCTTTATGACGGGGCATGGAAGTGCTACTGGTCTGTGGTTGTTCAGGACAGTAGGGTGACCTTGGGACTAGGTGGCAAGTCTTCCACATCTCAGAGACCCTTTCAAGGCTCAGGCTCAGGTTGAACCAGTGCTGGAGTACTCCACACAGCTAGGTGGCTCAACTCCTCAGCACCCTGGGGCTAATGCCATCCAGGCCAGGGGCCTTGCCCCAGTGAAGCTTCTCCAGCACTCTTGTATGTTTCATAGATTACAAATATTTCTAAAAGACCTCAAACTTTTTGAATGGTAGTGTATTCATAGTTTTAGGTCTATGTAAGTTTTATTACATACATACGTACATACACACACACAGCCACCTATGCACACCTACAGTATGTATGGCTAGGTTTGTTCTGACAGCAGTTCTCTTTTCGTCCGGCCAGGACATCCATAAGGACCCGCCGTACTACGACATCCCTGACACGCCCCACCGCATCACCGTCCCTGACACCTATGAGGCCCGTGAGGTGAGCCTGGAAAGCAGCTCCCCACCCCTCCACCAGGGGGCGACTGTGGTTATCCCTTCATGCCTCTGTGCCTCGCGGTTTGTCTCTCCTCTCTCTCTTTGTCTTTCCTTGTCTCTAATCTCTCCTCTCTCTCTCCTTGTCTCTCTCCTCTCTCTCCATCAGAGCATAGTGAAGGACTTTGCAGCTCGTTGTGGGGAGATCTTGAAGGAGGCCATGAAGTGGGCCTCCTCTGTAACCAAGTCCCACCTGCAGGTCTGTTCTATGTTGAGGTCCCACACACACACACACACACTCACAAACCAACCCAGTCATGATAGTGTAATAACTATAATACATATCAGTGTATCATTCCTTGTACCTTAAATATATATACTGCGTGTGTGTTTGTGTGTATTTCAGGAGTATCTCAACAAGCACCAGAACTGGGTGTCTGGTCTGTCCCAGCACACTGGTCTGGCTATGGCCACAGAGAGCATCCTGCACTTCGCTGGCTACAACAGGCAGAGTGTTACACTGGGGGTGAGACATACACACACACACACACACACACACATACACACACACATACTTACACACACACATACACACATACTCATTGGTGATGACACTGTTGTCTTGTGAATGGTAGATTACTGAGACAATCCAACAGCAGATAAAGGTAAGAGATGGGATTAGATTGCCAAAAAAATGCCAGGATCCAAATCAATCAAAATAAATTACAAAACAGTAGTCTAGTCTAGTAATAACACTTATTTATGGACTGAAGCCAGTAATCGAATCCAACAGTTGCATCGTAACAGATTGTTCAGTGATTCAAAATATGTATTTAAATCTTAGCATCCAGTTTGACATGTATAACACCAGTGACTGTGGTAATGCTTTTAACATTTAACAGTCAATTAACGTTCTCCAGTGTTATGGAGAGAAAAGAAATCCCCAAATGATAAGTAAATGCAAATACCATGATCCACAATTCACCATTTGTTTGCTATCCACAAACACAGTTCCTTACTCCTGATTCCTAAGTTGCCATTTAAATAAATGTGCAACAATTTGTAAAAAAAAATGTATCTGTAAATATATTGTATGTCATTTAAAAAAATACTTTACACTTTGTGTGGGCATTTCTAATGAAATGTCATTTGTAAATCTGCAATTCTGCTTGTAAGTGTTGAATCGGCATTTGTTGATCAACTAATACATGCATTCATTCCTTCCTGTAATGACGTAATTTTGATTGATTGATTTAATTCTGAAGACGTAGCTTTTTTTATCCACACATAGATTGAGCCACACACAAATGCCCCCTGGCTATGATTTCCACCAGGCGGCAGTGTTCTTTATATTGATGGGTGTAGCGCATTCAAGGATTTCACATTAGGGCATAAATTAAGAATTTACTTGCAAATGTACATATTGTCGCACATTTTATTTAAATGTCAACTTTCGAGTCACAGGTAAAGATTTGTGTGTTAGAGGATAGCAAAACACATTTGTATGTTGTGGAATATTTGTGGGTCCTGGTACTTGCATTTACAAATAATTTTGATATTGCCATCGCTCAGTTCCCATCTGTCCAGTTGTAAATGTTTTAACATCACAAGCAAAGAGTACTTGTAGCATTATGCTGTGTGTGTGTGTGTGTGTGAGAGAGTTAGGAGTACCTCGCATGTTGTGTGTACATTACTGTACTCAAATACACACTTATGTAGTTTCATTGTTTTATGTGGTGTGTGTGCTTGTATGTGTGTTAGAGTGTTATTAAATGTGGTGTGTGTGCTTGTGTGTGTTAGTGTTATTAAAGCTTGCTGTGCGAGTTTCTGTGTGCTTCTCGTGCAATGTTGTTCTCTATCTCACACATGCTGTAACCTGCTCCTATGTTCGCTGCCTGCCTGGTTTATGGGCTTGCGGGTTGGCTGATTGGCTGGCTGTTTGTCTACCTGGTTGGCTAACTGGTTGTTGCTACGGGCCTATATGGCCTCCGTTCTCCTCCTTGGGTCCTTGCCAGGCCGCCTTCCCTCAGGTGGGTCTTGGTGGTTCTGCTCAGGCAGCATGACTCACCTGCCACCTGGGACTTTCACTACTGTAGGTTTCAGAATATCAAATATTTCTGTAGAATATCCAATACTTATATTGAATACCCAAATATCTGTAGAATTCCAATATTACTGTAGAAGATCTAACATTACTGTAGAATATCCAATATTACTGTAGAATATCCAATATTACCTTGGAATACTCAATATTCCTGTAAAATGTCCAATATTCCAGTATAATATCTAATAATACTGATTAATATCTAATATCCATGTAGAACATACAGTATAACCTCCTGTAGTGTGGCAGGACCATGATTGTCCCTCTAGCTCCACCTGGTGGGTATGAAAATCAGTTAACAAGCAAAGAGCAACTTGTTGACATGCACTAAGCCTCAGTAGCTTGTACTTGTAGAAATACTGTTGGTGTGTGTGTGTGTGTGTGGATGGATGTGTCACCCTGTCGCTGCTCTGCCCTACCACAGGCCACCCAGCTCATGGAGAGACCAGCTTGTGTGAAGAAGGACTACTCCAACTTCATGGCCTCTCTCAACCTGAGGAATCGCTACACAGGAGAGGTGAGCCAGAGAACTAGACAGCTCTCTCAGGACTCAAAAATCAAAAACCTGGCTCAGTTCTCTCAAACCAGACGTCTGGCTTTGAACTAGAAACTGTACTGTACATTTTTATATTTTATATATATCCTTACCACAGTACTTGTTTTATCTATCTTTATATATTTTACTATGTTTATTGTTTGCACATCACCACAGCTGTAGTGGCTATCAAAACTTTAAGTTCTCATAAGTAACCACCGTGCCAGCAGCAATGGATAGCTCAACGCACCTGTCGGATGTTGGTGTAGCTAGTCCAGGTTTGGGCATCCGACGAGTCCAAAGTGGATGTGGGTATATGTGTGTATAGGTGTTTGTGTGTGTAAGTGCGAAGATGTATATTTGTGGTTGGAAAAACTATATCGCTCCACTCTGCTGGCTGTCCATTCACAACTCATCCCAACTCATTGTCAAACTAATTCTCACTCAGGGCTTTATTAGCCCCCTCCTGCTGGGCGGGGCTACAGATATCAATTGAGTCCAAATAAGGCCTCAATTGATCCCCAAAGCCTGGGGGGAATACCCCCAAAGTCTGGGTCAGGACCAAAGAGCTAAAGAATATAGGGAATATATTCAGCAGCAAATTCCTTGTATGTGAGTGTATATCCAGGTGTGTGTGTATATCCAGGTTGCAGGTATGATCCAGTTCTCAGAGGCAACCCACTGCCAGTCAGACCTGAACAAGCTGCTGGTGCGCCAGATGAGCGAGGCGCTGGAGGCCAGCAACCCAGAAGCCTTCACTCAGACCATGTTCAAGATGGCCGCCCTGCTCATCAGCACCAAAGGCAAGTATACCAGGTCAACTGGTGCTACCTGTTTCATGTTCACTGATCTCAGTGAAAATGAATTAACGATCAATAATAAGATACAGCTATGAAATAGCCTTCACTGTCAGGCTGGTTTAAGGAAAAAGACTAACTCTAAAATGCATGCCCCCCCATCTCCCTCTCACCCTCCAGAGTGTGATCCCCAGCTACTGCACCACCTGTGCTGGTCTCCTCTAAAGATGTTTACCGAGCATGGCATGGAGACGGCCATCGCTTGCTGGGAGTGGTTCCTGGCTGCACGCAGCGGAGTGGAGGTCCCTGTACGTACTGGCCGTGTGCGTCCGTAAGTGTGTGTGTGTACCCGGCTGGGTGTGTCTCACGTGTCTCTACCTCCCCAGTTCATGCGAGAAATGGCGGGGGCTTGGCAGATGACGGTGGAGCTGAAGATGGGGCTGTTCTCCGAGGCCCAGTTGGAGGCTGACCCCCTGGCGGCCTCTGAAGAGAGCCAGCCTCTCCCCTGCCCCCCCAACGTCACACCCCACTTCCTGTGGATAGAGGTCGGTCCAGCCTCATTACACATAAAAAATATATAAATAAACATTGACAACAGTCAACCCTGAACACAAGTATACAATCCTGACTATAAACATATCCACAACAGATTTAACACTCAAACCTAACCCCCCCCTTTCCAGTTTCTGGTCCAGAGATTTGAGATCGCCAAGTACTGCAGTGCTGACCAGGTGGAGATCTTCATTGCGGTCCTGCAAAGGGCGCTGTCGCTCAGTGTGGGTGGAGCCAAGAGCTCCATGAACCGACACGTTGCTGCCATAGGACCCAGATACAGGTAGGCTACTGCAGCCGTAGGACTCAGTAGATAGGATGGGGTTAGTCTAGGTGTGTAACCCTCTGTGTGTGTGTGAACCCTCTCTTCCCTAGGCTGCTAACACTAGGTCTGACTTTGCTCCATGCTGATGTGGTCACCAACGCCACCATCAGGAACGTGCTGCGAGAGAAGATCTACTCTACGGCCTTTGACTACTTCAGGTGCATATGTACACGCACACATTCAACCCACACATGCACGCACACATACAAACCACACATGCACACAGATCCCTCCATCTGCTTACCCCTTCCCGCTCCTCAGCATGGCTCCCAAGTTCCCCACCCAGACAGAGAAGAGGCTGAGAGAGGACATCAGCATCATGATTAAGTTCTACTCCAGTCTACTGTCCGATAAGAAGTACCTGACCGCAAACCAGCTTGTTCCTCCAGGTACTCTTGTCCATATCCACGCTGGACCACAACCACACTGGAACCCATCAACAGACCCACCAAACAACACCCTAACATTAGCTGTGGATCAAACACTTTTTAGTGCAATAATTGATTATTGTGATTTGATGGATGAACGAGGTTAGTGATGATGCTGCTTCTTGTGTTCAGATCCCCAGGACATGTCTGTGAACAGCCTGTCTGTTGTCACGGTAACAGACAGCAGGAACAGCCTGGATGCAGCCGTGGGCCAGAGGCAGCAGGCGGCCCAGGGATGGATCAACACCTATCCCCTCTCCTCCGGCATATCCACCATCTCCAAGAAGTCAGGTAACACACACGCACACACCTCCACTATCTCCAAGAAGTCAGGTAACACTCACTCACACACACACACCTCCACCATCTCCAAGAAGTCAGGTAACACACACACACCACCACCTCCAAGAAATCAAAAAACACACACACACCTCCACCATTTCCAAGAATTCAGATAACAAACACTCTGACACATACACACGCATCTCCACCGTCTCCACGAAATCAGGTAATGCACACATGCTGACAAACACACACACACACACACACAAATCACAGTGAAGCAGCTGACCCTGTGGGCCTGCTGTGTTGCAGGTCTGTCAAAGAAGAGCACCAGAGGCTCTCAGCTACACAAGTACTACATGAAGCGAAGGACCCTTCTACTGGCCTTGCTGGTAACTATAGCGACTTCTACACTCCTACTGGCCCTGCTGGTAACTATAGCAACCTACCTATCCACTCACTCCTACTGGTCTTACTGGTTACTACAGTGCTCTCTATAAGTATTGGGACATTCAAGTCAAAATTGCAATTTTTGCTATACACTTGGTCGTTTATATTTATTTAAAACAGCTATATAGCAGAAATAATTACATAGAACACGACACACGAGACAAACTACACACACAACCCGCATACAAATGACATAGTATTCCTGTTTGGTCCGTATGCCAAGGCTAGGGGAACAGCGGATGCACTAGTGATGGCAACTGAGCATGCACAATTATCCTTAAACTTTAATCTGGATTTTGGTGTATATACAAAAGCATCTGGTTTGAGGATTCTAGGGGACCTTGATGTGTTGTGGCGGCTGAGAAGGTCAGAAATATAAAGTGCTGCCAATCAATGCTTTAAAAGGTTTAAAATCAAATCTGATTGGAAGCCAGTGAAGGGAGTGTGGGGGAAATATGGTCCCTCTTCCTGGTGCCAGTCAAGAAGCTAAAGCTGCATTGTGGATCAGATACAGGTGAGATAGGGAAGACTCCCATATACAGGGAGTTGCAGTAAGACGGGAATAGATAAAAGTTTGCGGAAGAATCTCAAAATCTTTGAAAGAAAAATGTCAGGAAAAAGGGACCTTTTAACAATCTAAATTTAGGAAAGAAAGATGACACCAACATTTCTGGCATGATTGCTAATATGCACATATGTGGACAATGGCCCTGGATTATTGGCTGGGCTTTTGTTGGAATCAGACCGACCAAACTAAATAGAACTATAGTATTACTCTCATTTAGCTGGTGGAAGTTATTTGACATCAGGCAATCTTAGAGGGACTTTATGGATTTATCATCAGGACAAGGTACAACTGTGTATGGTCTGCATAAGTGGTAAGAGGCAGCAAGTACATTGAGATTAAAATTGGGCCCAGGATAGAACCTTGTGGTACACCGCAGGTGATGGGTGCTGAAGAAGAGGACAAGTTCCCAATCTCACCAGAAAATGTCCTCTCTTTGACAAAGGCGGTAACCATTTCAGGGAAGTGCCCTGAATGCCAACCACTTTTTGTGAGACGGTTCAGCAGGATGTCATGGTTCGCAACCATGGTCAAGGAGAGTGAAGGTGGCACAGTTTCCTTCAGAAGGTCATTTAACACCTTTAGTAGAGCTGACTCCGTCCGTACTATGATGAGCTATGAAGCCTGAAATTTCTCTAGAATATCATTTTTATCAGTACAAGAGCTTAAAAGTACAAGAGCTGATTAAATACAGCTTTCTCTAAAAAACCTTAGATGGGAACAGCAATTTTGAAATGGTTCTGAAACTAAGATTGATGGGGTCGAAGCTTGATTCCAGTGGTCTGGAAGAGGCCAGACCACTGAATTTTGTTAACAGGATGTAATGTGGCCAGAGTTCAGACAGTTGTTTATGATAGACAATATGCTAAGACCAATAGTGTCGAACATCTCTCTTAACAAGGTGTGAGGGAGAAATGGGGAAGCAAGGGGGAAGGTTGTAGGCCTCATATGTAGGACTAGGTCTTTCCGATGTGTATAGCAACCTACATCTCTGTATCTCTCTCCCTGTCTTTCTCTCTAACTATCTCTCCCTTTCTCTCTCTCTAGGCCAGTGAGATTGAGCGCTTGACTACGTGGTACAACCCGCTGTCTGTTCAGGAGCTGGTCATCTCCACTGACCCGTCAGTTGAGACCAGCATCGCCAACTGGAGGTCCAAGTACATCAGCCTGACAGAGAAGCAGTGGAGGGACAACGTCAACCTGGCCTGGAGCATTGCTCCATACCTGGCTCTGCAGCTTCCTGCACGGTACACACACATGTGCACACACACACACAGGTTTGTTTTTCTATCCTAGTGGGTCCCGACCATTCACTTCCAGGGGCCAGCCATGGCTGGGGGTCACCCACTAATCGCAAGATTGGTGGTTTGATCCACGACTCCTCCTGGCCATGTGTTGAAGGGTTCTTGAGCAAGACACTGAACCCCAAATTGCCCACCTGTACGGCGCTATGGGTGTGCCACTAAAATGTAAATGCAGTCCATTTACCATTTATTTACCATACCATTAAAAATTGTGTTATCTCTATCCACTAACCCCTAACCTTAACCCTTAATGGAATTCTAACACAAATTCTAACCCTAACTCTAAAACCCCCTGAATAAAGCATGTGAAGTTATGGGGCCCGGCGAATGGCCCCTTAAGATTTTTTTCTTCCTCACGTTTCACGATACTTGGAGGATGGAGGTCAGTTGGATGAGCGGTTATGGAATCAGGCTAGTAATCAGAAGGTTGCTAGTTCGATTCCCAGCTGTGCCAAATGACGTTGTGTCCTTGGGCAAGGCACTTCACCCTACTTGCCTCGGGGGGAATGTCCCTGTACTTACTGTAAGTCGCTCTGGATAAGAGCGTCTGCTAAATGATTAACCAAATGTAAAAGTACATTTACATTTAAAGTATTTGGCATTTGGTACCCACAAGGGCAGTTAAACAAGACCACACTCACAAACCCCCTCTCGCTAACCCTAACCCTGTTTTGGTGGTCAGGTTTAAGAACACAGAGGCCATAGTTTCGGAGGTGACTCG
The DNA here is from genome assembly GCA_023658055.1 of Thaleichthys pacificus. NCBI lineage: Eukaryota > Metazoa > Chordata > Actinopteri > Osmeriformes > Osmeridae > Thaleichthys > Thaleichthys pacificus. Next base: position 1,045,913 of record CM042864.1, on the reverse strand, counting down.
GCTAGTCCGCATGGACCCTGGAGCAGTCTGTGATGTACCTGAGGCTGTCAAGGTGAGGCCTGTCTGCCTGTCTCTCCACCTGTCTGTCTCTGCGTGCCTGTCTATCTACCTATCTGTCACTCCGTACTGTCTCTCTCTCTCCTACTATGTCTGGCATGAGTCACACTCCCGGGAATGGGAACTTAAGTAAATATTTATCTCATTAGAATGTTCCTACTGTCTCTCTCAGAGGAAAGAGGGTTGTTTTGATTTTGTCTCCTGTTTGCTCCTCATCTTCTGGCTCTGTTTCTGTACCTATCCATCCCCTTCTCCCACCATCCCTCCCCACTTCCCTCTGGTCCTCCCTCCATCCCTGTCTCTCCCTCAAGTCATCCAGGTTTAGTTCTGCCCGACTAAGCTCTCCTAATGAACCAGCCCATGGGGCTTTCACCTGGTGACACACATACACACAGCTCCCCTGAGTTGTGGCATGGCGCTCCCTCAGTAAAGCGGTGTGGCGAGAGCTGATGCCCTCTGACACCTGACTTGTTTTCTCCAGTCGGTTTGAATTAGCTCCGAAGTTCATTTAGACTGTACTCCTTTGGGACTGTTCCATTGGTGTCATCATCACGGGCAACTAAACCAAGTGCACCCTTTCGTGTCTTGATGTTTACGTTTGACATTTTATTCATTTAGCAGATGCTTTTATCCAAAGTGACAAATAAATAGGGCATATAGAAAGTACAGAGAAAGAATGGAGGATCAGAAGTTCATGCAAGTTCTAGAAGTATTTTGGTCGTCAAGCAACGCTTTGTGTGTACAGTGTTGTGCTCCTTTTGTTTAGTTCCTGGTGACATGGCACACCATTGACGCAGACTCTCCGGAGCTGAGCCACATCCTGTGCTGGGCCCCAGCTGACCCCCCCACCGGCCTGTCCTACTTCTCCTCCATGTACCCCCCCCACCCCCTCACCGCTCAATACGGGGTCAGGGTGCTTCGCTCCTTCCCCCCGGTACGTTCCACGCCATCACACCAGAACTGCTGCGTTCCTGACCCTATTTGCAGTGTTGTGTTCTGTCAGTGACTTGATTACCCTCTTGTCTTTCCAGGATGCCATCTTGTTCTACATTCCTCAGATTGTCCAAGCTCTGCGATACGACAAGGTACCGCTGTTTGCCAGGCCAGGCCCACTTCAGCTTACTGTGTTACTCCCGTCTGACCAGAGTGCCCTCTCTCACACTCTCTCTCTCCTGCCTGCTCCCACTCTCTCTCTCTCCTTCTCTGTCTCTCTCTCTCTCTGTCTATCTCTCTGTCTCTCTCACACTTGCCCTCTCCATGTCTCTCTCTCACGCCTCTCATCCTTTCTCTCTCCTCTTCTCTGTCTCTCTCTCTGTCGTGCCCTCTCCCCCCCCCCCCCCCCCAACAGATGGGGTATGTGAGAGAGTACATCCTGTGGGCGGCCCAGAAGTCCCAGCTGCTGGCTCACCAGTTCATCTGGAACATGAAGACCAACATTTACCTGGACGAGGAAGGCCATCAAAAAGACCGTTAGCTCTGCATTCTCTCTCACACACACCCACGCACACTCTCGTAAACACGTAACTTGTAACGTGTGTGTGTGCCCTGATTAACACTGTAATCAGGGCACACACACACACGGTACCCGGCATAACACATGTATGTGTGTGTAGCTGATATCGGCGAGCAGCTGGAGAAGATGGTGGAGGAGATCACAGGCTCCCTGTCTGGTCCAGCCAAGGACTTTTACCAGAGAGAGTTTGACTTCTTCAACAAGATCACCAACGTCTCCGCCATCCTCAAGTACGTCTAGCTCACCACGCACAGAGCTACTTCTGTTCACCCTAGACACAAATGCAAATAAACACACACATGCATATACACACAGGCCCATGAACCCTTGACCACTGCTGTAGGCCTTCCACATGTTATGTACTGTGTTGAAAAGAGCTGTGGATGTTAGTCCCCTGTGTGATCCTCCTCCCCCACCCCCCCTCATGTATGTGCTTAAGGACAGGCCTAGGTGTGTGAGGACAAGCACCCTGTGTGTGTTTTTTTCCTTGTGTCTCAGTCTCTTGTGTGGGACTTGTCCACCAGTGATGACAGCAGCTGTGACAGTTACTGCCAGGCAGAGTGGAAGGATGGAGGGGGGAGGGGGGTGTTTGTGTATCTCTGGTGGCTAAGAAGCTGCGTGTATAATATCTTCCCACCTGCCCTCATTAGGTTAATAACCGGCCCTAATTGCAGACATCTGGGGATGGCAGGGCCTCTAAACATCTCTCACCTTCCCTCCCCCAAGACTGTCTATCCCCCCTTCTCCTCCCCTCCTCCTGCTTGTGTGAATAACACCAGAGCCAGTCTGTCACCTCCGGTCAGAACAGGAGCCATCAGAGGAGGAGAGATTAACACAGGGGCCCAGGGCTCTGAGAGCTGTCTGCTCTGCTGTGGTTTAGCCTGAAAACAACAACAACATCATCATCATCAGATGAGAGACAAGCAGACATGGCAAACAAGCTTTCATTGTACACCAGGAGCTTTGACAACTCTTCAAATTCACATCAAATGAAAAATATCCATTTGGATGATTCTGTCACATTTAAGTTAAATTCAAGTTCATGTTCATTAATGTGGACTTCCCCTGTAAAAAAAATGTTTTATAATGTTGCGGGTGGGTATAGCTCAGGTGTTACCAGTCTTCTAAAAGTAAATGGTTTCCAACCCAGTGTTCTTAACAAAATATTTGTGAAGATAGGTGAACAGAAGCTATGTGATTGGAAGAGAAGGGAAGACAAAACTAACTATAAAGACACCAACATCTCCAGTAGGGTCTGAGGCCAGTAATTAGGACACTTCAATTTGGAGTTTGTTTCGAATGTAAGACTAACTCAGTACAAATACATTTGGAGTTTGTTTCGAATGTAAGACTAACTCAGTACAAATAATAATGTCAGCTTAACAATTGGAGTGAAAAGTTGAATCTTTAAAATTCATGTACCTTTATCAGAGTATCTTAGTCCCCCTCTTTTGCTTTAATGACAGCCTGCATGGACTGATCACCCATGTTATCCCAGGATGATTTGACAATATTCCAAAGAGTTTCTTGTGATATCACAGAATGCTTGACTTTCTCAGTCTTAAATTCCCCCATTAAATGTTGAAGTCGTCTCAGACCTTTGGATCCTACTGTATATACATTACATACATTGCCGTAACAGTACATGTGTATAAAAATGATATCTACTAAACAAAAACTACTATTATTACATTGTTAGTTGCTGATGCTTGTGTCCAGGCCCATCCCCAAGGGAGAAGAGAGGAAGAGGGCGTGTCTGACAGCCCTGTCAGACATCCAGGTCCAGCCAGGCTGCTATCTCCCCAGCAACCCTGAGGCCATCGTCCTCGACATTGACTACAAGTCTGGCACACCCATGCAGAGGTGGGCCTCCTCCTTTCCTGCTGTTTATCTATCTGTCTGTCTCTCTTTCGTTCCTTCTTTCTTTCTGTCTCTCTGTAGTTCTTTCATATCTTCAGCGGTCTGTCTAATGTCCCCATCCTGTCCACCCAGCGCTGCCAAGGCTCCCTATCTGGCCAAGTTCAAAGTGAAGAGATGTGGCGTGAGCGAGCTGGAGAAAGAAGGTACCGGAGCACTCATACCAGGACACTTCCAGTACTCATGCACACAAAACCAGGACAGTACCAGTACTCTGAAATGCACATTATCAGGACGACAGTACCCAGTACCTGTATTCTGATACACACAATTTGGAAGCACATTATAAATGTTATGGTCTTTAGGGTCTGTGTGGTGTGGTCTGGTGAAATTAGTGTGGTGTGTTCAGGTCTTCTGTGCCGGTCTGACTCTCTGGATGAAGCTCAGACTGAAGAGGAGGCCCAGAGAATCTGCTGGCAGGCGGCCATTTTTAAAGTTGGGGATGACTGCAGACAGGTCTCTACTCTTTATGTCCTTAGTTCTCTCTCTCTCTCACACTCCCCCTCCTCACTCTTTCTCTCTCAGATCTTTGTGTCTCTCTGCCATCTGTGTTGTGCATCTAAACCTGTCTGTCTATCACCCCCATCTAACCTGTCTGCCTGCTCTCCCAGGACATGCTGGCTCTCCAGATCATCGGTCTGTTTAAGAACATCTTCCAGCTAGTGGGTCTGGACCTGTTCGTGTTCCCCTACCGAGTAGTGGCCACTGCTCCTGGGGTGAGAGCACGCCCCACTACTCTGGAGTCTTCATGCAGTCTGAAATGTTAGAGAGACAGCTAGGCTCACCTCCTTGTCCTTCTCCTCATCCTTCTTCTCTTTCTCCTCCTTCTCCTCCTTGTCCTTCTCCTCTTTCTCCTCCTTTTCTTTCTCCTCTCCAGTGTGGGGTGATCGAATGCATCCCAGACTGTAAGTCCAGAGACCAGCTGGGGCGTCAGACAGACTTCGGGATGTACGACTACTTCAGGAACCAGTATGGAGACGAGTCCACCCTGGCCTTCCAGAAGGTTGAGAGCATACACAGACACACCCTTCCGGAGAGACACACACACACACAAAATGCCTGCTTGAGACACACACACACTTACATATACGCACACCTACACACCACCCTGTCTCTCCAGAAAGTAGAGGTCCGAGCCCATATCAATTATATTTAAGCTCCCTGTCATCGGTTCATCATCATCTGACTGTGTCTTTCTTTCTTTCTCCCGGTTCTGTCTCTCCAGGCGAGGTATAACTTCATCCGCAGTATGGCCGCCTATAGTCTTCTGCTTTTCCTGCTGCAGATTAAGGACAGACACAATGGCAACATCATGCTGGACAGCCAGGGACACCTCATCCACATTGGTGTGTGTGTGTGTGTGTGTGTGTGTGCGTGTGTGCGCGTGCGTGCGTGTTTACCCATGCAAGTATGTGGTTTAAGATTATTGTTTTTGTGTGTGTTCCTCTTGAAAATCCAAGTCGTCAAATAGGTAACCGGGTAACTGTGTGTTTGTGTGTGTCCAGACTTTGGCTTCATGTTTGAGAGCTCTCCGGGTGGTAACCTGGGCTGGGAACCAGACATCAAGCTGACCGACGAGATGGTGATGATTATGGGGGGCAAGATGGAGGCCACACCTTTCAGATGGTTCATGGAGATGTGTGTCAGAGGATACCTAGCTGTCAGGTATGTAAGTGTGTGTGTGCGCCTGCATGTGTGTGTTTTTACATATCCTTCTACAGCGGCATGTTGTGTTTCCTCTGGCAGGCCTTACATGGATGCTGTGGTTTCCTTGGTAACCCTGATGCTGGATACTGGGCTTCCCTGCTTCAGAGGACAGACCATCAAACTACTCAAGTAAAATGTTATCTGTGTGTGGGTGACGCGTGTGTTTTTGACTGTGATGTGTGGGTCTTGTGCTTTATTGACCTGGGCATGTTATGTTCTCAGGCAGCGTTTTAACCCCAGCGTGAGTGAGAAGGATGCCGCCGCCTACATCATCAAAATCATCCAAAATTGTTTCCTCAGTAACAGGTTAGTCCACACACACACACCAGGGGTTGGTCCCTGGCTATCCTTGACGGTCTCTGAAGAAAAACAGGTGTGTAAGACTGGTGATGCCATCTCTGTGTTCTTGTTTTGCAGGAGTAAAACCTACGACATGCTCCAATTCTACCAGAATCAAATCCCTTACTGATGTGCCTCAGTGTGTGCCTGTTGGTAGGTTGTTAAAGGTTGTTGATGAAATCTTCCATATATTTTTTTGTTTTTCTTATCCTCTCTCTTTTATCTTTTTGTTCGCCAAAGTTACTCGCTGTCATCTAGACTTCTGTGCATTCAAAGACCGAACTGTTTACTCCTCCAATCTGCACAGTCAGTGAATGATGGTTTAATCATTGAAATAAGAGTTTGTGTTATAAAAAAAATGAAGATTTATAAATGTGTGTTAATATGGTGTGCATTCAAATACAATTATTTTTAATTTATTTCTCTCTGGATTGACAGTACTGTATGTGTAATGTTTTAAAGTTAACTAATTGGATACTTGAAGAAGTTGTCTGGTTTTAGTTGAAAACAACATGGCCTGTTCTGTTACTGTGTTGAGAACTGTGTTCCTCTACCTATTGGACCAATCAGAGTGGGGATGTGCTTCTGTCATGACCCTCCAGTCGATCCTGACAGACATGGACTGCTCTGGATAGGACGCTATCTGCTTGGCAGTTGAGAGGTTTTACACATAAACAAATTTGACTTTCAACTACAAGTAATTGTTGAAGGCAATAAAACACTAAATTAAAATGGTTTGGATTTTATGGAGAGCTAATAATTGAAAAAATTTCACGTTACTTGAAAACTTTAATGTCACGTCAAGTGTCTTCACTGCTGCCAAAGCACCTTCTGTGGACAAAGTTACTGAAATATTTATATTTCAGTTAGTGAGGTCCATGTCTGTTATGGGTAGTCAAAGCCATTATTTAATGTTTTGGTTGTAAAGATTCTGCCTATCTTTGTATATTTATATCCGCAACTTTTCTGTCACCTTTTCTATATTCAGGTCTTTTGGATGGGAATGTCTAGATATGAAATCAAATAAAGAAATATTGTCCTAATCACCTTTCAATGCATGTTATTCATAGAAAACAATTGCAAAAAGTAGTTTTTAAGTGGGAGTTTCATTCATTCACAATCTATTATTATATACTCGCCAGCAGGTGGCAGCATATATCACAATATATCAACACACCTGACAAACTAGACATCCGTTTCAAACTCATGAGGAAGTTTATATTGTATCACTGTATCTGCACTAAGGTGTGAATGCATACTGCTTTTGTCAACTTGTTTTTTAGGAAAGGTGATTAAGAGCAAGATAACTGAGGACATGTTGGGGCAAGACCTGGGACCCTAAAGTTGTCATACCTGTCAAGTAAAAAACAAAAAAAAACAACGGACTCATCATAAACTGGTGTGGGTTTTGGTGAGGATTTTTTTGGAGAAGTGTTAACATTAACAGTGCCTCTCCACATTGATGGCTGCGTAGTTATAAGAAATTAAGATGGACAGTTTATCCATTACACGTTTTGAATCATTCATAGGCGTTTGTACCTGGGGTTTATATGAGGGGGCCTGGCCAATAGGTAGCCCACTCGGAGAGGAGCAGAGACTGCTGGGAAAGGGCCAACAGTGGGTTCAGCTGATCATAGGTCCAGCCTATCTGTTGTTCTGGCTTACTTGCCTTTTTCATTAGGTCCATCTCTAAGTCTCCTTATCTCAAAATGTTCGCAAGTTTTGCTACAACAGAAATCTCTAAGAGATTCTTCAGAAGACCATTTGCTCTTCCTGAAGGCTAATTTATTTATTTATTCCACTGCTGCTGTTGTTTCTGACCAGTAGATACATTATTTAGAAGCAGTATGAGCCTTAGCGACTTCAAAGCGACGAGTGGGCAGTGTGAGATTTGGAAGGTTGAGACTTCATCAGATGAGAAAGTGCCTGAGGAAATGCACCAAGATGTGCCTTGGGCCAGTGGATTGTCTCCCGGCTCCCTAATAATGACTGATAAAGGTGTGGCGTTAGAGGGAGAGAGTGAGGAGTCCCTTTCCCCAGTAGGCAACTGAAAGTCCCTATGGCCTTGATTCCTGTAGGCCTAGATCCCACAGAATACTGCCTGTGTTTGTTTATAAGAGGATGCAGGGATACACTATTTGGTTAATATTTTATGATTGAGTACAGATGTCCAGTGGGGACACTGTGATGTATATTTGATGAGATCACTCACAAGCAGAGTGCTTCCTCCAGAGACAAGCCTGCTAATCCCATCACTCCGAGAGAGATTCAACACATAATGAGTGGTTGGAAATCTGGACCAGGTCTGAAACCTTTCTGTTTTACATTAGACCACCACTGAGGGGATATACACTAGCATCCAGGCCTCTCGATCTTGCTCTCTTTTTCAATCTCTCTCCATCCCTCCCTCTCTCTCCCTTTCTCGCTCTTGGGAGTAGTAGGGTCACTTGATGCAAAGGCAGTGTTGCTGGGGCTGGTCATGGCAAGCTTACCATATTGTATGCTGTTGAGAAAGATGGAAGAGTTTGTTGAAGTGTGGGGGGTGGAGTTGCCTTGTGCACAGTGGATGAGGAGGGGGGGGGGGGGTTAGAGCTTAAGTTGTAACGGGAGGTTTTGTTTTTTAGGTTTGTCTGGAAATTAAAATGTTCAATTGAATGGGTTTGTTTGAATATGAGAGAAAAATGGCTGTTGTGGTGTAACTGTTGGTTAACTGGCAGTTTTGACTGCCCAATAAAGATGTCTTTAAAGTGTCCCTTTCTCTCCCTCTGCTAGAGAGGGTTTTATGAGTGTCACTTGTCATGTGACATCCCCCAGGCTGTCGTACTGGCTAGCCTGACCTGCTGTTCACAGCCTGATGTGGCCCAGTGAGGAAGTGCTTGTTCACGGCTGGTCTCTTCAGCAATTCTCTTCACTTCTCTTAACGTGTTTGCCGTTTCAAAAAAAGACGACAACTCATTTAGTATGCATGGGAATGGAACCTCAAACTCTGGCACTGCACTTCAGTGGATCTCATCCTACCTGTCGGGAAGATCCTACCAGGTCTACTGGGGAGGCAAAGTGTCAGGACCCCGCCAGCTCTCCACTGGTGTCCCACAGGGCTCTGTCCTTGGACCCCTCCTCTTCTCCCTGTACACCACCTCACTTGGACCAATCATCACCTCCCATGGCTTCTCCTACCACTGCTACGCTGATGACACGCAGCTGTACCTGTCGTTCCCCCCGACTGATCCGGGGATCTCAGCTAAAATTGAGGCCTGCCTCACAGACATGTTACCCCGCTCCTCATCTCCCTCCACTGGCTTCCCATCACGGCCCGTATCAGATTCAAGTCCCTGGTACTGACCTTCTGAGCGGTGAACGGGACTGCACCCAAGTACATCAAGTCTCTCCTCCAGCCTTACACCCCCACCCCGCCACCTGCGGTCTTCTTCTGACTGTTAAAAATGTAGAGCCAGCCTGTATTTTTTCTAAAAGCATCAGAGCATGCTATGATTGAGCCATAACACAGGGGACACGATAATAATAAATAATAAGACTTTATTTATACAGCACATTTCATTCAAGAATTTCAGCTCAAGGTTCTTTACATAAAATCAATGAAAACAATAATACAAGTGGTAAAAGTAATAAACCCTTCTGAACACAGGCCGCAGTCTTTGCGGTATCTCGAGCCACAGTCTTTGTGGTTTCCCAATATAAATAAAAATGTAACTCAGCAAAAACACAGGCCGCAGTCTTTGCGGGAATCCAAAACACATAAGCTGCAGTCTTCGCGGTATCTCGAACCACAGTCTTTGCGGTATCTCGAGTCACAGTTTTTGTGGTTTCCCAATATAAATAAAAATGTAAAAAACGATTGCCATAGGAACAACAAATTGTCCTCAGTAACACAAAATCTTGGATTTCAACCTTTCAGAAGTGAACCAAAATGTGAAGGCTCTTCCTGAGGTGATGAAGTGATATTTCTGTGCTTGCATATTTCTGGTCTTTAACCGGCTTAACCAATCAACAAGCTACGACCCTAAAGTGCCCAAATACATGACACATGGGCCTCACTGCTGATGCCTTGAAGAAAACACACAAACACACTATGTCTCACATGCACTCAATTCAAGGGGGAGGGCGGGTCTCGTGACACATACATCGTTCTGGAACTAAAGCAGCAGGGGTTGTCTGTATGCCAGCCATGTGCTCCACAGTAATTCTTCCTCCTCAGTGTTGCTACTGCTCATCCAGTTGAGGGAGTTGCTGTGGAGAAAGGCCTCCTTGTAGCAGCCCAGCCAGGCTAGCGGTGACAGAAAGGCCTGCTTTCCCCCAGACCCCAGCAGACAGACAGCCCTATTGATGACCTAATGAAGACTGGAGCAGTGCTGAATGGTTGTTTATAATCTGGAGAGGAGACATGGGGTCGAGGGCTGCACACAAGCAACGCTGTCCCGCACCACAACGCGGCTGTTTGCAAAGTGTTTTGTCATCGATGGACATGCTCTCTTCCTCTCTTTTTCTTTCTTTCTTGGCCTCTCTCCCTTTATTTTCCCTCTGTCTGTAACTCCCTTTCTCTGTCTCTCTCTCTCCCCCGTTTCAAAGCCACAGACAAAGGGAGAAGCCAGGGTAATTCTCTGTTATGATGCTGTTATGAAGGTTGACTAAGCTTTAATTCTATCATCTTTCATTATTGTTCTTTATCTTGTAAAATCCTACGAAAAATCTCCATGAAGCTGCTGCAACGTTAAATTGTACCAGTTGGTACCAGTCCTATGATGTCAGGATCTACACAGTATTCTCAGTCTAGAGTAGAGTTTGAACTGGGGCGGCAGAGAGACTAGTGTGTCTAGAGTTAGTGCTGGAGGAAGCAGAGACTATCTTGCTTCGAGTTAGCTAGGGCAGCAGAGTGTGTAGAGTTAGTGCTAGAGTTAATGCTGGAGCTTGGTTCAGCAGAGAGACTAACTAGTCAAGAGTTAGTGCTGGTTTTGTGGAAAGCAGAGACTTGCGGTGGTCAGTAATGAGCTCTATCTCTGCTGTTATCTCTGTGTCTCCACTGTTATCACTCTGGTCCTTTATTGACTAATGGAGAAAGACTAGGGGAGGGAGGGGCCAGAGCCCCTCTGGTTTCATCAACAAGATATCAAGACTGTTTTACCTGGGGGGGCACAAGAGATTAGGTAACAGGTACCCTTGAAACACACAGCAGTCATGTATGTTGGTCATGTGAGAGGCAGACTTAAGGGAAACTCAATTCAAGGTAGTTGGTATTTTATAATGTTCAAGTCAGACTTCCCTCTCTATCTCACTCTCTCTATCTATACAGTATTCCTCTCTTTGTCATCCCTCTCCTCTTCCCCCCTCCTCTCTGTCCCTCTACATCTGTGCCCACGTGTTGGTCTGGGTCCTGAATAGACGTCTGTGTTCAGTACTTTCCTTATCGTATGACCTTTGATCTGTTTGGACAGCATGACCTGCTGAAACCCATGACACCAACACATGGAGAGACATGCAGAGACACACACCTACACACAGAGAAAGAGAGATGCAGACAGATAGAGAGAGAGAGAAATGCAGACTTGCAGACACACCGACAGAAAAAGAAAGATCAAAACAGTCAAGAGGAGCTGAAGAGACTCCACCCATGTGGATGCCAGCATACTTCCCATGATGCTTTGGGACTTACCACAAAACCTTACACTAAATAAGCAAAACTATACATTTTTGGAAAAGCAAATAATTTTTGCAAAACTCTACAAAGTATTTTAAAATGCTATGTTTTTGCATCTATATAGTCAGCACAAACCATCATTTGAATAAGCACACAAAGCTGTTACTACACACTGATAGTTTAAATGAAAAACGCTTGTGTCTTTTTCGTGTGCAGGGCACAGCAGTTTACCATAACGTTTTGTCATACATGTAGTACTGTCAACACATACACACAGGGACCCAAATCTGTAAATAATGCATGTTTTTTTCCCAGATGTAACACACTATCCATACAAATGAGGGAAAAGTTATTCTCAAAACTTTTGGACACTCATCAAACAACAAAAAGGTCTGTCCATTGATAATTTTGATACATTTCCCCCTTATTTGTATTAATAGTGTGTTATGTTTGGACAAACTGCTATGCTCGCACACAGAAAAAGCACACAAAACATGTTGTTTTAGAAGAGCTCTAAGACTTTTTTAATGACTGTTTGTTGCTGGTTTGGTGTATTTGTGGTTAGTGTGTAGAGTTGAGCTAAAGTAGCCTGTAGTTTCAAAGATAGAAATCTAAAAAGACGGTAATAGAATAAAATGGCGAGAATGAGCTGGGTGCAAAAAACAGAAATGCAGTACCACCAAGATCCATCGTGGTCTTTGCTTCAATCTGAGGAGCTGGGGGTGGGGGCTTGAGTCTACCACCAGGAGCCTACAGCTGCACACACGCACATGCACACGCACACGCACACACATACACATACACACAGCTCTCAAACATGAAGCCAAAGTCTGGACACATACACAAACACACAGTTACCCGGTTTGACAACTTGAATTTTTTAAGAGGAACACACACAAAAACTATAATCTTTAACCACATACTTGCACGGATAAAAACATGCAGTCCTTTAGCCCGCAGTAATCATGTTGTCCAGCAGGGGGCTGGTGCACCAGTTCAGACATCAAACATCAACTTAGCTCTACCAAGTTCAAGTATTTACTTATTGAGCATCTGGAATTGCAATGAATTAACAACAAAGTCAATGAAAAGTATTCAACCACTTTGTGTCCAATTTTCCTAACAATCAATCAAAATATTTGATGATCCTTCAGTTATGGTGCTTAATAAACCACGGTAAAACAAAACTCCAGCCATAGTGTGCATAGTTACCAGGCCAGGAATCTGTGTCTGCGACCTGCTGGAAGCAGTGTCAACCCATTTTTCACACTGCTTCAGGTTGCAGATACAGATACCTGGTCTGGTGTGGCTAGAGTTTTTATTCCTGCCGTCATAGCATAATCTAAACAAAACACCCAGTAACTAGCACTTGGGAAGATGCTGTGTATAGAAGTACTGTGTGTGTCATGCTGTTGAGTCGTGTTCGGTATTTACGTATTGCACCTATGCACCCTACGTGTTTATGTGAGGCTCTGTGCACTGGTGCAACACATTTCCTTCACAAAAAATCATCTATCTTCTAAAACATAAAGACATCAGTAGGCCATAACTGTTTGGAGCTGTTTGCATCTTGCCACCACCGCTGGTGCCTGTGTTATGTGGCCCCTCCCACGGCAACCAAACAACAACAGCTCTTTTCCCATTGTCAGGGAAACCCATTGAGATGCCCGATGTCAACCTCTGACCCGTTGAACGCCTGCAAGACGGAGCTGAAAGGACCGTCTGGGCCAGGGCTGCTGAGATATCATCTGCTGTCCAACAATACACCTCACCAGCTGGAGAGGAGGGTAGGAGAGACAGAGAAAGGGGGTAGAAAAGAGAGAGAAAGAGTGAGAGTGAGAGTGAGAGTGAGAGAGAGAGAGAGAGAGAGAGAGAGAGAGAGAGAGAGAGAGAGAGAGAGAGAGAGAGAGAGAGAGAGAGAGAGAGAGAGAGAGAGAGAGAGAGAGAGAGAGAGGAGGGGAGACGGGGCAGAGGGAGGGGAGAGAACCATACAAACAGAGAGAAAGAAAATGAAGGAGGGCTGGACAGGGAGAGAGACAGAAAGAGATGGAGTGATGGGCGAGTGAGCCTTGTAGAGAGAAAGAGAGAGAGAACCAGCCCCAGTTCTAGACTGCTTTGACAGACTGAGTGCATGTTGTGCAGAGCTTAACTAAGAATATTCTACTGTGTGGCTTATGATAAAATACATTATTTAAAAAATGTCTGTTAAAAAAGTTGTCAACGTCCGTAAGGAGGACAATTGATCTATTTCACACTAGGATGTCAGCATTTGGGGTGAGGTTGCCACTCTTGCGGGGGTGCAGAGGTGCTAGTAGCCTCAGGTGGACTGCTGGAGCCAGGACCAGGTAACATGTGTTCCCAAATGTTTAGACTAAACAGCAGCAGAGGGGCTACAACTGTACGGCGCTTTGGGACTAAAAATGGATGCACTTTCAAACTGTATTTTAGCCTGGTTATCAGCTAAACAGAAGGTAGGTTTGCTTGCTGATCAATCAACCATGTGCAAAATACACACACGTGGTGGTCTACCTAGCTAACAAGCTGAGGCATTAGCTGGGAAAACATTCATCCTCCAATGCACACACACAACCACAAACCAAACATAAAACCACAATATTAAATTACAACAAAATGAGTAAACTATAATTAATTATTATATACTACAAATACGTTTAACTGAAAGAACTAGTCGTGCTGGCCTTCCAAGTTTTATATTACCCAACAAGCCAATCAGAAATTAGGAAAATAAATAATTTTTGAAATAGGATTTCATGATTGCAAAAAAAAAGTTTAAAAAAAAAGACAAAAATTAATTACTGAACAGTTTTCAAATGTATTTGTATTGGGCGAGGCAGGATGAAAATCTGGTGGGGCAATGCCCACACCGCTAACCCCCCTTCCCCCTCCCCTACACCCCCAAAACCATCCTGGAAAGAGAGTCCTTTTTCTCCCTTCCCTTCAGCAAGAGAGAATGACCATTGAGAATACAAATCTCATTAGAAGCTCTCTCTCTCTCTCTGTATGGATGGTGGGTTCCCTCAACCCTGCTCTCCAGTGTAAAGCAGCTGCTTGTCACTCTCTACCCATTCACAAGTTCAAGTGCAATCTGGAGCAGAGAGAGAGAGTGACCAGGAAAGACAAAGAGAAAGAGAGAAACTAAGATATGACAGAAAGAGAGACAGAAAGTGAGGTAGGAAAATATACGGAGAAAGAAACAAGGGGGTGGAGGAAGATATAAGATTCTACTTGTGTTTTAAAACACAACAGGTTTTTTTTCCTGATGCAATTCAAACAAAACTGCATTCATATGTATGCGTGTGAGTGTGATGGCCGAGGTGTTAACCTTCAGACACCCAGACAGACGGCAGGATAAAACATGCCAACAGCTGCTGGTGGCAAACAATCACAAACACGTACACACCAAGACCCTCACTGCCTCCCAGCATGTCGAGGCTAACCAACTTCTGAAGGGGTCATAATTATGTTGTGGGTGTGTCAAAGAGAGAGTGTGTGTCAGTGTGTGTGTGTCAGTGTGTGTTTTTGGACGTGTGTAAAAAGAAGAGTTCTCATCAAGCCCAGCAGGATTCCTGTCACAACATAGGAAATGTGCCATGGGTGGTGGGGAGGGATGGGGGAGCAGAGAGCGGGAGGTTTTTAGGTAACAGGAGCGGCAGGGAGTTCTTCTCCACTATCAGTTTTTTGATTCTGATATTCAAGGGTACAGAGGCCCCCCCACCTCCCACCTTCCTGTCACGGTCCGTGATGAATGAGTCCTTGCGTGTAGATTTTAATTACGGCTCCGTTGAGCTGGGACTTGGCCATGCATTAAATTGGAATGAGACACATTTTTCCCCTCAGTGGGGAATCGTGGAGAAAGAGAGAATGGAAGGAGGGAGGTAGAAAGATATGAAAGGAGAAACTGGTTACTGTAAATTAATTAATCCAGGAGGAAGAGAGAAAGAGAGAAAGAGAGAGAAAGAGAAAGAGAAAGAGAAGAAGATGCAGAAGACAGAAGATGAATGTGTAAACCATGTTCACATGATTGCCTAAAGGTTGTAATAGGTTACCTTAAGAAACCTCTCTCATCTCTTCTCCTACCCACTAGTGATATAGTACCTGAAACTATCTGTCACTGTCTTCTTTGAGGCTAAATCAGGAGAATTAGATTAGCATCTAGGTGCTGCAATTCTGCCTTTCTTCCCTCAGGCTTTTTCTTTTTCGACTCTTTCCCTATCAATCCCCTTTCACCCTTTCGCTCCCTCCCTCCCTCTCTCCCTCCCTCACCCCAGCCTCCTCTTTTGCCTCCTTCATTCTCCTTCTGCTTCCCCTCTCTTCCCCCCCTCTCTCATTCCTTCCTCCTTCTCGCTCCCTCCTTCACTCTCTTTTCCCTCCCTCTCTCCTTCCATCTCTTTCATTTCCTCTTCCGATCTCCTTCACCCCTCCCTCATTTCCCTCTCTCCCCCCCCCCCCCCTCTCTCTCTCTCTCTCTCTTTCTCTCCCCTTCCCTTCCCCCCCTCCCTCCCTCCCTCCCTCCCTTTCTCAGACTCTCATCTGTTAATGGACTGTTGGCAGTGAGCCATGGGAGCCTTACTCTGGGTCTTCCCTGTTTGGCAGAGTTCCCAGAATATGTGTGTGTGTGTCAGAGCTCCCAGCTTTCTCTCATAATCACCACCATTCAGCACCTCGCCGGAGTGTGTCCATGTTTACATGAGAGGGGTCAGGGAGCAGGCACGCTCTCTCTCTCGCTCGCTCACTCTCTCACTCACACCTCTCTGGCTCTCTCCCCCACCGAATCTTTTCTCTTTCTCACCACCTCTCTCCTCCCCATCTCTCTCCCTCCCTCTCTCTCTCACTATATTGTATACAAACCCACAAGAAGGGCCAGAGAGCACACATGACACACACTCTAACTTGCATTCTAGCATTCACCACCTACATGTATCCAAATAAACTATTCCCCCTCTAGAAAGAGACAAGGGTAAAGGAGGAAAAGAGGAATGGAGCAGTGTGAAGCAGAAATATGAGAAGGAAGAGTGAAGTGTAGAAAGACTTCAGACCACACAGTCCCCACTGACTCATTTAGATCCTCAAATTCTGTCAAATTTGTTATCATTACTGTCTCCTCTCCATACTAGCACAGCTTTGCAGCCAGTGTGACCTAGGCATTACACTACTGCATTACCATGGCAACGTACCAGAAGGTATGCATGCTAAAGAGAAGTTTGTCCCAGACAGGTAGCAAAGGAAGAGGGAGTAGGAATCATCCATTGATTGATCGATCGATGGATGATTGATTGATCGATGGATGATCAACTGATGATCCCTCCCCGCTACTCCCTCCTCCTTTGCTACCTCTCTGGGACAAACTTATCTTTAGCATGTATAGCTGCTGGTATATTGCCATGGTAACAATCTATCAATTCATCTAGCTGATTCTCATAAAACTTTGCAGGGGGAAGGATTTCGGTGTCACACCGTACAGTAGACTGTGCTGGGGGGAGGGTGGAACTGTACCTCGAGAGTTTAAGCCCAAGCAGCACGTGACCTACAAACTTTGTGCATGCTGACACACACACACACACACACAGACACACAAACCTCTCATTCTTCTGACCATGATCCGGAGATGTAAACTTATGGCTGCAGTGTCATAGCAACAGAAGCAGGAAGCTACCTCCCATGATCCTCCTCTCCTAGGACACTGCCACAGTCACCATCCTATGCCAGTCTTCCCTACCGTGGAAGTAGGAGCGACCAATCAGCTTAGACCAACTGGGTCACTAGCAACTAAAGTAACAGCTAGATGATCCCCAGCTGATCCAATTTTCAGGATTAGAACTCTTCCTCCACACCTCCTTTCATCTCCTCTACTCCTCCACCCCACCTCCTATTTCTCCCCATCACCACCTCCTCCTTACCTTTCCTCCCTCTCTCTCTTTCTCTCTATCTCTCTGGCCTTCCCTCAACTCATAAGGACCTTTTTGCTTCCTATGTCCTAACCTGAATTGGACAAAAATCTATCAGCTCCGGTATTCTATGATACACACTAATGGGCAGGCAGACAGGTATTCACTCATTCGGCTGTAAGGAGGGCTCATTGTCAGTAGCAAAGCCTGTCTATCTCTTCCCCGTCTGTGACCTGAGAGGAGCAAGCTACACTTCTGGATTTATTGCTGCCTGCTAATTCTCCAAGCAGATTACCATGCCTACTGCATGTTTGTGCAGGATTGGACACACAAGCACCAACTATGTGCATACACACACACACACACACACACACAGATTACCCTTGCACATGTAGGCTGAAGTGTGACAGGCATTCATCTGCATACATGCGACACAAGCGCCCACACCAACACACACATACACACATATACAGCATATGCACATAAACCAACACACGTTTATATATACACACTCAAACACATGCAGAAGCTAAGCGGTGCCCTGGGCCTGATCCTGATCATCTATGTTGATCCCTTTTGTATAAACACAGGCCAGGACTACACACATTCATAGACCTGCTGTTGAACTGGACACACACGCATGTGCATGCACTTTGTGGCCCTTCCCTGCCAAATGAATATAGATCACCACCCATCTGACTCTGTATGGACCACTGCCCCCCCCACCCCACCCCACACATCTGACCATGCATAACCCCCCTCCCTCTCTTCCCCATCTTCCTGTGGATGAAACCTGTGTTACCCCCCATGGTCCTGAGGGGCCCAGACTGGAGGCACCATTCCCTCTGGACTCGGTAAATGTGGGGGATGTAATCTGCATTCATAATACTCTTTACTTCATGTGTGTGTGAGCATGTGTGCATTTGAATCATGCTGCAGTGTCTGGGTCCCAGCGACATATTACGGGGCAAACTAGAAGGATGGGGTGGGGGTCTCCATGGTAATGCTAATAAATCCCCCCTCATCTGCTCAGGGTTTTGATGAGGTTAGCGAAGCAAACATGTATAAATAACCCTGTATTTAACCCAGTCTAGCAGGCTGAGGTGTCTATACAGGGTCTGAAAGTCTGGTCTTAACTAACTGGTGCTGGGTCTGAGTCTTGTCCTGGGTCTGGTCCTGGTCCATGACTAGATACTGCAATGGTTATACTCGCTGAACAAACAGAACAAATCCCTTCTTTCCATCGCTGCGTGGTAAAGCAGGCAGGTCCTGGACAGGGAACAGGCCGGGAGTCTGGTCTCTGAGGTGGGAAGTTGGAAGGAGGCTTACAACCATAGGCTGATTACTGAGGGAGTGCTGAGTAGACTGAAGCTACTGGGCTCAAGGTGGGTGGGGTCACCCTGATTAGGGGGGGCAGGGGAGGGGATGGGTGGGGGTTTGACTACTGGGAGAAATAACCGCTGAGCTGGGCCTATTAAATTAATTACTGGCCAAATCACTCTCCTTGGGCTAGGATGGACATGTGTGTATGTGCATGTACGCAAGGATATGTCAATGTGTGTGGGTGTGTGTCTATTCATCCTGGGGTAACTAGTGAGTTTACAACCTAGTGGCTGATTGTCTCAGTGCGAAACTATCCAGATGCAAGGGGTTCAACCACAATGGAGTCAACCTTTATTGATTAACAGTCTAAGTCAGGGGTAGGGAACGTCCAGCCCCGCATCCCGCATACGGCCCGCAAAATCTTTTGGTTCGGCCCGCCATGGCACTGCAGGCACCATATTATTAGGTGCATTATTTGTTGGCAGCAGCACTATTTGAATATGTGGAAGAGGACCGTGGAGGCACGCAGCGTCGCGTACCAATGTACAAAAAAAAATTGCTTGGGCGCTCTGCGCACTCGCATTAAGTGTGGAATTCCTTTCTATCAAACCCAGAATACGTTGTTGGTTTGGGCTAAGCCCCCAAAGTTTACAACGTCTGGCTCCGCACCTGATTAACACTCTGATCGATAAGCAGTCTCAAAAATGGTAGCAAGATAAAAAATAATACGATCCCTTTCCCTAATCATGATCACCCCCCAGAAATGTCCACTGCACCCCCAGTCAAAGCAGGCTGCATCCAGCCCTGCCACTTACCAAACCTCACCAAAGAGAAGCAGTTCCAGCCATCACATTAGGGGTGAGTTAATTAAATGTTTGACCAAATATAGGAGGCACATTTTTAAGTTGATAATTCTGTACGGCCCCCAAATTATTTTATAAATATCCGGTTCCCCACTCCTGGTCTAAATCAAGAGACCACTTTCCTACAAAAGTGAGTGCATGTGTGTAGGTGTGCCCTCAGGCAAGCTGCAAGAATGTTTAGGGTAAGCAAACGTCCATATTTGCATGATACACACTCTATTATTTCATTACAGACTCCTATTACTAACTTGGAATTTTTTTATAAAAGTTATGTGCTTGAAAATTTGGGTCTGACACTACAGAACATTAGACCAGCTCGACCTTGGATTAATATCTGAAAGATGAGACACATCAATTGATTACCCATCCGCCTTTGCGTATCTCGCTGAAGTAACTTCCCCCCAACCAACCTAAACCTTCATGGAAGAAAAGGAAAATATGGAAGAAACAGGTTTCAGGAGCAACAGTTAGCTTTTAGCTTATTCAGGGTTCTGTTGCTATGGGTGACTCGTTACCGCTGGTCCCATGAAAGGCAAACTTCGGTGACTTATATTTTTTACCATATTCAACCCTAATCCACTTAGGAAAATGACCTGTTACACGTGGAAGTTGACCAGTTAGACCAGGAAGTTGGCCAGTTGACCACATGACCAGCTAAACCAGGAAGTTGACCGGGTAGACCACATGACCAGTGTGTAGGGTCACATGCCAAACGGCTGCACTGTAATCAATAGGTGTGTGCGGCTGCAGCCGGCTGCCGTGAAGCTGAGAATGCCATTGGTTGCTTCAAGTCAGCCGGGCTGCAGGCAGCTGCAGGCGATGCCGGCGCTGCATGAAGTCGAATGCACCTAATAACTCTGACTGCTGTAGCAGTGACATAACAATGACACTCATGGCATTTAGAATGCATTACTCTGGGAAGCACAACAGATGAGCAGGCCTGCACACAGCAGATTGATTGTAGTGTGTGTGTGCTTGCGTATGAGGGTGTGCATGTGTGGCTAACATCTGACTCATTTAGCACAGCTCAGAGGAGGAACATCCACATCATAACCAGGGTCCTGTTCCATCAAGCACAGTCAGAAAGAGGGAATTAAGTCCCAGACCTGACTTGAATAAACTTAGTACCTTGACATGAACAATATTGTGCATAGGTTGAGGTCATTTTTTATATCCCTTTAATTCATTGATTACAAATGTTAATTAAAATCTATGTTCACGACGGAGTGCACTACAGATGTAAGTGCACTGTATTGCAGTGCACTGTATTGCAGTGCACTGTATTGCAGTGCACTGTATTGCAGTGCACTGTATTGCAGTGCACTGTATTGCAGTGCACTGTATTGCAGTGCACTGTATTGCAGTGCACTGTATTGCAGTGCACTGTATTGCAGTGCACTGTATTGCAGTGCACTGTATTGCAGTGCACTGTATTGCAGTGCACTGTATTGCAGTGCACTTAGTAAAGTGCGCGGTAGTCTACTACCGCGCACTTTACTAAGATGCATCTGTAGTGCACTCCGTCGCTGAGTAGTGCTGTCTCAAATGGAACACTTAAGTAACCACTTGGCGGGAAGTGACGGACGCAAATCTGATTGTGACACCCGCGAATCTAAGGCGAATTTGCTCGCGAGTCATTTCGTCCGGCATTATTTTAGAAATGAAATGAAAAGCTGCCGAAAGGGCTCCTCCTCTTCCGCTATGTAGCCAATATGGCGCCCGTTTAGGGCGAGTAGTGTCCATCGTTGTACACTGCATTTTTTGACCGTTTGCAGTGCGTCATCCGGGTACTTTCAGTGCACTGAATTCTGCTGGTTCTGTCAGTGTAAGCGCCCTAAGCACTGAAAGTCAGTGCTCGAAGTGCACGGTAGTAGACACAGCCATTATATCTGGTGAATGTCTGGGTGAATACTCGATTCTGATTGGCTGCAGGGGTGTAGTTCCAGCAAAACTGTCTTTTCACCATTCTAAATTATTGCGCTGGCTACATAGTATGAGCAAAGAACTATACTCTTTGGTATGAGCCTAGAGGGCGGGGCCCCTGGGCTGGAGCCCAGTCAAGCGCAATGGTAAGTCCGGCCTTGCCCCCTGGATCTGTTTTCAATCGTTCAAATAAACATTCCTCACAAATACATTTTCGTTGTAGGATTTATTATGACATTAGATTACAAGTAAATGATTTATTGGTGAAATGATCATTACCTGTGGTTTCAAACCAGTGTAGCTCACTGCAACACTGTGCGAGACAGTCTAGTAGGCTAACAAAAACATCTCCACAGCTGTTTAGGAATCCAAACGGCGACAGAACATGTTCCGAACTCCACTTAGTAAAATCAAGTCTTTCATTAGTTGAAACTATTTGACTACTATACTAACCTGAACTTCAATGCCACAGCTTAAACGTTATACATCTGTTCACAAAGGTCTCCTACACAGGACTGAAAACTGCTTATGAGTGCCCATTTTAGAGTAGCCTAGTATTCTGAGTGTTACAAACAGTAGCGAAAATCTGTTATCAATTTTAAGGGGGAAAATTATATGACATATGAATTCCTGAGGGGGACACCAAAATTACTGCTGTAACACATATAGCCTACATTGTAATAAGTTAAATGTATAATATGATTTAAATTTCCTTATGTTTACAGTGATTTATTGGGGGGAGCAAATACTATTTTTTCCCAGGATGGGGGGTCGTGTCCCCCCGGGATTTCTGCCTATGGTTACAAAGTTTGTAGCTAGCTCTAACAAACTGCCCTTTGATCTAGCTAGCTCTAGTTAGCCTAGCTTGCACAGGTATTTCTCTCCCGTCTGCAGCACTAAAAATATATTGACAGATTAGTGGAAATTGTGCCTCGTTTTCGCTCATTTAATCCGATCGACCTCATAACCTGTTTCCATATAGTTGAAACGTCCACACATTCGTAGATATATAGGCCTAGTTGCAAAATGTTTACATATTATGTAAACATTTTCCAATCCCCTCACTGAAGTTTGGCTAGCAACAGCAGCTAGCCTAGCTTGCACGTAGCACAATTTACCGAGGTCAGCTTCTCCACCCAGCTGGCTCTAGACTGAGACCAATGGTCGCATTTGGCATTGTTACTGACAATGATTGCATCCAGCAAACTTCTCCAATTACCCATTTTCCCCTAAATAAATGTCAAGCTTATTTACGTTTTGGGGGGCATATTTTCAGTTAGCAGATGGTACTGTTTGAATCGCGATTCCATCTGAAATACTGGTGACAACGTTGTTAGAACAGCTTGTTTCAAAGGGGTTCAGCTTGTTTCGAAGGGGGTTCTTAATGAATGAATGCAATATGAGTAGGCTAAATGCTTAAAAATATCACTAGAAGGGAAAAACTTAAGGTGACGTTTAAGTCATAGATGTTTTACACCGGATTGCCCAATATCTTCGTTTGATCCAACTTTTCAACTGAGGCTGCTAGCTATAGCTTATCACTATTCCCTCTGGCAGGGGACATGAGAAGACAACTGTTTCATTCTACACTTCACTTTTTGTATTTTGAATTGTAAATGAGCAGCAACAAATGTATGCTTTTAAATCTATGCAATCTTCATAAATAATAAGTACCCATTTTTATATAAAATATACAGAAATATCAGTTGTAAAAGTTACAATAAATAAACGGACCCATCTGCAACAGACGCAAGCAAGCACACCCTACAATTTCCCCAGAAATTGTACCCTCTCTAGTTATTTTATGTATTATGTATGTAACTTGATTTTCAATAAACGTAGATGTCTTGACTGATAGTGGTTCATAAGTTAAAATATGGCAGCACACCAGAAAGTTTGTAGTAAATAATTGTTTTTCAGTTTGGTCAGTGTTATGGGAGCGCCTGGTTAAGCAACTTACCTTAACAGGCTTAGCCTGACAGGTATCCTGCCACGGACCAGGTTTGTTTTGTAGCCTAAGTTGTCATAGTCATTGATCTTGAACTATGTTGAACTTGCTCTATGGAACCAAATTAACTGAAAATGAGTCAGACTAACTGACATAAACCTGGTTTATTTGGTAAACTCACTTTATAGAACAGGCCTCTGGTCAAATACACTGGGACAACAAACACACACACCGCTGCCAGGCAGGGTGGGACCCCTAGTCAGTTACCTGCTACAACTTGCCCAGCCACATTCTCCAGAATCCATGGCAACCAGGGACATAGGGTGCAGCTAGGCTGGTGTAGAAGGTGCATGTATCTGAGAGTGTGTGTCTGTGTGTGTGAGCACACACCCCCCCATACACAAAGCTGGTCTCTAAAAAAAGTTTGCATTTCGGTCTGCAGAGAAGTCACCAGAGATAACATGGAAATAATCCACACTATGTTGACATGCTTTCTTAACTACATACTATTGATCCACTTACTAAAGTGTGTGTGTGTGTTTGTGCATGTGCTTATGGATCCTCGTATGGGTGTGTATCTCAGGGGGTCAGTTTACACTTCACTAAACTGGTCTTTCACTCACTAATGTGTGTGTGCGCATGTTTGCATGTGTGTAGGTGAATCCCCATATAGGTGTGTATCACAGAAGGTCAGTTTACGCTTAACTCTGCTGTCAATTATTCATATGTTGAAACATCCCCTCTCCAACTATCAGCCAATCAGCTCAGGCCACCACTGAGAAAGGGGGATGGAAGGGGAGATGGGAAATTGCTGACGCATTAATGAGTGCATGTCTGCCTGCCTGTCCATGTGCTTACCTGTCTCTCTGCCTGTCTATCTGCCAATCAGCTTGCCTGTCTTTCTACTAGTCTCTTACCTACCCTTCACTGACTGAGAAGAGAAGTCATTCAGAGAAATTCAGAGAAAGATCCTGAGTAATTACAGCAGTGGAAGCTAAGGTTTTCTGAAGAAGGGAGCAGAGGTCTAACTAGACAGAGAAGGGAGTAGAAACAAAGAAAAGAAGCTTTCCTGCCTTATGTCCAGGGCATTGCAACACCACCAATGACACAGCCTTGTGGCCCGTGCTGTGTGTTTGTAACACTGCAGCCGGGTTGTGAGTGATAGATTAGCACACAGGTTTAATTTACACCGGACCAAAGGGAATTATGATAATCAAGTAATAATTGCACACACGCACACACTGGGAGGGTCAAAAACAAATGACTGCAAAGGGAATAAGGTTAAGAAGGAAATGGTTTTACTCATACACAATGACACTGTTTACTGTGAGAAAGAGAAAAAGAGGAAGAGAGAATCTTGTGATGTCACAGAAGAAAAATTGTTTGACGATATTCTTACGATGTTAGAATGTTTCGATGCATTTTAATGTCCACAGCACACAACATAGCACATCATGTTGCAATGGATCTTTGTGACATAATACATTATTGATATTGTGCAAAATAAATGCCATGTGAGAGGCTCCAACAACGGAAAGTAGGAGGCATCATGATTCAAAGTGGAATTTTTCAACTCTTCAAGCGTTTCTCTTCTTCCTTCTCTTTCTCCTCTCTCTCACTCTTTCCATGAACACATAGCACAACTTTAATGACTAGAACATCAGGTTGAAAGCAAAGGACCAGGAAGTTAATTCAGAGCTATGCACAAGGAGAGGAAATATACACCTGGAGAGGTCATACAACATAGCAGAAGACTCGACACAACAGCTCAGCTGATTTACAACTGCAGCTCTGAAATGGTTTAACGGTGATAACGAGCAAAATACACAACACTTAGTCAGATAGCTGTGTGTGTGTGTGTGTGTGCATACAGCTTCTGTCTGTAAATGAGATGGCATTAGCATGCTCTGAAAAGAGCCAGAGAGAGCAAGAGAAAGAAGAAATAGAGAGAGACGGGAGTTGAAGCGAGCAGGTGAAGAATCCCACTTTGAATCATGTCGCCTCCCCCCTCCTATTGTTGGGGCCTCTCACATGGCAGAGAAAGCCTCCTATTATCCCGGGTCAAGCCTGTTCTCCTCGTCTGTCTTCTAAAGAGAGGGAGAGAGAGGGGAATATTCTGATGGTAAGCAGGGCCTCAGTGGCTGCCTGGTGCCTTGGGTGCCATCTGAAAGGAGACCGCGGGCTCAAGCTGCAGCAGTGCCCACCTCCTGCCAAGGGCTTTCTCTCCCGTCTCCCTCTCTCTGCTGTTCTCTCTCCCCCGTAACTCTCTTGCTCATCTCTCTCTCTCTCTCTCTCTCTCTCTGCTGTCCCATCTCGCCCATTCCTCTCCCTCCCTCCCGTCTCTCTCTCTCTCCTGTCCTCTCTCGCCCATCCCTCTCGCTCATTCCCTCTCTGTTTCTCTCTCTGCTGTCCCATCTCGCCCATTCCTCTCCCTCCCTCCCGTCTCTCTCTCCTGTCCTCTCTCGCCCATCCCTCTCGCTCATTCCCTCTCTGTCTCTCCCAACCCTTACTCGCTCCTAGCCCTCTCCCTTATTTCCCTCTGCTGTCCTCCATCTCCCATCCCCCTCTCTCGTAACACGAGTGTTACGGGAGAAAAAGAGAGGGTCCGGAACAAACCACAACAGACAACAGACAGGAGTCGCCCTCTCTCTCTGACATAACTCTCTATCCGTCTCTCTTCCACCCCTCTCTCCTATCCCTCTCTCCCACTCCTTTCACAGGAGTGAACAGAGGAGGAGAAAGCGATAGAGAGTGAGAAAAAAAATACAGGGTTTGATAAAACAGAAAAGATTTATTGTGAAGGGTGAAAGAGATGCTGGTGCTTTTTGGGGGGCTGCATAGAGAAGGGGTGTGGAGGGGTTTCACCAGTACTGGCCAGCAGCTGTATTGAGATGAGCTCTCTCTCTCTCTCTCTCTCTGTGCAGTCAGAGAGAGAGAGAGAGAGAGAGAGAGAGAGAGAGAGAGAGAGAGAGACAGACAGAAGGAGATAAGAGATGGAAACAGTGACAGAATGAGAGAGGAAGAAAGGAGGTAAGGAGAAACACTTTACAAGTGTTGTTGGCCCCGTCTTGGTGGCCAGCCCCAGTTATGGGGTGAGAAGGATTTGGACCCCGCCTCCACGCTCCTCTCCTCAACACCACTGCCTTATTAATGAGGAGCCAGTTACTGGCCTAATCTAAACCATCCCAAGACCAGTCTACAATCTGCACCAGCCTAGACCACCTCTAGACCACCCTAGATCCTGCACTAGCCTAGACCACCTCTAGACCAGCCTAGATCCTGTACCAGCCTAGACCAGCCCTACAATGGCATAGACCAGTCCACCCCAGCTGGAACAGACAAAAACAAGATGGCATGAAAAGATTTAAAGCACCAAAGGCACACACACAAAGTCAATTAAATCCAGCTGGGTTTGTACCAGGCGCCTGCAGCATTGCACCTTGCCAAGGCAGGAGAGTGCCAGGAAGTCAGGAGCCATGGGAGAGAGAAATGGAGGGAGAGATGGAGACAAGGATGAAGAGAATGTGTATCGGAGGGAATACCCTACTGTAATCATTACTTCACCACCCTCCCTCCTTCCCCCCAGACTTTACCTCAGTATCACAGCCCTCCAGCCTTGGCACATTAATGCAACACTGGTTAATAATTAATGTGTAGCATAGACGTTGTGTCCACATGAGCAGAATCAACAAGCTCTTCAGGTGGGTTTACATATTCTGTCAAAAAGGAGGGGGGCACCTGTTTGACAGTCCTCCCAGCACCAATACTAACAGTGACACGGTAGACACCAGTCTCTCTTATAGAAGTTAGCTACATTTGCATTGGCCACTTGTACCTGAACATGTGGTACAGGCTGACCAATGGTGAACTGTCTTGCAGGAAGCTTTCTTCCTGGTGTTGTGGGTGAGCCTGCAAGGGAAGGCCTTCAACTGAGATTAAGATACACTCACAGTCTTTCAACGGCCATAAACTCACACCCCTCCTCCTCTTCCTCAACCACCGCCTCCACGTCTCACATAATCCAGATAGTGGGCCATCCCAGACAAGCCCAGACCAGCCAGGACCCTGCTGGACAGACCATGGGACATTCCGTTCACTCCGCCCCACACTCCTTTGTTAGACCCGTTTCCCATATGACCCAGACATAATTTCAGAAACGATGGTAGAAGTTCTCTGGTTTTCAGAGGACATTTGGCCATCAGCCCCCTCTCTCTCTCTCTGCTAGGTCCTGCCTGCGGTGTCCCCTCACAAAGGCACCCCCAACCCCCTCTACACACACTCACCCTCTACACACGTACTCATCTGCACATTCACTCACCCACACCCTCCACGCACACACACACTACTCACCTACCAACCCACCCACACACACGAAGGAGTCATTACAGGGCTAGAATAATATAGACTAGGCTGGGTTAGCCTTGAATAGGCTAGGTTGGATTGGGCTACAATATGCTAGGCTAGGCTGTCCACACCCACGTCATTGTTTCACCCCTACACTACTCAGTTATTTAGCATGTGACACCTCTAGGGGTGCATCACTAATGCTACTGAGGGGCAATAAACCAATGCCAACCCTCCCCCCTCTACCATACAGCCAGAGGGGTAAGGTCTGGAGCAAAAGGGAAGAGGGAGGGGAGGAGATGTTGAGAGTGGGAGAGAGAGATCTGGAGAGGAGTGGTGGTGGGAATGGAGGAAGGAAAAATATGACAGGAAAACTGAGTGAATATCAAACAGGAGAGGTACACTGATAGATGGGTAGGCAAGTAGATGTATAAATAGTGTACATATTGTTATAAGACATTTCCCTTTGTATTTTTTTTGTACAAGACATGGGGCCACACCTCCTCCATCTTCCCATCAATCCACTGGAGTCGTTATCTCTCTCATACCAGCCCCTTGGCTGTGCTGGCCACACCTCCCACTGCCGTGCATGGAATGTGTGTGTGAATGAGTGTGTGTGTGTGCGCATGTTGTGTGTGGGTGGGGCATAGTTGGGATGGAAGTATCATTTAAATTTGCATATTAGGTATCTTGCCTGCACAGTGTGAAGACCATTCTTACAACTCCCAATTCACACACTCCATTTCAGATACACACACAATCTCTCAAAACATGAAACAAGAGATCAGACAAACAGAACAGCCATTTTCGATCAAGCTTTTAATGAAAAGATCGTAAAATAACAGTTTGTTTTTCCTCATCGCTGTACATTAAGACTGCAAGGTTGAGAGTGCTGAGGTCAGCGTGCTACACTTACATATGACACTTTGAGTTAGCGAGCCCCATCGCCACGGCGACAGCTCTGACCTGAATACGAGCTCTCTTAGGAGGGGAGAGACGAGTTCCCTGCCTGGGTGCTGCCACAGCCAGAGGTCTGGGGAGGTGTGTGTGTAAACAAGTATAGAGAGCTTGTGGTAGGCAAATGAAGTACAGAATGGAATGCAAGTGTAGTGTATATGCGGCGTGTAGGCCTTAAGGGGTCTGTGGGGATGTATAGGACTATAGGTGTGTGTGTGTGTGAGAAAGTGTAGACCTATAGGTGTGTATATTTGTGAGAGAAGAGAGAGGGAGAAGGGGTGTTGGCCCTCAATTATTCATGGTCAATGACCCTACCGGTCCAGTCCTGCCAGAACATCCATTATGTAAAGGCAGACCCCGAGAGGAGCAGCTTCACTCTAAACTCTTTAAATCACATTTTCAAGTACAAGTTTAGCAGCTAATAGTGTCTGTCCATCAAACTGAGTGCACTCAGTTCCCAAAGTGCCAGAAAAACAAGTGAGAGATAAAAAATAAAATAAAACAAAGTTACAAACACTATTTGGAAAATGATGATATTTTGGTTACAACCGGACGGTCCTAAAAGAGTCTCTCAGTTAGGAGTAATAAAAATGCAAACGCAGAAAAGCTTTTTGTCAATGGCAAGATAGCATATTGCTGTAAACACTGAGGTGTCTGAGGTAACGTTCTGAGTCGATGAGTCAATACTGATGTGGATATAGCAGAACAAACATGCCGAGTCACCGGTGTGTGGAGAAAGCACTGGCACCAGGACTGGTTTCAGGACTCAACGGAGAGAGGTCAAAGGCTTAAGTATGTCTGGGTTGGGTTAGGGTTAGTCTGAAATGGGGTGGGATGCACTATGGGTTGGGTGTAAATTAAGGTTAGATAGTCCTGGAGGTTCTCAAGGTTAACCCTGACTAGGTGAGGAGCCATCCAGGGCCCAGGGGTCAGGGAGGGGAAGGAAGGGGTTTGAAGAAAGAGAGAGGGAGGAGGGGGAAGTTAGGGATGATGCAGAGGAGAGAGAGAGGAAAAGTCTGAAAGGTGAAACACTGAGGTATTAAAACAGCAGACACAGAAAGGTGATGTCAACTCTGACAGTCTGTCGACTGTCTAGTTAGATCTTTGTACATGGTTTCTTTAAAGCTTTGCAACACTGGATTGATATGATGTAGTAAAGGAACACAAGAACTCTGAGGACTAACTCCTATATAGTCATCCTTAGTGAGAGACGATATGAGTCACAACTAGGCCTTCGACAGCCCAGATGATTAAAAAGAACGTACAAAGTGCACTTTTAGTAAAGCTATCTGGACCATACCATTACTTTGTAAAAACTGGTAAGTAAACAGACATGATGGAAACAGTGGCGGGCGTTTAAGACAAAAGTATTACGAGGTCATTAAGAGAACACTATCATTCAGAGAAAGAGTGTGAGTGGATGACGAGGTCTGAGCTGTAAGTGTTGGGGGGGGGGGGGGGGGGGGGGTCTTAAACATCGTGGCAATCTTGGCAGCACCCAGGCAGAGTGTTTGAGGAGATACAGTATATCGCTTGAGACCGGCCACATTGACCTGCCTGTCTACACACACATACACACACACTCTGGCGGTCAAAGTTCAACTCCCCCCAGTGTGTGGTCAATCAGTGAGTCATCTTTTAGTACCCAAAAAAACAAGGGCACAAACACCCACAGTGAACAACGAGAACCCCTACAGCCTGTAGTAGCAGTAGCCGAGACAGACACAGTAACGTGTACATCAGTTTGTATGACGTTTAAAGTTACACAGAACCAGCTCTCCCCAGATAAGTCCCCTTCACAGATTTGTGGTTAATGGCTGTTTTGGGTCCTTTTTGATTCTCAGCTTGAAATCTTTAAAACAAAACAAATACCACCCAAGAGAGTCCCCCCCCCCCCACACCCAGTCTCAAATACCAAGACTGTTCATCACTAAGGGGGTTGGGAGGGGGGGGTCAGGACACCAGAAATAAATACATTCATCACTGACAACAATAGACATTTGATAAAAAAAGAACACTGTCAATAAGTGTTTGCACCAACTATGTTTTGAGGCCAGGCCAGCCAGAGGCGTGTGTCTCTCTCCTCCACAGAAAACAGGAGCTAAGTAGTCACCACAATCATCATCATCATCATCGATTTAGAACATACCCACAGAAGCAGAAAGGAACATTCACAGTTGAAACCCTACAGCCCCGTACAGATGTAGCCCACCCCAAGCTACAAATACATCCATGAACGTGTCTAAACCCCTCCCTCCCTACAAACCCAGGCAGAAACAACCTGGAAGTACCGTTAAAGAGTTCTAGAACTACCCCCACCCCCCACATGCCCTGAAAGCCCAGCAGTAGAGCTGGCCCTCAAGTCCATGAGGACCCTAGGCCAGACACTAACAATGCCTTTTGATTAATATGTCAAGGACACGTCTCCCCCTAACCTCCCCCTTCCCCCCATCCTCTGGTGCTGGCCCATCTGAAGACAGACCACAGGCTAGAGGGCATGCGGGCAGACAAGAGGGGCGTCCTAGGTCACCCTAGAGCCAGCTGGCAGAGGGGGAATACGTCCGCACCCTCCCCCGCTTTCCCCCTGTATGAATATGCAGCAGCGCTGCAGGCCTGATGCCCTGCTTTTGTTTTGGCAGCAACCTCTGTGGTAAAAGCCCTCCCAAAACACACACACACACCCTCACAAATCCTTCACTCTGGCTGGCCCTGCCTCCACTGAGGTCTGTAAAACTGTAAAAGTTTATGTAAACAATGAGATAAATACATATGTATCTTTTTCAGAGCCACACACGGTTCAATATCATTCAAATGTGCTTTGGTTTAAAAAATAGTTTGTGGATTTGGGTATGAGCTTTTTTTTCTCTTAGTTCTTTGTACAACTTTGCAACTATTTCTGAACATATTTTGTTACTAACTAAAAAGACTTGTTTTCAGCTGCCCTGCCTTGTGTTAAGGCTCTTTGTGTTAGTTGAAAAAGTACCCCCCTATTTTTGTCTTAAATATGAAACTAGTGTTTTCTTTTTCCCATGATTAAAATACAGAGAAATTGATACAATACTATGTCTTACAAATGTAGCTGAGAGCTCTGCATTCCCAGATGCAGAACAATCCCTGAAGTCTGGAGTATTAGTAGTAGTAATAGTAGTACGATCACAGTTGAGATTTTTCTTCTTTTTGTCAAGCAAACCAAGGTTTCTTCGACTGCAGCTGCAGAATCCTTGTGAGATTACGAGACCTTGCTGTAGAAAAACACCTCTGCCTGCGCTCCTGCACAACCACAGCAGTCATCTGAAGGCAGTGAGTCATGGACACCTATTTAAGCTGGAGGACATCCCTAGGTATAAGCACTAGCAGAAAATGGCTACTAAGTAGAAGAGAGGGGTGTGGATCTCTATCATTCAGCAGTAGCCGCTACCCCTCAGAGGACTGTGCAGACTACCACAGACCATCTGTGGGGCGTCCAGAACACAGCTACCTTCAAATGTAACTGATGCTTGATTTTTTGTTTCTTTACTGTAGCTGCATCACTATGGTAACCCAAACCGCTTCACAGACCATAACATGAGGATGTATGAGGAATAGACATCAAACGGGTAATAAAGCCAACACAACAGAGGAATGCCTAAATCAAAAGCTCCAAGGAGGAGAATTTTGCTCCTGGGGGAGAGTGGAGGAGCTGTACAGCAGCTAGGAGGGTGGGGAGTTTGGTGGAGGGGCTATGAGGGAGTTTATGATGTCCCAGGTTCAGGGCGGGCCGATGGTGATTAACTCATATTCATAGAGGGGAAGAAGAGGTGATAATGTAGATGTCTGGTAGTGTGTGTGTGTGTATGTGTGCGTGTGATACAATCAGCTATGATAAGTGTGTATAATACAATCAGGTCTGGAAGTGTGTGTCTGTGTGATACAATCAGGAGAAAAAAATGATGAGCTGAGCTGTCCAGTGCCTCTCAGCCTCTCCCCTGTACAAGCTTTCACAAGTCTGGCTCAAAAAAATAATAAAATCTAACAAAGCAAACTTAGAACTTCACATTAAAAATCATGATTATAGATTCAATCTTTTTTTCTTTTTTTGGTCTGAACAGAACACATACACTTGTCATCAAGTCCTGTTTTTTTTAAGTTAGGGAATATAAAGTGATGAGAAGGACCCCTTAAAAACAAACAGAGAAAATGTTTAGGGAACATAGTAAACTTTACATTTCTTTTGGTGTAAAGTTTACATTCATACCCGCCCACCTATCACCACAAGCTTTCCTTGCAAACACAGAATCTCTCCCGAGTCTCCAGAGTCAGTGGTCAAGATTTCATAATAAGCAAGACTTCTTTGTATGGAACGAGAAAATAATTAATAATTTGTTTGTTTTTTATACAGTAAAAAAAAGAAAAGAAAAAAAAAGAAAAATAATTTAGTATGCTATATATCTTAAGTACATATTTTTTTATAACTTTGGTTATGAACTTGTCTAGCAACGTTTGTTAGTTAGCTCAACGATCTTTGGAACACTGCATCTAGTCTAACTAGCCACTATTCGCTGGAGGCAAGGAGGATACAGTACGTTTTGAGGTGGGGGTGTGTTGAGTACAGCGCCCGCAAAAGCCATCTGTGCTCTCTGTAACAATAAAAAACGATTGTTAAAAACTATGCTATAACATTTAAAATCTAAAAGCATTAAAAACCTGTGTTGAGAGATGGGCAGGTTAAAGCATTAGGTGTAAGATAACTGGAATCTACACACTTTATACAATTAATTACATAGGTACGTTCAACTAATCAACAAAGTTGGTAAGAGTCACCCGAGGTAGAGAAATCTCAAGCCTATACAAATAGACTTAACTGTTTTGTGAGAGGAGGAAAGCTATACAGACAAAATAAACGTACCCACTGAACATGGCGTTCAGCTTTCACCAACCTCTCTCTCCCCTCTCCCCCCGCCCCCCCCCCCCCCCCATCCCTTCCCTCCCCTTCCAAGAAGAAAAATCCCCAAAGCTTCCAGTTGAAACATTCACAGAAAAGTAATTTGACTGGACCTCGTACCAGGGGTGGGGGGCATCTCCTTGCCCCCAGGTAACTGCCCCCCTGGGGGGGGGGGGGGTGAATCCCCAGATGGTCTGCCCCCTCTCTCTTCCCCACAGCCACAACCGGGGGAGGGGAGCATTATATCTTGAATAATCAGAATCATCCGATCCCACCCTCCACCCACCAGAAACCCCCTTCACGCGTCAGATAAAGCACAGAGAGGGTCACCACCCCACCCCACTCCCCCCACCCATCACCCCCCCTCCCTTACAGCCCACATGCACCCCACCCCCCTCCCTTTCCCCTGTCCCATCCCCACTGTTACATGGAGCTAAAGCTGATTGGTTACAACACAACCATATGTTCAGGTTCAGATTATTGCATGTGGTGAGGTGCTGTTGGGACAGCGGCTGGGCCCGGTACCAGATGTCTGGGCTTGCTGGGCCTGAGAGGACTGGACAATCTGAGAAACCAGAGCTGGGGCCACTAAAAACTCCAAGCAGCAATCCCAGACTGAAGACGGTGTGTACGTGTGGGTGGCTAGAGGTAATAACAGTGATCAGGTGGGCCAGAGAGAGAGGTGTGTGTGTGCGTGCACACGTGTGTCACACCAAGACAACACCCTGATCGCCATACGTGACAGCACACACTCAGCCCAGAGAAATGCAGTCCTGGAAACAAGTGTGTTAAAAAGGTTGTGTGTGCATATCTAAATGTGTGAATGTGTGCGTGTTTCTTTGCTTTTTGAGGCGGGACAAAAACCGGGGAGAGCTAGCTCCTTCTCTCCTCTTCCCCCCCCCCCCCCCCCCCGGTTTGGGTTCCCAGGGTTCTTTGGCTTGTTGGTTCCCCTAGGAGGGCGAGGTGTGCATTCTGAGGTGGCTGATGAGGTTTCTCTGCTGGGTGAACTTGCCCCCGCACAGCTGGCACTCGTAGGGCTTCTCGCCCGAGTGCACGCGCATGTGCTCAGTGAGCCGGTACTGGCGGGTGAATCTCATGCCGCACTCCTCGCAGGCGAAGGGCTTGAGGCCCAGGTGGCTGCGCATGTGCCGCGTCATGGTGCCGCGCTGGGTGAACATCTTGCCGCAGATGTTGCAGGGGAATGGCCGTGTGAGCCAGTGGCTCTTCTCATGCTGGCGGAGGGTGGCCGGGTCCTTGTAGCTCTTGCTGCACACCGTGCACTTGAAGGGCCGCGGCTCGCAGCCTCCGAAGGCGGATGCCGGTGCGGCGGGTGCAGCCGAGAGGTCTTCGGCCTCCTCCTCCTCCTCCTCCTCCTCTTTGACGAAGGCGCCGGCCTCCTCTTTGATGTAGAGCTCGTCCTCGGTGTGGGACTCCACGTGGGCGTTGAGCTGCTCCGAGCTGGGGAAGCCCTTCCCGCAGGGGATGCACACGTAGAGGTTGTCCCCGAATGCCGGCTCGAAGCCCTCCTGGCGGTAGACGTAGTTAGCTCTGCGGTTGCCGCCTCTTCTTCCTTTCCCTCCTCCTCGACCTGTTTCGCCGCTCTCCCCATCGCTCTGCCCGCTCTCGTCGCTATGCTCCTGGCCGTTCTCCCTCCCCTCCTCCTCTTCCTCCTCCTTGCACTGGAAGGACTGGTCTGAGATAAAGCTGCTGCTGCTGCCTCCTCCTCCTGCCTGCTCCTCCACTGGAGTAGCGGCCATCTTTGGGCCCCACGATGACCCCGTTGGCCAGGGGCCTGTCTCTTTCCTCTGCCTTCAGGCCAGACACCTCCCTCTTGGGCCACTCCTTCTTGCGGGCAACCTGGCGGGAGCTCTTGCGGGGCTGCGGTCCGGGGGGCTGGGGGGGGCCGTCTCCGGGTGCCCTGGGGGTGGGGGTGAGCTCCATGGGCTCAGGGCCCGAGGCATCTAGGCCGGTAAGGAGGGTGGAAGAGTCGTCCAGAGAGGCACTGTTGGTGGTGGACACTGAGGCAGATTGGGGAGACTCCTGGCAGCTGTGTGGGCTGAGGGCGTCGCCGCTGCCCCCCCCCCCAGAGGCAGGGCTCTTCTTGGACAAGTCCAGCCCCAGGTCTGGCTCCCCGCCACTGCTGAGGTTCCCGTTGCTGCTGCCGTTGTTCCCCCCAGTGCTGCCATTGTTCCCAGCGAACGTCTCGTCATCCGAGAGCTTGTCGCGGACTCCGTCGTCGGGCTGCGTCTGGTCGGTGTCGGATGGGGTGGCGGAGTAGTGGTTGAGGGGACCTGAGGTGGCCCGGCGCTGGTTGATGATGCGTATTCTCCCAAGGGCTCCCTGGGAGGAGGGTTTCCCAGCGAGGGGCTTCCCCCCGCCACGTTTCAGCTTCTTCCTGCAGAGAGCGGCGAGGTCGTGAAGCTGGAGGTAGCTTGCGGCCGTCAGCAGGGCGCTGTAGCTCTGCTCGCTGCCCGGCTCGGTGGAGGAGGACAGCAGCTTGCCCGTGTAGATGAAGTCCAGAACCTGCCGGAACACAGACGGATTGACCATTTCCGTGTCCAGGTTGATGAGGTTGTCGTGGAGGACCAGGGACTTGAAGTAGATGCTGCTGGCCGCCAGGATGTTCTTGTGGGCGCGGAACAGCGCGTTCTCCACCACGATGATGACATCACACAGGAAGCCCTTCGCCCTCTGTTGGTTCAGTTGCAGCAGCAGTTGTTTGGCATGATTTGGCAGCTCCATTTCCACCTACCTTCCTTCCTTTATACCTTTCCTTCCTTCTCTCTCTTCCTACACGATCACCACCTGAAGCTGAAGAAGAGAAGACAAATAGAAAAGGGGAAGGCGTTAGTGCTTTGAAACCAGGGACACAACAACAACAAAATGGCAGTATATGACTATTAAAAGTTATTCTACATTGGATGGTACTTCCAGAGTCAAGAACCATGAATAACAAAGGGGGCCAGATGGCTGAGCAGTTAGGGAGTCGGGCTATTAACCGGAAGGTTGCCGGTTCGATTCCTGGCCGTGAAAAATGATGTGTCCTTGGGAAAGCTCGAAGCCTCGGGGAGAATATCCCTGTACTTACTGTAAGTCGCTCTGGATAAGAGTGTCTGATAAATGACTAAATGTAAATGTAACAAAGAACACAGATACCAGATGAGCTGGCCAAGTCTACCCTGGTCTCACAGGAAGAAACAATACTACCCTAGTACGCTGGTCTTAACAAGAATAACAAAAATGCCCCAGTACCCTGGTCTCACAAGGAATAATAATACTTGCAAATGTGATAGGCTAGCA
The DNA here is from genome assembly GCA_023658055.1 of Thaleichthys pacificus. Taxonomy (NCBI): domain Eukaryota; kingdom Metazoa; phylum Chordata; class Actinopteri; order Osmeriformes; family Osmeridae; genus Thaleichthys; species Thaleichthys pacificus. The sequence continues at coordinate 1,009,242 of CM042864.1, read as the reverse complement.
AAACTCTTGGAGTAACCAAAACAGGGAAGACCACTCTTACAAATTAGTACATTTCTAAATGGCCACAGCATGCCACAGGAAATCACATGGCAAAATCCTCCCAACAGCCACTGTGGTCTTTCCTTCCCTCCCCTCCTTTTAAGACAAACTGCCACATGACATGCAACAGCTCATATTCTGAACCGTACACCATGCCACTGTTCAGGCACAAAGGCAAAAAGGGTGGAGGGGAAGAAAGGCTCAAATAGACACTTTGAGTTACCTCCTCTACTGTGACTCTCCCCTCCCCCCCCCCCCCCCCACCACACACACAGCCCCCTGCCCCCATCCACACACAGCCCCAAAGCCAAACTCCAGTTTCAGTGAGATGGCATGTGTGGGGGTGTGGCCCACACCCAGATCCATTAGGTCATGGTAAAGTCAGCCTACCCCATTGTTTGTGGGTGGGGGGGTCAGGGGAACAGCAGGGCCAGGGGGAAGGATTAGGTGTCACCTGAGCAGGTAGATCTAAGCAGGAGCAGGGACAGGAGGAGGAAGAAGAGGGGGAGGGGAGGGGAGGGTGTGGCTGGGTAAGAGAGATAGCCAGGCAGACAAGAAAGTTTGCTTAAATGCCAGAGGCTATCTAACTACCAGGGCAGGAATCTCAGTCTGTGGCTTGATTATCTCCACCCTGTATTTGGCGGGTGTATTCATCAGGACCCAATGATGTGCGGTGTCAATTGAGAAGATGTTTGGATCAGCGGTTCATGAGAAATAATTGGTGGACAAGCAGCGAAGCTGCGGAGCCACTTAAGTGTTTTTACCTTTTCTTATTATTATTACACATCTTCTTCCGCCATTGGAGTCTATGACAGCCCCTAAAATCGTATGGTAAAAAGTTGTGAAATGTGGCACACTCATTAAGGACAGTCCCGTCTTTATTTTCAGCAAGTTTAATGTCTCCCATTAGAGCACGCTAGCGCCACCAATGGGTCAAAGTTGGACGTGTTTACATTCGTAACATTTGAACCGTATGGATGATTTTCAAATATGAGGTACCGTTGGATTCCCTGGATACAGGAAATCCAGGGAGTTCAACACACACTATGTATTCAATTTCCGGTTATATAGATTTTCTGCCATTTTGAATTTTAAGGAAAAACCTTTTTCCGTTACTCCTCCTACAATTCTTGTCCAATCTTCCCCATAATTGGCACATTATCGTCAGAGCAACCCTCACTCAAATTATCAAAGGATTTTTTATTTTACAGCCAATCAAAATCGGCAGCAAAGCAAACAAACAGGAAGTTGGGTAATATCTCAGCAACTATTTGAGAAATCATCACCAAACTTGTGATGTTGACTTGGAACCCTCTTCTGAGGATGTCCAAACAATTCGGTGTCATGTGACCACTGGGAGTGGCATCACTGCAGGAAGCAAAAATGTGTTTTGGCCAATAACTGTTGATTTGTTTGCCTTTATTAAGTGATTCCTTTGTCTTAGGATATCTTTGGAGATCCAGTGTGTGACACATGAAAACATGTGATACCAGACGATTCGATGCGGCCGTCATTTTGTATTAATGGAAAAAAAGTTTTTTTCTCAACTCCTCCTACAAAGTGTGTCCAATCTTCACCAAATTTGGCAGGGATTATCTTCAGACCAAGCCTCACAAAAGTTATCACATGGATTTTTGGTTGTTGACCGTTTGCTCGGTACAGCCAATCATATCCGGCCCGCCAAACAGCTGTATGAATTGTCGATGTGGGGACTACAGAGGGCATATTTATATTTATGCAATGTTATGTGTTCTACTGACGGATGGCTGAGATATACCTAGTTCGTCTGCGCTGCATAGCTGCATTTTCCCTGTGGCCAAGTAGCGTAGACTTGTCAACCTTGATCTCCGGTGTTACTGGGTTGTTTCTAGTGTTGTCCCAATACAAAAATTGACTATTGATACCAATACCAAGTTTAGCATCACGATACTCGATACCAAAACGATACTTTAAACTGAAACGATACTGATTCGATACCTAATAGATCACAAACAGAAAGTCCACAAGGGTTGATAAAATGTTCTAATTAACAGCCAAAATGACAATGATTCTAGCTACCAACAGGCCATTTCCACTTAAACGTTACTCCAGCAACCCAACTTTTTTTGCCAGGGGAATTATGTTAACTATATGCTATGTTCGATAAATAGGTGGAGTCAGGTGGCTGAGCGGTTAGGGAATCGGGCTAGTAATCCGAAGGTTGCCAGTTCGATTCCTGGCCGTGCCAAATGACGTTGTGTCCTTGGGCAAGACACTTAACCCTACTTGCCTCGGGGGGAATGTACTTACTGTAAGTCGCTCTGGATAAGAGCGTCTGCTAAATGACAATGTAAAATGTAAATTTACGAGTGTCTTTTTTTAAACGGCCGTTCTGTCTGAGCCACTTTAGATGTTATGCTATTAACACCTATACTATTTAGCTAGTGCCCACAAATAACTGTAGCTCAATATATTTGTTGTTTTGGAATTCATGTTTTCTAATAATGCTTGCTTGTCATGCTATTTACGATACAGTAGGATAGGCCTGACAAATGCTATGTATTTCACTATCCTATCATCCTATTATTCGCTAAACTGTCATTTTTTTCCTGTGATCACTTTTCAGTGACTGCATCCCTGTTAACTCGACTACAATCATAATACCCAACGATACCTTTTTTTAAAGCTCATTATCACAAAATATTTCTCAAATGTTAACATTCCAAGGCGGATTTCCAGCAACAGACATTTTTGGATTGTTTGTGATTTGATCTTAGTGACTTAGGAGTTCTCTCGACTACCCCTAACATTTCACATATTTAGGAGCTGGTTTTAGAGCTAAAATGCTTTGTGGAATACTCTTAGAGTAAAAAATGAGGAGTCCTAAAACTAGCGCTGACACGCCCATTTGTTTTTTTTAGGAGTTTCTCCTAAATCGGCGAGGGAGGAGCTACTTTTAGCCTTAAGATGTTTTGTGAATACGCCCCCTGATCTCTGTAACTGGTACAGGACAAGAACACACACTATACACTGCATACTACACACAAGTAGGCTACTTCTAATTCTAACAGACACAGGGCCAAACACTAGTCAATAGTCAAGATGCATTTCAGTCCAGTTAGTTTACTACAAGAGTAGATGTAGCATAGTGTGTGTAGAACTTCAAAAGGAGGGTTAGAACTAGCATAGTGTGCATAATGAGCTACCAGAGCAGGCTACTACTAGTCTATTAGATATAGCCTCCTCAGACACCAGGAGCATGTTCAAGCAGGATTGTGAACTCCGACAGCCTGACCCCAAACTAGCCAGAGGTCACTTGAACACAGTTTGAGTATAGCAGAGTTGAGAATAGCAGAGCATAGCAAAGAGCAGAGTACAGCAGAGCTGAATATAGCAGAGCTGAGTATAGCAGAGCTGAGTATAGCAGAGCAGAGCAAAACTGAGTTTAGCAGTGTATAGTAGAGTTAAGTATAGCAGAGCACAGCAGAATACAGAATAGCACACAGCAACACTGGATCCATTACATGGAGGAAGAACAAAGTATAGCAGAGTATAGCAGAGCCTATAGTGTTAGCAGATTACTGTAAAATGTAATGCAGAGTGCAGCTTGAGTCATAGTGAAAACAAACCATTCGAACCTAGCAAACTGCTAACACAGATTAACTGCTATTTATGTAACATGGCAGAGCCAGATCCAGTCTGAAGTAGAACAACAACTGCACACCACAACAACTACCATGTAATAATAAAACCACTTAACATATACTATTACTCTAGTTTTAAAGAACCTTTACAGGTGCCAGAAGATAGACAATTACCAAAGACATGCTGATAAGGACAGCGTTGACCTGATAGCGAGTTGCAATAGTGATGACATGCCAAGCATGTTTCTCAACATAGCACAGTAATAACAACATGGTAGCATGCTACATGGTGATGGGTGTGAATATCTTGGAACATGAGTAGCACTATGCACATTTACAGTGGTACATGCCAGGTAGCTAGTGTAATCTGAATATCAGACAGCTCAGGGGTTTAGTGTTGCAGTCTGCTTCACAAGTTCTAGGTTATCTAGCTGTTGTGAAGTCTGGTGTAACACTTAACACTGGTGTAGACAGGGCAGTCATCTCGTGGTTCACGTCATCTGCTGTCTTCTCTCCACGGACACTCATCTCCAGAGAGAGAGAGAAGAGGGGGGGGGGCACAAGACGGGAAGCGAGAGACAGAAAGAGAGAGAGAAAAGAGGGGGAGTGGGAGAGAAAGAAAAGAGGGGGCGAGTGAGAGAGAGGGGGGGGGAGAGCCAGAGAGAGAGCGAGGAAGGGAATAAAACAGAAGCAAAGAGAGTGGGCCCTGCTGTGATGCCAGCCAGGAAACCATACATCAACCAGGTCTCCCTCACTGTTGTACACACACACACACACATCCGCAGGCTTCATGATGGGATACAATAGGCTTTTCCAGCAGGCCAGTAAAAGGGGGCAGGGCTCAGAGAAGAGAAGCCAGCTCAGGAGAAAAAAAAGAGCGCTTTCTCCCCACCCCCCCATCCCCCTCCTCCTATCATCCCTCTCTCCTACCCCCATTGCCCACCCAAGCGCCCGCCCTCTCTCACTGGCCCCTCCAGGATTCCAGGGAGCTGCTAATGGATTATGGCTGATCTATATGCAGCCTTGGTGGGACACGTGTAGCCACAGCTCCCTGGTGCTGGAAAAAGGGAGAAATCAGCACAGGAAAGAGACCATCAGGGCTTCACAGAGAAGGAGACACCAATAGGCCTGTAGCAAAGGACAGAGACCAGCAGGCAGTGTCTAAATGGACCTTTAGGCTAACCTGCCAAGGAGGCTGGTAGAAAATGTACCGGTCAGATTTTCTACCAGCCAAAAGCAATAAATTGCTTCTTTGATTTACAATACCAATTTGTTAATATTACTATTGTGTATTGTCTCATATGTGATTCTCAATCAATATTGCAGTAGTATGTGCAGTATTAAAGGTAGTAACATTAACTGTATGCAGAAATATATTTGCTGGGGCATGGCTGCATCTGATTCAGCTGCTCTGATGACTAAATATTTTGTGTGGTTTGATGACTAACACAATTACATACTATACACAACACACTCAGTACAGCAGATCTAGAAGACTCAATGACAGCAAATCATCAGCTTTCTCCAGATCACATAGGAAAAACAGCTCGCTGTTGGTGGGTTGGTCAACCAAATGATGTGGGCGTAGCTTTTTAGAGTTTGTGCTTGTTTTCTGCCAGCTAGAATGGCGACTGGTCTCAATTTACTTGCCAAAAACGAAATGTACCTGCATTTGGCAACTGATTAGTGTTACTTTTGAAACCTGCCAGCAAGTCTTTACAGGGAGGGATATACGTTTATTTTTTTACTAAATGCACATATATAGGCCTACCTAGGACCAACCTCACTAGAACAGACCTACCCCGAAACAGGCCTACCTACCCAGGACAGGCCTAGCCAAGGCATAGATTTGGTTTGAACATTGGGGGGGTTGAAGTAACATAACATAATAATATTCAAACATCGTTGCCATTTGAATATTGGGGGCTTACCTCCCCCCCACAAACCACGCCCTTGGGCTTAGTTACCCAGAAGAGACCTAGCTACCCAGACCAGGCCTAGCTACCCAGGCCAGGCCTAGCTACCCAGGACAGGCCTAGCTACCCAGGACAGGCCTAGCTACCCAGGACAGGCCTAGTAACCCAGGACAGGCCTGCTAACCCAGTCATCTATCCCTGATGTGGCAGACTACAAGCAGAGGTGAGCTTCTATTCATGAAGGCCAGAGATAATTACTTAGAGAAAAAGCTGACATTCTTAGACCAAATATGGCTCCACATACCACCCAGTCTGCCCCAACCAGATCAGGGAGGGAGAGGCTGGAAGCTGTTCCAGATCAGCATGGAGGTTAGGGGTAGTTCCAGCCAATGAGATAGGTCGGACAGATGCTGTCCGACTGAGGGAGGCTAGAGGCTGTCCCAGCCAATGAGAGAGGAGGATAGGGCTGTCTCAGCCAATGAGAGAGGAGGCTGAAGGCTGTCCCAGATCAGTGAGGCTTGCTAGAGCCTGTCTCAGCCCAGCCCAGCGAAGGAGGAGGCTGTACCAGTGAGAGAAACTAACTAGAGGCTGTCCCAGCCCAGTGAGGCTAGCTAGAGGCTGTACCAGTGAGAGATACTAGCTAGTCGCAACATACACTGACCTTCCCAATGTAGCAGTAGGGCATCTGTATCCTACCCATACCCAGTAATACTCATACCCAACACTAAACACACCCGACACTACACACACCCTAAAACTCAGACTGTAATGAAGACAATGACTCTTCTGACACAGAAAAGGGGTATTATCTTTAGCAGTCACATTACCGGGCTTGCTCAGTGTCCACAAAATGGGTCCCTGCAGGCCTGACCAACCATCAGTCTACTTATATGATTGACATTTCATCAACATCCTTTCTGTTCCCTTCTTCAGGGAGCTGATCTGATACTAGGAGTGCTCCGGTCAGGGTTTAGGGGGCCGATCACCGATCGCTAGAAGCAGTATCGGCCGATACTGAAGTACCTATCACAGTTTTTTTTTTCAGTTTTTATTCTTACAGCCCCTTAGTATTAGTTAGACCTTGTACCGTTGGTAGTTTGTATAGTTAGACTAGTACAACATTATTGAAGATTTATGTTGCATGTATGCACCTTCCTGACAAAGTAAATTCCATGTCTGTGCAAACTTTGAAGGCGATTAAGGGGTCTATTTGAAGCCTTTATCATGTAGGATTATCTATTTAACTATTCTTAACAACAATGTATATTAAGTATAACAATGAAGAGATGATAAAATATCATGAATTAACAACTGTTTATTTAGTGGCAGGAAACATGTTTAACATATTCCACTCCCTTTCTTAGAGATGCTTTTTAGAGACGCAACATAAACCACAGCAGCCTATGCTGGGTTATTGATAACCGCTTATAAATAAACAAATGTAACTATCCTGCCGAATAATAAATTACAAAAACAGAAAACAGTCTTTATACATTTTAACTTTAGACTATAAAATCTGCAACATAAAAGGCTATAGTCAAAATATTGTTTCACATTTTTTTCTTTAGGTAGGAGATAAAGGACCATTGGCAATAAAGTGCACAGCAAAAAAAGAAAAGAAAATGGCTCTTTTGATCGGCCTTTATAGTGAGTACCGATCTGAGTATTTAAAATGATTATCGGCCGATAATAATCGGCGACTGATCGTTCGGAGCACCCTTATCTGATACCAAGTCATATGCCCTTTTCTCCTCAGACTAGACGTCTCTCGTCCAAACACTTTCATCCAGAGCGACAAACAATGCATATAAAAAGTACTGCAGAAAATCAAGGATTAGAACTGTAACTTGACGATTACAGTAAAAGAACAGTCTTCAGCAGCCAACAGGGTGTGTGTGTATGTGTGTGTATGATGTAAACACAGGACATTTGGGACAAGCTCTGGGATGGGTGGGCTGGGGGAGAGGGGAAACAGGGCCAGAGGTGAGCCAAAGTCCAGTGGCGCAACAGCCAATAAGGAGCTGTAGAGATGTGCTGACTAGCTAGAATGCTATCATGGGAGTAGGAATAACCATTGCAGTTTATATTTGATCAATGTTACAGCCTGAGATGCCATCTATAGGTGTGAGAGACAGAAGAGAGACGAGAGAGAGAGAGAGAGAGACAGGAGAGAAAGAGAGAGCGAGAGACACGGGAATTTGAACACAACTTGAAAGGTGACAAGCTCCCGTACCTGTTAGGTGAAGTGTCATAGAACAGTCACAGCAGCAAGGTGTGTGACAGCACGCGAAAAGGCCCGACAACACTCCAGTATGCTTGGGCACCGTAAACATGTGTATGCCATGCCGGTAGAGTAGTCTAAATGGAGCTGAGCAGAAGAGAGAAAGGGGGGGGTGGAGGTAGGTGTGTGGCGTTGTACGCAGGTACAGTGTGTGTGCATGTGTGTCTGCGTTAGTCAGTAAGAGGTGTGGGGGAGGGGGGCAATGCAAAGCTGGTCTAAAATTCTAACACAGCAACGAGGATCCAGTCATCGAACCATTCTACACACCTAGGCCTACGCTCTCCTACAGAAATCCTACACATCCCTGCCTGCCCACACATTGTTGTCATCAATGCGGCTCCAGTTTCCCTTCAACATCAATACATGACAACCATCACCAGTTTGTATGTAGGTCAAAGATTTCTTCCCATAACAAGCATCTTGTATATACACATGAGCTCCACATTGTAACACAGAACAACGTGATTTGCTACAGCTTGTATTTAGTTATCCTTACTTGCTGCCCTTATCCCTATGGACCACTCCTGTACCATTGGTCAAGCTTTGCAGATTTGCAGATAGATGCTTGTAATGGCTGGTCAGACAGTCAGTCTAGACCCTGTTAACTTTTTTTAATGCATCTTGGGCATTCGGATCACAGTGGATATTGCTAAATACGGGGGTCAGATGGCTGAGCGGTTAGGGAGTCGGGCTATTAATCAGAAGGCTGTTAGTTCGATTCCCAGCTGTGCCAAATTACGTTGTGTCCTTGGGCAAGGCACTTCACCCTACTTGCCTCGGGGAGAATGTCCCTGTACTTACTGTAAGTCGTTCTGGATAAGAGCGTCTGCTAAATGACTAAATGTAAATACAACGACCACCACGGCGCATTCTGATCCAATCACTCAAACCACTGGTGTGTGGGACGCATCCGACCAGGTGTTTTGTAGTGTTAACGCTAAAGGCCAAAATATACTTCACGCTAAGTACGTGAACGAATACACTGAATGGATGCCGCACGTATCCAGCGATCATTTGGTGTGTACTTTGTGCACGTCAGCCTGGCCCTTAAATGTACGCATATGCAATGTGCAATACCAATTGAAATTGTGGGGTAGTATACCAAAGTTCCTCTGACGTGCTGCGAGATAAAATCAGCAAACAGCGAAGAAGTAGTAGTAACAAAACAGAGGCCAATTTTAAATAGCAAATATGTGCGCTGGCTCGCAATTAGCCGTAAAGACATATGTTAACAATACCTCCTATGTCGCCATGGTTACTGCTGTTGTACAAAATCTGAAGTAGTCGTCAACGTATTTAGTAATGTTTTTTTGCTGACCTGCCTCCTAGTGGCTCTGAAACATCCATGTTGACATAAAGAACGCAGTGGAGTATGTGAACAAAGCTGCTTGCGTAGCTTTCGCGTATGTACCTACACGTACGAAACTGGAGTATACCGAGGCCTTTATGCATACCGATGCATCTCCAGCCAGGATGCAAGAGGAAAAGCCACTGCTTTTTAACATTCCTCCTTCCCTGCCTTGCCTTCTTTTGCAAGTCGCAAATTACTTTGTACCAGACAATTTCAAAAAGTTGGAAGAGCCTTTACAAGTTCTTTTAAATCTTTTTTTCTTCACAGTTCTTTTTAGCTTTTTGTAGAAAACTGTTTCCTCAACTAGCCTGTGTGAAACAAGCCTGGCGCTTGTCAGTACTTGCTCTAGTGGAAGTGACGTAGGCAGTGACAAAATCAGAACACAAGTGGACAGCGGGACACCTTGGAGACGCACGATTCACAGATGTGAATGGCGGTGTGTCCTGGCTGTCTACTTTTGTGTTCGAATCACCAAAATGTGTTTTAAAACCAAGTGTAAACAGGGCCTAAGGACTGATCTGGCTCTACAGAATCAGATAGAATAAATTGGTGTGAGCAGGTGCAGTGACCCCGGTGTTTAAGTGTTGGGGGGGGGGGGGCTACATAACTTACAGTTTCCCTGCTGCAGCTTGGGGGAGACCCCTCCAATTAGGGGGCATCTGGAAGCAAGCAGGTCAGCCTTGTTTAACACCAACAGGGAGAAGGCCACCACAAACAGAGGCCTGCCCCCCCACCGAGTGAAGGAATGAAAAGAGCCGTGAACGTCTCAGGTTGTGTGTGTGAGAAGGGGGGGTCCAGTCGCCCCGTAACCCAGATGTGCCACCGCCTCTTGTTCAAAGAAGAGCCCCGCTCCTTTCCTCTCCATTCCTGTCCCACACGCGGTATGCAGGCTGAACTGTGTTGTCCTAGCTGTCCTGGTCTGTCTAAGGCAGCCATTACTGTACAAGACAAACCCTACGTCCCCCACCCGCCCTCCATTTGTGTGTGTGGTTTTCCCCCAGTCCTCTCGACCCCCTCCATGGGTGTGTATTGTATCCCACCCCTGTACTCTCTCCCCCCTCCATGGGTGTGTCTGGTATCCCAAACCTGAGGGGTGTCTGCAGAATCAGAACAGGTTCCTCTCAGACTAACTGCTGTTACACAGACACCCAGCTAACCTCCCTCTGATCAACACACTACAGCAATGCAGTCCGTCAACAGGAGTCAAAATAGACCTTGTAACACCAGAGACCGAGATATGAGGCTTGAATAACTGTTTCTGTTAAGAGCTTCATGGACACAGTGAAAAAACGCCAATCAGGATTTTCAAACAGATTTGTTTGATCTAACAAAGATAGGGTAGACCCATTTACCATGCAGAATGATTATGACTGTAACCTAAACTGGAAAATAATCTAATAATTCCTGTTAAATACGATAAACATTTACAACCAGCAATGCTGCCTAGAGAACACCCAGACTAAGGTAGTTTACGATGAAGACGCGAGCTTTACCCAGAATCCACATAACTGACATTCCAGGCCCATGTTATCTCCGCGCCCCTTGGTACTTAAAGAAACTGGTCACCTGAACAGACAGGCCGGGTTCGCCCCTGAACACAACCTACAACCACCCTACCTCAACCCAGCAGCTTAGAGCAGGATATGACAGGGTTAAACTGCAATGTATCCTTGCAGATTAAAACAAAACAATATTTTATCAAATATGAAAATGAGCCTTGCATTACTTAGAAAAACGTAAACGTAAAGACAGAGGTAAATAGACAATGTTGTAGTTTCTGATTAGGCCCTTTACAACTTAATCGATGTGGCGCAGGCTGTGAACCTGGTTACACAGGAACATCCTAGCACCACAGGCTAGGTACTAGCTAGGCTGTTTACAGTGCACCCTATAGCGACATATCGTAGCCTACACAAACTTCATATAATGTACAATTTTCTAATTCCAATAACAGTGACGCAGATATGACGAGAAGCGTCCGTTACAAACATCGACGGGATATCCCCAAACGACTGGCTAAAACATGTAAACAATGGCCCATCTAGATGACAAACTGGCATTATTGCAGCTAAGTCGTCGAAACAATGAGTTCGACTCAAAGTAATGAAGACTTTACATTTAGCCTAAATCACGCCACAATTTTTACTCGTGTCGAATTCTGATGCAATCAAGAATCCAATAGCACTACCTGCATCAATTAGCTAATTCCATTCAAGAATTTCAAAGTCAATTTGGATTTTGGTCTTCAACATAGGCTTTATTCCATTCAATAAGTCTTGCGCCGTGTAGGCCTATGTCGACGAAATTATTGAACGTAAAAAAGAAAAGAAAAAACAAGTCAATCGCTATGGGGAGAAATGGTGTCGACATGCTGCTGGTAGCCTACTGGTTACGATAGCTCCTTTCTTCCAGTTCAGTCTATACTAAGCCTTGCCAGCTTACTTTGCCCAGGATTCGTTCGCAAATAGACCCCGTTTTCGGAGGCAGAACACATGGACAAAATACATCGATGTAAACAATGCAGTGTTTATAAAGGCGGAATTTGAATAAGCCTACAGTACGACTTAGTGTTTAAGGTGTGCATGCAGACAGATCGCCAGAGTATATCTTGCCAAGCAAGCTGGTAAAGGCAACACAGGCACCAGCCCACACAGGCGAAACCCCTTTTTATTGGCACGCGATGGACAGCAAGCGCAACAACCAAAATCCTTGTGATTTTTCCGTCGATGACAAATAAATCCTAAACAAACCGACAATTCACTTGGACCCTGACATAGTACCACGTACAGAAGAATGGTAAAAATGCAAACTTGGTACCTTATTACATCGGTAGGAGCGTTCTCAATTTTCCATCCTCTTGCTCACCTCACAGCCTTCGGGACGCCATGTTGCAAGCTTGTGACGTTAAGCGTCCTCACCCCTGACCCAAATCTGAATAGAAGCCAACGCGATGAGCCAACCAAGAGCGGAGGAGAGGAAGAAAACATGGGCTCTTTCCTCCCCAGTGTAACATGAGGGTATACGGACTGATCGATTTATCACCAGTGAGACCCCTTGCCAACTCGGCGTAAAAACAGTCATTCCCATTTGCAGAATTTAGGATTTAGTGATCAATAAACCTGCGCTCACGATCACAATACATAATAGACCATATCTGCCCCTCACAACTCTCACGTGTAGCCTATATGTTTGTCGAAACTTTAACAATGAATTTAATGGAATATATGCCTATAACACGCATGTTATTCTGTGATGTGATATTTGTGATAGGCTACCTTAATTACAGGGACGGTCCAAAGTATTTGGTGATAATTAGATTGACAGTTTTATCACGTACTTTATTGATTTGAGACAATAATGAACACTCTCATTCGATTTTTGTCAATTGTCTAAAATATGCAAACGCCAGGGGATTTTCTCCTACCTACGGCTTTAGTGGGTCACACCAGTATTCCAGCCCGATAGGCCTACCATTTGTCTTAGATAGTTAATTAAGTTTTCGAACCTAAATACAATTTTCTGATATAAAATAATTAGATCTACTGTATGTTATAGTAGGCTAGGCTGTCCCAGGTAGGCTCCTACCATAGGCATATGGCGTCATGACATGACTAGACCATAGACTTATACAGGCCCTACAGTAGACACAGCGAGCCTGCTCTTTAAAGGGGTCATATACAGATTTTATAGGGTATTTCACACTGTTCCTTAAGGTCTCCGAATAGGGTATGTAACATTGGTTGGGCTGAAAATGGCCTGGGTGCTGTTCTATGCGCCCTAATGCAACCCTGTGAAATAGCCCTAGAATGAAACAAGAGGTTTTCTCCCTTTTATGGTATGCGCATTAATATTTAGATGAGCTGCACGCTGATTGGTTGGTTTACAACGAGCGAAGCTGCAGAGCAAAGACACAACATAGCCAAACATGCATTGTGAATTGTAGATTTACATGACAACACACATTTTTTTGAATGAAACACAGTCAGGGAAATGAAATAACATTAGCCCCATTGCCAATAAACTAAATCATCACACATTCTACCTATGCTAGATACAGGATACGTTAGCATTGCTGTTAGCAACAAAATCATACTTACAGCTTGCGGTTGTGATGAGCATGCGGTTGGATGTGTATGTACATTTTGGGGCGTGACAAAGAGCCAAATAAGGTGAACTCGGTGGCTTTTTGGAAACAGCCCGTTTTACAGCGGCAGTTTCAAATTGTGAGATTTGAATTGGAAAGAGGTGTCAATAGACTTTGAAGTTCACTGTATGTCCATTTTACCCACCAAACTGTTGTTATTCATCTATGACAAGGTAAACTCGGTTTTGCATTCAATGACCCCTTTAAAGATGGCGTCTCCATTCATTTCCATGGAAAATGCTCAGTGGCGCAGTGAGGCAAGGGAGAGCGTGAAACGGACTGCGCCATCTTTCCAGTTCCGGCTCGTCCGGTCTTGCGCAGAACAGTGGCTCGCCTTGTTCCTAGCTCTGAGACTCGTGCACGCTTGCAACTAGCTATATACGTCATACTTTGTGACATCTGGTTGCGAGCGCGTGAGCTAACGCATTGCAGTAGACGCAGAAAACTTGTAGAATGGTGTAAAAGTCCGATTAAGAATCAGTATGATGCAAACTCAATCAAAATCAATGCTATCACTGTATACTATCATATTCCGTTCACTTGGTTTTTAGTAATATGCCTATTCTAGATGGAACATATGTTCCACATACAGATACATATGTTCCACATACTCAGACACACCACATAGGTTGTTATTTTTGCTTTGTGTTTTATGTTCCACATACGACTCAGACTCACCACATACATTGTTCCTTTTGCTTCATGTTTTCAGTATGACTGCTTGTGTCGGATTAAAGAAACTGTAAACGTGAATAGCTGGCTCCTTGTTCTATAGCTCGGCAAAGAAAGCTAAGTTAAATAGGCCTATGTTACTATTATGATGATGATGTTGCTTTACTATTACTAGCTTACTGTTATTGTTAATGCCATCATTGTGGTGTTAACTGACATAACCATAACAATATTGTGGTTATCAGACATGATTTATCCATCTTCGTCTTTGCTCCAGAAGAACATCTATAATGACCCCTTAACATGCCACGATATCACTAATTATATTGGGCTATAATTAAGTTTGTCATGCCATGAACATAATAACAGTCATTACAAAATGGTTAAATCTGCTTTAAAATAATGGAAATAAACTCTATAATCAACCGTCATGTATGTCTGCAACCATTTGTAAAACTCAGCAAGGCAGGCGAACTGTAGATTATCAAGCCCCTTCTCCTTGTGCTCATTCAGCTCAGGTAAATCCGCGATCGGCTAATGTTCCTTTTTGTGTTCGTGCCCTGTTCATATCCGCGAACACATTTCCAGGCAACTTTTCCTGACGTAAGCAAATAAATGGGGTGCTATTTCACCCATTTCGGATTGGTTTCTAACTTCAGGAAGAAAAAGAAACAGGAAAAAAATATATATGAAAAACCTAGTAGTATGAGCCAGGTTCGAGAATCGAACACAAATTATTGGGGGAGATAGTTTTGGATATGTTGACTGGAGTTTATAGAATAGAATCGACCGGACGAGTCGGCTACCAAATCGGAAATGCAATACCACCAACATCCACCGGGGCTGATGCCTCAAGCCGAGGGGTGGGGGTCTGGTCTGGACTAGGCCTGAACGGCAGTTATCTGTTATCTTATTCGCCCAATCATTGCTAGACTGAGCACGCCTTTTTAGATTACTATTACTTTTAACTATTTAAAATGTATATCCTACAAATATGTAGGTACAATATATCTCCATGAACACATGAAAGGCCGCTGAAGAGCCAAGAAGGTTAGTGTGGATCTCTCTAGCACCAGATGTTCTAAATGGAAGTGATGTAATGTTCCGACCCCGCCTCTTGTCACTGGCTCTGCCTGCTATATCTTCCTGCTTCTTGAGCCGCTTGTCTATACATTGTAGACAAATGCAAGCGAGCCCATGATCAACATGTAGCCAAAAAGCACTATGGCCTGTAGGCCTATAAGTGGGTTGTATCACAGGTGGTCTAGCGTGCCAAGTCAATAGATACAGTCAGCTTTATCTGCTTTACTATAAAGAAAGCAGTCAAACTGAAATCTGCAACAGTTCTGATGGTATATGGATGGTTGAGAAGGGAGGGGAGGATATTGAGGGGACTTCTGGCAAATGTTATTTGAAGTCCTGGATGGGATTCCATGCGTTAAGCAAATAATACAAGAAGTACGGGTCAGCCATGGAGCACATTCCTGGGATGTCTGAGAGAGTTGGTTATGGCTCCAAGCCAAAGACCTCTCCTGACACTGGGTGGTTGCCATGAAAACTGCATCTGGTGACTAGGCCTACAGGCACGTACTATGTGCACGTTGAACGTATCCAATGGACACATGGCGGGGCCCCTAAATTCAAACGTTATCTTCCTTATAATTCACCCCCCCAAATAAATCTTAAAATCACATCAAAGGCATTTAATTGACGATACGTCTGCATAATAGTATATTCTAAAGGAAGCAATATTTGAAAGACCATAAACTTTATTCAAATAATTGATTGACCATTTGATATAATAACTAATTTAACCTATAAGATAATAATGTAGACATTCTAAACATTTTACTTTAATCCTCGTATTCAAATTGAGCCTATGTGTTGTTTTGATAATAATTTCAGAATTTGCAGGGCACCTAACAGTTAGGCCTTGCCTATTATTACATGCTGATTGGGCTATACTTCAGCCTACATAAAAGAAAATAGGCTCACATTAAAATAAAGTGATGGCCTACCAGACGTTTCCTGTTGAAATCGAATAGCCTATTGGCCTGCTTATGACAATTTATTTTATTAAAAGTAATTTAAAAAATAATATTTCAGATTTATAAAAATCATTCAAAACAAACAAATATTTCTAAAAGAAAACTATGGGCCTAACTGCAACAAGGCCATTTCTGAGAGGAAGACATTTTTGTTATTGTTGTTGGATTAGGTCTACCTGTAGGTCGTATTGGCTAATATAATATACAACCTAGCACATAGGCCTACAAGTTTGAATATAAATTATAGGTACTATTATGCTTTTGTAAGTGGTTTGAGAAACTGACAGTGCCAGTGACATCCTAATCATAATTGACAAACATTGACAAACATAATTCTAGAATTTGTCTTGTGTACAAAACATGAAGCAATACAAAGGTGTGTCAAAGTAAGGCCAAGGCTATACCAAGACGTGTTCAAATAAAAGTACTTCTAAATAATAATAACTCATCCACTTTTTGGAGCCATCCTCAACGTTTGTTTTCTGAGGCATCACGTCTTGAATCCTGTCAGAACTGGATGTCTGTTAGTAACGGATCCTTGCGCACCAGGATTCACGCTGAAAATGATACAAAAACATACGTTGCATTAGCCTATTCTCTTAAGAAATTGCCTACTTTAAGACTTGTGAAACTTTGTTTAAATTAAACGATAAACAGCAGTTGGATTTACAGTGCCCTAACGATTTAAAACATTTTTATATCCTAATGAGCCTATACAATGTTTTTGTTGTTGTTTTTACAAACACATTTACAACCCCCAGGTAAAACAAGCTTGTCTATATCCTTTATAGGCTATACCAATATCCAAAATACGATTAAACAAATCTTGCACTATCGTTGATGTAAAATTATTTTACATGGACGTTCGTAAATAGGTCTCCAGATCACTGTGGATAGGCTATAGGCTACGCCTAGGGAATCTGTCCTTCAATTCTGTTTCAACCATCCATTTTAGGAATCGGCCAAATACAAATCAATAGCCTTTAACGTAGCCTATGCTAGGTAAAAAAAAAAAAAAAAAAACATTTAATAGGAACAATCTGATCGCTTATGCGCTCACAGCAGCATCCTCTCCCCACCTCCTCCTACGGAAAGATCTCCAGATCTTGGCGAACAGCGTAGCCCTGAGCCCTGCGCACCCTCTTACATACAGGAGCGGCGTCAACACAGCATTTAATCGGGGTAGAATTCGGAGAGGGTCCGTTCCTTCGTTCTTAAACGCATAGCACGTGGAGCCCACAAAATTACACACGATGATGTGCAGGAATATTGGTAACCATGCCCCTAAGAAAAACACAGCTACAACTATGATGAGGTAAACCGAGGAGCGCTTATTATCTGTCTCTGCCGAGGGGTGCTCTCTCTCCAACTGAAATTTTGCTATTAAGAACAGTCTGATATTCAACCCTATCATGATGATCACCGTGAATATGTTACCCATAAACGTACCAATACCAGTCACCCTTTTGGCGATTCCAACCGTCACCAAATTGTTAACGGCCACTATAACAAACGCATAGACCCAGTAGGTTAAGATAACCAGCAAAGTTCTGTTCCTCGTCATTCTCTGCGAGTACTTAAAAGGCGCCGACACGGCGTGATACCGGTCGGCTTGGGCCGCCAGAATGGCCATGTAGGACAGACCTAAAAACGTTGGTGCGATGTAGAAAGTTCTATTTGGTGAGTCATAGCTGTCCCGCACATCAAGAACCCCAACATAATAATAGGAAACACCAGAACAAATGTCACTGAAGCAGGTGCTGAGCATGTACATGAAGCGGTTCTCACTGCGCAGCGCCCTGTTTATCATAATCGACAGGAAGACAGAGACGTTAAGAAAAATAATCGCGGTTGCCAGCGCGATGCTGAAGAGAAACATCAGCACATTGCCGAAACTATTGAGCGGCAACACGGTAGATAGACGCTGCACACTGTCGTTATTCATCGAGGCAGAGACAAAGAGAATGCAAGCTACGAGACAGTGAGCAGCGTGTCAAAGTCCGTTTGACATAGTGGCAGACACCTAGGCGTTTCTGGACAGTGTCGGGGCCCCTGTCGGATTCCGCACTGCTCGAGCGCAGTATTTTGAATCCGTCACGGGGTGCAGTGCCATGGTGCGGGCACCAGGGTCACAATTCCCATGGACTCCAATTAGCCTACTGTAATGTTTTCGATGATTTGGGCAAGATTGACACGTGAAAAATATGTTATGGAAGCCACCATGGTCTCTATTGTATACGTACAACCACAACTGTAGGCTACATGCTGTTGTGCATGACATAAAATGTTTGTCTTGAAAATTACATGGAGTGAAATGTGTAGGAGCTAAGATGTAATTATATGGATAACTTGGTCAAATACAGTACAAATCAACAATACAATACAATACAACAATTAAAGCAATACATCAAAGGGTCTTGGTTCTATTCCAAATGTTACTATATGATAAGTTCTGAATGGCTTTATTACCTGATACAGTATATATCAGATTTACTTAACCTACTTGTAGATAAAATATTATTAAGGGGTTAATATTGATGTGCTTGAATGAACATTTTCTTATCCTTGCAAGAACAAGTTGTTAAACAACTTATTTTACTCATATCTTGAAAAATATCAGAGTTAAATATTCTAGCCTATATGTGGTTTGTATTTCTTTTTTTATATAAGCAAAACCTTCCTGCTAATGACTTCTCCTTGCTGTAAAGTACCATCATGTATTCAAAGGTAGCCTATATGGGAGTTCTTTAAAATTAATCAAAGGTATCTGGATGCAGGCAAAACCCAAGGGACTGTTTAAGAAAGCACACTGGACAGGGTTGACGGTGTCAAAGAGGGGTTCATCTTCATTCCTTAATTAGGAAAGTATATTTTTATTAGCTACTGATTTGCTAAGAAAAAAAAAGCGAATTAGCTACTGTATTTCTGATTCTGTTTTAATCTGTTTTATCAAACAACCTTTGCTTAATTTTTCACATTTGCTCACAAAAATACGCTGGGAAATTAATGTTAGCAAACTATCTTAATGTTACACCCTGCACATCCTGAATAGAACTTGACCAACAGAAACATTTTCCACTTATAGCTATACCTAGCATCAGCTATTTAAAAAAAGTTTCTGTTTATAACTGTAGGCTAGAAAACCAACGATACAAACAAGCATGAAATTGATACATTTAAGGAGTAATTATTTTAGAGTAGTCTATTGTCCATGTAGTTGTTAGGCTACAACAGTTTCTGACTATATCTTAGGCCTCTGGATGAGAATGCATCGAAAACCAAACTGTTGTGGGGGGGTTTCTGACCCTTTAACAGTCAACAACAATATTTAAACAAGATAAACTTACTACTTACTCTCCATATATCATAGTACACTGACAGACAGGTGGTGTTGAGCTGACTCTATCTGTTTTAGCTTCGATTACAGGTCTAAATATTGGTTGGGATTGTTAAACTTTCCTAAAAGTTGGTAGTCCCTATCATCCCTACCTAAATCTAAACCTATGCATACAACCCACCACGAAGATGTCTACAGTATGCCATCTAGGCCTACTGCATTGTTTGACACAAGCATTCATGGAGGGGTGATTTCCCCCCTTGGTGCTCCCATGTTAGAAAAACATAGATTGCCCCTCTGGTGCCTGTCCTCTAAGCCGAAACATAGCAAAGTGCCCTCTTCGGAGGCCCAGTGTGCAAGAAAACTGATGCAATGCCCTATAATGGACGCCCTTTTCCAATGGAAAATTAGTGATGCAGTGCCCTTGTGGATGCCCCTATGTGTGAGGAAATGTGGCAAAGCACCCTCCAATGTGCCCCTATATGTACATTTCTTTATGAATTGCCCTATGGGTGCTCTTTTTTCTGCTTCTGCCTCTAAGACAGCCTGAGGAGACACTGTAGGCTAGTACCGTGCAGTTCACTGGTCATCAGTGGAGACTCAGTCTAGCACATTATACGCTTTTTACTTTCTTTAGATTAGATTAGCCATTTAAAGAACTAAATCTTAATTGAATCCATGAGTGCAGTGCAGGGTCAAAATAAGAAACTATTAATTAAGCCCGCCCGCGGGCCTGAAACACTGCCCCCTCCTCCCCCAGTTACTACGCACTACATGTTAATAAATATATATTTTTAGACTACTACACATACTACACGTTTGGATATATAAATACATCATTGGAAAGCTACGATTCTTGTGCTTGTAGATATGTAAACCATTTCAAGATCGAGTCACAACAACAAGTTTAGTCAACGTCTTTGTCCAGTCACCACTTTGGTGTTGTTTACAAAGCCAAACGTCTCTACTTACCCTCAAAGGTTCCGTGTCGTCCAGGTATGCAAACAACACATCAAAACTTGATCTGCGTACATTCCCAAGGGTTCAAAGTATCTAACCATGTAAAGTAATTCGTCCAAATACAATGTTTTACGTTCATGAATATCCATTATCCTTTGTTTCATTATGCAAGTTAGCCGATGGAAGAAACAACTTGTTCACATAAAAGTGTTCTTTTCTCCGGTTAGCAACGGAGTATTTACGATATGAAGGCATCAAAATGTCCGCTGAACCCTCCCCTTTCGATTGACCCAATAGGAGCTTCCATGCCCCGTTGACAGCCCTCTAAAGCCAACTAGATCTGTGCGTCCTGTCCTGCCCCCCCCCCCCCCCCCGAACTAGCTTTGACGAGCTCTGAAATTAGCTCGTTAGCCTTGTAGCTGACAGCTAGCTGAAAATGCTGATACCTCATTTGTATGCCTCTGTGGAGCCTTCAAAATAAAAGTCGATTGCGCAATATGGTTGTCGATTGCGCAATATCTTTGTGCGCCAATCCTGGGAATCAGATAAAGCACTCCAATGTGTTCATGCTTCAGTTTTTGTGTTTCAGTAATACTAATTGGGGATTTAGCTATTGTATATGATAGTTCTAAGTACCACCTTTCATTAGAGATAACAATGATGAAAAATAATACCTTTTTATCCTAAGTATTTGACCTTGGTTACAAAGGGTCATTTTGGAGTCTCCAAAAGGCCCTTTTAGAAAACGCCTGGATGTACTCTTATAAAAACATGTGTCAAATATGAATATATTGTGGTATTATGTTTGACTTTTGATTTGAATTGGGTAAGGCTTCAACCTGTGGTCCAATTTAGTCTTCCAGCTAATACCTACCACCTCTAGGCCTCTTCAGGCCTCTGTTTTCAAAACAAAATCTAGGCGGAAATAGAAACTTTCACTTTCCTTGTGTTCAAGCTTCTATTACTCAACACTAGTAGGACTGACAGGGGTCCTGACAACAGGGGAAATAACTTCAGAGTGTCAGCTTTCAAAAGAGACCATTTACATGCATGTACTCCAAATGGTTCATCAGCTTTCAATTTACTTTGGGTATGCTGTTTAGGCGTTTTCAGGCAAATTTAACAGGATTTTGAACAGCCTTCAGTTGTTTACAGCAATTGAGATACATGGTTTGTTTTTGTGGATGCCTTAGTCTAAGCTGGGCCCCGTTCGTCGTAAGGGTTGAAGCTAAGTTAATCAATTGTCCCTTTAGCCCGTTAACATTAGCGAGATGAGTGAGAACAGCAAATCTCGGTTCGTCAACGGCTGATCCGCATCCAAATCATCTGGTTAATTTCAATCAGGCTAAATTTATCAGGGTAACTGCACGTGCACGTCCTACTTCAAAAGGCAGGAAAGGTCGATCACCAAAACCGTGATTTTCTAACGGTATGATGGCGGAAAAGACGAAAGAGAGAGCGGTGATAGGCTATTCTCGCCATCCGAGCAAACTATTATAATGAGTCTCTACGAAGACAATAAGCATATTATCATGGCTAAGTCAAACACCGCCACCGCAGCCAGAGCAAGACAAGCAGCTTGGCAAAAAATTGCCGATAAGCTAAATGCGAAAGTTTTGGGGAAATGTATAGGCTCATCTTAAGTGCCTCATTACCCCAATCAATCAGATCACATTTCTTTAAATGTGCCTGCTGGCAGTAGGCTTAATGGAAATTAATAATCGAATGAGATCTTGCTAGCGAAAATAATGATCTCAACTCTTTCAGAATAAGTAGGCTAGATAAAAACAAGGCCAAAGAGTATCTAATTGATACGAATTCATAGACACTTATGAGGATATATGTAGGCTACTGCGCTTATAGCATGTACTATATGTGTATATGCATGTAGGCCTATGTGTAAATCCCTCTTTGATTTCATTGACTGGGACATGGCCAGGGAATATGATAAATTGATTCATCAGCTGGTTAAGCGCCAAGTACACTTTTCTTACAGCAACGCATGCTGCGGCTTTGCCAATGTTTTCTGCATCGCCTATACTGTATAAAAATGTAGCCTATACCTGACGCAAAAAACCTCAAGGCTATTAGTCCAGGCAAAGTAACTCATTTTGGAGCCAAAAATAGAAGTACTTATAAAATATTTTTTTTCAGCATAGATCATTTCTATGAGGTGTCCAGAACAACATACTAAAAGTCCTAAGAAATCCTAGTTGTGGAAATATGTTTAATTCTCATCAATCCGAGATGTGTGCCAATAAGGCCAGGCACATACACCCCAATGGGGCTATTTTTTTCCTTTACTCCTATCAAAATGAAACTTAACACAATGAAACTACCCATGAAAAGTAACATTTTTTGTATTACAAGTTTCTTTGAAAATGAATTGTAATATGCAAATGAGCTATACACTAGTCGAATATGCCCAAAATACACCCAAATAGGCTTAATTTTTTCCTTTACTCCTACCACAATAAAACTTTACATGGTAAAAGTATACATGAAAAGTAACTTTTTTTGTATTACAAGTTTAAATACTTCCCGTCAGAGTCACCAGCAAGTCTCCATGTGGGAAAATGTGGGAAAAGGCATCATCATTGCAGCAGGTGAAAAAGCTCTAGTATCACTGTATGGAGGCAAAAAAGATGAATCACTGGATATGCTGAGATACAGGAGATTCTGTGATAAAGTAACTCAGAACTCATCTCCAGTGGAACCTCAAACTCTCCCTCCAACGTCAACAGCTGCAAAGTTCCATCTTCGGGTCTTTTTCCAAATGATGGAGTGGAAAGGGGCAAGTGAACGTATGGACCCAAAAGACTGGGGGTGGCATGTTTTGGATGGGAGATTTATGCCAATAATGACCGATCAGCCTGCAGCACCACCAGATATACTAGATGTAGTCCGCTGTAGTTGCAAGAAAGACTGCAGCACAAAGAGATGCACATGCAAAAAACATGGACTCCCTTGCACTGCCATTTGCGGAGAATGTTGTGGTACTAGCTGCACAAACTCACAGTTGCCTGATTTATCAGATGAATATGACCCAGAGGGGAAGAACTAAGCAAAGAACAAACCAGGAACTGATATAGGGGGTGCCAGAACCAAGAGCCACAGAGAAGGGGTCGAGGATCCAGGCTGGATTTTTTTTTAAAACATATAAAAAAACTTTAAAATAAAATAAAATAAAAAACACAAAATAAAGTCCTCCCCTGTTGTTGCTACCTTGTCGTGGTGGGGAGGCTTGTGTGCCTCCGTGACCCTGAAGACTATACTGGCGGGGGTTATACCCCTGGCAGGTACTACCAAGCCAGGCAGTTTTCAGGTTAGAGGCCAGTCTAAAAGCAGCATAGCCATCACCCATTGGCTGTAGGATGATTGGTTGGAGATTGGGCCGATGTATTGGTCATACATATGAATGGTGTTTCTGCCTATGCAAATTAGGACATATTCAATAAGCTCATGTGCATATTCAAGTACATTTCAAAAGAAACTTGTAATACCTAAAAAGTTACTTTTTATGTGTACTTTTACTATGTAAAGTTTTATTGTGGTAGGAGTAAAGGAAAAAATTAAGCCTATTTGGGTGTATTTTGGGCATATTCGACTAGTGTATAGCTCATTTGCATATTACAATTCATTTTCAAAGAAACTTGTAATACAAACATTTTTACTTTTCATGGGTAGTTTCATTGTGTTAAGTTTCATTTTGATAGGAGTAAAGGAAAAAAATAGCCCCATTGGGGTGTAATGTTGCCTGGCCTTATTGGCACACATCTCGGATTGATGAGAATTAAACATATTTCCACAACTAGGATTTCTTAGGACTTTTAGTATGTTGTTCTGGACACCTCATAGAAATGATCTATGCTAAAAAATTTTTTTTTACAATTAGTCTGTCGTAAAACGTTACTTTGCCTGGACTATAGGCTATATGCAGAGTCTGAAGCACAGTTAAAGTTTCAAGTAGCTTTATTGTCAATTTCTTCACATGTCAAGACATAAAAAGGAATCGATATGACGTTTCCCACTCTCCCACAGTGAAACATATAAAAAGCACAGGCACAACAGATAAGACAAGACATTTCCTAAAACATAGCGTTACATATTCACATACAGCAGCATAAGCTCATAATAAAGCATAAAGCTTGCTGCGGCGTGTGATATTTGCAATGTACGGCCCGAGAAGGTCTTGCAAATAAATGAGTCCTTGTCGGCTGAATCGATATCGCTCAAACAAGAACTCATCCGTGTGAAATAAAGGATCTTGGCAATCGCGAAGAACTCTATTGGTATGGAAAGGTAATCGAACTAAAATATAGCTCCTTGGTCAACTGGGTCTCTCAAAAAGGGAGCTGCCATGTTATTTTCCGGGGGTGTGGCAAGCTTATCCAGCTACATGTACGTTAGCCTGCTCTGGAGCAGGTTAGTGCTAATTGATATGTTACTATGGTGATTTATCGAAAGTTGCTTCCACGAACCAAAAAGAGGGGCGTTTTTTATCTTAGCCTGAAAATTAGCTCGCTAAACCGCTTAGCGAGCTACGACGAATACCCCCCTGTTGCAAAGAGTTGGGCTGCAAACGTTTTGGGAGAACACAAATGTCGCAGCTTAAAAACTGTCTCAAAAAAAGGAAACGAGTTTCACGGCCACTGCCGTGCCCCCCTGTTGTTTTTGGTTTTGCCCTGCCCTAGTGTTTCCCTGTCATTGTCTTCACCTGTGTCTTGTTCTCGTTAGCGTCATTGTGTCCACCTGTGTGTCGTTTGGTTCTGTGTATTTAGGTTCCTGTTTTGTGTCCAGTCTTTGTCTTGTCATTACTTCTACCCGTCTATGTGAGTATCCTATCTGTGTCCCGTTTTCTGAGAATAAACCCGTTGTTTCTGCCATGCCTCGGATCTCTTGTGCATTTGGGTCCTACCCCTCCACTCACCCTGACATTCACTTCAATGGTCATGTAGGCTACGTCATCTTGTGGACACAACAACAAACTGCAACACCTAGTACCTGCCAAACTACTACACAGCCTGTCATCTCGTCCTGAAACATTTTAATTGTATTGGAGATATCTGAGGAACCGATCACTGGTTGACAGTATTTGCTGGTTAACACAAGTATTTATGGGACTGCTAACGTCTTTAAATTGATTATGAAATGTTCTGTTAATGTTTTGACCAATCGTTGTGTGTTATGCATAAGGGTAACTGAATGTAGGACCTAGGAACTAGGTTGGGATGGGATCAGACGAATGATAATGAGCTATAGGCCTAGCTATAGCTTTTTTTGAAGTTGTGCGATTTATGGAACTCAGATTTTCCTTGCAAAAAGGCTATATCTGTCTCTCAACTTGATTGCTTCACGCTAGTTACAGTATTATTTAAAGAAAAATGTATTTGTAGCTATTAGCATAATTTACCTTTTTATCCAAAGCAACATCAAAAGTGCATAGAAAATTAAGGATCGGAAGTGCTCAACAGTATTTCGATGGTTTGCGTCAAGGAGCTCTCTGTATTCGACCACGCATACAGTGCAACAATAGAAACATCTTCCAGGCAGTGCAACAGCACACACAATTACATCATCTTCATACAGTGCCGAAATAACAACCCAGCTACAATTTTGCATTGTGGTAATATTGTACAGTCTAACATCATTTCGTAGACCTGTTTGCGAGACAGAGCTAATAGTATCTCTCCAACAACAAAAAGTAAAAGGATAGACCTAGTGAGTGCCCTTGAGCCAAACGGAAAGTAATGACAACAATCATGGGTCGAAATAGGTTTCATGAAGACGACAGCGACTTCGATTTAAAATGTATCTAAAATTGTATTGGTCAGATTAAAGGCGGGTCATCTCTCTAATAATGCCAGGAATCTGTGTGTGTGCAGTGCCGGTGTTGTGCGACCCGATGCATGACTCTCTGGATAGGCACCCCCTCGCGGGAGCGTGCGCAAACCACTCGGAATCAAAAAGTGAAGGATTTCGTCTTCATATCGCAACCAAACGAAGGGGAGACAGAAGTGTCACATTATACTTAGACCCACAGTATGATTTGTTACAACCATCTGTACACCCTATATGTATGTCCGACACTGGCCCTCGTGAGGCAGAATCCCCCCTTCCCATGAGGTCAGGACATGACCTGTCTGGTAGTTCTATAGATATATCCAGGGTGATGACAGATAGGCCTAGTACTACGAACATAGGGGGCCCAGTGCCTATGGGACACCCGTCACTTAATCAGGCTGTAATGCCACGACGGACCACCAGGGCTAGTGCAGGACAGCATTCAAATCTACACCACCTGCCAAGACATATGATCATTCGTACCATTAGCTCATCTCCAGGATTGGAGGACCTGCGACCCTCCTGTCCTGGCCAGACCATCGATGGCCATTTTAGACCATGGCTTTAAGTTGAATCATCGGGACGATGATTGAAAATCTAGGTGTAAATTGTGATAGAGGGAGCTATTTTAATTACTAGCTCCACCCATATCATTCTATCCGTAATTGGTAGCTCCGCCCATATCAGCCAAGCCCATTTAAACAGCCAGGTGTGAAGCATGACCATTCTACAACGCAGTGTAAAACGTGTTGGGCTGTTGATCAAAAGATTTTGGCATACAAAGTCGTCAGAGACTTAACTTGGATCCCCATCCATTTCCAAACCTATCTGGGACCGGGTGAAGGAGTGTGGACTGCTCTGCGGGTATGTTACCGCTGCTAGCGGGTAGGTCCATTATATGGTAGTGCCATGGGGTAACTTATTCACTTCATTTACAGAAACGTTGGTTGCTGCTTTGCTGCGTTTGTTCCCTGCTCCGTCGATTTTGCTACTGCTGGCCTATTATCGTGGGGGGACGAGGCTTGTTAAAAAGGCAATAGTAGTTATTTGTTAAGTTGCCCATACAGAGCATGTTTTGGATAATGACCATATTTGGTAATTGTTTGGTCATGTGACTCCACTCCACACGGTATAGTTTTAGGTTTGCTTCATGGCACAAATAGATGGAGTGGCAGTTTGTTTAGAGTGATAATTACTCATTAATGTACGGGAGACTTTGTCGAATTTGTGTGCGTCCATGTATACGTAAGTTGACTTGTATCTCGTCATTATATGTTTGTGATAGTTTACCTTGCTCATAATTGTAATGAGGAGTGTAATTTGATTAACCTAGCATGATGGTACTGTTCGTGAACTCGCTTAGCATAAACTGCTAATGTACAAAATACGAGTGTTGAAGTTAACCGATGCTAAACTGTTGAGCGGTCTTGTTGAGTAAGCCAGTAGCACGGCATTACTTAAGAGGTTGAATTCTTAGTTAGTTCCCTGTATAATTTGTTATTTAAATGCACCATACAGGGTCGTGTATTAATGTACATTCTGTTTGTACTTTACTTTCAGAACCACACACACACGCACTCACCCACCTACAATACATTCCTCATTCGTGTTAAGACAATACAAAGTGTTAATAATCAATCTGGATCTCCAAGCCTCCATTCTTTCCCATTCTAATCGGATGACCCTCAGTGATCACAAATTTCCCGAACCCCCTCTATAACATTTTGGTGCCGAAACCCGGGATCGGTGATTACTGAGGAACAAAATGTATGGAGGAGAAGACCAGTTTGATCCGGAGGCAGGACATCACTCAACCCGCACCATCCGACCGCCGGTTCATCTGGCTGACTTTGAAGTTGAGTATGCAGCTCATCGTCGTCAGCCCAGCTACACACAGTTATTGGATGATGATGAGGACAATTATGAGGATGAGCATAATGCTACTCGTGGCCAACAGACTGAACAACAGAGGCTTGTGCAAGGAGCTGCCAGCGCAACCAGAGGTACTGTGCACCCCCCCCCCCCCCCCCCCCAGCACCTGCAAATGCAGCCATAGATGCGTACAGCACAATCCGCGCCCTGAGTGAGCACAATAGGATACTTACGGAGACAGTTAAGGTTCTGACAGACAGGATGCAGAGTGACAGAACAGTTAATTCTACTCCTCGTCAGCACCTCACATTCACGCCTCAAACAGCATATCCTAACCCGCCTACTCATCCAGCGAGACACAGCACCATCCCTGTTTTCAGACCTCAGTTGCCAGTCTATGCCCCACTAAATGTGCCTCCTATGCCACTCTCGCAGCCACCTAGCTATGGGAGTGCTGTCCATATACCATCGTTCCAAGACCCACTGCCACAGGCTCCGGTCCATCAGTCAGCAGAGCCAAGTGGACGTGACTACATCGCTGAGGCCATGGAACGCCTGAACTTGCATGCAGTCCTGCATCAGCCACATCCACCTCCACCACATCAGCAGGACGCCAGGTCTGGCCATCCTGATGAGGGTCCATACAGGTATGTGCCACATCGTGTGCTTCGCCGGGCACTACGACCAGCAAGCCCTACACAGTCCAGCGTCCATAGCCTCTCCAGCTCCGCCTCTCCACCCAGGAGAGAGACAACCTACCGAGACCCCCAGCCATCCATACCGCAGTTCACCAGTGATGATCCCCGTCAGTTCGCTAGGCTGAAGCTGGCCCTAGAGAATCTACTGCCCGAAGACGCCACAGAGCGATTTAAATATCAGGTACTGGTGGACCACTTAAGATTTGAGGAAGCTCTGCTTATAGCTGATTCATACTGTAACTCGCCCCGTCCTTATAGTGACACCATGCGCTCACTGATAGAGCACTATGGACAACCCCACAAGTTATCACTGAAGAGAATAGCCGAGGTGATGGATGAGCCAGATATTCGCAGCGGAGACCTCAAAGCTTTTCGGAGATTCGCACTTAAAGTACGGGCCCTGGTTGGAATGTTGGATCAGATGGGGGACGAGGGAGCCATCAAACTCCATTGTGGCTCACATGTGGCCAGGCTTCTCTCTAAGTTGCCACACGACTTGCAAAACAATTATACCCACCCACGGAAGCAGCCTGTGCCTACCTTATTGGACTTCGCTGACTGGCTTGAATTTGAACTGGAGGTGCAGGGCACAGAGGTCAAACCAGCACGTGCAGACAGTGGAGATGCATTCAGGAAGGGGAAAGAGAGGAAGGAGCGGCATATTCTACCACAGTAATGGAAGTCCCTTCTCCTACAAGCACCTCACCATCCTCAGCCATCTGTGATGACTCAGCCGTCAAGACTCCAGATATAGTTAAGAGCTACTGTCCTTACTGTGACAGCAATAGTCACTACCTTAATCAGTGCAGTAACTTCAAGGGGTTAACAAGTGCAAAGAAGACAGCCTGGATCAAGACTAATTACCAGTGTTGGAGATGTGGTCGGAAACACCAGGCTGCCAAGTGCAGGTTAAAGGTCACCTGCCAAACCTGCAAAGGCAAACACTTAACAGCACTCCACGAAATCAGTTTCTGCCAGTGGTGGCAGCAGGCACTTTGGTGGTGCAGGCTGCTGCCAAACAGCTTGGCTTAGTGAGACAGCCGGAGAACCTCTCTCTCAGGACTGAAGAATGATGCACAGGTCATAGCAGGAGCGACTGTCACTTTCACCCTCTCACCCGCCTCACAGCCTACGAGGAAGTTCCAGATAGAGGGTGCCTTTACAGCGGAGGCATTGGGACTCGCCCGCCACAGCCATCCAGTGGTAAAGTATCATCACCTGCGAGATCTCCCACTCCAGCCCCTCGACAATGTCCAGCCACTGCTCTTGATAGGATCAGACTACCCCCACTTGATTACTCCCTTAGAACCAGTGCGCCTGGGACCACCCGGTGGACCTGCCGCCATAAACACCAGGCTTGGATGGACATTACAAGGACCAACTAGGCTGCTACAGCACCGCTTGTCCCCTCAACAGTGCTTATTCACAGCTCTTAAGTCTCCCGCTGCTGAGCTGCGTGAGCACGTAGAGAAGCTGTGGCAACTGGACATACTTCCTTACAGGAGTGAGAAGGAGGTGGTCCGTTCCAGGAGTGACCAAGAAGCAGTGCAGCTGTTTCAGGCTAATACAGTGAGAGTGGAGGTAGATGGTATACTCAGGTATGCAACCCCTCTGCTGAGGAAGAAATCCACACCACTGCTAAGGGCTCCACCTCAAGCAGTCCTGCCAATGCTGCGAGGAACTGAAACGCGCCTGAGTAAAGACCCAGAACTCGCCACGGTGTATAATGAGGAAATTAGGAAGTTAGAGGATGCTGGATATGTCACTAGGCTGCCATCAGACAGGCTGAACGAGTCACCCGAGTCGTGGTACATCTCACACCATCTGGTCAGCCACAATGGAAAGCATTGGGTAGTTTTTAACTGCTCATTCAAGTACCAAGGTGGAAATCTAAACGAGTGTCTGCTGGCAGGGCCGACTCTGGGTGCATCCCTCCTAGGTGTGTTGCTATGCTTCAGGGAGCACACAGTTGCCTTTGCTGGCGACATTAAGGGGATGTTTCACCAGATACGCCTGTTGCCTGATGACAAACCCCTCCTCCGATTCATATGGCGAGACATGGTCCGTGATGCCCCAGTGACAGTCTTCCAGTGGAATGTCCTTCCCTTCGGCACGACGTGCAGCCCGTGTTGTGCAACATTCGCCCTTCAAAAGCATGTCATTGACCACAGTGACCCACAGGAGGAAGTGCACAATGTAGTGGAGCACCATTTCTATGTGGACAACTGGCTGCAGAGCTGTGCCATCGTGAAGGATGCCAAAGGTTTGGTCGACAGACTCAGAGCGCTGCTGGAAGAAGAGGGTTCTTTCTGCGACAGTGGGCCAGTAATGACCCTCAGGTCATCGGTCATCTCCCTGCCGCAGACCGGTCAGCCAGTACCGAGCTCTGGCTTTCCCACCAACAGTCAGATGCCAAGGAGTCAACCCTGGGCCTACAGTGGCACTGTCAGTCTGACACACTGACTTACAAATGTCGTCAGATGGAGAGCCAGGCAGCTCCCACTATGAGGATCATCTACCGCATTCTCGCCAGCCAGTATGATCCATTAGGTTATATCATCCCATTCACCACCAGAGCGAAGATTCTCGTCCAGAAGCTGTGGGAGAAACAGAGGGACTGGGATGATCCTCTGCTGCCAGCTGACATTCTGCAAGCATGGAAGGAGTGGGAAAGCGAGTTGAAGTACATAGGGAAGATCTCCATCCCCAGATGTTATGTCACAGCTGTCTTGGATTCACCCAACGCCTGGAGAGATATCCACATGTTCTGTGATGCCTCCGAGCGGGCCTATGGATCGGTAGGCTATCTGCGCACAGAGGATGCCTCTGGACAAGTACAGGTGGCCTTCCTAGCGGCCCGCTCAAGAGTAGCACTGAAGTGGCAACAGTCCATGCCTAGACTAGAGCTCTGTGCAGCCCTCACAGGAGCTCAGCTAGCCACAACGCTCAGGAGAGAGCTCACTTTGGACGTGCGCCATGTTCATATGTGGACTGATTCATCCACCGTGCTGACTTGGATTACATCTGATTCATGCCGATATAAAGTTTTTGTCGGCACACGGATTGCTGAGATTCAAGAGCTCACCGACATCCACAGGTGGCGTTATGTTCCCACGAACGCTAACCCAGCTGATGATCTCACACGTGGTAAGACACTCCTGCAGCTGGCAGAGCCATCCCGCTGGAGTCAAGGCCCAGCCTTTCTGCTGGAGCAGCCTGACGCCTGGCCATCATCCCCCCCAGATCACTGCGAGTGGCAGCGACGAGGAAGAAAGGAAGCAGACATTCTGTGTGCACGTGGTGGCAGGCAGCAATCAGCCCGACATCACACAGTTTCACACCTTTCAAGATCTCGTCGATGCTACAGCGCAGGACCTACACGGGGCGGCCGGTCAGCAGGGGGAGCCTTCGGCTGATACCTACAGAGAGGCTGAGATCAGCCTGTACAGAGATGCCCAAGCGTCTACTTTCCCAGAAGAGGTCAAAACCCTTTCCGCAGGGAAACCAGTGCCCTCCACGAGCAGACTCCTGACCTTATCACCTGAGCTGGATGCTGACAGGCTTCTCAGAGTTGGTGGGCGCCTGCGCCGTGGAGAGGGACTGGACGGAGAAGTAACACATACGGTGGTTTTAGACCCTAAACACCCTCTCACTGCCCTTCTCATAAAGCGTCATGATGAAGACCTTCGTCACCCAGGAGTGGAGCGGGTCTTCGCTGAGCTTCGCAGGAAATATTGGATCCTGAGAGGACGGGAGACCGTCAAACGACATCAGCACCACTGCACACAGTGTCAGAGGTGGCGAGGGAAACCAGAGGTTCCAAGGATGGCTGACTTGCCCCCCTCCCGCCTCCGATTGTTCAAGCCGGCCTTCCACTCTACTGGTGTTGACTGTTTCGGGCCCTTCATTATCCGGGTTGGTCGTCGTAGTGAGAAGAGGTGGGGCATAATATTTAAATGCTTGACCACAAGGGGAGTCTACCTAGACCTGCTGAATAGCATCGACAGACTCGTTCCTGATGGCACTCCGCCGGTTTGTCTCCCGGAGAGGGAAACTCTATGAGCTGTTGTCTGACCAGGGGACAAACTTTAAGAGTGGGCAGAAGGAGCTGAAGGAGGCCTTCACTGCCCTGGAGCCAGATCTGCAGTCATTGCTAGCCAAGCAGCAAATCAGATTCCAGTTCAATCCTCCTGGGGCACCTCATTTCGGAGGCATCTGGGAGCGAGAAATAAGGTCCTTAAAAGCAGCCCTCCACGTGACACTCGGCAGCCAGTCAGTCAAAGAGGAAGTGCTGAGAACAGTCCTGACAGAAATCGAAGGGATACTGAACTCAAAACCACTTGCCTATGTGTCATCTGATGTAGCAGACGTGGACCCAGTTACCCCGAACAGCCTTCTGATGGGGCGGCCTGACTCGTCACTACCTCAGACAGTCTACCCTGCCTCTGAAATGCTGACACGCAAACGCTGGAGACACAGTCAGGTCCTGGCTGACCATTTCTGGTCACACTTCATCCGTAGGTACCTGCCTAGTCTTCAGCCCAGAAGCAAGTGGACCAAGGAAACCGACAACCTCCAAACTGGAACTGTTGTGATGATCGTTGATCAGCGCCTGCCTCGTGCCCTGTGGCCAGTGGGGGTGGTAACCCACACTGCTGCGGGAGCTGATGGGAGGATCAGATCGGCGACAGTGCAAGTGAAGGACCGGGACTATACCAGACCTGTTTCCAGATTGGTCCGCCTGGCAGCCCTGCCTGAGGATGATCAGACACCACTAACCTCTTGTTCCCCACAGGACTGATTAGACTGTTATGGCCTCACCTATAGGCAAATATACAGGGTATATTTGGGGGCGGCATTGTTAAAAAGGCAATAGTAGTTATTTGTTAAGTTGCCCAGACAGAGCATGTTTTGGATAATGACCATATTTGGTCATTGTTTGGTCATGTGACTCCACTCCACACGGTATAGTTTTAGGTTTGCTTCATGGCACGAATAGATAGAGTGGCAGTTTGTTTCGAGTGATAATTACTCATTAATGTATGGGAAACTTTGTCGAATTTGTGTGCGTCCATGTATACGGAAGTTGACTTGTATCTCGTCATTATATGTTCGTGATAGTTTACCTTGCTCATAATTGTAATGAGGAGTGTAATTTGATTAACCTAGCATGATGGTACTGTTCGTGAACTCGCTTAGCATAAACTGCTAATGTACAAAATATGAGTGTTGAAGTTAACCGATGCTAAACTGTTGAGCGGTCTTTCATTTAGCGTACATGCCCTTGTTGAGTAAGCCAGTAGCACGTCATTACTTAAGAGGTTGAATTCTTAGTTAGTTCCCTGTATAATTTGTTAATTAAACGAACCATACAGGGTCGTGTATTAATGTACATTCTGTTTGTACTTTACTTTCACCTACAATACATTCCTCATTCGTGTTAAGACAATACAAAGTGTTAATAATCAATCTGGATCTCCAAGCCTCCATTTTTTCCCATTCTAATCGTATGACCCTCAGTGATCACGAATTTCCCGAACCCCCTCTAAAACAAGGCTAGTTCTAACTAGTCTGGCTGGACTAGCTGGTGACCGATACCGGGGCTGTCCTGAGTAGCGTGTATTTGATTTGTGTTATGTGTTTGTTTTTATTGATGTGATGCACTGACTAACTTTGAGGGTTTATCCCTGTCTACATCGGGAGGACCTCTTGGTCTTACGGAGTTTCTCCGCCATTAACATTTGCTGTGTAGTTGCACCCAAGTTTGATTATTTTTGTTTTTATTTGTGTGAAATTTCTGTTTTTTTCTTATGGTGTGATTTTTTGGGTTGGACTCTCCAATTAACGTGTTTGCATGTATTTTCTTTTGGTGCGGAAACTAACTCAGACCATAGATGTTTAGCCCCGGCTCTTTTAACTGATCACAGTGCATCTTTTAATATTGCTCCCTTTTCTATAATAAATGAAATGTATTTTGGGGAAATCACATCTCTGTGTGTCATTTAGTTGACTGACCCGCAACTTTTCGAACTGGTTATTGTGCTCAGGCACACCCTTCCACACTTTCTTTGTTATATAATTCAAGAGAAATATGTCGGGTATCTGTGTAAATATCAGATGCTATTTTCAACACAAAATCCTTAAAACATTCAAACCGTATAGTAAGGAACGCGAACCAACATTCTTGCTCCACGACATCGCATTCTGAGGAAATATACCCCAGCTATGATTACCAAAAGAAACTACAGCAGGACAGTGGTCATCCTGTCAACGCATTTGTACTGTTTCCCAAAATCAAAATACCTGCCAGCAGACCAGGGACTGCAAACACATCGGCTATGTTTATGTAATAATGTGTTTGGGTAGGTTACTTTTTAAATGTAATCCGTTACAGTTACTAGTTACCCATCCACAATTGTAATCAGTAACGTAACTTTTGGATTACCCAGACTTAGTAACGTTATCTGATTACTTTCCATTACTTTTGGATTACTTTCAAAACCTAGTTTATAACCAGTTTGTTTACATAACCTGGAATATGCCTAAATCAAAGAACAAATGATGTTGCACCCCAGAAACTGTTGCCGCAGGACATACAGTAGCACTCAAAAATAAATAGAAAGGTCACCCCAATTGATGTCAATAAATCGGGGTGGTTGTGTAGGCTATTGCATGCCGCATGCCGCACTATCTGATCAAATTGACAGTTCTCTCTACAGTCAGAGCTCGCGCAAGAAGGTGGAACGTAAGGGAGATACCCTTTCCAAAACTTATAGTTATAGTTTGTGAAAGACCAGAGAAACACAAATATCCGACGAGGCAAAATCCCGGACAATTTTGGAATCCCTGCCGGACGCATTTTTTTAGGTCTCAAAAAGAGGACATGTCCGGGTAAAAGAGGACGTCTGGTCACCCTAGCAAACATAACTTGCATTGTACTGATATGTTTTTGCCTTTTTCTTCCTTGAAAACAAATTGGTTGTTGAAACGCCAGGTGAAAAATGCAGTTTGTTGCTGCAACATTGCGACTGCGTTTTTGTTGATCAAAGTTTAAACAAGAAACGTCACGGACAAATTGGCCAATGATAAAACAGCCAAATTTGCAATTTAAAAGGATACATTTTTCAAAAGAAAATCGACTTTTCCCCAAATGTAAAAGTAGCGCAAAGTAATCCTCAATATTTTTCAAAAGTATCTGTAATCTGCTTACATTTTTTTTTCCAGTAACCTAACAGATTACAGTTACAATTATTTTGTAATCCGATTACTTGTAATCCGTTACTCCCAAACCCTGGTGTTTATTACATAAACAGAATAGAAGAAGAATATTGCAGGGGATTTTGGCACATTTTTGGGGGCCGCTACTCACACGGTTAGCTGTGTTGCTCGTTCCACGAATGCACGATCCTTACAAGTTGTACCTCGTTGTAAAGGTGACTAATCAGGCTTTCCAACGATATAAAATACAATACCAATGGTATTACTGAAGGGGAGGAATAATCGACCGAAATAGAGTTTATAGCAATTTATAATGTAGGAAACAGCCAAATGAAGGCTACATAATAATTTGTATGAATGTGTAGGCTACCACAGCATTGGCAATTTGACTAGAATAGATGTGGAGGTTGAAGTACTTCAGAGATGACAGAGAATTTCAATTGTGATCTGAGAAATATAAGTACCAAAACCATTGATCATGCAGGCACATGTGCCCTACAATTCCAGGAATCTGTGTGTGTGTGTGCCATTTTATCACGGGCACTATCTGAAGTTCAAGAAATCTGTATTTGTGTGTTTCACTGACATCTTATTCACCAACTGCATCACGGGCACTGTGAACTAGTTGTAGCTATTTGATTTCGGTTGTGTTAAATAGAGCAAGAATGGGTCACAGTCGCGAAAACCAAGGAGGAGAGGCAAATCCGTGGCAAGTAGGCCTATACGCCTTGTGACTGAAGACAAAACGCTCATTAATCTGTTTATTAATCTGATCCAATAGTTCACGCAGGTATTGCAAATTCATTGAGTCTCTGGAGGTTAGGAAAACCACCTTCATCTTGCAGCATTTGGTATAAGTACGAGTTGGTAGTCACGCCTTGGAGCGCCACCATGCTATCCAACTCCACCGTGCCTCTGTCGGTAACTTTCACCAGCCCGGAAGATTTCTTTATCTTTATTTTCCATATTTTGTTTGCCACGAGTGCGGTGCTCCTGGCGGGTTCCGTGGTCATAGGTATATTCAGTACCAAATCTTTGCGACAACAGAACCGCTTCGTCTTCATGCTGAACACAAGCATCAGCGATACACTAACTGGCTTTTCAGTTTACTATCTTGGTCTGTTCGACGTCCAAGAAGGTTACCCTTCTAGAAATGGAACATATTATATTTTGCCCTCATTTCTAGGAGTTAATGTCTTAACTTTTCTATTTGCGCAGTTTGACCGTTATTTTGCTGTGTGCCACCCATTCTTTTACAATCGCTTCATCTCTAGATCTTTTGTAATTGGAGTATGTGCTTTTTGCTGGATTTATACGTATTCTATTCTAACAGTACAAAACATGGTGCCAGTCTACCTAGCTGCACAAATTAACGCATTCGGTGTAATGACTCTACAGATTATAGTCATAACCAAATTGCTGATGACTGTAAAGTTATACTTCATAGCCAGAAACCAGTTGGGGCGCGAGGTGCCCAGCGCGGAGAGAGATAACAAGAAGGAGTCACTGCGCATCATAGTTTTTGTGGTCATCTGCTTCTTAACATTGTGGTCTCCTTCTTTCGTTAATATAATTGTCAGACAGTTGACTAAAGGGGGCCTCAGGTTTAGGAACGAAGCCACAAATTTGTTCGCCATAATGGCACGTTTTAACGCGCTGGTTACACCGGCACTCTATATCTGGGGAAGCCCGGCGCTGCGCGCAGCCGTGTGGAAAACCATGTGGCGTAGTGTGTGTCCATGCAGGCGGAGAGGAAGGTAAGCTATGATGAGAATTTATTGGGATCATTTTCAATCCAACCCAGATCGTTTAAGATTTTTAGTCTTTGAGTTGAAAAAACTCCGTTAACAAACGTTGAGAGAATTATGTTTATGATGCTGTTTGTGTCCACTCCCCTTCCTTACTTAAATTCTTCTTTCTAGGATCGGATTTGACCAAAACATTGAGAGAAAACACTGAAGAGACGTGTTACCAATGAAGGAGGCAGCCGGTTCGAACTTGATATAGGGAAGAGGGACTGGGAGAGGACGAGGTTTGCCTCCCCCTCCCCTGCTGTTCAATGTTGTGAATGTTCACGATATCAAGGGCCAGACATCCCTTAATTATGTTCCGTATATTCAATAGGCCTACATTGAATTTTGTGATGAATATTGTCTTGTGAAAACGCAATGCTTCTGAAATAGCTTATGTCATGAAAACGATGGCGATGAGGAGGGATGACGCTGATTTGAATTATTAAGATTTGACTATTCACAATCAGTATTAGGCTGCATTTAAATACAGATTTCCAATTTTAATACGTGACGTTATCTATTTGTACTCTCGGCTTTCTAAAAGTTTTAATTGGTATAAGGCAGTGTGTGTTTTGGAGTGGGGCAAGCCTGTAATATATCGACCTTTCATTTGGAATCATAGGGCATATTTTGTTAGCTTATAAACAATTTTATTCGGCAAGTAAACAAACAATGACCACAGTTATTTTAGCCATTCAGTGAGATTCATATTTTCTATTCTTAATTAATAGTAGCCTAGCCTGTTCGTTTGTACACATTATTTGTGTTCAAATGAACAGACTGGGTCAGATGGCTGAGCAGTTAGGGAGTCGGGCTATTAATCAAAAGGTTGTTGGTTCGATTCCCGGCCGTGTAAAATGACGTTGTGTCCTTGGGCAAGGCACTTCACCCTACTTGCCTCGGGGAGAATGTCCCTGTACTTACTGTAAGTCGCTCTGGATAAGAGCGTCTGGTAAATGTAATTATTTTAGTGTTAATAATACAGCCATGCAGAAAATGTTTGGGCCAAATCAAAATGAATGCCAAGTGCTAGGCCTATTGCATGTTTCGAAATCTCTCTCTCTCTCTCTTTGAATAGATCAACCATTTGAAATTAGAGTGATGTGGAATTGGCCTTTTGCTACTCTTTTAATTTCATGGCATTCCTCAACTAAAACTAAAGGCAGCAATCGCCCTTAACATATGCACTTTACTAAATGGTCAATACTGTCCTGTAATTATATAAGTTTTTGTGATCTAAAAAATTATATGACCACAAAAACTAGGCCTACTCTAAAGGTTATTACTTACACAGCTAATTCTAAACTACTTTAATTTCAATCCGTAGAGACCGGGGAATGAGTGAAGTGATGTTTATTTTACAAGAGACGACAGTATTAACATCAGGTATTTGGCGTTTAGACACCATGGGGAAATCAATGATCGAAGGGCGTCAGCCCAGTAGCCAAAGAAAAATCCACACTGTGCTAATCAGTAGGGGCTAAATCCCTCAGAGCGTTATGGACGTCCATATGGACGTCCTCGCTAGGGGGAGTTTTCGCATGGACGGACAGCGATGGCTGCTTGATCTTTGCATGGATGGACCATAGAGTTAAAGGTCACATGACATGAAAACTTCACTTTAGGAGGTTATTGAACATTAATATGAGTTCCCCTAGCCTGCCTTTGGTCCCCCAGTGGCTAGAATTTTCGATAGGTGTAAACCAAGCCCTGGGTGTTCTTCTCCGCCTTTGAGAAAATGAAGGCTCAAACGCTCGGTTTGAAAATCTCCTCTTATTGACGTAACAAGGAGCCAGGCTACCGCCCTTCTCTCTGCTGTGCCCGCCCAGATAATCTGGCCCGCCAATGAGGAATTGAGCTACGATTGTGCAAGGGCGAGTGCAATATCGTGTTTTCCTGCAGAGACATCATGCCATGGCTAGCAAACGAACGAAGCATAACAGTTGCTCAGTGCTTGGATGTACAAATCAACACACAAGTCTTTTTGTAGTTCCGTCATCCGAGCCTCTAAACAATCAGTATCTTAATTTTATTTTCGCTGTTTTGTATGTCTGCGCCAAACACTTCAGCCACGACTGTTTCCTCAACTTGAGCTAATACAAAACTGGCCTTGCTGAAATTAAATTCTGGATCAGTACTAACTCTCCTTCGTCCAGCTACTAACCTCGGACAAGTAAGTTAACTAACGCTATATCATTTTGTAGCTTTATATGGTTACCTAGCTTGCTACCCTTAGAATGTGGCTGTAACATTAGCTCTGCAGCTAACAGCTGAGTTACTGTCGCTATGGAAAGGTAGATAGCATCAAGTATAAGTGTGAATACATATGCTGTACGTGAGTGTTGTACACTTCTTTGTTATTTGGATAAAAGTTCTGCTGTTGGTGTTATGGCGCGCGCGATATCCACCTTTCCCCTCATTGAAATGACTGAGTGTGTACCTCTGCAAACCAGGGTTATCAGATGAGAATGGGCAAATTCGAGGTATTTTACAGCAACGGGGTTACGGGGCATTCACACTGCAGCGGAGTTGGCGGCGCGGGGCGTCGGCTTCCAATTCATTTTCAATGAAACCAGGCGTTGACGCTCGCGTAGGGCACTACTCGGAAGGCGAGCGGAGCGGAGCAGAGCGTTGAAAGTTGGATTTTCTCAACTTTATGTAAATGAGGAGCGTGAAAACGCTAGCGTTGGCCAATTGGATTGGTTTCTTGTTTCTTGTAACGTAGCAACCGTTGGTCATGATAAACATTTCTAGGTTTCACAATTTCGAGATGGAGGAGAAACTTTTCGTATGTGTCTGCATACCCAGTTCTGTTCAGAACAAAGTTACTAATGTGACGAGCCTGAATTTAAAGATTACATTAAACTAATAGTGCATGGTTGCCGATGTCGTCAGTGTTCCTAGTGTGTTTTTATAGCCTACTTTTAAATTCAGTCTCGTCACATTACGTGACTGTTCTGTGCCACTGCTAGCTCGCTAGCCCAGCCTACAAACGACTGGTTGAGTGACCGGTGGCGTAACATGTAACGTTATTCTACTGTAATCTTGCACTAGTTAAATTCGGTATTTTGATCGATATTGTCAGTACATGAACCCAAATCTGCACGCTTGGCCATGACAACAACAGTGACCTTAGAGAACTACAACTCTGTATTAACTTGTCTAACACGCCCCCGAGCGTGGGGCACTGTGGGAAGGCGAGCGGTGCAGAGCGTTAAAAAACGCTGCAGTGTGAACGCCCCGTTACAGCCATTGCGATACATCTGTTGTAAACATTAGCGCATGGTGCCGCCCCTCCGCTCCTCATTAGCATTTAAAGCTACAGACACCAAAACAGCGCGTTCTGAGGAAAACTCCTTGTGGGACTGCTAGTAGTAGCTGTAATTCTGCACCAAGGCTGCATTTCGGGAAAGAGACTTCTGATACAGTATTAGGGGACCACTAAGGCCTATATAAAAGCATCCAAAAACAGCATGTCATGTGACCTTTAATATAACTAGAGCAGTGGTTCTTAACCCTGTCCTCAGGGAACCCCTGTCCTGCATGTTTTAGATGTTTCCTGGCTCCAACACACCTGATTCAAATGCATGTTCGTTACCAGGCTTCTACAGAGCTAGATAACGACCCATTTATTTGAATCAGGTGTGTTGGAGCAGGGAAACATCTAAAACATGCAGGACAGGGGTTCCCTGAGGACAGGTTTAAGAAACACTGAACTAGAGTAAGCTACTTTTGTCTTCCAAGATGGCGTCCCCATTCATTTCTATGAAAAGTGCTCAGTGGCGCAGTGAGGCCAAGCCCCCACCCCTCGCCCCTCGGCTTGAAGCAACGGCCCCGGTGGATGTAGGTGGTATTGCATTTACGGTTAGGTTTCCGACTCTTCCGGTCGTTTTTATTCTATTAACTCCAGTCAACATTTACAAAACTATCTCCCCCAATAATTTTTGTTCGATTCTCAAACCTGGCTCATACTACTAGCTTTTTCATAGAATAATTTTTCCCGATTTTTGCTAAATTTGAAACCAATCCGAAATGGGTAAACTAGCACCCCATTTATTTGCTTACGTCAATAAAAGTTGCCTGCAAATGTGCTCGCGGATACTAACAGGGCACGAGCACAAAAGTTCACATTGGCCGATAGCCGATTTACATGGAGCTGAATGAGCCATAGACTTATATTGAATGAGCACAGGGAGAAATGGCTTGAGTTGCCTGCCCTGTTCTAGCAAGTTTAGCAAATGGTTGTCACACATACATTAAATGTGGTTAATATAGTTTATTCCCGTTATTTTAAAACAGATAAACAGATTTTTGATGGCAAATATTATACTATGTTAAGCGTGAGCATAGATTGTTGACATCTACCTGGAGCAAAGACGTTCAATAAAATATATTTTAGACACACTTCTCGAGCTTTTATTTATTACATTATTAACACGTCTTGTTAGATCACGTTATATCCATTAATAGACGTTTGGTTTTCTAGGTTGAACATATAAAACACAGGTCACATTTCGACACTGATGTGAAATTGAAGGCAGTGTGAATTTCGTGGCATTTCGTTTGAATATAAAGTTGACAGTAAGCAATGGTAGGTCTGCATTATGGAAGATTTCGGTTACCAAAATAACTATTAAGCTTTCTTTGCCTGGCGAGAACAACGACGGAGCTGTTCATGTTAACAGTTTATTTCATCCGATACAATGCGTTGGAAATCATACTCATATCACGAAGAAAAAAAGCAACATATGTGATGAGTTCCATCTAGAATAGCCCTATAGCCTATTTCTAAAAAACAAGTGAAAGGAATACTATACAGTGACAGAATACATTTCCGTTAAGTTTGCATCATGTGTCTGATTCTTATCGGACTTGTACCCCATTCTGCCCATAGATTCTGCAACTGCAATGCCTTAGCTCACACGCTCGTAACCATATAAATCTATGCTCGCGACTGGTTGTCGCAAAGTATGACGTGTACAGCTAGTTGCAAGCGTGCACGAGGTCTCGGAGCTAGGGAAAAAAAGAGCCACTGTTTAAAGCTAGACCGGAAGACACGGAAGTGGAAAGATGGCCGCGTCCAGTCTCGCGCTCTCGCTTGCCTCACTGTGCCACTGAGCACTTTTCATAGAAATGAATGGGGACGCCATCTTGGAAGACAAAAGTAGCTTACTCTAGTTATATTAACTCTATGGCATGGACGGACGGCGATAGCCCCTGAATGGTTGAGAGGGACGGCCATGTTTAGCAGGCTGTTGAGCTCATAGATATATATAAAGGCTAGATGTCTTACCATCTTGCTACAGTCAACTCGCTCACCCATAACATTGTGTTGGTGCTACATGTACTTTTTAAATGACCATAACTTGCTCAATTTTCCACCGATTTTTAAACGGTTTGGTTTGTTACCCATTGAGATGGAGAAACTGAAAACAGAGTTTAAAACGTGGTCTGTTTACTGTTTACTCAAAGCTTTCTTTTATATTATCAATGTTTTTTTACATCTTTTGTGTCTTACATAAAAAATTGTGTAAATAAGCAGAAAAATATGAGTACAAAATGTTATATTATACATTCTTTATCATTGGGTGTGGATAGCTCTGACAAGGCGCAACCTATATTCTCTCTCATATTTCTTCTTCTTATTAGGCTATTATTATTTTCCCACCCCATCCCTCAATTCTTGCACTACAATGTCGGAATGAAAATGTGCATCTTGGTCCTGAAAGCGTTGCTTGTATTGGATTTTACGTTATGTTTCACGGTTTAGGTTTTTGTGGAGAAAAGTGAAGCTAATGGTTGCTAACTAGCCAGTCACTAACTTCACAAACGTCACAAACCCACTCGCGATGACCTATAGTAGAACAATTCCACAAACTTTAAACCATTGCCATATATTGCACCCTTGCCATTTTTGCACTAAGCACCCTATTTGTATTTTATTTTTATATTGTACATTATAGCTATTTAATACTTTATATTTATTTTATTCTACATACCTGTGAAAGAAAATTCTAGTAGCACTGTGTAGATCTGAATCGTCAAGAGATGGTGGTTTCAATACAATTTTTTTAGCTTGTACAATAGCATAAGATT
This sequence comes from Thaleichthys pacificus, assembly GCA_023658055.1. Taxonomy (NCBI): domain Eukaryota; kingdom Metazoa; phylum Chordata; class Actinopteri; order Osmeriformes; family Osmeridae; genus Thaleichthys; species Thaleichthys pacificus. The sequence goes on along the minus strand of CM042864.1, from coordinate 965,350 downwards.
AAATAAAGTACTTTGTGATTAGAACAGATGTCCTAATAAAGGATCAATACATCAAGTCCAAGTGTCCAAAGTCTTTTGATGTCACAGCTCCCTCTCTAAATGAGGATAGTAAAGATACCTTTAATGAAACACAAACAGGACACAGGACACAATCTCCTTGGCCAAAAGGTCAAAGTTGCTAGATCAACTGATCCATCTAAACTTCTCCCTTTAGGCCACGGGAACTCAAGAATCCCCCAACCTCCGTGCCTCTGGCTTTTTAGTTAGGCATCATAAAACAACACCATAAATACCTTAAGACCAACTGCTACATCCATTCTACAGAGCTTGCATCCTATAAAGCCCCAGTTCATTACATTACCTATCTATATAAAACACATACATTGTAACTATATTCTAAATTTCCACCACAATACCTGTCCTCTTAGTATTAGTTAGTATTAGTTCATTAGACTTTGCACCTTTTGTATAGTATAGTTAGACTTGTTTAAACTTACACCACTTATTTAAGATGTACTCCTATATGTTGAATGTATGCACCCTCCTGCCAAAGTAAATTCCTTGTCTGTGCAAACTTTCATGGCGATTAAAACCCTTTCTGATTTCTGATAAATAAACAACATGCAAATGTGAATAGGCTTATTGTTGTCGGCACATTACAACACCAAAACGTTTGGAGTGGAAAACCTTAATAGCGGGTTTTAAAGACTTGTGGATAGGTTTGATGCTGTAATAATGTATTCTGTATTTATAAGGGACACACTCACCAACAAATAAAATACATTAAAACCAATAAGAGATATCCCTCATTGACCACTAACTTTATAGACTTCCACAAAATATCTACAAAAATACTATATAGCCCATTAGCCCAGATACAAAACTCATTTAGATGTGCATTTTTTCAATCCTGAATCCTGTTTTCCAGTTTAGGAAAGTTGAGCAGAGCTTTATGCTGCGCAATAAGTCTCATTCCAAGTTTACCAAAACTTGTGAGCAGTTAGACATTTTCAACAATCTGCTTTGTAAATACCAGTTTTGTTTCTACAAACCGAATAATACGCGATGACTAGAATCATTAGCATAACCACTCAAGTACCTACAATTAAGGATTGAAATTCAATTAAACCCTCAAAATGAAATCCTTTTATTCATTCAATCTGACTCCTTTTGTCACATCAGATAATATGTTTATTTTCCTTTCCACATGCGCGTTCCAGGATACTGATAGAGCAAAGTTATTCGTTCTGGTGGCCATGGTGACTTGGTGTACAAAACAAAAGCCTAACCCTTTTATTTGTCACATACATGATTATACATGATACAATATGCAGTGAAATGTGTTGTTGTACCTGCAACCACTTAAATAAAATAGAATAAAAGGATACTAAAAAGAGACTGTATAAAAATATATAAATTAAAATAAATAAAATAGCACACAGCAGTATTTCAACGCTTTGAGTTGAACAGACGGATGGCTTGAAGGAAGAAACTCCTCCTCATCCTCTCTATCTTGGCTTTCTGGCCAGACAGCAGCAGGGAGAAGAGTGAGTTTCCAGGGTGGTTGGGCTGTCTGCGGATCTTCTCAACCCTCGACCTGCATCATTTGTGATCTTGCATAATTATTTGAAATACAGTAGCCTACTAGCACTTTAATTTATCAAGCATGTTATTTTCCAAATCAATCAGTTGTCTGTTTCCATTGTGGTGCATTAAAAGCAAAGCAAGAAATGGCACTTAAAAGCAGTAGAAGTAGGCCTACATTTGACGACCTTCCTGCATCCTCCTTCTCTTCATCATCCTCATCTCGACATTTCGTATGAGTCAAATAATATTAATGAACACACTTGTAAATGTATCATCATTCCGCGTGTGAACTTGACCCCCCCCCCCCTCCCCCCTCCTCCCCAGCGTTCAGCATTCCTCATCCGTTTTTGTTTATCGTGGTTTGGTCAAATACAGTCCTGTACGTGAAAAATAAATGGTAAGTGCACATCGAGGTTTCAGATCAAGCAATAAAAGTAAACTAGTCATTTGTTCGCTGATGTTGCTGGTGAAATGTGTTAAATCTAAGTAAAAACTAAGTTAAGTTAAAATATAGCTGCAAGCAGCAATGAGGTGGCCAAGCAGTCAAATGACCCATAAAACATGTTAGACATCCTCAGAAGAGGGTTACGAGTACACACAACAAGTTTGGTGTGAATCCATCAAAGATTTGCTGAGATACGACCCAACTTCCTGTTTGCTGGCTTAACGGCACATTTTGATTGGCCGTACCGGGCAAACGGTTTTGAAAATCCAAAAAACATATGATGGCTTTTGTGAGGCTTGGTCTGAAGATGATCTCTGCCAAATTTGGTGAAAATTGGAAAACATTTGTAGGAGGAGTAAAGAAAAAACGTTTTTTTAGTCATTCAAAATGGCGGCCGCATCAATTCGGATGTTATCACAAGTTATCATGTGTCACACACTGGATGTCCCATGATATCATGAGACAAAGGAATCACTTAATAAAGGCAAACGAATCAACAGTTATTGGCCAAAACACATTTTTGCATCCTGCGGCCACGCCCAGTGATCACATGACACCAAATTGATTGGACATCCTCAGAAGAGGGTTCCGAGTCATCCTACCATGTTTGGTGTTGATTTCTCAAGGATTTGCTGAGATATGACCAAACTTCCTGTTTAGTTGCTTTGTTGCCAATTTTGATTGGTCGTAGCGGACAAACGGTTTTGAAAATCAAATAGCTTTTGATAACTACAGTGAGGGTTGCTCTAACGATGATGTGTGCTGAATCTAGGGAAGATTGGACAACAATTGTAGGAGGAGTAGGCTTTCAAAGGTTTTTGATAAAACCGGAAATGGCGGAAAATCTATATAACCGGAAATTGACGTCATAGGGTGTGTTGAACTCGTCTTGATCCAGGGAATCCAACGGTACCTCATTTTTGAAAATCGGTCATACGGTTCAAGAGTTACGTGTGTAAACACAAGTCCAACTTTGACCAGTTGGTGGCGCTAGAGTGCTCCAATGGGTGACATGAAAATTGGTGAATATAAAGAGGGGACTGTGCTTAATGAGTGTGCCAAATTTCACAACTTTTTACCATATGGTTCTAGGGGCTGCCATAGACTCTAATGGGAGAAGATGTGTAATAATAATAACTAGAGAGGGTACAATTTCTGGAGAAATTGTAGGGTGTGCTTGCTTGCGTTGGTTGCACAGGGTCCGTTTTTTAATGAAATTTTTACAACTGATATTTCTGTATATTTTACATAAAAATGCATACTTATTATTTATAAAGATTACATAGATTTAAAAGCATCTTTTTTTTGCTGCTCATTTACAAATCAAAATACGAGTGAAGTGTAGAATGAAATAGATGTCTTCTCATTTCCCCTGCAAGAGGCAGCCTCATAGCTGAATCAAAACGAATACATTTGGCAGACCGGTGTAAAAATTGACCTAATCTCTATTACTTAAACGTCCTTTTAAGTTTTTCCCTTCTCGTGATATTTTCCGGCATTTAGCCTACTCATATTGCATTCTTTCATTAAAGGTCACATGACATGCTGTTTTTGGATGCTTTTATATAGGCCTTAGTGGTCCCCTAATACTGTATCAGAAGTCTCTTTCCCGAAATTCAGCCTTGGTGCAGAATTACAGCCACTACTAGCAGTCCCACAAGGAGCTTTCCTCAGAACGCGCTGTTTTGGTGTCTGTAGCTTTAAATGCTAATGAGGAGCGGAGGGGCGGCACCATGCGCTAATGTTTACAACGGATGTATCGCAATGGCTGTAACCCCGTTGCTGTAAAATACCTCGAATTTGCCCATTCTCATCTGATAACCCTGGTTTGCAGAGGTACACACTCAGTCATTTCAATGAGGGGAAAGGTGGATATCGCGCGCGCCATAACACCAACAGCAGAACGTTTATCCAAATAACAAAGAAGTGTACAACACTCAAGTACAGCATATGTATTCACACTTATACTTGATGCTATCTACCTTTCCATAGCGACAGTAACTCAGCTGTTAGCTGCAGAGCTAATGTTACAGCCACATTCTAAGGGTAGCAAGCTAGGTAACCATATACAGTAAAGCTACAAAATGATATAGCGTTAGTTAACTTACTTGTCCGAGGTTAGTAGCTGGACGAAGGAGAGTTAGTACTGATCCAGAATTTAATTTCAGCAAGGCCAGTTTTGTATTAGCTCAAGTTGAGGAAACAGTCGTGGCTGAAGTGTTTGGCGCAGACATACAAAACAAATGCGCCTACAACAGAAGTTGTGTAGGCGCATTTTCAGCGAAAATAAAATTAAGATACTGATTGTTTAGAGGCTCGGATGACGGAACTACAAAAAGACTTGTGTGTTGATTTGTACATCCAAGCACTGAGCAACTGTTATGCTTCGTTCGTTTGCTAGCCATGGCATGATGTCTCTGCAGGAAAACACGATATTGCACTCGCCCTTGCACAATCGTAGCTCAATTCCTCATTGGCGGGCCAGATTATCTGGGCGGGCACAGCAGAGAGAAGGGCGGTAGCCTGGCTCCTTGTTACGTCAATAAAAGGAGATTTTCAAACCAAGCGTTTGAGCCTTCATTTTCTCAAAGGCGGAGAAGAACACCCAGGGCTTGGTTTACACCTATCGAAAATTCTAGCCACTGGGGGACCAAAGGCAGGCTAGGGGAACTCATATTAATGTTAAATAACCTCCTAAAGTGAAGTTTTCATGTCATGTGACCTTTAATAAAGTACCCCCTTTGAAGATTATTCTACGACGTTACCGGCAGTAGAATATGGAATCGCGATTCAAACAGTACCATCTGCTAACTGAAAATATGCCCCCAAAAACCTAAATAAGCTTGACATTTATTTAGTGGAAAATCGCTCGTTAAAAAGCTCACAGGTAGCGATCATTGTCAGTAACAACGCAAAATGCGATATAGCCCTGTGTGGAGAAGCTGCCCCGGTAAATTGTACTACTACAGTACAGTACTAGACTGGCAGTGCTCGTCTTGCTAGCGATTGCGTTGGTTGAATTGGATGTAACGTTCCGTTGTACGGTTTAGGCTGAAATTAATTATTTTCATGAACAGATGAACAGAACAAAGTTTAGGCTGTGGCAATGAAGTTCAGGTTAGTAGTTAGACGTTTGACTTCCTAAACAGCTGTGTAGTGCTAGATGTTTTTGCAGTGTCTCGCGTAGGCTACAGCGTTGCAGTGAGCAACACTGGTTTGTAACCACAGGTAATGATAATTTCACCAACAAATCGTTTACTTGTAATGTAATGTCATAATAAATCCTACAACGAAAATGTATTTGTGAGGAATGTTTATTTTAACGACTGAAAACAGATGCATCATAGACCAATGTAGTATGTGTTGCCCGGGCAACAGAGGCTAATGTCATTATGCTAATGCTTCAGTGAAATAGTAGACTACCGTTTCCGAAAGTAGACGTGGGCCTACTTCCTTAATAATATCAGCTAATATTGTACATTACATTTCACAATTGTGTTTCACATCACAAAGTAAAATGAGTAAATAGTTATCACCTTGGCCTCTTTCCTTGTGGCGTTTCTGCAGCTGCCTTGCAGTAAAGCTATAGTTAGCCTAGCTATCCCCCAAGTTAACAGATGCGAAACGAATGTTCTGCTAAAGGTAGTCACGCGTGTTTTCGTGACGTTAGTGACGTTAGTAACGTCAGTGACAGTGGCTAGCAAATTAGCCACCGTTAGCTTCACTTTTCGCCACAAAACTTTACTTGAGCCTAAAACCATGCAACGGAACGTAAATCCCAATACAAGCAACGCAATCGCTACCAAGACGAAACTTTTGACACCTAGGTTGTCTATGTAGGCCAAATATTGACTGAGTTTTAGGGGGGCGAAAATAAACATTAATAATAATAATAATATATATGTGAGAGAACAAAGGTTGTGCTCTCGCCGAAGGCTTGCAGGTGGGTCCGTTCTCAAAGTTTTTCCCTTCTAGTGATATTTTCAAGCATTTAGCCTACTCATATTGCATATTTCATTAAGAACACCCTTTTAAACAGCTGCGAACCCCCTTTGAAACAAGCTACTGTAACAACGTTGTCACTGGCAGTATGGAATCGCGATTGAAACAGTACCGTCTACTAACTGAAAATATGTCCCCCAAAACGTAAATAAGTTTGACATTAATGTAGGGGGAAATGGCTAATTCAAAATAAGTTTGCTAGAGGCAAGTTAGCTGCTGTTGCTCCACATTTCACTGATTGTTTGAAAGCGCCGGAAATGAGAACGTTTCTTTTGACATAAAGTTTAGCTGTGGCTTGAACACAGTACTGTACTACACACTGCCAGTGGGCGAGCCGAGTCTGACTGAGGCTAACGTCAAAACAAGCCGCGGCGTCACTCAAATTCCAAGTTTTACACAAATCACAAAAATATGCTGACCCGCTGGCTATCTTCGCAATCGCCATATCTTTAAAACACTGCCCTCCTTCTGATTTTTGATGTAGAATTGACCCTGGTACGAAATTAAGAAAATACTCACCAGAGATCGACAACAGCTGACGCAATCGTCAACGGAGGCTGACGGGGCTCTCACGTAGCAAACCAATCAAAGTTTTTACAGCAACCTACATTAAAATCTCACCATCTGGCTGTCTTCACAATAGTCATATCGTCATAACATTGCCCTACTTCTGTTTTTTGGTGTAGAATTGACCGAACTATAACATTACGAAAATACTAAACTACTGACGCTTGCATGTCTGCCGCCTAGGCAGTCTCATGGGCGACCCGCACTCGCTCAAATTACAAAGACTTTCACGACCTAAACAAAAAATCTGAGATGGCAGTTCCACTCGAAATTGCTTTCTCAACAAAACCCAATGGTTGGTAATTTTGGGGGTTGGCATTTTTCACTTATAATCCAAGCTCCAATTTGCGTGCTAGGACGTCTCTATCACGTTGTATCCATGCGTCGTTGCTAACGTGTGCTGACGTGGTGACGTAGCTAGCACTGGCTACCCTTCGTTGACTAAAGGCACTTTTTTGCCACAAAAACGTTGTAACCTCCTAAACCGTGCCACGGAACGTAAATATAAATACAAGCAACGCAATCGAGACCAAGACGAAACTTTTGACACAGGCGTTGTCTATGTAGTCCAAATATTGACTGATCCTTAGGGGGGCGAAAATAAACATTAATAATAATAATAATATATATGTGAGAGAACAAAGGTTGTGCTCTCGCCGAAGGCTTGAGCACACCCAATAAGAAGAAGAAAAGGTAGAAACACTTAAGTGGCTTCGCCGCTTCGCGGCTTGGCCACCAATTAAAGCCCAAACACTAAACGCCAACAGTGCTTGCTTACCTTTCTCTCCGCCTGCACGGACACACACTACGCCACACGGTTTTCCACACGGCCGCGCGCAGCGCTGGGCTGCCCCAGATGTAAAGAGCTGGTGTAACCAGTGCGTTAAAACGTGCCATGATAGCGAACAAATTCGTGGCTTCGTTCCTAAACCTGACTCCTCCTTTGGTCATTTGCTTCACCACAATATTAACGAAAGAGGGACACCACAATGTTAGGAAACAGATGACCACAAACACTATGATGCGCAGTGATTCCTTCTTGTTATCTCTCTCCGCGCTGGGCGCCTCGCGCTCCAACTGGTTTCTGGCTACGAAATATAACTTTATAGTCATCAGCAATTTCGTTATGACTATAATCTGTAGAGTAATTACAGCGAATGCGTTAATTTGTGTCGCTAATTAGATTGGCACCATGTTTTGTACCGTGATAATAGAATACGTTTCTATCCAAGAAAATGCACATACTCCAATTACAAAAGATCTAGTGATGATGCGATTGTAAAAGAAAGGATGGCACACAGCAAAATAGCGGTCAAACTGCGCAAGTAGAAAAGTGAAAACATTAACTCCTAGAAATGAGGGCAAAATATAATATGTTCCATTTCTAGAAGGGTAACCTTCTTGGACGTCGAACATACCAAGATAGTAAACTGAAAAGCCAGTTAGTGTATCGCTGATGCTTGTGTTCAGCATGAAGATGAAGCGGTTCTGTTGTCGCAAGATTTGGTACTGAATATACCTATGACCACGGAACCCGCCAGGAACACCGCACTCGTGGCAAACAGAATATGGAAAATAAATATAAAGAAATCTTCTGGGTTGGTGAAAGTTACCGATAAAGGAACGGTTAAGTTGGAGAGCATGGTGACGCTACCTAAGACATGGACTACCGACTAGTACTTATACTGGTTCCTGCAGGTGAAGGCGTTTTGAAAGTATTGAACAACCCCCTGGAGACTCAATCTGGAGACTCAATTAACTTTAACCTAGCGTTACGGCCGCGATGCGACGGTCGGAGCTGATCGCGCCTGATCGCCTCCACTCTAGTCAATTGTGCAGTTCACACCGGACGCGCCGCGGCGCGATTCAGATGTGACCCTCCGCGCAGCTTCGTCGCGTTCAAGCCGTAGGTAAAATACAAAATAAAAGTCAGAAAATCGGGGGCCTGTAAACAGGTAGGTAAGTGACATGCAGGGGCGAATCTAGGTTCCAACTTTTGGGGGGGCTAAGCCCCTAGATAAAACCTATTATTTTTCCTGTGGCCCAGCAAAACTAGGGGGGTCTGGGGGCTTGTTCCCCCAGAAGAAAGTTTTGAAAATATCCTTTGAAATAGTGTCCTCTAGTGGGTTTTAGGAAGAGAAATTAACAAATTTTGATTTTAAATCTAAATCTTTTGATTTCATTTTTTGTATAAAAATGTTTTTGTGGGGGCTAATGAAACTTTTGTGGGGGCTCCAGTCCCCATATGTTCATTATGTCCTCAGTTGTATGTAGCCTAATGTAATGCTGTAGGCCTACTGTTCTGTAATTGGGTAGCCTATATGTTTATGCACCTAAAGCACTACCTAATACCGTGTATGTTATAGAGCAGCGTTCCCCAACCACCGGTCCGTGGACCGGGTACCGGGCCGCACAGAAAACATTTTATAAAATGATTTCCTTTTAATTGATTATCAGAGTCTGAAAGACATTTTATTCTGAAAAATCACCTGATTCTCTCCTTCTCCGCGGGCCTTTTCCCCTGAGCAAAAAAGCTCTGCAAAGACGTTTGTTTACTAATTTGTCTTCATTGAGTGGTAACTATCACGCGCGTCTCTTCCTCTTGACACATGACACGTGATAGTTACCACTCAATGAAGCCTGTTTGAGACAACAACTCTGCCTGTGTTTTGGATGAAGGCTGAATATCCTGAGTTCGCCACAAAAGCACTGAAAACCCTGCTTCCATTTCCAACATCCTTTGTGAAGCGGGATTTTCTGCCGTACAGCAATCAAACAAAATCACGGAATAAACTGGATATAAGGAACGCACTTCGTGTTTCACTGTCGTAGCTTAGTCTCGTTTACACACAACAGTGGGACTGACAGATCGAAAGCTAGCTAGTAACAATATAACGATGGAAAACCAGGCTAAGAAACATAAAGATGGGGCTGAAAAATGGAGACAAAAAGACATCACATTCACAAGACAAGGTTTTACCAATTGAAAAACGGCTGTTTATTTGACATAAAGCTCCAAAAACAATTTTTCGCTCAAATCAGCAAAAACAAAAAAATCTCGCATGCTACACGCACTCGCATTAGGTGTGGAAGTCGCTAACTAGGATCACATCAAACCCAGAATGTGCCTCTCATTAGTTATGAGGGATGCACCCAACAATGGAAGAAGAGCTCTGGAAATATTGAGAGAGTATTATGCAGGGAGGGGAAAGCCCAGTATTATCAACTTGTACACCACGTTGACATTGCTTCAGAAGGCAAACGATGAAAGTGTAATGGACTATATAATCAGAGCAGAAACCGCCATCACAGCACTGCGGAACGCAGGTGAAACGTTAGGAGACGGCCTGCTAGTGGCTATGGTCTTAAAGGGATTGCCTGAGAGTTTTAAGCCATTCGCAATACATTTACATTACATTTAGTCATTTAGCAGACGCTCTTATCCAGAGCGACTTACAGTAAGTACAGGGACATCCCCCCCCCCCCGAGGCAAGTAGGTTGAAGTGCCTTGCCCAAGGACACAATTCCACCAACATGCTTTCCGACGTGGAGGCAGAGTCTGGGGACATCGGGGCTGAGGTCGCCGAGGTGGTTAAAAAGATCCGCGGTGGCAGGGCCCCTGGGGTGGATGAGGTCCGCCCGGAGTTCCTTAAGGCTCTGGATGTTGTAGGGCTGTCTTGGTTGACACGACTCTGCAACATCGCGTGGACATCGGGGACAGTGCCTCTGGACTGGCAGACCGGGGTGGTGGTTCCCCTCTTTAAAAAGGGGGACCGGAGGGTGTGCTCCAACTTTAGGGGGATCACACTCCTCAGCCTCCCTGGGAAAGTCTATTCAGGGGTTCTGGAGAGGAGGGTCCGTTGGATTGTCGAACCTCGGATTCAGGAGGAGCAATGTGGTTGTCGTCCTGGCCATGGAACTGTGGACCAGCTCTACACCCTCGGCAGGGTCCTGGATGTATGCATGCATGGGAGTTCGCCCAACTAGTCTACACATGTTTTGTGGATTCTGTTCATAACTTATATGGACAGAATTTCTAGGTGCAGCCAGGGCGTTGAGGGGGTCCGGTTTGGTGACCTCAGGATCGGGTCGCTGCTTTTTGCGGATGTGGTCCTGTTGGCTTCATCGGGCCGTGACCTTCAGCTCTCACTGGAGCGGTTCGCAACCGAATGTGAAGCGGCTGGGATGGGAATCAGCACCTCCAAATCTGAGGCCATGGTTATCGACCAGAAAAGGGTGGAGTGCAATCTCCGGGTCGGGGAGGAGATCTTGACCCAAGCGGAGGAGTTCAAATATCTCGGGGTCTTGTTCACGAGTGGGGGAAGAATGGAGCGCGAGATCGACAGGCGGATCGGTGCGGCGTCCGCAGTGATGCGGGCTCTGCATCGGTCCGTCGTGGTGAAGAAGGAGCTGAGTCAAAAGGCGAAGCTCTCTATTTACCAGTCGATCTACGTTCCTACCCTCACCTATGGTCACGAACTGTGGGTAGTGACCGAAAGAACGAGATCGCGAATACAAGCGGACGAAATTAGTTTTCTCTGCAGGGTGTCCGGGCTCTCCCTTAGAGATAGGGTGAGAAGGAGGGGCTCAGAGTAGAACCGCTGCTCCTCCGCGTCGAGAGGAGCCAGTTGAGGTGGCTCGGGCATCTGATCAGGATGCCTCCTGGACGCCTCCCTGGTGAGGTGCTCCCACTGGAGAGAGGCCCCGGGGAAGACCCAGGACACACTGGAGGGACTATGTCTCTCGGCTGGCCTGGGAACGCCTCGGTGTCCCCCAGGAAGAGCTGGTGGAAGTGGCCGGGGAGAGGGAAGTCTGGGCCTCCCTGCTTAGGTTGCTGCCCCCGCGACCTGACCCCCGGACAAGCGTCAGATGAAGACAACGATGACTACGAATGTAGTCATCCTGTAGGCCTAAAGGCACACACGATCATCCTCACATTCTGTTCCTGTCAATCATACACCCGGTGTCAACCAATTATACTGCATGAGGGAGGGCCGAGCCAACTCACACACTCAGTTAGACGAGTAGTCGAAACTCAGAGGAGAGCCTTAACAAATCAATGCATTTTTAAAGACATTGTGGTTAAGGTAGAGTATGATTTCATTTAATAATTTAATTCAAATTGTTTTCACACCTATCATAGTCAAATTCATAGTTAAAACATGTATTTTTTAAAGAGCCGTTCGGGAGCCAAAAGAGCCGGCTCTTTTCAGTGAGCTGAGCCAAACGTAAAAGAGCCGGAATGCCTATCACTAGTGGGGGTGTTAAAATATGTTTCATTATGTCCTCAGTTGTATGTAATGTAATGCTGTACTGTTCTGTAATTGGGTATATGTTTATGCCACAAGGAAGCGCTACCTCTATAGCATGTATGTTATAGAGGACGCGTCAGCGTTTGTTCCAGTTAATTTGCCGTAGTTCAATCAGAAGCTGTCTGACCGTGTCTGCAGCTCATATACTAAATATGCCAAGAACGGCTAAAAGGTGATGAATCTATATCGTCCACTCTTTTCCTCCGAATACAACGTTAGCTGCAACAACAGTGTAGCATAACTCAACATTCACTTTTTGGGTCGCAGCTGTAATGCGCCGCAGACGGGTCCGGTGTGATGAGGGTGTTAAACCTCCAGTAGTAGGCCAACCCTAAAAACAAGATTGGATGCGTAAAGATAATTCAAGATGAAAAAAAGAGCATTCTTTCTATATAGATATTTAAATAAGTTCAACTGAAACTGGGATATTTTTCAATGAACTAGGCTACACGTCTTTCACATTCATGTGAACTATTATTAACCACATATGATATAAATTAAAAACGATCATAATAATTATGATGTAGCCTATTTTTATGTTTTACCATTTTTGCTCTCACACTGCCATCTAGTGGGCACTTTAGCGACCTTAAATGTATACCTTTTCTGAAATGTGAATATGATATAGTATACAAGCTAAATTATTTTCTCAGTAAGTAACCAGTAGCTTGCAAAATAGCCTACAGTTGTTGAAAACAACACTGCCAATTTATATTAGCTTATTTCAATCAAGATTGGTTGAATGGGGACAGGTTTTCTCTCTTCAGAATCAGAATGGGTTTTAATCGCCATGAAAGTTTGCACAGACAAGGAATTTGCTTTGGCAGGAAGGTGCATACATTAAACATATAGGAATCTTAAAAATGTGCAATGATCATTATCTGGTTTCTCCTCAGAAACAAATAGTGGTAGAACCCAATTTTGGGTTTAATTTTTTGAATATGTGGGGGGATGTCCCCCCCCCCAATATATAGGAGAGTGGGGTGATTTGTGCCAGGGGGGAAGTTGTGCCACCCCCTATTTCTAGGGAACCATAGAAGAAATTGGTCATGTGACCACACATTTTTGAACAGTCAGTCATTTTACTCATCCTGTAAAGAAGAGAGCCTCATTGCATGAGAGGTAAGCCTTCCAAAGTAAAATTTCTATGATCAAGGTTTTTTGATTGTTGTGTCTGAACAGTTATAGAAAAGTTTGAAAACATTTCACACGTTTTAGTGCTTTGGTAAGCTACACAATGAGTCTACATAGCTAGCATGATTTTAGTCAATCTCATGGAAATCGGGGATTTTGTATTTAGAGCGAGAGACTGTCCAATGGTCATTTCTGGTCAAGACAGGTGCATATCATGCGTCCTGATTACATCCCAGGGGGGGGGGGGGGAAGCCCCTCCCTGAAATGAGTCTCTGCAGGTTGCGATGTCTGTGATTTGCTCATGTGGCGTAATTTTGTATTGAATTTGTCTAGCTTTTATATAGCATCACAGTTTCTGAGATGAAAATATACTGTTTCACTTCAATAATCAATGGCACAATTTACCCCAATGTAGTACTACAGACATCTCTCTAACAGCACAACTTACCCCGCACAGGGGGCAAGTTGTGCCACGAGACCACTTTTTTTCACAAAGCTATATTTCTTAAATACTATATTTCAGATCCAAAGTGATTGTTCCCAGGGATGCACCACATCCTGAAATATATGTACATATTTTAGTTGGAAGCAAGGGCGTAGGTTTGGTCTCAGCTTTGGTAGGGACACTTGATTGTTCAGAATTTTTATTTATTTATATGTAGGTAATTGGTTCAGGTTTTATGGAGCTGTACTAGGCCTACATCATCTGTACTGGACTTCTGAGCAATGAAATCATATATGATGCATACATTTGGGCATACCAATTTATAGCACCTTTTTACTATCTACAAGTATAAGTGTGAATGATAACATTCATGAGTAACATTGTCTAAACATCCCTTAAAAACTGCAATTGTATGCAATCTTTACCAAAATGGACAATGCGACTTCTCACCTGAACCCCTGATGCTGATTCATCACCAACCTGCTCTACATCTGTATCTTCAGGGTGCTATTTTTCATGCACAGTAATTCATCAATTTAATACAGACACTAACCATGCTTATTTGACTGCTGACATTGGTCGAGATGACAGGGATAGGCATATTACTATCCAAGGGATCATATAGGCCTACTTATTATCAGTTAATATCACTTTTGAGTTGCTAGCCTGCTGGTACTAGGCTAAACTAGCACAGTCCCATTATGTGGGTAGGTTAGCTTTATCATTCTGGCTTCAACAAGAACACACTGGTCGAAAGATTGCAGACGCTAGGGATAGATTTAATACAAGCAAAAGTGCTCTACTACACTAATAACTTTCAAAACATGTTTCCATTGTACAATGGGTGGCGATGTAAGGCTAGCAGGTTTGCACTGTGTGTGTAGTTTTCCTACTAGCTAACTAACAACGACCTTCTTTATAGCTACTTACTCTCTGGGTGGTGAAAAAACTTCTGATATCTCTCTTCTTTTTGGGTGACATTTTCCTATCTACAAAGCACAAAAGGGTCAAAAATATCAATGCTGAGACCAAACGAAATACTAATATGAGGCTTTATGATTTCCTGGCGTACTGCCAGCTCTGTTTCTGCAAGTCACGATTCACGAAGTGTTTCTGACTCTGCCACTTCAGCCAATTAACTTAAATGACATCATCTTGTCTCGCAAGCTCGAGGGCGCATTGGTTAACTTGGAAATGTATGTTTCACTTTTCTCAGCGACGAACATAGTATAGATAATAATACGAATGAGTTTTGCAAATAGATATTTTTTTAGAAAATTAACAAAATATTGGTGGGGACGATTGTGTCTTTCCCAAACTTTGGTCGTGACTAGTCCCTATGGTCCCTATGCAAACCTACGCCCTTGGTTGGAAGCATTACTGTCATGGCATTACATTACATTACTGTCATGGCATTACATACACAGCATTACTGCACAACTCACCCCTCTCTCCCCCTATTATGATTACGGCCCTGTTTCATAGCCTATGCGAAAATGGGCCACACTCGCAAAAGGAAGCACATCTGTTGCAAATAGCTACTGTAGCTGGCCTTGTGACTAAAGACAGCCTACCGTTGATTAGCCTATATGCAGTAGCGGAGCCAGAGGCAGTAGCGGAGCAAGAGGGGTGTCCGGGGTGGCACTGGACACCCCTGACATCTGATTGACCACCCCGGGTGCCACCCCAAAATGTAATTCGCTACTGGAAATTTGATGCTGATTGACATCTCATTTGACCTCTTGTTGAAAGAAGCATTTATTTTGCTGGGTTGCGGTGCATTATTCAAATCGAAAAGATACGTTTGTTGCGAGATACAGAAGAATAAGAACAGACAGCAGAATAGAGAATATTTCCACAAGCTCTTTTCGCGATTGAAAAAGGCATAATATTTGAAGTAAGTTTTAAGGTTTTCATTGGGTTTAGGTTTCCTGAACATTTTTTACGAATGTTACAGTAGCTGTGTAAGTTAATGTTAGAACTTCGACTCCAACTACAGACAAACTGAGACAGTCAGTAGGCTTGTACTCCGATTTTACAGTTTTCTTGTGCTTGTGCGGCTTATATTTCGAAGCAGTTTATGATCCGGTTTTAGAACAAAAAAGTGCAGCTTTGTCTCAAGATCTCTACAGACCGTGCAGCTAATTTAATGCTCAACACTTGAACGGGGGCTTATTACTTGAAAGAGGAATTATTTTGGCTATTTAGGCAAATACACTATCAGGGCTTGGAAATACAGCGACTTGCTAAAGTAGGCAAATGGCTAGTAGAACATAACATTTCATAATAATTTCAGTTAATCAAACAGCTGCAAGACCCAGTGAAATGTTATAGGCTAGCTAGCTCTAGCAAAATAACGCTAGCATCGCTAACAACATTACTAATTCAACTTTGGTAGTGTAACCGAGCTCTTTGTAAGTTTGTTTTAGATCTAGCCTAATTGTATATGATCCTGTGGACAAAAAGACACGGACGCGTTTTTTTTTCATAATTTGTGACGTCACACACAACAAACCCACGTGACTGACAAAGACATTAGGTGCGTTCGACATGACCTGACTTCATGCAGCGCTGCAGCCGGCTGCAGGCGGCTGACTTGAAACAGTGAATTCTGGTTAGACTTTTTGTCTGACTTGAGACGGCGCTGAGGCTAGGTCACTGTGACGTAGCCATCAAAGTACCGTGAGATCGATTCGAGAACTGCCGGCTGTGTAGCTGAGCGCATTTTCTCAAGAGCAACTGCACGGGTTCAAATGACGACACAGCTATTTCATGATTGGCCAGACTCACACACAACAACTTTGACGCGTGTTTTGTAATTATTCTGACACCTTCAGTTTCGCCAACGCTCAAATCCGGACCAAACAGTTTAATTGAATTAAAAATGTGTTGAAGAAAGGGTTTTAGTCCGCCTCTTCACTACCGGAAAGACTAAGTTTAATTATAAATAAAGTAAAGTAAGCAAACAGCGCTTGATCGGCCATGACTGACGTCAACGCAGCAAACCACGAGAAGCTGGAATGTCCGACTTTACAGAGCCGTTTTCAACTCCTCCCCGACTGCAAGCGGCTACTCTCGCCGGTCGTTTCATGCAGCCGCAGTCCATGTCGAACGCACCTATTGGCTGTGTCTACTACCCAGGGGCGGATCTACCGGGGTGGCATGGGGTGGCAAATGCCACCCTAAAAATAGCCTTGCCACCCCAGTTGGCAGCTTTGAAAACAAAGAAAAGTTGTGGCTCATCGGACATTTGCGAGAGCAAATTTCTAATATCCGAATGCAAGTAAATGCATCAGGAAAACGACTCCATCCACCCTCCCCACACCTCCACCGAAGTTGCTTTCATTTGAACACAAGGAAGGCGCAAACTGACCATAGAAGGCTTCAACTCAAGGAAGAAATCGTCGGCACGGACAGCAGACCACACCGGAGGAATGAGGTGTTAAGCAATTATCTATTAATGACTAAGAATAATTACAAAAGTGCAGGGCTACGGAGTTGCAATGTTACTTTTCCTGTTGAATTGAGGTTAATAACATTAACTCGTGAATTCTTTGGGCAACAAAGCAACAACAAAGATGACTGTGGTAAAGTTAGTTTGAAGTTCGATATTCAACAGATATTCGGACGCCCAGTATTGTATTATTTTAACCGTGTTTAGCACTGCTACGACCGGCCGCTTAGCCAATGCTTTTGGCTGCCTAAACAACGCGTACGTTTAGGGACCGTCAACAAATTACACATTTCAAAAGTCAATAGCTTTTCAACAACATGAACTAGGAGCGTCAAAATAATGTTAAACTGTTGAAGATGTATGCATTCATGCTGCAAAGCCTTTATTTTGTTCATTTTCATCTCAGGTTATTAAAAAATATTTTATTCAAAATAAATCTTCAAACTTCAATAGCTTTTTGGTCATGTGACCTATAATCCTCAAATTCATTTCAGTGTTCACTGACTATGCATACATGTTGCACAGACTTTAGTTTTTTCATTTTGATCTCACACACATTTGCCACGGGATGCCACCCCTCAAAATCTCCTGCCACCCTCTTGCCACCCCATGAATATTTTTCTAGATCCGCCCCTGCCCCGCGCACTTGTGCACTTCGAGCACTGACTTTCAGTGCTTAGGGCGCTTACACTGACAGAACCAGCAGAATTCAGTGCACTGAAAGTACCCGGATGACGCACTGCAAACGGTCAAAAAATGCAGTGTACAACGATGGACACTACTCGCCCTAAACGGGCGCCATATTGGCTACGTAGCGGAAGAGGAGGAGCCCTTTCGGCAGCTTTTCATTTAAAAAATAATGGCGGACGAAATGAGTCGCGAGCAGATTCGCCTTAGATTCGCGGGTGTCACAATCAGATTTGCGTCCGTCACTTCCCGCCAAGCGGTTAACTTAAGTGTTCCATTTGAGACAGCACTACTCAGCGACGGAGTGCACTACAGATGTAAGTGCACTGTATTGCAGTGCACTGTATTGCAGTGTACTTAGTAAAGTGCGCGGTAGTAGACACAGCCCGATACTCGTGCATTGCTCTTGGTACCCAGAATGCCCTGCGGCAAGCTGAAAAGCTACCAAGTTAAGGGCATTAGCTTAGTTAAATAAGCATTGTTTGGAGTTCTATTGTTGTGTTCGTTCTGTTTTGATATGTGCAATGCTATGGTCTATAGTTTAGATAATTTGAGTGTTCACCCTGATTGGGAATGTTGTCTAGTTAGATGACAAGTAATCAATCGTGAGAATTGGTCCGCTTAACGTTAACCGGCGCAACGGTAACGTTGTTTGCTTTCAAAGTGCGTCTTATATTCCAGTGCGGTTTATACTAGTGATGGGGGAAATGAAGCTTTCCGAAGCAACAAGCTATTTGACACAATTGTGTCGAAAAAGTATCGCATTTTCGAAGCGTTCGATACATCTTCTCCATAGGGACATCTGCTGGTCAGTTTATGGTATGACGACTGTATCGAGCGATGGAAGGAATCAAGTGACGTCAAGTCCTCGAGACGTCAGTCTCACAATCGTCATTGACAACTTGATAAATAAAGGTTATGTGACAAATGTTTAGACAAGTGTCAAAAATATGTTATAATATATCTTGTTGTATTATTAACAACGTAATGTCTTTACTGCTTTACGTTCTTAACATTTATTTTTAGGTTCTTATAATATGAATTACACAAACTGCCTGTCTGAGTATGGCCTCGTGGTAATAGCGCTGCCCCTCACTCAATCATTGTGAGATCGCATCCGCGCACCCCTATTTAGTGGAAGTATATGCTAAATGAATACATTATTATATGATTATGTAGGCTAGCAGTTAAGGTTTTGGAACATGCTTTTGCAACCAGGAAAGGGATGGCCACATTTGAAGGCTGGTAAAACTAGAGAAAGATGTAGGCTATATGTGCTTGTGTACACCTACTATCTCACATCTATCTCTGTCTTTCTAGCTCTGGCAATCTATCTGTATCTCTGGCTCTGTCAATGAATATAGTCTATAGCGTCCGTAAATAGGCCTATGTCTCCTCTCTATAACCTACGAATATTAGTGATTTCTGATGTTTTTTTAAGCGTTTGAATAAAACGCTGTTTGTCTCAGCTGCTCGTGTGACGTCCGAAGCTTCAGACGTCACTTCGACACTTCGACAGGTGATCACATGGTTTTTTCCCGTTTGAAGCCACGCTCGACACGTTTGTGTCGGTACCAATTGTTTCGAAAGGTCGATACTGCTTCGTGAGCACGGTATCGAGCGTAACATCACTAGTTTATACTCTGATTTACAAACACAAAGTGCTCATTCTGGGGGGGTGCGCCTTATACACGATGCGGCTTATTTTCCGAAAAATACGGTAATCAGATAGACGAGAGATATGTTCCCAATTTAGCCTAACATTGTGTTTACATCTGTGTTAGTAGGTATAATAAATAATACCTGCACTGTGTACTAGCTTGTACACTGACATTCTAAAATTATACATCCAAAGGGTTTCTTATCACACAGGGTTTCTTATTTAATTTGGTCTTGTTTAGGCCAATTCCAAAACTTTTCTTTGCTATTAGTTAACATAATATATATGAACATAAATATTATACTGTAAATTTGTAATGTGGTTGGGCACCAAGTTATTTTTCAAGTCCATTTCTGCTTGATTTCTGCTACCTATCAAGTCAAATTGCAGTGTTTTTTTGGGTGTGTAAATTCACTTTGTTTTGTAAATAAACTATGCACAGTGTTATTTCTGAAAACAGTGACCCAACACTCTGGACTATGGACCCCCTGAAGTAGCCTTGGCCACCCCATGTATAAAACTCTAGTTCCGCCACTGCCTATATGTTTATTAATCTAATCCCAGAGCTGAATATTGTATTGACCAACAATACTTCAACTCAGGAATTGTAAACATATCTAGGAGGTCACTGAATCTCTTGAGGTGATTTTCTAAAGGGAGTTTCTAAAGCCTAATAGTGCTTTGTGTGCAGCAAGCTTGAAAGAAAAAAAAGGGATATGAACAGGGGCCTGTGCCCCAGTAGAGTTTTATGTCTAACAACTCCCCTGTGAGGCATACCGTCTTCACTTTGCAGCATAAGTAGCCTACAAATTGGTAGTCAAGTCTTGGAGCGCCACCATGCTCTCCAACTCCACCGTGCCTCTGTCGGTAACTTTCACCAGCCCGGAAGATTTCTTTATCTTTATTTTCCATATTTTATTCGCCACAAGTGCGGTGCTCCTGGCGGGTTCCGTGGTCATAGGTATATTCAGTACCAAATCTTTGCGACAACAGAACCGCTTCATCTTCATGCTTAACACAAGCATCAGCGACACATTAACTGGATTTTCAGTTTACTATCTCGGTCTGTTCGACGTCCAAGAAGGTTACCCTTCTAGAAACGGAACATATTATATTTTGCCCTCATTTCTGGGAGTTAATATTTTCACTTTTCTGTTTGCGCAGTTTGACCGCTATTTTGCTGTGTGCCATCCTTTCTTTTACAATCGCATCATCACTAGATCTTTTGTAATTGGAGTATGTGCATTTTGCTGGATAGAAACGTATTCTATTCTCACGGTACAAAACATGGTGCCAGTCTACATAGCGGCACAAATTAACGCATTCGCTGTCATGACTCTACAGATTATTGTTATTACGAAAGTGCTGATGACAATAAAGTTATATTTCGTTGCCAGAAACCAGTTGGGGCGCGAGGTGCCCAGCGCGGAGAGAGATAACAAGAAGGAATCACTGCGCATAATTTTGTTTGTTGTCATCTGTTTCCTAACATTGTGGTCTCCTTCTTTCGTTAACATCATTGTAAGACAGTTGACCAAAGGGGGCCTCATGTTTAGGAACGAAGCCACTAATTTGTTCGCTATTATGGCACGTTTTAACGCAGTGGTTACACCAGCTGTTTACATCTGGGGCAGCCCGGCGCTGCGCGCGGCCGTGTGGAGAAACGTGTGGCGGAGTGTGTGTCCGTGCAGGCGGAGAGAAAGGTAAGCACTCTTGCCGTTAAGGGTTTGGGCTTTCACACATTTCACAAGCAACATCAGTGAATACATGAGTAGTTTACTTTCATTGCTTGATCTGAAATGTCAATGAACACTGACCCATCTCCTTTTGTTGTACAGGACTGTATTTGACCAAAACACAATGAACAAAGATGGATGAGGAATACTGAACAGATCGTGAATGTGTGTGTGTGGGGGGGGGGGGGGGGGGGGGGGGCTAAAGGGTTAAAGGTCACACTGGCTGATGATGCATTTAAAAGTACACTATGAAGTGTCGAGTTGCTCAGGATGCAGGATGGTGATCAAATCTACTTCTATGGCTTTTAGGCGCAATTTCTTCCTTTGCTATCTATAGGCCTTACGCCATAAACAAAACAGACAACTAAATTAATTGGAAAATAACATGCTTGGAGGCTACTGTTTAGGCCACTGTCATTCGAGGCTACTGTCATTCGATTAATCATGCAAGATCGGTTTCATAAGGGTAGCTGAAAGACAAAGGAGTGGGTGACATCCCTTTCTGTATTAAGTGCAAGGCTTCTCAACAACGTACAGTACCAGTCGTACTGCATGTACTAGAAGGCTACAACTATACTTTTTGTGAACAGTAGCCGGCTTCGGCTTTGTCAGTTTCAAGTCATCACCGAATTACTGACTTTGTTATATTAGTATTCGGGAACGCGCACGTGGAAAGGAGAATACACTTTTTAACTGATGACACAAAACGAATCAGACTTAATTAATTATAGACTTACATTTTTTGTGAGGTTAATTTAATTTAAATGGCCTATTTTATTTATTTGAGTGATTATTTGAATGATTTTAGCTTTGTATTCGGTTTGTAGGCCTCTGGTAGGTCTGACTCCCTCCCTGTAATACTTTATTGACGAAACGTCTCAAGCAATCGTTTGTGCTCTCCGTTTGTTTGAATACAGAACATACCTTGCCCAGAACTTTTAATGAAAGTTCTTCGAGACTTCACCTTTACCACAAGAGTAGAAGGTGGAGAATAATGAGAGGGATATTTGTTTGTTTGTTGTATATTTGTTTGTTACTTAAATGTTGTGTTTACTGTAATCCTGATTCTAGTAACTACTCCTTCTTCCTGAAAGATAACCAAGTATCTTGGTATCTACGTAAAGCTAACATAATAAAACAATCATTCAACTCTATTTTGGAACTGTATCAAGATGTCCAGAACAATAGTTGAACAATCTTATGAACCATCCAGAGACCAGTTCACACTTTTGGTAGGTGTGAAGCAGTGGCGGCTGCTGGTCTTTCAAAGAGGAGAAGCTCATTTTCGGCCTACATCCTAAAATGTTTTTATTTAGTTCACTGGCTAGTTCACCCCTACGACACTAGCCTAGCCTACTGAATGAATGAACGGACGATCTAACAAAACAATATTAATCAAGGAGGAAATGTGGAAATTAGGTTAAACTGAAACAAGGAACGCTGGTGTATAATTGTATGAAATTGATGAAAATTGGTTAGCAATTTCGCCAAGCAAATACCAAGAAATAGGTTGCTGCAGTTTGTCTTTCAACTACAGTTGCAAAATCCGCGATGGGACTGAGTTTGAATAGCTTCGGTGACTTTTTGTAGTACAAAATTACTGTCAATCAAAAGGAGATGCAGTCTTTCGACAGACCCTCCAACCATCACGCGGAAGCCCGGCGTCCAGGCCAGCCCACTCCTCCATTCACCCCCAGAGACGCTGAGCGTCCGAGGCGGGACATAATCTCAGCATTCATCCACTGACCGTATAGTTTCGAAGCACTGAAAAAAACTGTTAAAAGCAGCCCCATTGAAGTCCATGGAAGCTGAGCTTCAACAGTGAAATGCACTGCTACGGGAATGTATGAGAAGGAAATCAGTCAGTCGAAATATATGTAGCTGATTCTGAAAGAACTCGTCTTCGATATGAACGTGTTCTAACGCATTTAAAATGTTAACACAATAGTAAATATTTGACAATTAATTGTTTGAAATTTTAGGGGACGCTGAGCTTCCCTTGCAGTCTTAAAGAAATCGCCACTGGTGTGAAGGAAAGAGGGGGAGTTGAGAACCCAGCTTCCCCCAATCAACTTCTGACTTCAGACAGGTCCTCCTCCTAACTCTGTATACAACACAATTTAGTTTGGCAACTCTCAGGCAGCAACAAGAGCTAGAGCATTTAAACATAAACCTCTAAAATATATTTTTTATTTACATTTATGCATTTAGCAGTCGCTTTTATCCAAAGCGACTTCCAAGAGAGAGTTTTACAAAAGTGCATAGGTCACTGATCATAACAACGAGCCCTGCAGAAAGAACCTTGTGCTAACGAGCCCCAAACATTGCCGGTAGCCAAACATGAAGCATACATTGTGAAAACCAAATCAGTCCCAAAGGGAAGAACAACAAGAGCATGTAGTTAGACAAGTTACAATTAAACAGCAAGAACCTCAAAAGTGCAAGAGTGTACCTGTGGGAAAAAGCAAGCAACAATAATATATTTCACGGCGAGTACAATCATTTTAAGACAGTTACAACAAACCAACAATAAGTCTCTCAATAAGAGACATTGTGATCCTGGAGAAACTAACATCAGGTCCAGCCAATCATTCCTATCATCATTTTATTAAGTAGATGATTTTGTATAAATAAAAAAACTGAACACATATAAAACTGAAAAAAATATATACAAAATTGCACATTAATATTGGCCTATACTTTGATTATTAACAAGATATATATTGCCCCATGTTTGAAATGACAGTGGTAAAGTTGGGATCGCGCTGCATTGATTTCTCTAAACAACTTAATTTTTACGTTATGGGCAACAATTTGAATGTTACAATGACTGAAGTAGGCCAAATATAGGTATATTTCATTATTCCAAAAATAATGAGTATGTAATGACAAATTACAAGTCATGGGCCACTCGCCTGAAGTTAAGCCATACGCAGCCTCATATTATGTGCACGCTTTCAAGTGGGAAAAATGGTCTGTTATGCTCAGGTAACACCATTGATAGCTAGGCCTATTAAAGGCAGGATAGGTAAGTTTAGCGAAACTAGCAATATTCAGTGGCAGCTGGGAAGCCCCCGCGAGGTGGGGGGCCCCAAGGTCCCTGCCCTGCATAGCAAAAAACAGACCAGGCCTATATAAAAATATATATATTTAAAAAAGTAAAAAACTTTGAGGGCGCTCATTGAGAGCCCCAAGTTTCAACTACCGGGTAAAGGAATCCCGTAATGTAGGCAACGTAACAGATCTTCATCCACTTCCATGGGCCAGATTTAGGGATTTTTTTACTATTTAAGTAAAAAAATCCCTAAATCTGGCAACAATGGCTTTTGCGTATTTTACGTGCACTACTATGCCATTACGCCCCTTGAACGCGCACATTTAAAAAATGCTAATCATTACGTTTTGCTAGATGACGGTAGAGACATAAGTAAAAGAAAATATGCAAGCGGTGCTCAAAAGTGCAGCAATAAACTGTTGTCTGAACAAGCTCGAGCAAAACACCCAAACATTACACACTTATTTAGACCAGCCAGAGAGGAAGCTATCATCAGCATCTCCACAGACGAAACACCACCGCAGCAGCAGGTAACTAGCAGCACCACGTCTTCACCAGCAACCAATATACTTGCTTACTTATTGTCAAGAATAAATGTTTTCTTTTCCCTCCATTGATTGTGTTTTATTTCAGTGGCGGTACTGAACTATCAGAAGGCTAGAGCGCTGTCTTTGGTTTTGAACAATGACAAATAGGCTGCTGTTGTGCTGACTAGTGTTGTTTTTGGCGGCCTGTTTTAATTTTAGTTTTAGTCTAGTCTTTGTGTCAAGCTGTCATTTTAGTTTTTATTCGTTTTAGTCACGTTCATACTCTTTTTAGTCTAGTCAAGTTTTAGTCGACTAAAAGTCTGAGCATTTTAGTCTTATTTTAGTCAGACTTCTCCATGACTATTTTCGTCTAGTTTTAGTCGACGAAAACTGATGACATTTAGTCTAGTTTAAGTCAATGAAAATTGTATTTTAGTGTCTTTTTAATCAAAACATAAGTAGTCTAAGCAGTAGTCTCAGGAGGCATGTTAATGCCAAAACC
Source organism: Thaleichthys pacificus (assembly GCA_023658055.1). Taxonomy (NCBI): domain Eukaryota; kingdom Metazoa; phylum Chordata; class Actinopteri; order Osmeriformes; family Osmeridae; genus Thaleichthys; species Thaleichthys pacificus. The sequence goes on along the minus strand of CM042864.1, from coordinate 940,237 downwards.
ATTTGTTTAATGTATTGGTCTAGATAGAATAAGGTATTCAAAGTCATGTTGTTGATGCCAAATTCAGTTCAGTGTGATTGCTATGTGAATGACAAAACTAGCTACAGTATTTGGCCAACAAGGGATGCTTAGTACACATGCAGTCAGTCAGGTAGGAACTAAGAACCCACTTTACACTGTCTCATACAAATACACACGCACATGTGACGGGTATGTAACAGACGTGGTCTTGCAAGTTCCGTCAGAGTTTTCCGGACCGTGTTCATCCTTCACCGAGGATCGAACACGCCATCTCTGACTTCCCAAGCGCCACCACTACCAGCTACGCCAAAGAAAAGCTAGCTATTCAATGACGCAGGTGGCCTGTTACATACTTGAGGAGTGAGTTTCACCGATTCACACCGGCTACACACACACAGTACACACACTAGTCACACATGGTAACCCACTTTACACTCTCTCACAAACAAACACACATACGCTAGTCACACACTCAGTCGGTTTCAGCTCAGTAGCTAACGTCTAAAGCTAACGTCTAAAGCTAACGTTAAAATGAGACACATTAAGCACAGCCTCATGAGTTAGCTAATAATAATAACGCGACTAAACGAGATGAAATAACGTTATAACATTTCGTCTCGTTTTTATTTTGTAAACTACATTTCGTCTCGTTTTTATTCGTCAACGATATTGCATTATACATTTAATTATAGTCATCGTCACATGACCAGCATTTACGTTGCGTCTCGTCTCGTTTTCGTCACTTGATAAAGGTTCGTTGACGACGATATTTAGTCATAATTTTCGTTGACGAAAGCAACACTATTCCACAGGTCTCACTCAGGTGGTTTCCAAACCTACCCATCTTCACTCGCATACATTGGATTTAGTTCTCACGCGGGGAATCAAGATTAGTGACGTCATTGTCCACCCCCACAATCCTATATTATCAGACCATTGCCTGGTCACCTTCAAAATGGACCTCTGCCAGAGCCCTGGAGGCACTCAGAATATTTCTACTAGCCGCTGCATAACCCCAAACACAGCTCGGGAACTGGCTAATATTCTACCCGCTGCACTAGAAGCACTTGACGTCCCAAATAAATCATTAAATGCTAAAACAAGGGATCTGAATTTGGTTCTTCAGCTATCCCTAGATTCTGTTGCCCCGCTCAAACCAAGGAAAAGAAAAGACAAGAAACTGGCTCCATGGTATTCAGAGGAAACCCGCACTCTCAAGAGGTCCACTAGAAAGCTAGAACATAAGTGGCGTACCACCAAATTGGAGGTTTTCCGCCTGGCCTGGAAGGACAGCCAAATGGAGTACAAGCAAGTCCTCATCAGGTCCAGATCAGAATATTTCTCTAAGTTGATTAGTAAGAACAAACACAATACTAAGTTCCTATTTGATACTGTTGCAAAACTCACTAAGAAAAGTACACTCTGTGTTAGTTCAGATTTCTCTCCCAATGAGTTCTTAGATTTCTTTGACCAAAAAATCTATGCAATAAGGGACAAACTACAGACTAGTCCTGGAGTAGTGGCCATCAACACTGAATTTTCCTCTATACCAAGCATGCTGCATGTTGAGGCTCTCACTCACTTTAACCCTATTTCTATGGAAGCGTTCATCGAGCTGATAGACTCCTCGAAACCCACTAGCTGCCTCCTCGATCCCCTCCCTGCCAAACTCTGTAGGGAACTTCTCCCTATTATTGGACCGCCCATGCTTAGTATTATTAATGAATCTATTGTAACTGGCCAAGTCCCCAACGATTTCAAACAAGCTATTATTAAGCCCCTCCTTAAAAAACCAAACCTGGATCCAGGTTGTCTTAGCAACTACAGGCCAATTTCAAATTTGCCATTTCTCTCCAAAATTTTAGAAAGGGCTGTGGCAAAACAGCTCACTGAGCACCTCTCCACAAATCAGCTTTATGAACCTCTCCAGTCTGGATTTCGTCTCCACCACAGCACTGAAACTGCATTAGCCAAGGTAGTTATCTACTGTTAGCCTCTGACGCGGGCTCTATCTCTGTCCTGGTTCTTCTAGACCTAAGTGCAGCTTTTGACACTGTGGATCATGAGATTCTCCTGGAACGTATTGAGAACTATGTTGGGATTTCTGGTACGTCACTTCAGTGGTTTAGATCGTATCTATCTGATAGATCACAATATGTCCACTATGATGGCTGCTCATCCAGGAGCTCCACTGTAAAATACGGAGTACCACAGGGTTCAGTTCTAGGCCCTCTGTTATTCTCGCTCTATATGCTGCCTTTAGGAAACATAATTAGAAGTTCTGGGGTAAATTTTCACTGTTATGCAGATGATACTCAGCTATATATGTCTATAAAGTCTGGAGAATTTCCACATGCTATGGAAAAATGTGTTTCCAGCGTGAGAGCTTGGATGACTGCAAATTTCCTTCTCCTTAATTCGGATAAAACCAAGGTTCAAATTTTCGGTCCTAAAAAATATAGAAATAATTTTTCCAATCTGACCTTAGACCTAGACGGCGTCAAAGTCTCTCAGAGCCAGCTGGTAAAAAATTTAGGAGTCACAATGGACCCAGACCTTTCGTTTGAGTACCATATTAAGCAAATCACCAGAACTGCATTTTTCCATCTACGTAATATTGCCAAAATACGAAAATTCCTCTCAAAGGATGATGCTGAAAAACTAATACATGCATTTGTTACGTCCCGATTGGACTACTGCAATGTTTTATTCTCTGGCCTCCCAATTACCTACCTAAAAAATTTACAGCGGGTGCAGAATGCTGCTGCTAGACTACTGACTAGAACAAGAAAGTTTGATCACATAACATCTACTCTTGTCTCTCTACACTGGCTCCCTATCCAAGCAAGAGCTGACTTCAAAGTTCTACTACTAACCTACAAATCTCTGCATGGATTGGCTCCACTGTACCTCTCCGGTCTCCTTGCACCCTATTGCCCGGCAAGGACACTTAGATCTCAAGATGCCGGCTATCTGGTGGTTCCCAAAATTAAGAAAAAAACAGCTGGAGGTAGGGCGTTCTCATATAGAGCACCTCTTCTCTGGAACAAATTACCTGTCTCAATCAAGGAGTCTGATACTGTTTCGACATTTAAAATTAGGTTAAAAACGTTCCTGTTTAGTCAATTCTACGATTGCTAAAGGTAAGTATGTTGGTTGGAGACAACGGGGGACGGGTTGTTTTCATCCTTATTCGTATAAGTATAACTTATTTTAGAGTTCTCTCTCCTGGAACAGATTTCATGTTCCAACCGAGGGGGGCTGTCGCTGTCTTGGTGTGTGGGGCTGCATCAAATATCCCTCTTTGCTCAGTTAAATTGCTGCACTAGTCCACACTTGACCGGTGGGGATCTCACCTCATTCTATTATGACTGTAACTGTTAGCTGCTCCTGGCATTCTCTAATCCCTGCTCTCCTCTCTCTGTGTGTGTGTGTGTCCCCCTTCCCCCCCCCACCACACACATCCCTTGTGGTGTGGGGGGTTTGAGCTGTCAGCACCTGCCTGGTCGTCGGTCGGCCAACGCTGGACCTGGTCGCGAGTCTCCCGGTCCTGTCCTACATCTATAAAGATTGAACAATCGATTTTTGTGTTTAAAAACCCATTGACACTGTATGACTATGTTAAGCCTGTGTTCTGCTCCTCTCTCTCACCAACCGTCTCTGGAGGAGGGGATCCCTCTCTGAATTGCTCCTCCCAAGGTTTCTTCCATTTTTTCTCCTGCTGAGAGTTTTTCTGGGAGTTTTTCCTTGTCTTCCTTGAGGGTTTAGGTTGGTTGAGGGGCAGTTCTAGGGGCGTATGTGAATCCCTCTGTGACATGCTTGCGTGTAAAAAGGGCTATACAAATAAATTTGATTTGATTTGATTTGAACACTAGTGCTGACGCAATTGTGCTTTTGTTATTTTTAAACTTTATTTCTTTCTCACATTGCTGAATATATGCTATAGTTAAAGGTAGACAGCAATCAGTCTATTGGCAGTGGTATAAGATAATAGATGGAGATACATTTTGAGTGGATTTAGGGGAGGGGCCTTGAGCTCCAACTTTGCGGGGAGGCCTCTGCAAAGTCCCAGCCGCCACTGGCAATATTGGCTTGAGTTTGAAAGTATCCAACCCCAAATATCCAGTGGCGGTTCTAGACAAATTTTACTGGGGGGGCCAAGGGGGGGCCAGTGTTTAATCAGAGGGGCACATTAAAAAACAAATTATATTTAAACATTAAATACTTTAATTTTGCTTTACATTAAAATCATACAAACGGCTCTGGCTCTCCCTCTTCCAGCTCCTCAGCTCTCTCAATACCTTGATATGTTTCTCTCACTTGTTTATTTACTGGGGCAAAAAAGGCTGCAATGTCCCTTCCTCGTTTCATGATGACTACTAGAAGAAGAAAAACGTGTAAAAAAAAAAAAAAAGAACATTTTAATTTTATTCAGTCAGGACAGGAGGGGCCAGGGACATTTTTGCAGGGGCACTGGCCCCTGTAGGCCCCCGTGTAGAAACACCCCTGCAAATATCCCCTCCCTTCAAAGCCACTCCCCCAAAACACATGAACACATTGCCTGACTACTGCTAGGATTGTTCTGATACCGTTCTTTTTGCATCAGCTTAATCTTGCTAGCTCCCTCCACAACAATAAATGATGGTTTAGGGTTGTCTCCATGGCAACAACCTTGGTACGCGCACTTGTGTTTGAGAAAGAGAGCATGCGCAACAAATGAAAACAGCACTTTTTAATGCACGGTCTGATCAGGGGCGGATCTACCGGGGTGGCAAATGCCACCCTAAAAATAGCCTTGCCACCCCAGTTGGCAACTTTGAAAACAAAGAAAAGTTGTGGCTCATCGGACATTTGCGAGAGCAAATTTCTAATATCCGAATGCAAGTAAATGCAGCAGGAAAACGACTCCATCCACCCTCCCCACACCGCCACCGAAGTTGCTTTCATTTGAACACAAGGAAGGCGCAAACTGACCATAGAAGGCTTCAACTCAAGGAAGAAATCGTCGGCACGGACAGCAGACCACACCGGAGGAATGAGGTGTTAAGCAATTATCTATTAATGACTAAGAATAATTACAAAAGTGCAGGGCTATACGGAGTTGCAATGTTACTTTTCCTGTTGAATTGAGGTTAATAACATTAACTCGTGAATTCTTTGGGCAACAAAGCAACAACAAAGATGACTGGTAAAGTTAGTTTGAAGTTCGATATTCAACAGATATTCGGACGCCCAGTATTGTGTTATTTTAACCGTGTTTAGCACTGCTACGACCGGCCGCTTAGCCAGTACTTTTGGCTGCCTAAACAACGCGTACGTTTAGGGACCGTGAACAAATTACACATTTCAAAAGTCAATAGCTTTTCAACAACATGAACTAGGAGCGTCAAAATAATGTTAAACTGTTGAAGATGTATGCATTCATGCTGCAAAGCCTTTATTTTGTTCATTTTCATCTCAGGTTATTAAAAAATATTTTATTCAAAATAAATCTTCAAACTTCAATAGCTTTTTGGTTATGTGACCTATAATCCTCAAATTCATTTCAGTGTTCACTGACTATGCATACATGTTGCACAGACTTTAGTTTTTTCATTTTGATCTCACACACATTTGCCACGGGATGCCACCCCTCAAAATCTCCTGCCACCCTCTTGCCACCCCATGAATATTTTTCTAGATCCGCCCCTGGGTCTGATCATGCACTTATTTAACTTAAAACCTAGTGTAGCCGTTAGCTTACTTATCAATCACACAGTAACTTAACAAACTTATCACATATCGTTTTATTTGGTGTGTGAAAAAACAAAGAGAAAGCAGGCGATCTGCCGGCCCAATTTATGAGCGAGCAGAGTTGCCCACTGGGAATTCTCCCGATTCTCCCGATGGCCACTCCGGGCCTGAGCCCAGTGTTCAAACAACTTTTAAAATGTAAAAGTAGAAAAAGCTAAATGAAAATTAAAAGTACAATAATTGTGTCCAAGATGCAGTGGACTACAAGTATAAAACAGTAGACAATACTCAAGTACTTATTATAATTAAAAACGTATCATTACAGTCCACAAATGACCCATGATCACCCATATTTTTTAGGAAAGCTTAAGGCGACAGTTGCTGTGGTTTGCAGCAAAAACGATATGTGAGAGTGGGTTTTATAGGACTGCTTAGCTAATCATATCAAAATGATCGATCACCCAACTGACACTGTATTGTGTGTTGTAACGTAACGTCGGCGAAACAGCGACCATCAGTAAACGTTACAAACAAGATTTTATAAGCTATTTTATATTAAGCTGTTCTTGTCTTTACTAAAATCAAAACTAATCAAAGGGCAGAGTGCTCTTACAAATCACAAGGGAGCGATTTGACTTTTGTCCATAAAAACAAACAAATAAAAAAACATTTGTGAATCGCTAGAAGACTGAATCGCGATTCAAATGTGAATCGATTATTTCCCCCACCCCTAATAATTATAATAGTATATTACATATATTTAACAGTATACTTAGGGGGTCTTATATTGACACATTTTAAAACATCACTAATGATGATGGGAGAGGATTGGAGCTGAAAACGTCTGTGACTACAACTGAAATATTGTGACTACACATTAGAAAAAAACTGCACAAACTTGTCCCTCACAGCAAATGCCTCTTGACCACCACGGTTTTGATGGTCATTTATTGACTGCAGGTTTTTAACCCTTCCTTGGTAGCCTGCAGTCTCCTTCACTAGGCCGTGTGGGAAAGTTGTGCAGAATAGGGGTGTCACGATACCAAAAATGCAGTAGTCGGTGCCAATACAAGTAAAATAACACAGTTCTCGATGCAGTTTTCGATTGCAGGCTGCTGCAACCAGTGTGTCCACTTTCTCCACCAACATGTTTATTGTATGGAGGATGATTCTCTATCTCGCTGCCAGCATTAGAAAAGCCTTCTCCACTGTCATGCGAGCCCTTGACAGCCTGTAGTTGAAAGTGGCTCTGTCGAGGGAGGTTTTGTCCTCCAAAGGGTTTAAGGAGAAATGGCTTTATAGGAAGTGCTGCGTCACCCACGACAACATGCGGCACCTCCCCTAGAAACTCTGTGTCTGGTTGGTGTTGGTACTTGGAGGGTGTTGTCCTCAGAGTCAGAGTCGTGGGCTATGCTGGAACCTCTTCAAATGGCAATGAGCAGAAAGAACCTTGTGCTATATATAACGTCCTGTGTTGGGTTTCTGGTGGTTTGAATGTGTGAAACAGTCCATTGGCAAGCAATTTTTTTCCAGACCTCCGCCAAGACGAGTCTGTGAAACAGCTGCGGTTTCACACCTCTCCGCTTACTCCTCCTGTGGGATGGAACGTGGTCTTGTAAACAGCAGCATCCGAAAGGAAAACTTAAATCTTAAAGTGACTGTTTCCGGAGTGGCAGGCGGCAGCACTGGATCTAATGCCAGAGTTTTGATCCTTCCCTTCCAACACTTCAAGAGAATGTACAATAAGAGAGTTGCCTTCGCAACTCATCAACACACCCAGACTGGCCCTCTCTCCTGGTTCGGAGTATGTCATTCCCATCCTCAATAGCCTCTAGGATATCTTGCTTTTCCAGTTGACTATGTAGCGAGGTCAGCCAGACCAGAGCCGACATCCTGTCACACCTGTAGGAATGCGTATTGATAAGATTTTAACGTTTCCGACTCTTATCAATTCCTGCTTATCGATTAGATTCCTTATCGATTCTCTTATCGATTCTCCCCCCTGCAGCCAACTAGGTCTGTGCGTCCTGCACCCCCCCACACACACACTCGTTCTAAACAAATTTCTCAAACTGGCTTTGACTGGCTCTGAAATGAGCCAATACCTACCACCTCTAGGCCTCTTCAGGCCTGTTTTCAAAACTAAATCTAGTCGGAGATAGAAACTTTCAGTTTCCTTGTGTTCAAGCTTCTATTACTCAACACCAGTAGGACTTACAGGGGTCCTAACAACAGGGGAAATAACTTCAGTGTCACCTTTCAAAAGAGACCATTTACATGCATGTACTCCAAATGGTTCAACAACAGCTTTCAATGTACTTTGGGTATGTTGTTTAGGCGTTTTCAGGCACATTTAACAGGACTATTAAAAGGTTAAACAATTCAAATGCTTTTTAAGTTTAATAATGGATTAAAAATCGATATGCTCAGTTTAATAATGGGACACGCGAACGTTTGCTGATAACACACGCCGCCCCGATAACGTGAAATGATCAATAAGATCAATACTAATGGGAGACGAATGCCAGAGCTAAAATGTATGCTTCAAACGACGGGACAGAAGATAACTAGATCGACTACACACAATAAAGGCAAATTGCTTCACACAGTAACAAGTGGTTGTGATCACTTTTGAGCAGTTTAGCTCTACCTTAGATAGTTAGAGATGAAGCGCGAACTTTAGCTGCGCTGCTGCATGCATCGAACACATGACGTTCCAGTAACTTCATTCCATGCTGTGTTCAAATGCTTCATATTTGTAGTATATCCTCCCTATACTTTTTAAACGCGTTACAAGTGGCGTTGTTGTCATTTTGTCGTGTGAAATACAACCAAACTTTAGAACGCTTCTTCCTAGTTGCCATGTTTGCTGCAGTCTGTCTGAATAAACTATAAAAGTTTGCGCATGCGCAACGGCACAGAGAATCGTTAACAGAATCGTTAAGGAATTTTGCTAACGATTCCAAGGAATCGATTCACTAGGAACAAGAATCGGTTCTTGATACCCATCCCTACACACCTGTAGGGATTAGTCCTGGGATTCAACAAGATTAGTGCCTGGTACTCAGTGATGGGCAAGCTACTTGATATGTGTAGTGAGCTAAGCTACTAGCTACTCTACAATAAATTCAGCTTCACTACACTGAAGCTACCACTCATAAAAATGTAGCAAGCTAAGTTACAAAAATCTGTCAAAAGTAGCTTGATACATTAGTAGCTACTTTCAGTATGGCCATGGTGTCACTGTCACTTGTTCAGACTCTTCTACGGCTCTTGGGCTCTCTGCCATCCTGTCTTTTCTGTTCTGATATTTTGCCCGTGAATACAAAGATTTAATATTTTGCTGTTATCTAGTCAGACTGGCTGCTGGAGATGAGAAGATGACAGCCCTTGCTGTACTCAGCTCTCGTGAGATCCGTTGTAACTTGAACTGCAGAACGGGATATGTGAGATGCTTTTTCAGTGCTTTGTCAACACCAACCTTAAGTATGAACATCAGAAATGTCCAGGAGAAATTAGCTTTCGAGGACGCTACTGCGCTACTTGATCAATAAAAGAGCTTAGCTACTGAAAAGTTACTTGGTTTTGTAAATAGCGACGTTACCGCCAAGCTACTGACAAATGTAGTTAAGCTAGTAGCTACTGCCCATCACTGCTGGTACTCAACCCTCAACCTCATTGATCAACCCTGATCAAACGGAACTATGGCTAACGCTCTTTCCTCCCTGACATGGCATTGGCGTGAGCTATGTTTATGATTTGTAAGGATGTAATCATTGACTGTACAATTTCTGTCTTTCTTTAAGTTAGACCATTTCATTCTGTTCATTGAAATCAATGTCATATAAAACAAAATTGTTCATACTATCCATGTTGTATAGTGCACCTTATACAACTAGAAAATAAACTAAACATGAGATGGGAGTTGAAACCATGTTACTCGTTTCTTTATTAACAAACTCCATACAAGATTCCACATCCGCTAGAAAGGGGGGCATTGCCGGTAACCAGAAGGGACAAACAGAACATCAATACATAACATATTCCTCCCCCTTTACTTTCAATGCCTCACAACAAAAAGCACAAATACAGTTCCTATAATGTCACAACATAACTTTACAACATTTCCTACCCTAGGGATAGAGGGTAGACTGCCAGTTTCCAGACTGAACCCAGGGGTTTATTCTGCCCCTATGTAGAGGGTTAGCCTCCGACCTAGTCTACATATTTAGTCTTTCCGGAGGTCGTCTTTCTCTAGTAAGGTAATGACGACGTAATGGGGTGTCTCCAGTCACAACCTCCCTGATTCCTACTGTGGGTGGCGATTGCCCAGACTGGGGTATGACAGTATCCTAGTAGGTACTCTGACTGGTTCAGGTGAGCCTGGTTTGCTGTTCGTGTTCGCAGGGTGTTCCCTTGGAACTTCATGTGATTGCTCGTAACTGTCAGAAAAGTTACGAATATAACCTTTTATCCTGTATAAGAATGATACTTGGGCCAACCCCCAAATGGGAACTCTGGGTAACACTAGGCTTACGTAAACAAGGTGACCTGGGCTGACCACTATCTTATTGGAAAGGCCATAAAATATGTTTACCCTTATCTGTATTAAGTGAATCATATGGTCAAGCTTAGAGGGGTCAGAGAGCGCACACACGCACTCACACGCACATACTCAAACACGCACACATGCGCGCAAGGTCTATGCAAGGGAGCCAATGAAAGAAGAGCCATGTGACATTTACATTTATTCATTTAGCAGACGCTTTTATCCAAAGCGACTTCCAAGGGGGAGCTTTACAGAGCTTTAGAAGTGCATAGGTCAGAGATCATAAACAACGAGATTGCCTCAAAAACATTGTGGGTAGCCAAAACATGAAGCATACATTGTGAAAAGCAAATAAGTGCCAATGGGAAGAAACATAAGAGCATGCAGTTAAACAAGTTACAATTAAACAACATGAACCTCAAAAAGTGCATGAGTGTACCTGTAGGAAAGCAAGCAACAACAATACAATTCACAGCGAGTACAAGAAGTTAAATCAGTTACAACTAACCAAAAAGAGTCCCTCAATAAGAGTCATTATGTGACAATTGCATGCCTGTGTATGAACCAATGACCGTGGAGAGCGGTTTCATTTAAATAGTTAGCTAGCACAACATGCTAGCAGACAAACTTTGTACCACCATGACGTGTGGCCTTTTGTCTCCTTGTGGGCCGGCCGCAAGCAATAAAGCTTCTTCACCGACTGACTGTGCAACGCATGGTAAAGATGAATATTTCTGACAGTAACCATGGGTGGTCTCCAACAGGGTTGGGTAGGTTACTTTTTAAATGTAATCCGTTACAGTTACTAGTTACCCATCCACAATTGTAATCAGTAACATGACTTTTGGATTACCCAGACTCATTAAAAACACCTTCTCAGCGCATTCGAAAATTATGGGGTGACATCACTGTACGAATTTCTGGTCACTTACAGAGGCTGAGTTAGGAATAACAAAATGCGCTGAGGTGTTTTTAGTGCCTGTCGTGACGGAAACATGACCAGCACGACAATTTTAAGCTGTTTAGGGGTCTGGAGTGTTTCTTTAAGCTTTTATACAGAATGCCTTACATTTATTCCCCATAATTACTTATTTAGAGAAAAATACGTGGAAAATGTGCCAATCTTAAACTAAGGATGATCAAGTGGATATGACGATGTAAGGTTCAAAATTGATATTTTACTATTCATTAAGTACCATAGGAATTTTAGTAACCACATAACATCTATTTAACGTCTTATTCGAGGTAAACCTAAACACTTTAAAAATATATATATATATATTAAAGAAATTGAATTATGTAAGCTTGGATCTTAGTTCATATCCTTACCATTCTTGGAATGTTGGGGAAAAAAACAAGGCAGATGATGTTACCCTTACACAAAACTAAAGTCCCTAACAAGCTAATTCTTTCAACAAGCCTGACCAAATTAAAAATTTTAGCTTATTATGAAGACAATGGCATCAGTTTTGAAGACTTGATTAATCTAGCTAGCTTAACTGGTAGCTATATGGTAGTGACTTCTTTATCATTGAAAATGTACAGCATACATACTTCACAGCAACTCTTATCACAAACTCCATATTTGATTGTTTGCTACTGGGCATTTATTAAAAACGGTCAATTTATGATGAAAGCAAAAGAGCAGTGATCATACTAGTTTGATAATGTGTGGTTGTAGCTAGGACTGAAACATGGCAAGCAAATAATTAATCTAAATTGGATAGCTGAACAGCTGACGTAGTCTCTGCCAAGATTCAGCATACCTTTCACCACAATTAATATTTTTCGTACTTGACAATGTTTCAAGTTAGTTAGCCAACTAATCAGTTTAATAAGGGGCTAGCAGCTGACTAGCCATCTAGCTAACCATATTTAACTTGTTTGCTAATTGTGGAGGATGGCAACTTTTAGGTAACCAGTAGGCCTACACGTAGGCTATGTATAGCTACCTGCTGCCAATTATCATTAGATAGCCTTACCTCCAATTGCTTCTTCAAGTTTGAAGTTGAATCTTTTGATGCAGACAGGAGATTCACCATAGGCAAACATAGCTTGCATTGAACTGTTGTTTTTGCCTTTTTCTTCTTTGAACACAAATTGATCGTTGAAACGCCAGGAGAAAAATGCAGTGTGTTGGTGCGACATGTTTGCAATTGCGTTGTTGTTAGGCAGCCATGATCAAAGTTTTAACAAGCTAGTAGTGTGTCTGTTAAGCAAATGTGAAACATCACGGAGAAAATGGCAAATTTTGCAATTAAAAAGGATACATTTTTCACAAGAAAATCAACTACTCCCAAATGTAAAAGTATCACAAAGTAATCCTCAATCCTCAATATTTTAGAAGTATCTGTAATCCGATTATTATTTTTTTGCCAATACATATCAGATTAGTTACAATTATTTTGTCATCCGATTACAGTAATCTGATTACTTGTAATTCGTTACTCCCCAACCCTGATCTCCAACAGCTGATCTTGGTTTTTACCTGAACATGAGTCATCTCTAAGGTCTGATACTGGCAATAGCTGATCCACGTGTCTCCTCCAGCTGGTGTTCTCAGGTGTGTAAACAGTGTAGGACACAGGGCCTGTTTGTGCAATCACTGTTGCTGGTATCCACTTTGGACCTTTGCAGTAGTTTCTAGCAAGTACACTCTCTCCAGCTCTGAAGCTTCTGTTTGTAGCTTTTCTCCGCCTCTCCACCAGTTCTCTTTGTAGTGTCTGTACGACTTGTTTAGTTGTTGGGGGTTTCAGGAGGTCAAGGTGTGTGCGAAGCTGTCTTTTCATCATGGCTATTGCGGGTGCCACTTTTGTTGTAGCATGGGGGGTGTTTATGTAAGTCAACAAGAAGATGTTTAAACGCCTGTTGAGAGACCCGTTACCTTTAGATGATTTTAGAGCTTGTTTCATTGTCTGGACAAATCTTTAGGCGAGGCCGTTCATTGTAGGATATGGTGCTGAAATAATGTGCTGTATCCCGTTTGCTTCCATGAAGGACCGGAACTCTTCCAATTACAGTTGGGGGCCATTATCGCTAACAAGCTGCATCGGCAATCCGAAGCGGCTGAAAATTGACCGTAGCTCTTCGATAGTTCTTTCTGCCGACGTGGTCTTCATTACTGCAACCTCTGGCCATTTGCTGTGTGCATCGACTACCACTAAAAACATACAATCCTCAAGTGGCCCAGCAAAGTCTATGTGGACTCGCTGCCAAGGCTCATCTGGGAATTCCCATGGATGTAGCAGTGCTAGTTGGGGCATGTTACTTATCTTTTGACATGAAGAACATGACTTTGCCTGGTTCTCGATAGCAGCATCCAAGCCTGGCCACCAAAAGTAGCTGCGAGCAATCTCCTTCATTCTCACCATGCCACAGTGCCCTGAATGGAGTTCCTCAAGAACCTGTTGTCTCATTCCACTTTTCCACCGACGCGTTTTGGGTGCTGGTTCGGAGTCGGTGCTCAATCTTGAACCAGTTCTTTCTTTTTCGCCGCCTGAGAACCGGCTCCGAACCAGGAAAAGTGGTTCGCAACGGGCACCACTTCGAAGCTGGGCCAGTGTGGGAACCAAGTAAGAACCGCTTGGGGCAGGATTACCGTGACCAACAAGACGAACAGAATCCTTTGACCACCATTGCTCTAAGTTTTTACAATTCATATTGCAGCTAAACGGCACTTGTAAATCAGCATCTGAATTCAAATGTAATGATAAGTGGGCAGTGTAGTTGCTGAAAATGTGCTTATTTTATTGATGAAACTGCTCATTTGTAAATTTGCTCCGACTTTTCGATAACCTAGCTAGCATCGCAGTGCAGACACTAGTTGCTGCGTTTTATCATAATCCTATCAAATATGTGAAATGACAAACACAAATGTTATGAGCTATTGAGCCTATATTTAACAGAAATGTAATACACAAGCACTATACAGCAAAATTGTATAAAATGTTGCGCTGATAATGCCAGTGTTGTCATACTGCTGCGAGTCCAGGGTATTGCACAGTAGCCAAGAAAACACGCATCTCAACCTCGCGTTCTTAGCATTCTTCAGATTGATAAACAGCCAGGGTTCGACACACGCTTCTCCCTGAGCGCCTGCTCGGCTTCCTCTTGAGCGCCTGCTCAGCCTAGAGTAGATAGTCGCAGAGCGTTATCCAATGCAAGCCTCTTGTGTACCGGCTGCAAGCATCGCCCGACACAGTCCCGGTCTCTGTTCTCAAGCGCTCATGAGTTCTGCGCTTCCACAACGTCCAGCTCGGAAGTGGACACCAGAAGCAGCCGCCCTGATCCGGAAGCAATACGCCGTATACAGCTCCGGGGACAGGCCATAGCGCTCACACAGAACTTAGTGGAGTTGCGTGAGCCACGATCTGGTCGTGGACTCGCCGGCTGTGTCACTGGTAAACAGGGGCTCACCAGGTGTTGCCCGGGGGCAGTACAGCAGGTACCGGCGCATGAAGGAGAGGGGACAAAAGGTAGTTAGTTTGGACCATCACAGTGGTGGTACCTTTACACCGCAGAACCCGAGAAACACTGTATCGAGCAGGGTGCCGACTTAGCACAACGCACCCCTGTCTCAGTGGACACTACAGTAGTTTATGCAGTTAAGGGGGAGTGTTAGGAAGACGTTTGTCTGCTTTCAGCCCGCTGCTTCCGTGCACCGCTCATAACAAGACGGATAGACGGGCTCCCCAGAAGGCTGGATGATGAAGGATCCGCACACCGAACGTACAACTGGACACCTGCCACCAATGCTTTGATCGACACGGTTGCAGCTTGCGGGACTCGAAACGTGCACCCTGCAAAGGGGACAGCACAGACATGTTTACAGGCAGAGGGCTCACAGAGAACGCATCATGGTATGTATAAGAATATCGGAGCTAGGCAGGGGTTGACGGTATTCACTTGCCCTTTGACGAGGGCACAGATCGGCGAAGCATCCCTGCAGGCTACCTGCAGCATGCAGATACCTATTGCAATCAGTATAGCTGGCTTCATGCAGACCGTCTCACAAGCTTCTCGGTTCATCATTATCGTTACTCATTATCTGACGCATTGATTACATCAGACACATATGTTCAGCATTGTCAGTACACATTGGTATATCTAAAGGTGTAACCGGGCCAGGGTATTCTTCTCTGCCTTGAGAAAAAGAAGCTCAACGCTCCAATTAAAAATGCTCCTCTTATGATGTCATAAGACAACATGCGTGCAAATGACCATAGACCAGATAGGCTACAATATTAGGGGACCGCTAAGGCTGTATAAAGCATCCAAAACAGCATGTCATGGGACCTTAAGATGCGTAAGAGACATAACTAGTAGTATATGAAATAGCAGCAGGATTAGCATCATAGATTCATTCCTTTACAGGACACATCCTATTAAACTATTACTGCTATTAACCAACAACGTTTGCCGTCTCCATTGTTAGGCTACTTAAAATGTCACTAGGACGATGTACTCCAGTGCTTCCGCTGTATTCATCATACCGCTGCTCGGAATTGAATGAAACGTCATAAAATGCGAGCGAGTAGATTGGATCTGCTCCACGATTCTAACAACCAATTTAAACGGCGCGAATACAGCAAGCACTTCTGTTCGGCTCGGTCAAGCAGTGACAAACAGGGCAGCTTAGTAACAGTAACACTACTAATGGCTAAAGTAGCTACCCAGCGAACTCTGGCTGCTTCTTCTAATGCGGGCTTGTGCAGCAATGCATTAATGCTCCTATTATTGTTGACTGCTAGGAGACTGAGAAGCGTGCACATTGCATTGTCCTTGCACGATATGTCCAACCCTACACCCCTCAATCGATCGGACGCCTGTCCAACAGGTCAGTGCACCGAGAAAACCTGAACGTGATTCACGACGGTACCTGCAAATGTCGCTCCTCAGATATGCCAGATATGCCAGAGTGCTCGTGGTCGGCTCCTGAACGCGAGCCCCCTTTTTGGACAGCACAACAGCAGCACGGGAAACGGAGCCGCCCTTCGCCGGAGCCTTCCCCGGCAGCATGCAGGGGAGCGGATGGAACGGCCTCGCCCTCGTACATTTCATTTGTACAGAGGGTCTGGGATCGATCCATTGACAAGCGTTAACTTCCTTGAAGGCGGGTACTCTGTTGAAGTTTAAAACTATTGGATCTGCCCAGAGCCACTCTGATCTGCCATAACCAATCGCTAGCGTTCGCCTTAGCCAACTCCTTCACCACGGAGCTAGCTGCCGTAGCTGGAAAATCAAACTTTTCCCGAACCCCGTGGGGAGGAGGGCCACAACATCATGACAACCAACAAAACCCAGCAAGGATTGTTCTTGCTCCGGCTTTAACTTATGGATATTCGGCAGCGTTGCCACAACCGCAGAATAGCTTCGCTCGCATCTTTCTCCGCCACCATTACTGAACTACAACTCAAACTAGTGCACGACATCAGCGTCATCGTTCTCAGCCACTCCCTCTGTTCGCTGATTTCACCTACAAAAAAATTGTTTCTGAAAACCGACTGATGCACTAAAATCCCAGACCTAGTACAGAAGCAAAATCCAGATTGAGCGGAAGTACGGAGGAGGGCAGAGCCAGGCTACGGCCTCGCCGCACATGAGGAACAAACAGCTCCTAGCGGCCGAACCCCATGTTGTACAACGGACATGAACCACATAGAAGCAGACATGCAGAGGCTAACAAGGAGGTCCTTTACACTGACCCCTGCAACCCAACTACTGGCAGTGTTAAAGTTCTATGCCACTGGCAGTTTTCTGGAGGTTATTGGAGATGGACATGGGCTCTCCAAGGCCTCAGTGTCAAGATCTGTGCAGGCTGTCACAACTGCATTACTTTGCCACATCCCAGACCACATCCAATTCCCACAACCAGAGGGGACAAGTCTGCGGTGCAGGACTTAGTAGTAAGTAAGTAAGTAAGTAAATTTTATTTATAAAGCACACTCAAAACACAGCAAGGCTGACCGAGGTGCCGAACAAAAAGCACAAAACAGAATCCAAATACATTTTTTTAAAACACTATAAAAAACACAGTAAAACAAAATACAAAACAGTCAACAGTCAACAACAGAAAAACAAGCAACAGCACAAGTCAAGTGGTGGGAAACGCCAGAACATAAAGGTGGGTCTTAAGCCTGGATTTAAAAACAGACAATGAAGGAGCCTGCCTAATAGATAGGGGAAGCTGATTCCACAGCTTCCCCTTAGGCTATCTTCGATGGCTTTTATGCTTTTTGTATGAGTTTTCACTCCCTCCGAGCCCCTTCACCCTGTGTGACTTCCCAGTCAACCCTGTGGAGTCTTTCCATTTCCTGGGCGCCACCATCTCCTAACATCAGGCTCGGCTCTGCCACCAGCCTCTTCATCCACCGGGCTTGGCGTGCTACCAGCCCTATAATTCTAATAAACATCTTCAATGTTCAATTGTTGTTGTGTTATTGTACTTGTAAAAGCGTTACGTTAATGCATTTCTAGTTACTATTGCACATTACAACAGCCATATTTCAATTTTATAGTATTTTGAATAAGATTTTTAAATACCTTCATTGCATGCGCCAAACCCACCAAATCTAATTATTTTGTGTAACCTAAATTTACTTGAGAATACACCGGATTCTGATATTTTTTCGGCACTTAAACTTGTATGGTTCACTAAGAAATATCCCAGTTCCAGCGTAACTGCTGTAAAAAGAGAACCAAAATAATCTTATTTTCCATCGCAAGTAACTTTCAGCATTAGTTTAATGTAGTTTTTATGGTCGGCCTACGTGTGTCTCCACTGAGTCTCTGTGCTACGATGCATTTAGCGATCTACGACTGGTCTGGAGCTCTCGTTAATCTACGACGATTTTCAAGTGCCTCTTTAGCTACGATGGTTTCGGGAAACGGCCCGTACAACTAAGATCCATCGTACAATGGACTCTACGATCAACTTAGGCTTACGACGCTTTCGGGAAACGCAGCCCTGGATGTTTCCAAATAGTGGATCTGACAGTATCTTCACTTGTCTTTCTATTAAGTGCATTAAGTCAGGAAATCTAGCATAATGTCCACACAACTCCTGTAGCTGACATGCTCTATTCCTCCACTTGTCTTTTAGTTTGGCAGGGAGTTTCAGAAGGATGGTCTTCATATTGGAGGCAACATTCATTTCCTCCATATAGGTAAGACGTTCCATTGCATTGCAACAACCTTTAAGAAATAGTGAGAATGCTTGCAATGCTTTCACGTCCTCTGATTTGATCACTGACCAGGCGAATGCTTTGTCCATATATGCAGTGGCAATCTTATGTTCATTTCCAAAGTGCTCTTTAAGCTGGTCTTTTGCTCTTTGATAGCCTTGGGCTGGAGGCAAATGTTGGCATCTGCAAACTAAGTCTTTTGCATGTCCTCTTGTGTATTGCTCTAGAAAATGCAAGCAGTCGCTGTGATCTTCGGTCTTTTTCTCCACTCCTCTCTCAAATGCCCTGATGAAAGCTTCATACTGCAAGGGATCCATATCATAAACAGGGATGTCTCTTGGTGGTAAAGTAAAAGAGAGACTTTGTTGAGCCAGAAGTGCAGTGATGTCACTTTGCCTCTAAATTAGGTTAGAGACACTGTCTTGGTTACCATCATTCGGTACAGGGGTTGTGGTGTGAATATGCGCCTGCACACCTTTTTGCCTATGAGTCTGTACATTTGGCCTTCGAAAGGAGTATTGACTTACATGGGTCATATCATGAGCTGTTGCAGAGAAAGTTGTTTATTTTGCTTTCACGACTGGTTGGGGGTAGCATGATCCAGTTCCCATCCACATATCCTGTCTTTGTTGCACCTGATCAGATATATATCCATCTGCATGTGGATTCAATTGAGCTGATAAGTCCTTTGGAGCAGCAAATCTCCTAAAATAGGAGTTCATCCCATCAGATGCTTTAGAGCTGCTTCTTGATCCCATGGTCCCAAGTGACTTGATTCTTGCGTTGGTTGCTGCCAGTTCAGTATATAGTTCCAGTTGTTCTTTCCTTTTCTTCAACTGTTCCTCTTGTGCCTCAAGCTCATGTTTGATTTTTAGGGCGGCAACCCGTTCCATTAGAGCAGCCTTTTCTGCCTGAGCCCTGATGCGTGCAGAGGAAGTTTCTTGCTGTTTATTATGAATAGTTGTGGGTTGACATACCAGATTCCAAATGTCGTTGGTGGTTTGTGATGTGGTCTGTTCTCTCCTCTGTTCACTGCTCTGTTCCCTGCTCTGGTGAGAACTGTGTACCTTCCCTCTACCTGTGCCCTCACCCTTCCTGTCACCTGTGCTCCCCTAAATACAGAACCCTGTGCCTCCAATGACTGCCACCCAGTGTCCAAAATAATATGACATGCCAATAACACATGGCTCCTACACTTACTATTAATTATTTCAAGAAGTCTTTCCTCGCTGATGTGCTTGTGGTCTGTTACGTACAGATATTAAAGGATTCTGTTCACTTGCCTGTTCTTACAATGACACAGACTGATTTATTACCAGACCCAGCACTTGACTCTTTGTGGGCCACTGGTGTTGCAGGCCCCGGCTCAGGAGACCCGACTGACAGATTACTGTTACCTGTGAATACAGGAGAGAATGAATGAAGAGACCGGGGAGTCATGTCTGGACTCTCACAGCTCCTATATACATGTGAGCGCACAGGCGCTGAGACACTTCCCGCATACCCAATCTCCCGGCATTCTGTCGGTCTCAGCAACCTATCACAATAGAAGTCTTTGCTCATATTGTCCATAATAGTTTCAAGAGCCCTTTTCAAAAGTCCACCACTTAACTTGTATATAAAAAAACTGTTATCATTTCAATACACTTATAACAGTATTTACCAATGCCAAAAACAATTGTATTCACATCTTGTGTATATCACACTGGCAAGTATGATGTTGGTTTGATCAAGAACTGTGAGCCTATGGTTATCACCCCAAAGTCTGATTTCCGGCCATGTCGAAAACAATATCCACTTAAACCTGAAGCTCTTGCCGGTATCAGACCTGTTTCTGAATCTATGCTCAATGTTGGAGTTACCATATTTCTTCGATTAAACATTGCAGCGTTAATTACACAATGATAAGGGCAGTGTTTATTCTAGGGCAGCATTGAATTAGTAAGAGAGATTTAGTGAATTGTAGCTGCAGTGCGGCCAGAGACAAAGAATAGACAAGGAGATCAAACAGAAAGCCTAGTGTAGCCTAAAATTTAAGCCGCGCGTGTGTCTACATTGTGTAGAAATCTGAAGCAGCAAACGTTCTTACATTTTAGCTTTCAAACACAAAGCTGTGCAGAAATCACTCACCAGCAGCAACAGATGTGTAACACGCAAACTTGGGGTTGAAGAATGGCAAATTCACGAGTGGTGAAGTCAGCTACCTCGCTATATTGTACATGTAATGGTCGCAATTACATTATAATAATGCATAATTTGTTTTCAACCAATGTCATAATTGGGTGTGCTCACGCCTTCGGCGAGCACAACCATTGTTCTCTCACATATATCTTATTATTATTGGGTGTGCTTGCCTTCGACAAGAGCACAACCTTTGTTCTCTCACATATATATTTATTATTATTATTTATTTTCCCACCCCTAAATCTCAGTCAATATTTGGCCTACATAGACAACCTAGGTGTCAAAAGTTTCGTCTTGGTAGCGATTGAGTTGCTTGTATTTTTATTTACGTTCCGTTGCATGGTTTAGGCTCAAGTTAAGTTTTTGTGGCGAAAAGTGAAGCTAACGGTGGCTAATTTGCTAGCCACAGTCACTGACGTTACTAACGTCACGCGTGACCATAGATATATATATATATAAATGCGTGACTACCTGTAGCAGAACATTCGTTTCGCATCTGTAAACTTGGGGGATAGCTAGGCTAACTATAGCTTTACTGCAAGGCAGCTGCAGAAACGCCACAAGCAAAGAGGCCAGGGTGATAACTATTTATAGCCTGGCTGCCAGACCATCTTATCCCCGCCCACAAAATTATTTGGTCGGGAAGATGGGTCTGGGGAGTCTCCGTTGGGGAACAACTATCCGAACAGAAGCTGTTCGGACCAATGAAATTGTCAGGGCGGGCTTTATACGATGATGGACAGATGATCAACAGTAACGTAATCAACCACGTCACCAAAGAGCGCTTTGGTTGAATTCGTTTTCAACAAACATGGCTACCGCTGGAGAGCTGGGATGTTATGATTCTGCCATCGAGTCTGTTTTAGAAGACATCGACAGCGCATTAGTTTTGAAAGAGGAACAGAGAAACGCAATCAAGGCATTTGTCGATGGAAAATATGTTTTTGCCGTCCTTCCTACAGGGTTTGGTAAAAGTTAACATACTACGTTGCTCTGATTGATTGTAGGTCTATCCAATTGAGTGAAGAGGCATTTGTTTTCCGGGTTCGGTTGAAACACGCCCCATAGTCACAGCCCAATGGAGAGTCCTCAGACTCATATTCTGACAAGAATTATGAGTCTGACATCGTCAGGCTAAACTATTTACTCATTGGGTGTGCTTTGCCTTCGGCAAGGGCACACCCATTGTTCTCTCACATATATATTTTTTTATTATTATTTTTATTTATTTTCCCACCCCTAAACAATTGTCAATATTAGGACTACATAGACAACGTAGGTGTCAAAAGTTTCGTCTTGCTAGCGATTGAGTTGCTTGTATTTTTATTTACACTCCGTTGCACAGTTTAGGAGGTTACAAAGTTTTTGTGGCAAAAAGTGTCTTCTGTCAACGAAGACAACGAAGAGTGAAAAATGCCAACCCCCAAAATTACCAACCATTGGGTTTTGTTGAGAAAGCAATTTCGAGTGGAACTGCCATCTCGGATTTTTATTTAGGTTGTGAAAGTCTTTGTAATTTGAGCGAGTGCGGGTCGCCCGTGAGACTGCCTAGGCGGCAGCCATGCAAGCGTCATAGTAGTTTAGTATTTTCGTATTTTTATAGTTCGGTCAATGGGCTCTATGCACGCCAGAATGTTACGTCACGTCCGTCTTTCGAAAAGCCAAATAATACGGTTCAGAGTCTTCCTAGTTACTGTTAGTTGATAGCCAGATAGTGTCGTAGCAGCCATGATTAAAAATAAAAGTGTATACCCAGGGCTCGACATTAACTTTTTGAGGCACTTAAGTACATTAACGTTTCACTTGTCCATGCACAAAAGTCACTTGTCCGGGTTAAAGATTTATCATTTTATTTAAAAAAAACATTGTGTTGACGTTTCTAGCTAGCTAGCTAGCGTCGGCAGCCTAGCAAGCATTAGCAGCATTTGTATCGGTTAAATGTACATGTTAAATATCAGCTCATATTCAACTGTAAAGTAGGCTATACACCTTTTAATACAGGACTGCAAACGCTCACGCATTGGCCGTGAGACACGCAATTCAACCAGTTCACACGCTCTCACGCCAAACCTTGTACTTCTCACGCTAAGAAGGCAACGCCAACCAAGTAGTCCTGCTAAAGTTGTAAACATTAGCTAATGGAGGAGGCACAGGCACAAGGAGTGAAGCCACATAGACGCGCGAACACCCGTGAAAGCTCGTGTCGGGGCTGTTTATCTTATTTTAGATACAGTATAAATTTAGCTAGCTTGCAAATACTGAGGATAGCCTACCGAAGTAGAGTTAGCCAATGTCGTAGCGATGCTAGCTAATGTTAGTTTGTTATCTGTATAACATTTCACTGGCTCTTACAGCGCTGCCTGATTTACTGGAATTATTATGAAATGTTATGTTCTACTAGCCATTTGCTTACTTCAGCAAGTCACAGTATTTCAAAGCCCTGATAGTGTAACTGAGACAGTAAATAATTCCTCTTTCAAGTAATAAGCCCCCGTTCAAGTGTTGAGCATGAAATTAGAAATTAGATGATATGGTCTGTAGAGATATTGGGACGAAGCCACTTCTTTTGTGTTTTGCTAATGCAGAATTCGGTCAAATAAAATCGGTAAAATAGACATAATGAGTGGAACATAACGTGAAGTAACATGGCATTTTGTTTGAGTTTTAACGTTGCGAACGTTATTAAGTGACTTCACACAGTAAGTAGCCTGCATTTTACTCCTCGTGATCTATCAGACGCAAAGTCAGAAGGTGGGAAGAGACGGCTCATTATTATTTTATTAGTCATTAATTGTCAGTTTTGGCAGCTCCTTCAGGCATCTGGTATAAAACAGCGCCATTGTTTCAAAGTAGTGGGAGCGCCGGTGTTACGTCCCAACTGGTTCCCAATTTAACTGGTTCCCCAGCTGTGCGTGCACCTATCAGTCTGCCTCCATCACCAGATTCGTCACAAATTCGCAAACATATTACTGGCGATTTTCAAGTCGGATCTCATATTTGCTGCGGCAAATATGAAAGTAGGCATATAGGCTACGTGCGCACTACATTAGGCTACCATTCGCGACAAAATAAATGGAGACAAAATAAAACATTTGCAGGCTTGCATGAAGTGGGATTCGATCGCACTAGAGCAAAAATACGTGCGCACCATAGTCTGTTGATTCACACCGCGAGCTACACCAGCTCACAAAAATCAGCAAAATCGTTACGTATTTGTTAACTACGTGCCTTCAGGTAACATTTTGATTTGGCTTCTTCTGAATCAACTGGTTCCCATAGACACTACCCGAATTTAGGCTACTATGCACGTATTTGGGGTTGTTTCGAGGCAATAGCCGTATTTTCCACGACATCACAGCTCCTTCTGACACCACATATTAAAAATTCATACTAAGAACGTCTCTGCTAATCCAGACAATACGATCAAAATACGCGTAACACAACATGGAAACATTCGTTTCCTATGCGATTTCGTGTAGCCTATGGCTGAGTGTTAGCCTGGCTGCCAGACCATCTTATCCCCGCCCACAAAATTATTTGGTCGGGAAGATGGGTCTGGGGAGTCTCCGTTGGGGAACAACTAATGTCCGAACAGAAGCTGTTCGGACCAATGAAATTGTCAGGGCGGGCTTTATACGATGATGGACAGATGATCAACAGTAACGTAATCAACCACGTCACCAAAGAGCGCTTTGGTTGAATTCGTTTTCAACAAACATGGCTACCGCTGGAGAGCTGGGATGTTATGATTCTGCCATCGAGTCTGTTTTAGAAGACATCGACAGCGCATTAGTTTTGAAAGAGGAACAGAGAAACGCAATCAAGGCATTTGTCGATGGAAAATATGTTTTTGCCGTCCTTCCTACGGGGTTTGGTAAAAGTTAACATACTACGTTGCTCTGATTGGTTGTAGGTCTATCCAATTGAGCGAAGAGGCATTTGTTTTCCGGTTTGGTTGAAACACGCCCCATAGTCACAGCCCAATGGAGAGTCCTCAGACTCATATTCTGACAAGAATTATGAGTCTGACATCGTCAGGCTAGCTGAGTGTTTCTTCGCTATATCTTTTGAAATCAATTCATTTCATAATTGTATATTCTGAACAAATGTAGTGAGCACTACATTACAGCCATTCACTGCCCCTGCCTTGCCTGTGAAACAGCTTTTGCACACCTTGCTGCCTCCTCTTGCTGACGTACCTCCTGGACCACCAGCTTGCGTCTCTGGAACGGAGTAGCCTTGCTCCAGGCTGGTGTACTGGCTCCGGCTCCAAGACCACTCCTCCCGTGCTGCACTCGGCCCACAATGTCCCTGTGCTTGAGTGCTGCCTTTGCCTGCTTGGTTGCTTCCAGTGGGGTCCACTTCCTCCCAGTAGCCAGGATGGTGGCAGCTTGGGCTACAAATTGATCACTCGAATCCAATAGCATCATCTCCAGTCTCCCTTTGGCGCATTTATACTCTGCTATACTGGAAATGGGCAGTTCTAATACTCCTTTACCATAGAGCCCTATACTGCTAAGGCACCTGGGAAGCCCAAGCCACTTCCTTGCATATGAGCTGACCAGCCTCTCCAGCTTTTCCACCTTTGAGATCGGGACTTCATACATGGTTAGTGGCCATAAGAGGCGTGGAAGGAGCCCGAACTGCATGCACCAGAGCTTCAACTTGCCCGGTAGTGCGGTTCTGTCTATGTTCTCCAGGCCTCTGGCTATATCCTTCCTGAGCTAATCAACTTGCTCTTTGTCCTTAAAGGAGGCATCATACCATCGGCCAAGGCTCTTCACAGGCTTCTCAGAGACAGTTGGATTAGGCTCATCGCCAATGAGAAAGCATTGGTCTGACAGCTTCCCCTTGACGATGGAGATGCTTCTGGACTTGCTCGGCTTGATCTTCATCCGAGCCAGCTCAATGTTATCTTGCAGCTTTCTCAGCAGCCGTACAGTGCAAGCCTTCGTCATGGTGAGGGTGGTAAGGTCGTCCATGTAAGCTCTCACAGGCGGCAGCCTCAGGCCAGGTCTTATAAGCTGTCCTCCAACCACCCACCGAGATGCTCGGATCATCATCTCCATGGCCATTGTGAAGTCTAGCGGGGAGATGGTGCAGCCGGCTATAATTCCCACTTCTAGATGCTGCCATGCTGTGGTGTACTCTGCTGTTGACAAGCACACCTGCATGTCCTGGAAGTAGGCCTTGACAAGGCTTGTTAGGGTTACAGGGACCCTGAAGAAGTCAAAGGCGGTCCAGAGGAGGTTGTGAGGGACTGAGCCAAAGGCGTTGGCGAGATCTGTTCCCTCCGTCTTGGCAACTTTGATCTGATGCCAGATGGTACTTGCATGTTCCAGACAACCGGAGAAGCCTGAGATGCCTGCTTTCTGGATTGATGTGTCAATCAGATGGTTTCTTTGCAGGTATCCTGCCAGCCTGTGAGCGACCACACTGAAGAATATCTTCCCCTCGACGTTTAGGAGGCTGATCTGGCGGAATTTGCCGATTTCTGATGAGTCCTTTTCCTTTGGGATAAGGATTCCTCCAGCTCTCTGCCAGGATGTTGGTATCTCCTTCTTTTGCCAGACCACCCTCATGAGCTTCCAGAGGAATCGCAGGGCATCTGGTGCATTTTTGTAGAGCCTGTATGGAACTCCATTAGGACCTGGGGCTGAAGCAGCCCTTACTCTACGCACAGTTTTCTCCACTTCGCTCCATCTGGGTGGGCTGATATCTAGCTGGTGCTCTGGCGGATTGATTGGTGACATGTCAGATGGGAGAATAACCTCTTCGTGGCGTTTGGCTGTGCAGGACTTTTCCAGATGTTTTTCCAGGTCTGCCTTTGACACTGAGAGGCTTCCACTCTTCTCCGCTGTAAAGAGACTCTTCACAAATTTGAAGGGGTCTTTGTAATGGCGTGACCTTGTCTGTTCCTTCCTTCTGCGCTTCTTTACCAGATTTTCCGCTCTTCTCAGTGTCACAAGTCTACTCTGGATGTCCTCCTGCAAGACGTTGATGCCCTCCTTTTCCTCCTCTGTGGTGTAGCGGGGTTTGCTCGTTTAAAGATAGAAATACTTAATTTATCATAAAGTCTCGGGGCACCACCCTAATATTGGTTTAGGACATTAGGGAATCCTATGTTTAATATGTAATAATCAGTTTCATCTTTAGGAATGAATTTAAGTAAATATAAATTTTAAGTGTAGAGCCGATCGTAACATCAGTGAACACGCACGTCAAAATATCTTTACAATGAATTTATTCAAGTAAGGTAAACAGATCTTATGAACAAGTTAGATTATGGGTTTGATATGAGAGATTGGTTTCAATGAACAGAATGAAATGGTCTAATTTAAAAAAAGACAGAAATTGTACAGTCAATGATTACATCCTTACAAATCATACAGTGGCTTTCCTCCACTGCTTCTTCAGCTGCCTCCTCTCTCTGACTAGGCGATCTATTTCCTTCTGCCTCCTGGACTTAGTGGGGATTGTCGGTTCAGATCTCTTTCCTTCGACTACTCCAAACCTTTCCAATCCATAGCTGTATATAAGATCTCCCATTTCCTCCAGCTTCTTCCTGGTGGTGCCTCTGAGCCTCTCTAAGATGTTGCAGAGGTCAGTGTTGACCTCCACCCACAGTGCCTTTTCGCAGGATTTTGGCCACTTGATCAATGGCCTTCGCCCCTGGATCTTCTTTTCCACTGCAGGTCTTGCTGGGCTGGGTTCAGGTTGGTTTCCTGTGCAAGGTTCGTCCTCTTCTGGGACAGGGATGTTGATGTCCTGCAGACTGGTTTTGGCCCTGCTGCTGAACTTCAGTCGACTGACTCGACCTGCTTCTCAGAAAGTAGCTGTCGATGCGAGATCCCTGTTGACCCTTCTTTAGGCACCCTTTCTTGCCCTGATGTATTTTTTAGGCCTCTAGTGGAAGTAAACTTTGCCCAGCCACATATGCAGCTCTGGAGCTTGTGTCCTGCTGTAGCTGTTGCAGTCTCAGGTATGCTGATCATCAAACTCGTCGTCTGTTCCGTTCCTATGTCAATAACCGGGTTATCCGCCGATGAGTCATCTTCTGCCCCCGCTCTCGCTGACTCAGGGGGTATTTTTTCCTTATAATTTTTTGTAGCCATTGGTGGGTGGGACCCATGCACCGTTCGTGCTGGGTCCCGCTACCACAGGTAGCTATAGATAATGTGAGAACTTTTTTAACTTAACTCTTTTTAAATGTTTGCAAATATATATATATTTTTTTTTAATCACATGTACATAAGTATTCACACCCTTTGCCATGACACTCAAAATTAAGCACAGGTGCATCCTGTTTCCACTGATCATCCTTGAGATGTTTCTACAACTTGATTGGAGTCCACCTGTGGGCAATTCAGTTGATTGGACAAGATTTGGAAAGGCACACACCTGCCTATTTAAGGTCCCACAAGTGACAGTGCATGTCAGAGCACAAACCAAGCCACGAAGTCCAAGGAATTATCTGTAAACCCTAAGACAGGATTGTATCGAGGCACAGATCGGGGGAAGTTAATTGTTAAGGGGTGATTGACTGGGTTTTTTGTGTATTTCACACTGTTCCTTAAGGTCTCTGAATAGGGTATGTAACATTGGTTGGGCTGAAAATGGCCCGGGTGCTGTTCTATGCCCCCCTGATACATCCTCTGAAATTTTCCCGGGAAAAAACGCTAGGTTTTCTCCTTTTATGGTATGCTCATGAATATATCCGCCTGTTTCTCCAGCAACCAATGGGTGCTGACCTACTTCCGCTTTCCAGTATTGTGTTTCCTGTTCAGCGGCTAACCTCTGCTAGTGTACCATGATATCGACAGAGAAGGCAACATTACATTGATTAGAATAAGTTGTGTTTAATTAAATGTTGTTAACATGAGCTCAGGTTCAACTTGTGCCGTTATTGGTTGCCATAACAATTCAAGAAAATTGGATATTTTGTCGGAAACATCTTGTTTCGAACATCAACAACTTCGAAGAAATTGTCCGTGTCAATCGCCGTATTCTTTGCACTCCATGTCAAGGACTGAGGAACGCAAAACAGCGTGGCTTGCAGCTTTGAAACTAAAACACCCTCCAAAGAAAGTGTATGTTTGCTCTTTCCATTTCTTAAAAAAAAAGCCAACCGAACTGTATCCTGATCCGGAGCTTTATCTGGGCTACGACCGACCACCTCCGAAGACGAGGAGAAAGCTAGTCCGGCTGTGTTGAAAACGGCTAGAATGTCACTGAATTGCGGATTGCATTGTCATTTGCACATTGAATTGCCATTTGACAACTGCTTTCCCATTTGAATTGCGGATTGCATTGCCACTTTGCATATTGAAGTGCCATTTGACAAATGCATTCCCATTTGAATAAAGAGTCGAAAAAACCATGTCAATATGAAATGCAATAAGCGTTCATTCAAATTTGTATAAAAAAAAATACAAACTGAATTGCGGATTGCATTGTCATTTGCACATTGAATTGCCATTTGACAACTGCTTCGCCATTTGAATTGCGGATTGCATTGCAATTTGACAAACGCATTTCCATTTGAATAAAGAGTCTAATAAACTTCCATATGTATCCTCCTCAGTTTTTTGTCCATTTGTGCTTCATCCATGGAGAAACACTGGCTTTTACATCAAACAAGATATCAATCTACAAGCTATCAAACGTACACAAGCTTCGAACCGGAAAAGGACAACCGGCTTCCGGTTGAAACCCGCTATGAATCATGGGTAAATTCGCATTAGATGTGAAAGTCGCTATCTAGGATCACATCAAACCCAGAATGTGCATGCATTAGCAGGGCAGCTGTGGTGGCGTAGGCCTATACGGGGGCCGGTTCTGGTGGGACAGTTTGGAATGAAGTCCATGGCCTATCTTTCCTCCCAGTCCGTCCCTGCCGGTCCGTGAAAATATGTCTTACATGAAACCGGTCCGTGGGGACCGCTGATCTACGCGACCTCCGTTTATGTTCCTGGACCAGAAAACCAGAGGGCAGGTAAATGTAAATTTTGGGGCGTGACAAAGTTGATGCTGCAAGTTGTGACGTCACAACTTGCACTGTTTCAAAAGCTAGCGTTTGCAAGTTGCAGTTTCAAAAAGTGAAATTTTGATAGGAAAGAGGTTTCAATGGACTTTGAGGTTCACTGTATGTCTATTTTACACACCAAACTGTAATTCTTCAACTATGACAAGGTAAAATCGGTTTTGCAATCAATCGCTCCTTTAAGCTAATTCAATGCTGCTATTTCATATGTTCTATATCTCTGTTGAATAAAAGACAATCAATACCTCAGATATACAAAATGTGTAATGACAATGCTGAACATATATTCCAAATATAATCAATGCTTTCAATAATGATTAACTAATATTCCAATTGTATGATTATGCACCAGAATGTGACTGTCTGTGAAAGTGAGAAGAGGGCCATGCTCAGGAAAATTTATCCTTTTGTGTGAAAAGGAATGCAATACAGCCTACTGGCAGGGAGGGGTGTACGGGGTGATATGATTTGCTGCAGAGAATGTGGACGTCAAGGCCGGTGAAAGGTAGGGGAGGCGAGATGGCCGCACCATGGAGAGGAGAGGGTACAATGGGCCTCACAACTCTTGAGAGTTACCCCCCTGGATACCTTTGGGTCTGCTCTGAACCCCTTTGGACACAGGTCAGGCGGAATTGGACTGGGCAGACCTCTCTCTGATTTCTATCAAGACTATTCTCACGAGGGCCTTCGTCTACTCTACTATATGAAGCGAGACTGGTAACATTGACTGGTAACATTGACTGGTATCGCCGTTCTACACTGAGACACACTGGTGTGCTGTATTCATTGTTTTGATTGCATCATTTCTTATCAATAAACTACAAAGAACTTGTTCTGGGATTCAACCTTGCATTCTTCTCCACCCAAGAACCAAGAAGTGACCAAGAACCCAATGGTCACTCTGACAGAGCTCCACTCCTCAGTAAAAGGCACAGGACAGCCCGTCAAGAGTTTTCCAAAAGGCACCTGAAGGACTCTCAGACCATGAGAAACAAAATGTATCTGGTCTAATGAAACAAAGATTTAACTCTTTGGTCTGAATGCCAAGTGTCATGTCTGGAGGAAACCAGGCTGGAGGAAACCAGGCACCACTCATCACCTGGCCAATACCATCCCTACAGTGAAGCATGGTGGAGGCAGCATCATGCTGTGGGGATGTTTTACAGTGGCAGGAACTGGTAGACTAGTCAGGATCTAGGGAAAGATGAATACAGCAATGTACAGAGACATCCTTGATGAGCGTGATCCCAGAGCGCTCTGGATCTCAGACTGGGGCGAAGGTTCATCTTCCAACAGGACAACGACCCTAAGCACACAGCCACAAATAATAAAATAACAAAGGAGTGGCTTTGGGACAACTCTGTGAATGTCCTTGAGTGGACCAGCCAGAGCCCAGACTTAAACCAAATTGAACATCCCTGGAGAGATCTGAAAATGGCTGTGCACGATGCTCCCCATCCAACCTGATGGAGCTTGAGAGGTCCTGCAAATAAGAATGGGAGAAAATGCCCAAAAATAGGTGTGCCAAGCCTGTAGCATCATACTCAAAAATACTTGAGGCTGTAATTGCTACTAAAAGTGCTTCAACAAAGCTGTGAATACTTCAATGATATTCAGTGACATATACTTATTAGGGTTCCTCCGGTAGGAGGGAATCTATTGTTTTTGTTAGTATTCTTATTAGGGTTCCTCCGGTATCTGAGGAACTTCTTATCCTAAGGTTCTCGTGCGTGTGTGTATGTGTGGAAACTTTCCAGGGTGAAGTCCTGACCTGACCCTACTAGGCTAACCAGACTAAGTACAGATAATATTCAGAGTTAATGACATTACGTAGTAAAGATAAGGTCAACATGTTTAAGTTAAGCCCCTTGGAAATGTCTTGCAATATACAGTTTGTATATTAAAAAAATACTCTAAAACAATGTATCGGTATACAAAGGCAAATGTGTTTGCTTGTGGATAGTGACTTACATTTGTGGATTGTGATTAACATTTGTGGAAAGTGATTTGTGTTTGTGGGTATGGTTTTACATTTGCGGAAAGCAGTTTACATTTGTGGAACGTGTTTTAGATTTGTGGATTGTCATACACGAATTCGCAACACATTTGGCGTGATTTTGAGCCCATACCCCCTTGTCGGAGTAAAGTATATTAATGCATGTAGATTGACACAGAAATTGTATACATACAATTGGAAGTAATACAGTTTATTAACATTCTTATTTGATCATTACAATGACAGGCTTCATAAACCCTAAGAAAAACATGTTTTTTTTACACAATCAATTATAATCAACACAAGTTACTGATTTCTTATCTGTCATGAACTTCCTTTGACAATCTTGAGATTCTGCCTTCTCTTGAACTGTGGTCTGAGTTCAGGACATGCTTTAAATGGCTACACTGTTCTCCACAATCTCTGGGAGCAGGTATGTGTATGGTATTTTCAGGCTGGAGTTTCTGGTTTGCATTTTTTGACTCGCAGACTTCAGCTCCTTTTCAAACGTGTTTCTTTCTACCAGTGGAATCGTCTCAATTAACTGATCCTCTGGAAACCTCCCCAGAGCAAGCTGAGTGAAAGCGACAAGGCCTTAATCATAATACATATTGGGGGGGGGCACCCCCCCCCCCCCACACACAATATTCAAATCTGGTCAAAATGTCCCCCCCAATATATTGGTATAAAAATATAAATGTGTTACGCTACGACAGGCAACCACGCACGCTGTCCGAAATTATCATAAAACATTTTTTTTTGTCCCCCGCAATGTTGACTCCATGGCTACGGCCTGTTAATTACATTTACATTGTGGGACCTTTACCATACAGATACCAGTACTTACAAAGTCAATGGACTGCTTGGGAAATAGGTAGACAGTGGCTAATCCGTGGGCAGTGACATTAATGTCAGGTAAGGTTTTTAGAAAACGTTCCTTGGTATACTGCCCCTTTGTGCTTGGAGGAGGTTGTTGCATGGTCAGAGGAGTATTGGGCATCCAGCCGCTGAAATAAAACTTTAAGAAGAATGCAAACCACATAAAATATGAATACAGTTCAACCCTCTTCTTTCATTAGATAACTGACTGATCTGACTGCATGGGCCACAGGTGAAGGTCTTACCTGACCGTTGTTGACAACAGCATGTTGTGCTGATGCAGTGAAGATCCCCATTGTGACAAACAAGTTGACTCACATCAGCAAAATTATTTGGAATGTCTAACGTGGAAAATGGCAAGTAGTACATTTTAATATACATTTAATATACAATAAATCCTTTGCTAAATCCTTAGCAATAATGATCAATACCTACGGTCATGGCACTCAGAGATGATATGCTAGAGAATATAAAACAAAATGTTGAAGATGACCTTTACGGTCCTCTGAGAGGAAGCCAAAAATGAAGATGTCTGTTATCCAGCTCTGCAGCTCTGTGTTCTTCTGGATGTTCTCATCACTAGTGTAGTAGTGTTCGACAATCCCCTTGACGTACCTGCAGCAATATCACAATCTATTAGGTGGGGTTTAAATATTTCAAGATTCATTAATTAATTTGACCACATCATTTGGTCTCAAGGTTTCACAGGGTTAAACTTCAACTTTGATGATCCATTTGGGCCCTGGTTTACTTCTGGGAGATGTTCCATAGAATGAGCCCATCATCTCTGTAGAAGTAGTTGGGCACTTTTTCCAGGCCACGTGCAATGATCTCTGGCAGGCAGAGAGAGCTGTAGGTCAACGAGGCAAATGCCCTCCTCATAAACTGCAGCAGCCCCGGTACACCTACAGCAGCATACTACACAGAATAATCACATGAGGAGAAATCAAGTGTCTAAAATAGTGAGAATATTCACCAAAAAAATTAGAAATAGCTGGGTTAATTTAACAAACATGCTTTACTCAATTGATCATAGTGGTTAAATGTCTTCACAGACTGTTATGAAACATACATGAAATAGGCCTACTATAAATCCTATCTCAGTGAAGTGACATTATTACCACTGTTAAGGCCCCATCCTTGGATATCAGCTGTGATCGAGCAAGAGTGTCGATTTGCAGAGTGTAGCGGAAGTGAGGCATCATAAGCTGTATGCAAGAATTCAGAACATGAGTGACAAATGAGGGAAATGAGAACCTCACAATATAAAATATACTGACTGAGCTCTGGGCCAAAGTTTCCTGGGGTGTGCTGCTGAAAAATGTCAAATCATTTCATATCAACCAGCAAAAACATACAAAAAAATCGTACTTTACTAAGGTAGTTAGTGCTCCAGGTACCTTGTAAAGGGGATGCACCATCGGCAACTGGCGCAAAGTTGCTATAGCAAAGACCTCAGACAGCATGTGAGTCCGGAGCAAGTGAGTGTTCAGCTCATGCTCAGCAAAGTCTGCAGACCGCACAAAGCACTTGGCCACAAACCAGTCATACACTGAATCAGTGGGCAGGAAGATAGGGTTGGACTCGCCAGGCTCCTGTTTCAACTATGGAGAGAGTTATAAATGATCTTACAAAACCTTTGACTTTTTAGCAGCAAAAATATATGAAAGCATTTGTAGTCATCTTTATTTATTGGTATTGTGCTTTGTATCTTCACCTGAATAGCAATGGGCAGCAGTTGGTCCTCAGGGTTGTTGTAGAGTAAAACCAGAGGATCTGCCAGATACTGCTGTTTGTCATTGATCACATTTGGAGTCACTCCATCCAGACGATTGTAGTCAACAAGGAAAATGTTGCCTCTCTGTTTGAAACACCAACAGCATCAGAGAAAGTGTCAGCATAGCCATCTAAGAGGTTTGATAATGTAAATACCTTTTCTGTAAAGTGAACGGATTGATATGCTGGTGGTTATGGTTGCTGGATGTTTAGTCAATTTCGGGTAGTTTGACTATTCATGACAATCTTCCAATATATCAAACCTTCATCTCCTCGGCGAGGCTGGTGTCTCCTGTCATGGACGATTTCACCATCTCATCTGTGACAGGGAAGTTTTCAGGCAGGAGGACCGAAAGACAGCGATCCGGATTACGGAGGGAGACCTACGGACGAGGCTACCAGTCAGCACACACGGGTGATGCTGTTAGACTGAGACGTTCTCTCTTTTAGACTTTTAGACATTCCGAAAGCTTGGAAATACCTTTTAATTATTAAAATACAATAGTTATATGGCATGGTTGTCAATTGTTCCTTTGGCCGAACACACGGGTTCCTCCCTCTCAGAACGAACCAATTGAGTTCCTAGGTGGCGTAGTCGGCACCTCGCTACACGTCGGCCACATTTGGCGTAGTCGGCAGGATCTGAGACTTGGGAACAGTGTGTGACACCAGGGGGCGCAATCATGATGATGCCAATTTATCCAGGAGCACCCTGGGTGCCAAAATTCCAAGGCCAAGGTTGCGACATTAGATACAGAGAATGGAAGGAACAGATGCAAGGCCTGTTGGGAGTACAAGACATGACTGAACCTTTGAAGGTGAACATTTTAATGGGAGCATTGACAGGGATGGCCAAACGTCAGGTTAGTGTGGTTGCGCCAGGGCGACGAGATACAGTTGCAAAAATCCTTACTATACTAGACGGTCGCTATACAGAGAAGGTTCCTATCCCTGTGTTGCGGTCCCAGTTTTATAGTTGTACTCAAAAACCAGATGAATTAGTAGAAAACTACACTCTGCGCTTACAAGAACTGCATTGTAGGTTACTGCAATTAGACCCAGATGGAGCCCCTACTGATATTCAGCTAAGAGACCAATTCCTGTTGGGCCTCGAGGATGGCCCCCTCCTTCAGACTTTGAAAATCAATGTTCGGCAGAAACCAGGTTCATCCTTTGACGAGATCCAGATGGAGGCTGCGCTATTAGAGGAAGATCGATATGGAAGGAAACGGTCTGAGGTAACTTGTGCTGCGGTGGGAGGGTCTAACCTGCCTAGATCTCATTCACAGGAAACTGACTGGAAACAAGCACTGAAGAGGGAGATTTTGGAAGAGGTGAAGGAGCAGATTAAAGGCATGACGACAGAACTATTGAAAGAATTGAAGCCTGCAACACAATTACCATCTCCGGTGGGGGCACAAGAGCGTTACCCCCCTACCACCAACCCACATCCTGTGGAGAGGCGATGGGCTGCTTCTTCCTCCTTTAACACCTGGGATGAGAGGGGTAAACCCATATGTCGGCACTGTAATCAGGCTGGACATATCGCTAGGTTTTGCAGGGGTGTATCTGGGTCTACGCCAGATTTAAACTAAGCCACCCTGCTGCTGGGGTCCAAGCGGTGGGGTTGGAGGGTAATACTAGACAACCTAGGGCCACTTCTGCTTTTATTGGGGACTGCCCGACTGTTGAGATTTGTATTTCGGGGGTTAAACTGACTGGACTGTTGGATACAGGCTCCCAAGTGACTCTGATGCAACAAAGTCTAGTGAAGCAATATTTCGTTGAACATCAGGTGGGGATAGGGACAAGTCCCTCAGTCCTAACCCTCAAAGCGGCTAATGGTCTAGAGATCCCATATATAGGATATGCCCTGATGGACTTTGAAATTGAAGGCTTAAAAATTCCAGCTCGTGGCGTGGTCATTGTGAAAGATGAATGTTCCTCTAACCCCCTCATTATTGGCATGAATGTCATTAAAACATGTTGGGAGTTACTGTTCCAGAACCCAGAGAGGCCAATGTCTTTAACCTGCCAGAATCCCAGCTCCCAACAGATTTGGAGAAGTGTTTTCGCCTCCTGTCGAAGGATTGTTGCCAGTCAAGAGGATGGATTTCTCGGGTATGTTCGCCCAGCCCACCGACAAGGGATCCGTGTCCCGGCCAGAAGTGAAGTTGTTGTATGGGCCGGGCCCCATCAGGCCCCCCTGGCCGGACCTACTACAGCCTGTTGGAAGCTCTACCGGAACCAGGTGCTGTAGCAAGGACACTAGCAGTGGTAAGAAACGGCAGAGTCCCGGTCCGTATTCGTAACCTCAACCCTTTTAGTCTGTCCATAGGCCGCTACCAGAAGCTGGGGAGAATCTCCAAGGTTGACGAAGTGGACGTGCATGGAGCCCGGGACCTGAGTTTGACCATGGATGTCGACGGGGTTGTTGAGGTTAGATTGGTGGAGGCCTGCTCTGACCAGGGGACAGAGAATTCCCTGTTCGAGGTGAGTTCGCTGTTTGACAGACCCGACTTGACCAAGCAACAACAGGACGCCCTGACAGCATTATTACAGAAATGGGAGACTGTTTTTGCCAGAAATGACGAGGATTTTGGAAGAACTGACATTGTCCAACATAGGATACCTACAGGCGACAGTGATCCCATAAGAGAGCGATTCAGACCCCTCCCGCCTATGATGTATCAGGAAATGAGAACCCTGCTTGCCTCAATGCTTGAGGGTGGCATCATCTGTGAGAGTTCAAGTCCATGGGCTGCACCAATTGTCATGGTTAAGAAGAAGGATGGTAGCTGGCGTTTTTGTGTGGATTTCAGGAAGTTAAATTCTGTGACTCATAAGGATGCATTCCCTCTCCCCAGGATTGAAGAGACACTTACTTCCCTCACTAGAGCAGAGTGGTTCACAACCTTGGATTTGGCCAGTGGATATTGGCAGGTCGAGATGCACCCCCAGGATAAGGAAAAGACTGCTTTTTCCACACCCTTGGGCCTTTATGAATTTCAGCGCATGCCATTTGGCCTCTGTAACGTCCCCAGCCACCTTTCAACGTTTAATGCAGCAGTGTCTAAGTGGACAAATTTCTGAATCAGTACTGGTCTATCTGGACGATATTATTGTGTATTCCCCTGACTTTGCAGCCCATTTGGATAGAGTCTTTGAAAGGCTGTGGAGACACGGACTAAAGCTGAGGCCTGACAAGTGCAAACTACTCCAGTCGCAGGTAAAGTTCCTCGGCCATGTAGTTGACAAGAGTGGCATTATGCCTGACCCAGATAAGATTTCCGCTGTAGTAGATTGGCCACCACCATCTACTATAAAAGAGGTTAGAGCCTTCCTAGGGTTGGCAGGGTACTATAGACGTTTCATTGCAGGGTTTGCTAAACTGGCATTCCCCATGACTGCGCTGTTAACTGGCATCTCTGCTGACAAGAAATCAGGAGCCAAAAAGGTAGATTGGACAGAGCCCTGTCAGATAGCGTTTGACAAGTTGAAGGGGGCCCTGACTCAGGCCCCGGTCCTAGCCTATGCAGATTTCTCTGTCCCCTTTCTCCTGTACACAGATGCCAGTAACCAAGGGTTGGGTGCAGTGCTGGCACAAGTCCAAGACGGCCGTGAACGTGTGATAGCCTATGCCAGTCGCAGCCTACACCCTACGGAACGGAACGATGCCAATTACAGCTCTTTTAAATTGGAACTCCTGGCATTAAAATTGGCTATCACGGAAAAGTTTCGCGACTACCTCACAGTATAGAAGTATCAAGTATAGAGCTGGTCGGGAAAATGTCAATGCAGATGCACTTTCTAGGTTCCCCACAGCCCCTATGCCTACAGGTGACGGAACAAGAGGGACCATCATTAGGGTGGATGCCGCTACGGCCACAGTCACCCCAGGTCTGGAGGAGGATCTGAGCCTTTGTCTCGGAGAAGACTGGAGAGCTGCGCAACAGGGTGACTTGGACATCCAAGCCCTGAAGAGGTATGTCGAGATGGGGACCATGCCGAGGGGTCTGGAAAGGAAAGCTATGAGCCAGAAAGTTAAGTGTCTACTTCGACAGAGAAATAAATTAACCTTACAGGACCATGTTTTGTACCGCAAGGTAATCGATTTTAACACTGGTGAGCAACACTTCCAGATTGTGTGCCCTGTTTCCAAGTGCAGAGAGGTCTGGGAAAAATACCATACGGCTGCCGCGCATGCTGGAATGGAGAGGACCCTATCCCGCCTACGGCAACATTTTTTCTGGCCATGCATGGAGGAGGAGGTACGAGGATTCCAAGCTGGTTGTGCAGTCTGCAACTTACAGAAGGATGGGGCAGAGCCAAGAGCCCCCTTGAACCCTATTTCAGTATCCTACCCTCTGGAAGTGATTGCACTTGACTTTCTCTCGTTGAGTAGACCAAATGATACCTACCAAAACATCTTGGTCATGATAGACATGTTCACCCGTTATGCCTGGGCTGTACCTACGCGGGATCAGACTGCCAGAACGACGGTCAAGGCTATTTGGTCTGAAGTAATTCAAACATTTGGCTGCCCAGCTCGTTTCCATTCTGATAGGGGCCCCAATTTTGAATCTGACACGATGAGACAGCTTTGTGACTTGTACGGTATTGCCAAGAGTAGGACCACCCCTTATCATGCTGCTGGGAATGGTAGGGTAGATGTAGGGACCTACTAAAATACAGTTAAATAAATACAAGGTGATTTATTTAATATATGGGTAATTACTGCTTAATAAATAAAGTGTTTATTTTATAAGTGGAGGGTTCCTCGGTCCTCCTGAATGGAAACTGCATTTTCATTAATCCATTGTTTTTGGTAACTTGTAAATTATTTTCAATGTGTTTTAAGCTGAGTACCCATAAGCCAATAAGATTCATGTATGAAGAACTCTTAGCGAATCACAGCTCATCTTATTGGAGAGTACAAGTTTAATGAGGAAGTGAGAACGGTAACATGTGCGCATTCGGGGTAGAGACTTTCAGCAAGCGGACGAACAGGACTGAGAACTTAGTTAAATGAGGAGATTGATTATTTGTTGACGCAATATTAAGTATTGGGCACAAATATCAGTTACGGATAAACTTTGTGTATAATGTGTAGTGTTGACTTAGTAAAGTAAAGTGCTCCACCGGGAGATAAAGACTTCACTTAAGTGCCGTATTGGATGGACGCTGTTTGCTGCCTCGTGAGGAGGAATTCCACCGCCGGACCTGCATTGCCCACCGGAGGACTATCCGTGTTTAACTCGCCTGCTATCCTTTCACCGTAAGCTGAGCTGTTTCGTCTCGCCTGTCATCGTTTCACCGCAAGACCCGTTGCCGAGCCAGCCAGGAGGGATCTTCTGTTTCGTCTCGCCTGCCATCGTTTCACCGCAAGACCCGTTGCCGAGCCAGCCAGGAGGGATCTTCTGTTTTATCTTGCCTGCCATCGTTTCGACGTCATCCCAGCTCGTTGATTTCGGCCGAGCTGGTGGATATGTGAGTAGTTTCCGACACAGTGTCGCCGCAAAATAAAGGAATTATTCATCATAAGTGCACCAACTTAGGGGCCCCAACTAATTCAAACCCAAGCGCTTGGTATATTTAGAGAACATTTAAAAAGGTTGAGCTGGTTAGCCAAAACATTTCATTTATTTCAATGTGAAGTGTGTTTGAATTCAAGTGTATTAAGGGTGACCTGTAAAATTATATTGGTTTAGCTAAAATAACTGAAGTATTGTTAACCCGGGTATCTTTCCTGTTAGGGGATATAACTATATTTCAGGGTTAAAGGCTACGTACCTTCAATTTAAGTTTATTTCTTAGACTTTTACATTTAATGTGAAAAGGTTTAAAGGGCTCTTGCCTGTACATTTATTTGCATTTAGCACTAGTAAATAAATCCCGATTTGTTATGCATTCTACTTGATTGTCCTGAACAGTTACTTTTATACATTTTCTGGGGAAATACCATTATAGCTCATAGAGTGTGAGTTAAGTAATTCCACAGTGGAGGCACTGCGCTATTATTTCTAAATAATTTCATTTGTTACATATGCCTGTGAATAATATTGTCTGGTAACGGGAGATTTAGCCAAATTCACCACCCAACTGCTAAGTACTCAGGATCCTGTTGGTTAGAACATTTATATAGTAACCTTATTTAATCATATTATACTTCCAGCGCCAGGAAGGGGTTACATAGAGAAAATGAACCAGACCCTGTTGAACATGTTGAGGACCTTGGAGGCAGAGAGGAAGACTAGGTGGCCAGAATACCTCCCTGAACTGCTGCAAGCCTACAACAGTACTGCCCACAGTGCCACTGGTTTTGCCCCTTCATACTTAATGTTTGGCCGACATATTCGACTCCCAGTCGATGTAAGTTTAGGAGTGACTCCCGTATACCCAAAACAAGACATAGCGGGATGGGTCAGAGATCACCATCAGAGGTTGACTCTGGCATATGACATTGCCAGTAAAAAGATGACGGAGGTAGCCTCTCGGGAAAAGCGCCATTATGATTTTAAGGCCCAGGCAGCCCCTATTCTACCTGGTGTGTGGGTGCGGGACAGGAATAGGCAAGGACAAGGGAAGTTGCATAGCTGGTGGAACCCAGAGCCTTATGTGGTAGTTGGTCTGGTAGGCGACACGGGGGTAGTCTACAAAGTCAGACCGGAAAGGGGGCAAAGAAGGCACCCAACATAGAAATGCCCTTAAGGTTTGCACTACTCCTGTGCACCATATACTGGACCAGGAACTAACATCTAGGAGTGAGGCAGAAATAAACCCTCCACTGTTTGGCACTGCACCTTTCCCCTATGCTGTGGCTGGGACACAGCCCCCATTTTATGGTCTTGTACCAAGGCTTGAAGTTGTTGGACCAGAACACCACCTACCGGTAGGTGACCCAGATAGAGGGGAAGGCCTTAGGCGCTCCGCCCGAGCCAACCTGGGGTTACCACCGGGACGTTACGGACACTAAAGGATTGGCTTGCCCGGGCCTGGCAAGGATAAAGTCGGGGGGGATGTCACAGGCTGAAAGTGAGGTACAGGGTGTATTTGTATATCTTAGTTAATTGGGTTATTATTTGGTTTGCAGTGGTGTGCTTTGTTTGGTTGCTGTGTGGTTGTTTTGCTTTTCTTTTGACAGCGGAGCTGCACCTCCGGAATCACCGAGCCTGATTGACAATAAGGGATGAATTGGAGCGCAATTGGGCCTAATTGACAATAAGGGAAGGGACCAATTGGAGCGCAGTTGGGGTGGGCTACCTGGCCTATAAAACGAGGAAGTCACGGGGAAACAGGAGACATAGACCACCGACGAAGTCACGGAGAACCCGATCGGGACAACCAAGGGAACGGAGGGAGATCTAAGGACGTGGCTATCAGTCGGCACACCCGGACGACGCTGTGGGAACGAGACGGGAACCGAGGTGATCAGAGGACCGAAAGACAGCGATCCGGATTACGGAGGGAGACCTACGGACGAGGCTACCAGTCAGCACACACGGGTGATGCTGTTAGACTGAGACGTTCTCTCTTTTAGACTTTTAGACATTCCGAAAGCTTGGAAATACCTTTTAATGATTAAAATACAATAGTTATATGGCATGGTTGTCAATTGTTCCTTTGGCCGAACACACGGGTTCCTCCCTCTCAGAACGAACCAATTGAGTTCCTAGACTTACAACTAGGTGGCGTAGTCGGCACCTCGCTACACGTCGGCCACAGTAACAGGGAAATAGGACATTAGCTCCCTCTGGTGTTGTCACAACAACCTTAGCACAGAACCAAGTTGTATCCATTAAAATGCATCCTGGCTCAGTGTCCAGCTTCAGCAGCAGATGTTCACCCAAAGATGAGGGGCAAGGTACATTATATTTATCAACCTAAGGCAGAGAGCATTTGTATTCACTTTAATACAAGTTCTGATCAATAGAACATGACCAAGATTATGCTTTTGGTCTGGGTCTGGCACCTCAAAACATCAAATCTTAAACTGTCCACCTATATAATGTACAGTACTGTTGAAATGTTTACTTACAGATTCTTGGTAGAAGCCATGAACTGAGTGTCGGAGGAGGACATGATCACTTTCTGCATTGGTGCCCACCAGCTGCATGTAGACGTTGTTCATGGTGCCGGCTCCCAGCATGTCCCCAGTGAACACGGTGGCCTTGTAGATCACCATGATGATCCTGTAATTTACACTATATAAACACAACCTTTGCAGTTTTACAAAGGTTCAATCTTGTCTGTTCATTCAAAATTAGGTTCACATGCTAAAGTGATTCACTTTAATGGAGTGAATACATCATGCTTCATAAACATCTTATTTTACTAAAAAGTGTATTAATATGATATTCTTGATACAAAAATTAATTTCCTTACCAGATGCTGAAAGGAAGAATCTGTGCATTCCTAATCCCATCCTTCAGTGGATGGCTTTATATACTGTTAAAATTTCACAATCCTACTTTTAATTCCTTCGTTACTTCCTTATTGTCTCTGGTAATTTCACAAGAAGTCTATGGTTTATGTTTGTGAATCTCCAACTTCTAAGTTTGAACTTTTTTTATTCGTTTTTAGGTTATTTGAAATACCGTTTGATATATTTTTACATCACAAAAGCCCACAAATAACTCATTGCATCATTACAAATT
Organism: Thaleichthys pacificus; assembly: GCA_023658055.1. Taxonomy (NCBI): domain Eukaryota; kingdom Metazoa; phylum Chordata; class Actinopteri; order Osmeriformes; family Osmeridae; genus Thaleichthys; species Thaleichthys pacificus. Next base: position 897,216 of record CM042864.1, on the reverse strand, counting down.
CATGTTAAAACATACGTTTAGTGGTCAGTATGATAATAAATAATAATAAATAGATAATAAATACACTAGAACTACAAATGGGGTAAGAGAAGGAAAGAAAGAAAAATACACACATTTTTATTTAAAAAGGCAGAAGGGGAGACGGGTCTATGTGCCAATACGTGGTATTGTGCTTTTCATTCACACAGGGGCTTTAGAATAGGTAAGCTGCCCTATTGCTACATCATGTAGCTTTACTTCTGTTTATACCATGGTCTGGGTGAATACTCGATTCTGATAACGGACACCTACTACGTAATTGCAGCAAAACTGTCTTTTCACCGTTCTAAATCATTGCGCTGGCTACATAGTATCATGAGCCTGTACAAAGTGTCTGAAATAAGTAACCATAACAACGGGGACGGAGTCAAAGTCTCCATTTACAATTTTGAAAGACTTTAACAAGCTAACTTGTATTTACAACAATGAGTGACTTGAATATTTATTTTAACCTATTTGAAAAATGTTACTTTTCTGAATGTAGTGTGTCAGTGTCACGTAACCGCTCATCTCACATCCCATTCGCTATTCACCTCGCTAGTCAATCTACTGCAGACAGGCTGCAGCCAACACGACAGTAGCAGCAACTCTACACATGGTCGATTATTTTCTTCTTAGAAATCTTGATTTTATTTGGGGACAATGACATGGCTCGATAGCTGGCTAGTCTTGTTGTTAAACATACTGTAAAATTATAATTACTGTTTGGAGAATATGTCAACTTTGATCTCACATCCATTTTCGATTCAACTCGCTCCACAGGCTGCGGCCGTACTGTAGCCTAGTACTAGTATATGGCCGATACCTTGTTCGTGAAAATCTTGATATTGATTTTTGGCCAGTGACATGGCTGGTTAGCTAGCAAATCTTCTTGTCAAACATACTGTAAAATTATATTTACTGTTTGTCAACCGTACACAATGTTATTGCCTTTTAATCTTGCTAGCAATAACGTTAGCTTTCGGGCTAATAGCTCATCCAAAGGAAAGCCGGTGTTGGTTCTATGAGTTGAGCGAACTAGAAATATCAGAGTTGGCTAACGTTAAAAAACGTTAGATTTTCTTTTGCAAAACGCATGAAAACATTTATGTTTGGAAAAAAATCGTTGGCAAGTGACCATGGTATAAGCGGGATAATGCCCTTCGAGGTGTGTGTCCAATATCATCGTCGGACGGTTCACGCCTCCGCATCGTCCATTATCAGGTGATATTGGACACCTCGTCGGGCATTATCCCTTACTTAAAACACTAGGTAAGGAGCAGAGGCCGCCTTGTGTTTAGTATGGGGACGTTTTTTGGTTAGGTAGCTAGAATACAATTTTACTTTTTTTGGCCCCGTTCATTGTGTAAATATTACTCTTATAACCATCGTTTCACTTGTTTGCATACTGCCAAACACGCTTTGTTAGGCCTCTCTCTTGTCCATAGAAATAGAGGATCATAACATCAACTCTCGATCTTACCAATGGTGAATGGCAGGTTCCCCTGAGAAAGCGTGCCAAGTCCAAGACCGCCTTTTCCACCCCAGACGGGCTTTACCATTATTCTGTTTTTAACAGAGAATGATGGACCACATCCTTTGTCCCCATCAGACCCACTCGGTCACATACCTGGATGACATAATTATCCACAGCAACAGCTGGGAAGCGCAAGTGAATCTGGATCCCCGTAATCAAGTAATTTAACTTTTTTTGTGCCATTCATTATTTTCACCATCATTGTAACTATACAATTGTAAATGGCGTACCTCTATTGAACAGACACTGTTAACTGGTTAGTCCTTCCAAGGTGAACTACATCATATAGGTTTTGTATGCTGTGGAGTGACCATAGAGACAAGGGTTGTTGAGGGGAAGTTCTGTTGAACTTGATCTTTTTTTATTTTTCATATGTAATGTTAAATACATGATACAACCTCTGGAGGGAATTGCTCAAAAGCTGGCTTAAATATTTTTTGGGGAGAGTGTGCACCCACCTTATCTATTTTTTTCTTTTTTTGTATAGAAACGAACTATACTGCCTGGAGAAATAATGAAGTGTGTAAGTGGCTTGAACAAGAAGGTTTGGGTGACCGCACAAAGCCTTTTCTGGTAAGATGTGATCATCCATTGTCCTATTTAAACCGAAACAATTGCTGAATTGTTGAATAATGGCCAAAATGGATTTCCCAGTAAATGACAAAAAATATTTTTAAAATATCTTCTCTATGAAAACACCTAATCTGAAACTGCAGAACCACAATAGCCTACAACAGGAAAACACCAAAGTTCAGGGAAAAGATGCAGCCCCACATAGAGACGGAACTTTTATTTCAGAGAAAAACTAGCAGAAGTGAAAACAAATGTTTCTCTTAATATCCTGAAGCTTCACAAAAGTTACATATGACCTCAAGTGGTCCACCTAAGTGTTGCTGGGGAACAAAAATGTAACTGAGCTATATCAAGATCTGCAAAAAGACTGAAGTAAAACAACCTCAATTTCCTTTTGGAAGAAAATATATTTGATTTTGACCATCTAAGTAGAGTGAAACAATACAGCACGTGATTGTCCTATGCCTGTAATTGACTGAGTTTATGAATGGTAGTAGTAGTAATGAACATTTTCCAAGTGGGACTATATTGTACATTTTATTTTTCAAGTAAGTGGTGATCTTGGTTACATTTGGACTTGGGATTGAAAAGGTTGGTGACCACTGTTTTACAGTGAGTCCTTTCTTGGTGAGAGGGTTCCGACCCGGACCATCTCTGGAGGTTTTATCCAGAACCTTTTCACATATGGGTGCTTACAAGAACCCACCCAGGGGGTCCACCACAAACTTCATATTTCAAGGGCTTCATCTAGAACCCTCCCAAAATGATTGAAACCCAACATTTGTATATTGTGGTATACATATTATAATCCATAATTGTAATCAATGTTACAATTTCCACTGGAGAAAAAAAAACATGCACATTTTTTATGAGAAACTATTTACAAATGATATAACAATGATGGATAAGGAGTGTAGACTCCTGAGACTAATGAGAATATGCCAACAGAACCGGAGGCTAGGCTGTGTAGGACCCATGGGGTACAGGTCAAAAGTCAAACCAGGATCAGTGGACTAGTGGAATTACAATATGACAGAAAGGACACAAGCCAGGCATGTCAGGCTGTCCTCAGCAGGTGAATTAATGTAATCTCCAGAGATGGTGACATAGGCCTACAGTAGCAGAGGGGAGCGAAAAAAGAAGAGGCACATCAACAAACTACATCTAATATAAACAACTAAATTCTTCTAAATTCATTTGATGGAATTGATGAAGAGGAAGTGTATCTGGCCCTACCAACGTGATCCGGGTTATTTAGTGGTCACAGCGAATCCAAGATGGCATCGCACATGTCTAGGTGTAGAACTTGGGGACGTGTCCAAAGGTATTCAGTTATTATTTATATTAACTAAAGTGTTCTGAGTCTTCTAAGTTTTAAAATATTTGACCAACGTTATTGTTACGTTTAGATTTGATTAGATCCTCCAACCCGATCGATTGGTCGTGAATACTTGTAACGATGTAAACTGCTAGCTAGTAGTGCTAGTTGCATAGCTTTCTGAGGTGGGGGTGCTAGCTAGCTAGCTACCTTCAGGCTGGCTGTCAATCTCGACAGTCAAACCAGACAGTGGTCAAACTAGCTCGCCTCGCTGATGAGACCCAAGGGATTGAACGTCAAGTTGTTAGCTAGCTACCGTTAGTTAGAAGTAGTCACATCAGGGGCTTGGTGTGAGCAAAGTCCCAAACTAGTCAGCTTACTAACCAAACATTACATCTAGAGCAGAGGATCTTTGGAAGTTATTTCATTGCAGTAACTCGTTTATTGTGTTCAGCTAGCTAGCTAGCTACCCTTGCATATAGAAACAGCAAATCTACTGTTTAGTTGAAGACCTACTTTTATTACAAGTAACAACAACAACATAATTTAGTTATCGTTGCCTTCAAGGTGTGGGATCGCAGCATACAGGAAATACAGCAGTGGCAGTGGATATCCAAATATCTCACTCTCTTCACCCTTACCTGGGATCCCCAAACCCGTGTTTGCATCAGTGGATGGTCATGAGAAATATGAGACAAAAATCACTACTTTAGAAAATGGTCTAAAAGTTGCATCCCAGAACAAGTTTGGTCAATTCTGCACAGTTGGAAGTAAGTACCTGCAACACTTAATATTTGCAGTATTTAAACCATTTCACTAAAAACATGAATTAATTGAGTCCATACACTCTGTTTTTTCCCATTCTACAGTCTTAGTAAATTCAGGTTCCAGGCATGAGACAAAATACCCAAGTGGAATTGCACACTTTGTGGAGAAACTTGCCTTTTCTGTAAGTGGCAAGGGGTTTTATATATTATTGTGATACACCAATCCTCTAGTATGCCCTCACTCAAATTAACAAGCTAACAGAATAAACCCTTATAATTGTAAAATGGTTGATGTAATAAAATGGTCATTATAATTGTAGGCCTTTCTCTTGCAATTACAGTAAACATGTATTCTTCAGTCCACAGCCCAGTATGGGAGTAGAGATGAAATACTCCTCACACTTGAAAAGCATGGAGGGATATGTGACTGCCAAACATCTAGGTATGCTTTTTTAGAGCCAAGTATGCCCCCAGTAAGACTAAAGAGCCAAAATTATAGGCATGTTTTAATAAAATGTTGCATAGTATGGCATATTTGACTTGTAAGCACATTTATATTCATGTAGCTTGTTTCCTGTTTATTTGACTTCAGAGACACCACTATGTATGCCATCTCTGCTGAGGTAAAGGGACTGGACACTGTTGTCAGTCTTCTTTCTGATGCTGTCCTGCAGCCTCGTCTTCTGGGTGAGTTCAAACTGTACGCTGAATGACATATACACATCTTATAATTAGTGTCACGTCAAGAGTTTGACGGTCTTTGAGTGTGTCTGTGTGTCCAAATTGACTTGGCTGAAGTCTATTTTTTATTGTTGATGGGTTGTGCTAGACGAGGAGATAGAGATGACCAGGATGGCAGTGCGCTTTGAGCTGGAGGACCTCAGCATGCGCCCTGACCCTGAACCTCTGCTGACCGAGATGATCCATGCAGTGAGTCATGCCTTTCTCTCTCAATCTCACTTCCACTGTGTAAATTATTTCCTGACTTTCGTAATAGTTTGAGTTGAAAGTAATTGTGAAAGTGTCATTTTTCACTACTCTTCCTTTTGGGCCTAGGCTGCGTACCGGGGCAACACAGTGGGTTTGCCACGCTTCTGCCCCGTAGACAACGTAGATAAGATTGACAAGAAGCTGCTTCATTCCTACCTGCGGAGCTACTTCAGCCCTGAGCGCATGGTGCTAGCAGGCGTGGGCATCGAACATGAACAGTTAGTGGAGTGTGCCAGGAAGTACCTACTGGACGTGAAGCCAGTCTGGGGAACTAGCACTCCGGCCAATGTTGACCTTTCTGTGGCACAATACACTGGTGGCATTATTAAGGTGAGAGCAGACTGTTTGTTGTTGTCTGCTTTTGACCCCATGTCATAGTTTGTTTTTGTTTACTTGATCGCTAGAACCCACTTTTCCTCCTCTCAGATGGAAAAGGACATGTCAGATGTAAGCCTTGGCCCCACGCCCATCCCTGAGCTTACGCACATTATGATTGGCCTGGAGAGCTGCTCCTTCCTGGTTGGTTAGCTCCTCCCACTTCCTGCTACCTGTCCTGTCCTGTTTATTGAAGGTGTCTTTGTTGCTTAACGTGTTTGTTGTCTTTGTGACAGGAAGATGATTTCATCCCCTTTGCTGTCCTCAACATGATGATGGGGGGAGGAGGGTCGTTCTCTGCAGGGGGCCCTGGGAAAGGCATGTTCACCCGCCTCTACCTGAACGTGCTCAATAGGTGAGGGTGTCAAACCTGAAACAAAGAAGCAACTTTTCAAGAAATTTCTGAAATTTCCCATTGGGATGAATACATTACCTATTAGGGATGGGCATTCGATTAAATTGTCTTAATCGATCGTCGGGAGAATAAACGATCGATTTTCGATTAATCATTAACATTTTTATATTAAATGCACTATTTATAGGCTATATTAAAATGCAGTGGAAATAGAAAAAACACAGCGTGTTTCCGCATTGAGATCTTTATTACAAGAAGAACAACTCTTTCTGTACTCCTAGCAGCGGAGCCGACAGCTAGAAGCCGGTGCTCAAACACAACTGACCGTCGATTTTTTTCCGGCTAATTAATAAAGCTTCATAAAAACCTTCGCCCTCAACAATACTTAACGGTAGCATATCCATCTCGATGGACTTGCAGATCCGTTGGGTAATTTTCTCTGCTCGGTGTGCATCGCAACTCCTCCGTGCTAACACCGAGAGCAGGATGCACCGCCACTAACCAGGGTCGGATGTAGGCTACGTTCTTCAAGTGGTAGGCTACATCATTTGAGTCGTGGAAGAGTTGTATTTAAACTCAGCTTTGCAGTGTTGGCAGTGAACAAAGTCAATTTTAAGTCAAAATGGTCTCACGCTACACTTCGCCGTGACCTCTTCATGTTTAGCCTACTTTTGAAATACATGGAAACTCGCCGGTAACTGAGTAGGATAGGGCTGTGGCGTTTTTTTTTTTTTTTTTACAAATATTGCCTTCGTGTGGTAAAATGTTTAATTGCTGCCACATAGCGAAATCCATTGCATTCCTTTAAGACTCACACTACGCAACAGAACACGCATTAGTTTTATCGATGAAAAAATAATGTCATCGACGAAATTCTTAATGATCAATTAATCGATCGTCGATTAATTATGCCCATCCCTATTACCTATCTATTTCTATATAAAATGTATGTGTTTCATGGTGAGAGCAGAATCAAAGTTGCATTTGCTGCAAAATGATGACCACTGATCAGTAAAATGTTACTTTTGGATATAATGCTCTTGTATTTTGCTGTCCAGGCATCACTGGATGTACAACGCTACAGCCTACCACCATAGCTATGAGGACAATGGTCTGCTGTGCATCCATGCCAGTGCGGACCCCAGACAGGTAGGTCGCGGCCTGCACCTGAACAAACCCAGATTTGCATGTTGTGTTTGGGCTGTGTCTGTACTATAGAGAGAAAGGGGGCATGTAAAAGTATTGTGGAGAACCTTAGACCAGACCTACTTTGGTGGCTGTATTTTACAGCTTTTGTATAAAACATATAATTTATTTCTGTTGTGTGGCTTCAGGTTCGGGAAATGGTGGAGATCATAACCAGAGAGTTCATTCAGATGGCTGGGACTGCAGGAGAGGTAACAAACCAATCATCAGTACTCTTTGTTTGAACCGTAAAGCTTTGTGACATTTGTACCTTACCGTGAATCTGTTCGTTTGTCAGATGGAGTTGGAGAGAGCCAAGACGCAGCTCAAGTCGATGCTGATGATGAATCTGGAGTCGAGGCCGGTCATCTTTGAGGATGTGGGCCGCCAGGTTCTCGCCACGGGAAAGAGGAAGCTTCCTCATGAGTTGTGCACACTCATTAGTGAGTACTGCTATCTCGGAGTGTCATGAGAACATCCAATGTATTTGTAGTAGATATACTCTCTGGGGAAGTATCAGAAATAAATACTGAGGAATCAGAAAAAGCCCTATAATGTGTTTATGCTTCAGTTGCTGTGTTAGCAATACTAATGGGGGATTTGGATATGGGATATGATGGCTCTAAGTACCACCTTTTAATTAGAGCCAAGAATTATGAAAAGTCAAAACTTTTTATCCTAGTATGGATAAAGTATATGAGTGAATCATGTTAACTCGCACCCCAACAACCCCCCCCCCCCCCCCCCCCCCCCCCCCCGGCAACATTGGACAGAGGGCGCTCTCAGTCAAGCGACAGTGCTTTCTATTTCATTGGTGGCCAAGCTGCGAAGGCACCTATTATGGTTTGTACCTTAATATTATTATTACGCATCTTCTTCTCCCATTGGAGTCTGTGGCAGCCCCTGAAACATTATGGTAAAAATGTGTGAAAAATGGCAGACATTGGGGACAGTCCCTTCAATCTTTTTACCAAGTTTCATGTCTACAATTGTAGCACTCTAGCGCCACCAACGGGTCAAAGATTATCAAGCCTCACAAAAGTTATCACATGGTTTTTCCATTTTCTAAACCATTTGCTCAGTACAATCAATCAAACAGCCAATTTGCAGCAAAGCCGGTAAACAGGAAATTGGGTCACATCTCAGCAAATCTTTGATGTATTCACACCAAACTTGCTGCATTGCTTCTGAGGATGTCTAAAATGTTTTCTGGGTCATTTGACCTGCTTGGCCACCTCATTGCTGCTTGCAGCTATATTTGTGTTTAAGCTTCTATTACTCAAAACAAGTAGGACTTACAGGGATTCTGACAACAGGGGAAAGAACTTCAGTGTCACCTTTCAAAAGAGACCATGCATGTACTCCAAATTGTTCAAGAACAGCTTTTAATTTTCTTTGGGTATGCCTTGTTTAGGTGATGTAGGCGAATTTGACTGTCTGTTTTATAGATATACTATAGCTCTAACCATCATTTTCTCTACCCACCTAATTCCTAGCTCAGTGTTGCAAAGTCTTATGCAACTTTTGACATTAAGAGGGGAAAGTCAAACATCATATTGATAAGGTTGGAAGTGCATTCTAATGAACTATTTCTTTTTCTGTTCCCCTTTTCTCAGGCAATGTCAATGCTAGCGACATTAAGAAGGTCACAGCCAAAATGCTTCGCAGCAAGCCGGCTGTAGCAGCACTGGGGGATCTGACAGAAATGCCCTCCTATGAACACATCCAGGCTGCCCTGTCCAGTAAGGATGGGCGCCTGCCTCGCATGTACCGCCTCTTCCGGTAGATAGCCTTGTTATGCAACGAGCCAGTGGCAAGTTACCATTACTGTATATACTGGACACTTAATCCCACACTTATCCGTCTTGGTGGAGCTCTGTGAAAGGGGACAAAGTCTGGACTACTATTGCTGTTTTTCCTCGTCAAGAAATAATATTACACTTACATTCTCTATATTTTTGGTCTGAGAAAATTCCTCAGCTGCGTTTGCTTTGTGGGTTCTAGTTCTAAGGGTGTGTGAATGAATGTGTGAACTGATGAAGCCAGCACTTAGGCCTGTGCAGAGGAGAGAAGCTGCCAAATTACTTTTATAAAGGATAATGGCAGAGTTTGAAGTTCTAATGTTTGTAGCGTTTGGGAAGTTGCTTCCTTTGTGACGACTTAAGGACACACTTTTTGAGTTTCTCGTAATCGTTTTACAGATGCACCCTCAGCTGATTAGCACCTCTTCCCTCAGCAAATAAACTCAGTTCCTCTGTACTGCACAGGAACTATTGAAAGAAACAAACCTTTTGCAATCCTCATGGCAAGACTTGTGACTAGTTTTGGTCAAATGGAGCCACTCAGCATGACTGGGATGTGAAAAACTATTATCAGTAGAATGTACAGTAGTTGTCCCCATGCCCTTCAACCGCTTATAATGTCCTGTTGTGTAAGGCCCTGAATGTATGTGTTATTGTATGTTTGCACTGATGTAGTGTTTGGTGCTTGGAAAAAGGAATTGGATAATGCTCCTGTGTTTTACCTAGAATGGGGCAGCATAAAGTATATGTAGTACTTTATACCATTTATATGGGCAGTAAATGGAGTTTGTATAAAACCATGTTAATATAAGAATACAGTATTCTTTATCTAATGCTACCACATGCAGGCCCATTGTCTTCTGTGTGGGATGTTGGTGACCAACCCATTAAAACATAACTATAAATAAACATCTTCAAATGTTATTTGATTTTCAGTACTGCTTGGGCTTACATGACAAATTAAAGGTCATAAGTGGATTATCACTACCTGTAAAGGTTACACAATATCACATGCTTGCTGTGAGACATCTGTGGCTGAAAATAAAGAATGACTAAAATATATTTATTATGTGATGTTACTTCACAGAAAACCTGTTAAAAAAGACACATTGATTGTTAACAATATTGAGTCCTGAGGACAAGATCACAGGCACTTTAAACGCGTGACAGATGACTCATGATTCACCAGCACAACCCATCTACTGATCTCCCATCACCACAGTACAGTTCTGCAAAAGGTCAAGACAGTTTTGATTTAGTCAAGAGAATGTTAAGGCATTGAACCACACACTGTTCCGAACTCAACAAGGGACCTATACAACATTTTCCAACCTCATTTAAGCAGATCATCTTAAATCCAGATACCGACCGTGGACAAGTGGAAAATTTACCACACCGAATATTATGAACTGTTAAAGAGTACTGCAGAAAATGTATTTTCATCAAGCTCTAAAAAATAAATTACATTATTATTTTTTGTAAAGCTCTCAGTGGTTAAAGTGGGGTTTTACAAAAATTCTTGCCAGATCTCAACTGAAGTGCAATTTTAACTTTGGTGAACATCTAGAATAGAAACGAACATCTAGAATAGAATAGAAAAAAATCACACCTAATCACACCTAGTTGGCTACTGCATGTACTGTATAGGAAGCTAGTGATGGAAATGCATTTACAAGGCATTTAGAATACTGAGGAATGGTCCATGTCGCCCAGGCTTGTTAAATAAAAATTGTGTAAGAACCTAGAGTGTAGACACTGCCTCCAAGGTCATCGGATGTTCTTCTTTTACTGGAAAGATTCCTAAGGTCTCGTTGCGCAAAAGTGTTGTATAAAAATACACCAGACTTTTGTGTGCTGTTTGTCCTCAAGGACTAGCCTACTCCACCTTGTGCAGTCCCACCAAAGCACACTAGAGGTCAATAACTTCTTCACTACACGATTCTGGGGTTTGACAGACAAACAACCGTGTCCCTTTCAATCCTGCTGGTCGTGTGTAAGTTTGAATAGAGTCTGGTTCTTTCCAGAGAGAGCGGCCTGGTCTGTTGTGGTCCAGTTGAGTCTGGTCTGGTCCAGTTGAGTATGGTCTGTTCAGGTTGAGTCTGGTCCGAACGCACGTTCAGGAGATGGAGCAGACGGTGCTGCTGCCCTGGTTCTTCAGAGCCTCTCTCCTCTTCAGCTCTCTGGTGATCCTCCTCTTGATGCCCTCCAGGTATAGGCTCCTGTCAAACTGGCCCGCCCCAAGGGGAATGCTGTAAAACACAACACACATTTATATACACATATATAAATATATAATAATTGTTTTGTTTTCACCCAAAAATAATACTTGTCCTCTTTTTCAGGGTTAGAGCTATTTGCACCACACCATTGCAGCCCTGCAGGTCATCATCTGCTGTATCTAAACTGGGAGAGCTACAAGCCAGCAGGCTGTCCAGCTAGGATCCAGTTCCAGCTGGGCTTACTTGTCTCTCCCTGGGCGCAGTTTGACCTGGAACATGCCCATAACAGGCCGGTGGTCGGACGTCCTAATAGATGAACAGCTGGTGTATTTGACCACCTTGATATCGTCCGCCTGCCTGTTTCTGTACAGTATCCTGTCCTGGGATGCACACAGAGAAAAGACATTCATTGGTTTTGCTGTGGTTTTTCTGTGATAGGAGTCCTTGAGCAGGACAGCTCACCGTGTATGACGGGGTCCTCTGTTTAGAGGTGCTGTCGTAAACATCGCAACCAATGTCAAACTTGTAGGTGGGTGGGAAGTGGATGGGTGCTTCCTGGAAACCTTTAAAGATAGAACCTAGAATACAAGACAACAGTCTCAGCCCCAAAAGCATCAGATGATATGCACACAATACATACCAACACACACACAATACATACCAACACGCACACCAACACACAATTCAACTAAATAAAGGTAAAAGTATATCATTATTTACAATTTGTATTTGACGCATGCGCGTGCACACACACAGCATGCCTCATGACAGCCTACCGTCTTTCATCTCCTTGGAGAGCTGATCGTGCAGAAGCAGTGGTGTCATGTCCACGCCGGACGCCTGCTTCAAAATGGTCTCTACTCCCACGCGGTCTTTACTCAGACGGAAGTTAAAGTCCCCGAACCAGAAGACTTCATCATACCTCGTGGTCACGTCAGCTGAGAATGATCATTTACAGCATTTATTAACATTATACACAACACAATATTATATTCTGTATTATATTTAGTATTTATCCATACATAACGTTTTAGCTTTTGGTTAGAAATGTTTAACTAAGCAGTGAAAGACTTTGTCACAAAAATGCTTCAAAATGACTAGCAGAAGAGCAGGTTGACTTACAGGCAGTGGAGCGATATGGGTTTGTGTCTGGGAGGCCCTTAGGAAGAGCCAGAGCTTCTATGATCTTGTTGTAGTCCAGTACTCTCTCATACACTTTGGAATCTCCGGCTGGGAAAGAACAATGTGGGGATGACTGGTTGCTCTGTTCAACAACACTTACACTGCGCGTTCTAGGCGTTCTGATGCAAAATAACCCATTTAGCGCAAATATAAATAAATGTAGGGGATAGGTATAGCTCAGTGGTATAGCGTTTGACAGCAGATCAACAGGTTGCAGGTTCAAATCCCCACCTGTATGTTGCTTTGCATAAAAGTGTCTGCTATGTTTTATAATACTAATATTTATAATATTATTATTTATTGTTGTTCATCCTGCACATTCTACTTCCTATTTACATTCAATGACTTAATTCCTAATTGTTCCTAAACAGAGGGTACCTTCCTGTCCACTCACAGGTAAAGTGGGAGGTAATAAAGAGGAAGGAGGTCCCAAAGAAGGTGAAGCCGATGCCCACAGCCCCTTTGGTCTTGATCTGGGAGATGATCCTCGTCGTGACTGTGGCATGTTCCACCTCTGCTCGCAAGGAAGAGCAAGAGTTACAGCTACAGTACAGCGCATGAAAGCAAGTGTACAGGCAGAGAATGTCTAATATATATATCCTTAAACAGGCTCTGGTACAGGTATTAGGCACATAAAACAAGTACACAGCATTAGGTTATGTGAAAGAAATGTTGGGCTTATGTACAATGAATGTGTTTTAAATAAGTTTACAGTTCGCTAAGATTCTTGATACAATGAATGTTGATTCAACTCCATTTGGCCGAGATGCCACCTGTAGTTTTATGACACCTAACTAGGAGACTTGAAGTCTGGGTGACCTGGAAGAGTTCTTGTCACCTGTAGGCCGCAAGGTGAACCACGAAAAGTCTTTTTGAAAATGATTCCCGCTCCACAGTCTGGCATCTACACAATCTTTAGCTCATAAAAAAGAACGAGTCATGCTAAGCTACCAAAAAAAAGTTTGTTGCTGAAATTCCAGTCGATTATCGTTGCGTCTATGTTTTATGCAGAACTAGTTTCTTCAGAGCGTAATAGGATTTTGGTGGCACGGTTCGACACGTGATCGTTCTACACCAATAAGGTAGCTGCTTTTTGTCAACATGGATGGATATGTTTGGCAAATAGAGGATGGGACCTTGCACGTAACAGAAATTCGGCCCCTGACAGTGTTTTGCATGTGATACACTGCGGCTGCAAAAGTGCGTGTGAGACAGGCAGATGTTCATGTTTTTCTGCAGGACTGTGTTGCACAGACTTATGTCGTTGTTGTAATTGTGCCAACACAAAAGAAACTGAGGAACTGGAAGATAACTGTCCTGACACTGACAGTGAGGACTGAGTGTCCTTAATCTGTTATTCCTTATTCTGTTTTGTACAGTTTTATATAGGCTATCATATTTCATATTTTTCATCACGATTGTTTTTATGGTTGATCAGTGTTTTCATTTGTGGAAGAATGAATGAATGTTACAACAACGACATAAGTCTGTCTGTCTGTCTGTCTGTCCCTGTCCTCCCCCCCCCCCCCCCCCCCCCCCCCGCCCAGGTTAATGTAATAGCCTAGTTTAATAACTAATGTAATATTGCACATCTTTTCGTACTATTTCCCCTAAAGCAATAAGGTTAGGCTACTTAGAGACCTTCCACTCATAAAGTGTTCTAAATGGCATAAATGCTGCCAATTATTAATTGACGTATTAATAATTGACGTTGGTCAGTAGCCTAGCCTATCGATTAAGGTACTCGAAAGCATGTACACTATCTGCTTCATTTGAGCTTGATAGGCTAAGCATTCTGTAGCAAATAATAACAATAAACCCACTATTTATTAATTAAAACTACTTCTGCATAGTAATGCACCAAAAATACAAACGTAAGCAAAGGCAGCAATCGCTATCGAATCAACAGACATGTGCAATTTAGCTAGCAGGGGAATAATACAAACAACGAAGATCACCAGTTAACTTAATTTAAATGAGCAAGAGTCTATATTCTTGCTCATTTAAATTAAGTTAACTGGTGATCTTCGTTGCAGATAGTGTACATGCTTACGAAAAGATGTGCATTACAATAACAGGCTTAAATTAACTGACAAGTTAGCTATACGACTTCTCAAAGACGCACAATCTCAACTGCGGTGTGAAGCGCGTATCCATGCTATTCTCCGACATGCACTCTAACAATCACATAGACGTCCTAAAATTTTGTACAGCCCTATTTCTGATTAGCCTGACGTTGTCATACTCATAATTCTAGTCAGAATATGAGTCTGAGAACTCTCCGTTGGGCTGTGACTATGGGGCGTGTTTCAACCGAACCCGGAAAACAAATGCCTCTTCGCTCAATTGGATAGACCTACAACCAATCAGAGCAACGTAGTATGTTAACTTTTACCAAACCCCGTAGGAAGGACGGCAAAAACATATTTTCCATCGACAAATGCCTTGATTGCGTTTCTCTGTTCTTCTTTCAAAACTAATGCGCTGTCGATGTCTTCTAAAACAGACTCGATGGCATAATCATAACATCCCAGCTCTCCAGCGGTAGCCATGTTTGTTGAAAACGAATTCAACCAAAGCGCTCTTTGGTGACGTGGTTGATTACGTTACTGTTGATCATCTGTACATCATCGTATAAAGCCCGCCCTGACAATTTCAGTTGTTCCCCAACCGAGACCCCCCAGACCCAACTTCCCGACCAAATGTTTTTGTGGGCGGGGATAAATTGGGCTGGCAGCCAGGCTAATTTCTGATACCATGGCGGCAGAAATTTAGTCGTGGCGGGCCGCCACGGCAAAATAAACGTAGAGGAAACACTGTAACGTGCTAGGTCCCATCCTCTATACAACCATATCCATCCATGTTGACAAAAAGCAGCTACCTTATTGGTGTAGAAGGATCATGTGTCGAACCGTGCCACCAAAATCCTATTACGCTCTGAAGAAACTAGTTCTGCATAAAACATAGACGCATCGACAATCGACTGGAATTTCAGCGACAAACTTTTTTTTGGTAGCTTAGCAGGACTCGTTCTTTTTTATGAGCTAAAGATTGTGTAGATGCCAGACTGTGGAGCGGGTTGAAACGATAACAGGGTTCACCTTACAGCCTACTGGGGGGAAGAGACATTTGGTCTTAAGACAATGTGGATTCAAGCTGTATTCGAACTGTATTGTTCTAAGGAGTTAACCAACAGTCTTGCCACAGTTACTTTGAAAAGGTAACTTAGTTACGTTACAGATTACTTGATTTTAAAAGTAACTTAGTTACTTTACAAGTTACTTGATTTTAAAAGTAACTAAGTTAGATTACAAGTTACTTTATTAGTTACATTCAGCAGCTGCCGACAACACCCCCGCCGCCTCAACATAAAAATAGGTGCGTTCGACTTTATGCAGCGCCGGCGTCGCCTGCAGCCCGGCTGACTTGAAGCAGCCAATGGCATTCTCAACTTCAAGGCGCCGCCGGTGCTGCATGAAGTCGAACACACCTATTGACAACCGGCTCTATAAGTTTGACTGTGCAGTGCTGCGACTCCAAATGTTTCTTCAAATTTGACGTCGTGTTTTTGTAGCTTGATAGCACTTTGTCGCCACCAGCACAGAGTGTACAACGAACCTTGATATTTCCATCTTTAGCTTACAAATACTCAAAATAGTGATTGTATTTCCAACTCGAAAATGCGCATCTCTCTCTCTCCTGCTACGTTGTTTGTGTCGCTGATTGGTAGGTCAATGTATATACACGTGACGTGACCCTCGTGCTGAAAACGTGACTTAATTGTCGCATAGGATTAACTCCCAGAGACGCAAGAAGAAATCAAATATATATGTTACTATTAATGACAAAATAGTAACGCACAGTGACTTGGACAAGTAACCTTAATCTGATTACTGGTTTGGAAATAGTAACGCGTTCGATTACTCGTTACTGAAAAAAGTGGTCAGATTACCGGCATCACTGTTAACCAATGACAGAAGATATTTGGTATAGCTGCATGTCTGTATTATGGACCAATGACTTTTGAGAACTGTGTGCTATAAAATGGTCTGTTGAATGATGTTCTGGGGGGTTCAGGGCCATCAGCTGCGTAGTGCTGGTGTCTGCTGGACTCTCCGGTTCCATTCTAGAATGCTAGATGGAGCTGTATGGAATCAGAATTAGAATCAGAATTGGATTTATTCGCCATGAAAGCTTGCACAGACAAGGAATTTGCTTTGGCAGGAAGGTGCATACAATAAACATATAGGGACCTAAAATTTAAATATGTGGACTATCTATACTAAGGGTACATAAACTAGCAGTACTAAGTGGAATTATAATTAAATAAGATATACAATAAAAATAAAGATATACAATAAAAGCTAAAAAAATAAGTTGCCAAATTTACAATATAAAAATACAAATATTACAAAAAATACAAATGTACAAGATACAATTTTGCAATGCAGTGCAAGAGCAGTGTTTTAGCAGGAAGTCAATTGTCAGTGTGGTCCCTTGGCCTTGTTGAAGAGGCCAACAGCGGAAGGGAAGAAACTGTTATTGTGGCGTGAGGTATTGGTCTTGATGGACCGCAGCCTTCTGCCGGAGGGGAGTAGCTGGAACAGGGAGTGTCCAGGGTGGGAGGAGTCGGCCACAATCTTTCTCGCTCGCCTCAGGGTCCTCGAGGAGTGCAGGTCCTCGAGGGTAGGTAGATTGCAGCCAATCACCTTCTCAGCAGTGCGGATGATACGCTGCAGCCTGCTCTTGTCCTTGGCAGTGGCAGCAGCGTACCAGACGGTGATGGAGGAGGTGAGGATGGACTCAATGATGGCTGAGTAGAAGTGCACCATCATTGTCTTTGGCAGGTTGAACTTCTTCAGCTGCCGAAGGAAGTACATCCTCTGTTGTGCTTTCTTGATGAGGGAGCTGATGTTCAGTTCCCACTTGAGGTCCTGGGAGAGGATGGTGCCCAGGAAGCGGAAGGACTCCACAGTGTTGACTGGGGAGTCACACAGGGTGATGGGGGTGAGTGGGGCTGTGTTCTTCCTGAAGTCCACAACCATCTCCACTGTCTTAAGAGCATTGAGCTCTAAGTTGTTCTGGCTGCACCAGGTCACCAGGTTGGCCGCTTCCCACCTATAATCAGACTCGTCTCCACCAGAGATGAGCCCAATAAGGGTGGTGTCGTCCGCAAACTTCAGGAGTTTGACGGACGGATGACTGGAGGTGCAGCTGTTGGTGTACAGGGAGAAGAGCAGAGGAGAAAGGACGCAGCCCTGAGGTGATCCGGTGCTGGTGGACCGGGAGTCAGAGACTTGTGTTCCCAGCTTAACGCACTGCTTCCTGTCAGACAGGAAGTCTGTGATCCACCTGCAGGTGGAATCAGGCACGTTCAGCTGGGAGAGCTTGTCCTGAAGCAGGGCGGGGATGATGGTATTGAAGGCAGAGCTGAAGTCCACAAACAGGATCCTGGCATAGGATGCTGGGGAGTCCAGGTGCTGTAGGGTGAAGTGGAGGGCCATGTTAACTGCATCGTCCACAGACCTGTTGGCTCTGTAGGCAAACTGCAGGGGGTCCAGTAGAGGGTCTGTGATGGATTTAAGGTGTGCCAGCACCAGGCGCTCGAAAGACTTCATTACCACAGAGGTCAGGGCGACGGGTCTGTAGTCATTATGTCCTGTTGGCCTTGGCTTTTTGGGCACAGGGATGATGGTGGAGGACTTGAGACAGGCAGGCACATGGCATGTCTCAAGGGAGGTGTTAAAGATGTAGGTAAACACTGGACACAGCTGGTCAGCGCAGTGCTTGAGGGTGGCTGGAGAGACAGAGTCCGGCCCAGCTGCTTTGCGGGGATTCTGCCTCTTGAAAATGTTGTTAACTTCACCCTCCTGGATGGAGAGAGTCGTCACTGAAGAGGGGGGTAGGAGGGAGGCCTCCTGGGTGGGAAGGGGTAGTTCAGGACTATCCAATTGTCTTTCAAATCTGCAGTAGAACTCATTCAGGTCGTTGGCCAGGCGGGAGTCGTTAGTGGAGTGGGGGGCTCTGGGCTTGTAGTTGGTAATCTGCCTGAGCCCTCTCCAGACAGAAGCAGGGTCGTTTGCAGAGAATTGGTGTTTTAGTCTCTCCGAGTACAGTCGTTTAGCTTCCCTCACCGCCTTGCTAAACCTGTTCTTCGACTCCTTAAAACTGTCTTTGTCCCCACTCCTAAACGCGGCCTCTTTTGCTGACCTCAACCTTCTGAGTTTAGCTGTAAACCAGGGTTTGTCGTTGTTGTAGCTTACCCTGGTGCGTGTTGGTATACAGCAGTCCTCACAGAAGCTGATGTATGATGTCACAGCCTCTGTGAGCTCATCCAGACTATTTGTAGCAGTCGTGAACATGTCCCAGTCAGTGCAGTCCAAGCACGCCCGCAGATCCTCCATAGCTTCACTGGTCCACTGTTTTGATGTCCTCACAGCAGGCTTACAGCGCTTTAGCTTCTGCCTGTATGCAGGAATCAGGTGGACCATGGCGTGGTCAGAGTTACCCAGTGCTGCTCGGGGGACCGCATGGTATGCTTTGCTGATTGTAGAGTAGCAGTGATCCAAGGTGTTTCCTTCTCTGGTAGGGCATTTGATGAATTGTCTATATTTTGGGACTTCTTGAGTGAGATCGCCTTTGTTAAAGTCGCCTAGCACAATAACCAAGGAATCCGGATTTTCTTGCTCCACACTCAGTATCTGGCTGGCGAGCACACGTTGAGCCTCGTTGACGCTAGCCTGCGGAGGCATGTAGACGCCAACCAGAATGAATGATGCAAACTCTCGTGGCGAGTAAAAAGGTCGGCAGTTAATAAAAAATGTTTCCAGATCAGGAGAACAGTGCTGCAGAATCACTGTCACATCTTCACACCAGCCACTGTTAATGTAAAAACAAATACCACCGCCTTTCGTTTTGCCAGAGAGCACAGGGTCACGATCCGCTCTCAACAGTTTGAAACCTGCTAGCTGTAGCGCAGAGTCTGGGATCAGTTCACTCAGCCATGTCTCCGTAAAGCACAAAACGGAAGATGACTGAAAGTCTTTGTTTTTCCACACCAGTAGCTGAAGTTCATCCAGTTTGTTGCTCAGTGAACGCACGTTGGAGAGAAATATCCCCGGTAGCGCTGTGCGTGCCCCACACCGACGAAGTCGCACCAGTACACCGGCTCGTTTGCCTCTCCTACGACGCTTCGCTGCTAGGACAAAGCCGAGGGTGGCTTTGACTATAATTCCCACTAATTCTGCCGCTGGAAGCAGAAAAGTGGGAAATAAATCCACAGGGGTTGTAGTCCTGATGTTTAGAAGTACTTCTCTTGTTAGAGAACACCGGAAATCTTGGCAGAACACTGAATTAACAGACAAAACAAGACAAAAAAGTGCGCACCTAACAACCGAGGCAGCCTTCATCGGCGCCATCTTGGATAGAGACGCGCCATCTTGGATAGAGACCCTTTGTGTTAAATTTGTGTTAAGAATTGTCTTTGTGTTATTGTCTTAAGTTTGTGTGTCGATTATGTTATGTTGGTAACGTTATTATGTATACGTCATACTTCAAATAAACCTTAACTCTGTACTTCACCCGACTTCAGCTTAACAATTGATTCTCTCAAAAACATCCACGACAGTTAGCATGTTTTAAATATTTCCCTTCTCCAACACACCGGATTCAAATGAATCAGGCTTCTGCTGAGTTTGATAATGACCCATTCATTTGAATCCGGTGTGTTGGAGCAGTAGCCTGGTCCTAACCAGACTCTCGTACATTTCATTTGTACAGAGAGTCTGGCCTCGCTCCATTGACAAGCGTTGACTTCCTTGTAGGCGGGTACTCTGTTGAAGTTTAAAACTATTGGATCTGCCCAGAGCCACTCTGATCTGCCATAACCAATCGCTAGCGTTCGCCTTAGCCAATTCCTTCACCACTACTGTAACAGAGCTAGCTGCCGTAGCTGGAAAATCAAACTTTTCCCGAACCCTGTGGGGAGGAGGGCCACAACATCATGGCCACCAACAAAACTCAGCAAAACTTGTTATTGCTCCGGCTTTAGCTGTATCTGGATATTCGGCAGCGTTGCCACAACGGACCGAATGGCTTTCCTCGCATCTTTCTCCGCCGCCATTACGGAACTACAACACAAACTAGCACACGACACCAACGTCATCGTTCTCAGCCACTCCCTCTGTTCGCTTATTGGACAGGTAGAAAATCAACCTGCAGAATCTGACTTACGGACCTCATGGCCAGACCTATGTACAGAAGCAAATAAATTTGATCGGAAGTACGTAGGACGGCAGAGCCAGGCTATTGGAGCAGGGCAACACTTAAAACATGCATGGAAGGGGGCCACAAGGACCAGGATTGAGAACCACTGGTGTAAACGAACACGCCCAGTATCACATAGAACATGCATAGTACACACTAGAGCCCGACCGATAAAGGATTTTTAAGGCCGATACTGATTTAAAAATCCGATATTCCGATATCTGCCGATATTAAAAAATATTTTTTAAATCCAGAAACGCGTAACAAAACAAACTGATTTCCCTAACAGTAGTTATTTGTAGTGTACATTTAGTCACTTTTAGCATAAGTTCTTATCCAGAGCGACTAAGTACAGGGACATTCCCCGAGTCAAGTAGGGTTAAGTGCCTTCCCAAGGACACAACGTCATTGACGTGGCCAGGAATCGAACCAGCAACCTCCTGATTAATAGCCCGATTCCCTAACTGCTCAGCCATCTGACTCCTGTTATTATTTCCTCACTAAAATAATATGTTAATGCAGTTTCTGATAAATAAAATGTATAAAAATACAAACTTAAGATATGAAACTTTAAGTCCTTTAAAAAAGTTTTTTTTTATTTATTAACATTAATATTCATTTATAGGCCATTATAAATGCCGATACCGATAGTTTGGAAAATGGCCAATATCGGCCGATAATATCGGCCCGCCGATATATCGGTCGGGCTCTAGTACACACCCATTTCAAGGCTGTTTCCATGGCACCGGTGTGTGGCGTAAAACTCACCTGAGCAGAACCAGATGAGGTCCCTCCTGACGAACACAGTGAGGTAGAGAACGCCATGACATGCAGCATACAGCATGACGTAGTATGGGCCCAGGGCTTCCTGGAGACGAATCTCCCACTCCCTCCTGTCACACACATACACACACACACGAACACACGCCAACCAAACAGACGTGAACACACATGCACAACAAACGCAATCGTGTACACACCCACACACACATGTACACACACAACAACACAATCTCAAGGTCAGTATACTACCATATCTCTAGTAATGCCAGGAATCTGTGTGTGTCTGTCTGTTTGTTCGTGTTTCCTACGATTATCCGAAGAGCCGGGCACTCTGCAAAGTTCATATTTTGCAGGTGTCCTTTTCATAATTCAACGGTGTGCAGTACCGCGATTGAACTAATGCGATTAAAAAAGGCATTCACAATGAGTGCCGGAGTTCGTAGTAGGGAAAATAGGAAAATTCTGTTTCATTTTTTAGAAGCGTATTCGCTTTTGTCTTAACTATGGATTGCTGAATCTCCTGTATACACAAACAAATTAACCCTTGTAAAAATGTTGAAACCTTGACAAGCAATATAAATGACTCCTACCTGTCTGGACATCCCTCCTGAACACCGATAATGTAAAAGTCTTGTGCAAAATCAGAGTCCGTTGGGAGCAACAGGTCATCTAAATTGATTGGAAGTCCCTGAAAATAATACTTTCGTTAATATGATTTGTTAGCATGGTGGTCAGACGTTATTATAGATATTCATGTACAGTAGAAGAAGTACTAGCAAGGAGAAGAGTGTGTTTCCCAGTGTGTTTCTCAGTGTTCCAAGACCATCAGTTGCAGGTTGTGTGCTAAGGTTGGTTGGCCGACCTTCTCTCCTTGCATGTTCCAGGTTGCTACGTAGATTCCCAGAGTCCTGTCAGGGAAGTAGCGGTCTAGCTCCTCAGCCCCCAACAATGCACCATTGCCTAGTACACTTCCCTCCAGAAAGCTCCTGCAACAACACAGACAGGACCGTAACTACATATGAGGTACCCAAGGTTGGGACCTTGATAAAGAACATTCACAAAACCATTTATTTCAATGTTGCCCTTCTGTTATGAATTACATCTGTGGTTGGACTTAAAAAAAAAAAAAAAAAACTAAAATTCAGACACTTGTCACGTCCTGAACAAACCCCAGAGTAAGAACTGTCACAGCAATATGATGCCTGCACTTGTGTAATGTAGCATGTATGCGGTGATGTACTGTGTGGTATAGTGTAATACAGAGTACTGTACCTATTAGTTCTTATACGCACGTATGCTAGTATAAGTCCCTTAAATGCTTGAGCACTGATTCCTGCTGCTAAGATACTGGTTGTCCAGTAAGACCCATCTTATCTCCCGGTCAGCTGTCAATAGGTGTGCTAACCAGACAAGGTCAATCCCCTCACACAAACTATTTTATCTTATCTTTCACCATTTTCTTTGTTAAAGCAAGCTCTTGGATCACATGCACACATCTTAACATGCTGTAAGGCCAATAAAGGTGAACTGTGGCCAGTGCTATAGTGTCATCGCTGTGAAGCGTTTTGATTTGAGGTTATGTGCAACATCACAGGAAGTGATTTTCTCTGAAAAATGCACATAAATAAACCATGTAACCCAATGTACTACAGTAGACCTTCCCTTAAAAAATGGGGTATCATGAAACATATCTTAAGGTAAAACCTCAAATTCTGCTTTGAAAGCTTCAAGAAAGCCTAAAGACAGCACACCTGTATACACTGTAGCCTATCAACCCAGAGGGGAAACCTGCTAGTAACCACCTGCACTAAAGCTCATCATCCTCCGTATGTGCAGGTAAGAGTCTCCTGTCCTGAACCCACCTGTTTCTCACGTCTCTGGGTCTGATGGGGTTCAGCACGCTAAAGGTGGACTTCATGGAGTTGACGGAGGAGCTGTCAGACACCATGTTCTCTAGAAGCCGGCTGTCGCTCAGGTTCCTATGCAGTCTCTCTCCAGGCCTGGGCCCTCCTCTCCCCATCAGCATGCCATAATCCACGCAATCCCTGTCAATCCGATTAGACGTTCTTAAGGTCGCCGACACCAAACTCTGCTCCAGGGCGGGAAGCGCTCCTGAGAGCTCCAGGGGGGAGAGGCGCACTTTGGAAGACCTCACCCGCTGTTCTGCGGACTCGCTCTGGTGATTGTGGGGCTGCGTCTCGTACTCTGAGAGGCTGTGGCCCCTACCCCTGAAGACGGGAGACCGTGTAGGAACCTGGGCGCTTACAGTCGCTGAGTTCTGTTTGTTCCTCAAGGTGGCAGCACCACTAAAGGTAAACACATCTGAAACTGCATGGTCATCCTTAAGGGAGTCTGTGGAGGAGCCCGTCTCGGCGGGGTCGGTTAGACTTTCCTGACTAGATCTCCGTATCCTTTTCCCCTTCTCCTCCAGCGAACTGTTCTTGCCTACCTTCATTAGCCCAGATGGCCTGGGCAGAAGGGGTGGGCGAGGCTGGTAAGTAGTGGACTTGCTCTTCATGTCCCGTGTATCTTGAGGGGTGATTTGGGTGTCGCTGTGGGCCCTGAAGGTTTTAACGTCTGGTGTAGGTGCCGTAAACAGCTCCTTGTTATTGTTGACCCTACTTGGGTCCTTCCCACCTGTTACTCCAGGAAGGACAGAAGCAGCTGGGTGAGATGGGCTGGTGTCTTCCCCATCCTCGGTCATCTTCATGTCCTATGTCCTCTGGTCAGACGTCTGTTGTACCCGGAGACTTCATTTGCGTATTGCTTAGTTTTGATTGATGTAGAGAAAATATGAGCTGGGTAGCTAACAAGAGGTTTAGCTCTAGTTGACAGACAGCTAACTACAGTGTTAAGCGCCGCTTAGCTAGCTAGGCTAACAATACAAGCTATATTGGAAATCCATATTTGTTACCAGTAGCTTGCTAAGAAAGGATGCAGTCTTGAATTTAAATGGTTTTGCTCGTTAATCAGACACAGTATTCAGTCGCTACTGCTTCTAGCAAGTTAAATACACCGTATAGACTACAGTAGCCTACCTATCATGTCTAAATATTTTGTTGAAGCGGCAGCTCCTATAGCACGTGACATATTGCTCACGAAAAATAACCTAACTAGAAATAGCGTTGAAATTGAAATAGAAGTAGCCTAGCTGTTTTGTTTGTCTCCCATCTACACGTACAGTACTGTACCAAGCTACTAGACAGCTAGACTAGCAAATCCACATGATTCCATTTTGCCTTGATGACAAACGTTAACGCTAGCTAAAAAAATTACCTCAGCGTAAGCTACGTTTATGTTCAGCTATTTTTTTGGCTTCATATTATTTTCAAGTCAAGCTAGCTCAAAATCCTAATACTTCCTTAGCAACGCTTTACAACAGGGTTTTCGTTACCAACCAAGACTCTTGGCAAGAGCAGCATGGTAATTCATGTAGCTTCGTAAATCACAGCGCCCTCTACGTGACAAAGAACATTTCTGCAGAAGAGTACAGTAGGCTACACTTTCATGTCATACTACAGCACACAGAAAGATTTCCCAATTTACCCAAAATGTGTCATAGCGATAAAAATGGCTTTGTGAAGAAAATGTTTTTATGGTTCATGTTAAATAAAAGTGATTCTGTAAAAAAAAAAAAATATTCCTTTATTAAGTGCAAATGATCTAGTAGTAGGAATCCATGATGCGCCTCATGCTCATGAACCTCATGCCGCCCATGCCTCCCATGCCTCCAAACATCTGTCCGAAGCTCCTGTACTCTCCAGGCCTCATGTACATCATCCTGCCTCTGTAGTTGGGCTGCTCGTACATCAGCCAGTGGCCCTCCATCACGTTGCAGGACATGCAGTTGGACATGCGGTAACGGTCCATGATGGAGTCACAGTCGTCCATCATCTCGTACATCTGACCTCCAAAGTTCTCCCTCTCGTAGATCCTCATCCTGTAGTTTCCTCTGTACTGTAGTGGGACACGGATTTAAACAGTACATATTAAGTGAAACCCCATCCCATAGCACAAAGACATTGATACATAGACATAACAACGGAGGCATCCTAGTGCCTGGAGAGTAGGTTTACTTCTTACCATGGGGATCATACGGCAAGACCTGATGCAGTCGCTCATGCCCATCATACTCATGTAGTCTGAGTACTCGCCCCTCCTCATGAAGTACTGGTTACCCATGTAGTTGGTGCGGTCGTAGACCATGAAGCAGCCTCTCTCCACCCTGCAGGAGTGGCAGCGGGACATGTAAGAGGACATGTCAGACATGTCGTTCATACACTCGTAGGACCGGCCCTGGAAGTTCCTGTCCTCGTAAAAGATGATCTGAATAGAAAAAAAAAGAAAAAAAAAGTTTTACAATGGTTTTAATTGAACAGTCTGACAATTAAATATCAATCTCAGGAGTTGATCTATGCCACTGGCCTAGTAAAAAGGGTTCAACTCCAACATGGCAGCAGCATCTACAGTTAATACACCAAGATGCCACCCAGAAAATCCCTAGCTGTGCAATCCACATCAATACTGGTGTAAACATCAGCAGTATAGTGGTACCTACCTTGCTCATCATGTTCATGTTAGAGGTGGTCATTTTGGCTCAGTTGGCTCAGCTGTTGCTGTTGTTACTGCTCTTGCTCTTGATCCTGAACTGACTCCTACCTGCTTAACCCTTTCTTTTTATACCTAACAGGCAGAGAGGCCCATTGTGAAAAATCCTGAGCCAGCAACATGCCATAGAAGGGCATGGAGCTGTTTGTCCATATTTCCAGAGACGGGGTGCCTCAAAAAGCTTTAAAACGGCTTTTACTCATGGAACAAACAAAGGTCACACAAAGCCTGTATTAATTTTTTTTTAACAATGACATACAGTCATAGCTACTGTACATTCTGCATGTGATACATCTTTTATTCAGTTACAGTAACTATTTTTTTGTGTTTAGGTCTGGTTATGTGACATTATATGACATTGCTAATACAACCAGGGGATTAAAAAAAAGAAGATGACATCTACATAAGTTTTGTTTTTCTCAGTCGCTTTGGTGCGTTTTTCACATCATCCCTAACGTGCAAAATAGTAAGTGCATTTCTCAAAACAATTTGTACAAACAGCATTACACAATGGATATGTTGCTAAAGCGAGTAATTCACTTAAAATCCTTAGTTCATCTCTCAAGAGTAAATATTTATGTCAATGAACATATCAGTGTTATCAGAATGAAAAGTGATTGTGTCATCGTTCACAAACAAGGTGGTAATTTTTTTGGTCATGTTGTCAATATAACTGTGTACTTTGTCAGTATTACCTGATGTACTAAGGCTACAGTTTGGATGACAGTTACTGTATTGAAAATGCACAAGGCTGCACTTCTTCTACATGGCATATATCAATTTCAACAGTATACTAATTTACATATTACTGTATGTGGGTTATTGATTTAAAGAGACTGGACAGGATTTCGTTTTTCACAGCTTTTACTAGTGCTACTGTAGGAAATGAAAAACTACATTATTTACAGTAAGAAAAAGACAAGGGGCACAAAGGTAAAAAAAACAAAATTAGAAAGAAACACAGTAAACACCACTTAGGCAAAACTTTGCATGCAGCACTGTTTCAGTGCTGTCTCTAGACATCCAGACGTTCCTGTCTGTCGGCCTACATATTCTCATCCACATCATACTGGATATTTTCCCTTGCAATGCAACTTGGAAAGAATCGTCTGATTCAACCTCTGCAGGCGTTTACTGTAATGTCCTCATATGCTGCATCCATGGCAGCCAGTAGGGTCATCTGTGTGTGTGGCTGGCGATCATACACCTTCCACCTCCATTCTGAAAATAACTGGAATAAGGAATGGTGAATAAGGTGGGAGGTGAAATTCCATCAGCATCCTCTGGTGGGTCACAAATCATTGCCTTATGATGTTTGATCGATGGAAACTCACATGATCACAAATGACCACATACTTCATGTGGTCTCATCATCAGGGATGAGAGCCCTGTAGAGGTTAGGACACCATGCTCTGAAATAGCAGCACACATGGTGATATTTCCTATCCGTTGGCCTGGCAAATCCACAGTAGCTTTGTGACTAATGATATTCCGACCCACCTTCTGCATTTGGTCAGGTTGAAGCCAGCCTCATCCATGTATACAAAGTTATGTATACAAGGTTCACTTGATTCCAACTCCATTATACACTATGGGCCCTCTACCCACTATGGGTACACGGTACAGCTGTTTCATACTCATGTGGGTTCTATACAGCACCCTGTCGATGGTTGAGATGATAACCGTATGGATGTTTTCAAAGACATCGTTGTCTTCTATAATGGTCCTTTATTTTCCCCTGAGTGTCATGGCATTGTTTGCTCGGAACCATGGTGCAAATAGCCTCCTCCTGGCGAGGTGTGAAAAGGGTTCCTCTGCCACCCGTTTGAGGTAATCTTGCAGTCCTATGGGGGGAAAAATGCAGTGATGCAAAACAATTTTTCACAACATAAACTTTGCGAACACCCTTTTGACTGTAAAACATACATGTGTGTGCATGTGTGGTGCAGTATGTATCTGTATAAAGTATATTTCTGTATGCTGTGAAATACAAGTGGACTACTGTAATATGAAGCATTGCAGGAAGTATACAGTATACTGTAACAGTACACTGCAGATTGGTGGACATACCTGTTCTCTCTTCGAAATGACTATTTAGGACACGCTTGATCTCCCAATATTCGGCTGCACCCTTCGACCCGCCTCAGCCATTGTAAGGCCATGATTGACAACATGGTCCACAATAGTGGCCCTTATGTCATCAGATATGCGCCTATGTCCTTGGTCTCTTCTGCCTCTTCCTGTTTTGCCTTCCACCACGCATCCTTACTCTTCTTCTTCCTCTCGGCTGTTGACCGTGTTCCTGGTCCATCCATTATCGGAAAATTGCAAATATGCTTGCCGATTGATGGTTCATGAGATGCACCTCTGAGCAATTTTAGACAACTACTTGATAATTGGTTGAACTAACACTTTACATTCCCTTCATTAGTGAAGGTCAAGATTCACCTGCATGATTCACTTATAATGAATTGCAATATGTACAAAAGCAATTGCAATTTGTTCAAAATAATGAGAAATTGGCTAGATTATGTGGAATTTGTACAAGTAGTTTCAAGAATTGCACTTGTGATCTGAGAAATGCACCAAAGCGACTGAGGAAAACTAAAAGATTTAATAATTTCACATTGAGTAAGTGAACACTATCTAAATTTCAAATAATCATATTGGCTTGAAAAATATCCTGTCCTTTCTAAATAGAACACACCAAAAAGCATGAGGAATTTCATCTATCTCTGTGCATAGGCCTACTTGTTTTTTTCATTAAACTGTCAACCCAACTGTTGTGTTTCGTGTTGTAATAGGTGTTCATTGGTTGAATCTTTGCATTGAAACCTGAAAACAATTGTATTTATTTAATCTTAAAGATTTTAGACAGAGAATATAATTGTTTTTAATTAGTTTTATTCAATAGTATTCACTAGCAATTTACATATGCTTATAGACCACTCATATACCATTTTAAAAACATCAGTATTCAACAAAAAGTGATATAATCGGCATATCTAGTTTAGTTATATGGTATTACAAATTTGTATTTATAATATGTATGTATTATTTATTGTTTGTTTTTTGAATTTTCAAAAAATGACCTGATTCATTTTGGTGATAGAACAGAATTACAGGAAATACAGAACTCTAATACAACCTCTTTGTGACTAATGAGAGTTGGCAGTAGTGTTGTTTTTGGCAGCCTGTTTTAATTTTAGTTTTAGTCTAGTCTTTGTGTCAAGCTGTCATTTTAGTTTTTATTAGTTTTAGTCACGTTCATACTCTTTTTAGTCTAGTCAAGTTTTAGTCGACGAAAACTGATGACATTTTAGTCTAGTTTTAGTCGACGAAAACTGATGACATTTAGTCTAGTTTAAGTCAATGAAAATTGTATTTTAGTGTATTTTTAATCAAAACATAAGTAGTCTAAGCAGTAGTCTCAGGAGGCAGGTTAATGCCAAACCCATTTGTTTAATGTATTGGTCTAGATAGAATAAGGTATTCAAAGTCATGTTGTTGATGCCAAATTCAGTTCAGTGTGATTGCTATGTGAAAGACAAAACTAGCTACAATATTTACACATACACATACAGTCACACATACAGTCACACATGCAGTCAGTCAGGTAGGAACTAAGAACCCACTTTACACTGTCTCATACAAATACACACGCACACACACAGTACACACACTAGTCACACATGGTAACCCACTTTACACTCTCTCACAAACAAACACACATACGCTAGTCACACACGTTTGTCTCAGACTCTCAGTCGGTTTCAGCTCAGTAGCTAACGTCTAAAGCTAACGTCTAAAGCTAACGTTAAAATGAGACACATTAAGCACAGCCTCATGAGTTAGCTAATAATAATAACGCGACTAAACGAGATGAAATAACGTTATAACATTTCGTCTCGTTTTTATTCGTCAACGATATTGCATTATACATTTAATTATAGCCATCGTCACATGACCAGCATTTACGTTGCGTCTCGTCTCGTTTTCGTCACTTGATAAATGTTCGTTGACGACGATATTTAGTCATCATTTTCGTTGACGAAAGCAACACTAGTTGGCAGCAAGGGACATCTTTGTTTTGGCTTGTGCCCGTTCGGTCTCACTGGTTGAAAGAGGCTAAATTGCCACCCCAGGGCATGTGGACTAATGACCAGCTGATTAAACGTGTTTATGCTCTCAGAGCAAGTGTTCTGTGTCACATCAGGGACACCCTACAGTAAGAAAGTGCAAAGTACTGTTTATTTACTGTTTATTTGATATTCCAAGCATGTTTTATTGTTTCAGTGTATGTTTTTCTGACACCTAGTTAATATAGTCAAACTATTTTAGGATGGATATATATTTAAAATGTTGTCAAGCACTGCTTGACACTAAAATAATAATGAGAAGGGATCAACATGTTTTGGATCCCAATTGTATTAGTTAGCCACTGGACATAATTATTGAAGTCAGTTTAGCCAGTTCTGCTCCCTGAAGCCTTTAATATCAGATGATGGACATTGGCCCAAGGTCAAGGTCAAGGTAAACTTTAATATATAAGTAGGAAATTCATATGGTCACCATTACACACTCCATTGTTAGATAGCCTGCTGCATACGAATAAAAACATAAATACATAAATACAAAAGCAGTAAATACAAAAACAGTTAACATTGTAACATATGTAATATATGTAATATATAAAAAAATAGCTGAATGCTAGCTGATTGTTGTACAGTCTAGCAGGCCCAGCAGGGACACTGAAGCCCATAATGTCATGGAAATTGGCCCAACAGGAACTCTCCACCAAACACGGACAGGAGGGAAGAGAGGTTCATGACATGTACAGTAACCTTTCTGTCATCACTTATGAGTGACTTATAATTTAGTGTTTAAGGCTTAGTTATTTGGAAAAGTCTATGATTTCCCAAAATTATTTTCAAAAAAATATTTTCATTTTCACTTTCATGTGTCTCATGCAAAGGTTTAACATTTTAGTTGCCAAATTGTTGTATCAAGTTGTACAACTATTTTACCTAGTTAGGTATATCTTGGTCCACACAAACGGAGGGTTTCAGACATTTTTCACAATCCACAAGGAGTGACTTGAGTCCATGGTCCAAGATAGTTGTAACAGTGCCTTGGGTTAATTTTTATAGAATGAAAAAGGACAAAATCTTAACATACTACCAACAGCTGATAATTTAACACCTTTATTGAGGACATGACATCAACATTGCCATGTTTTTTTGTATGATTCATTTGTGGGATTTTGAGCATAACAGATACATATTACAACTCATCCATGAAGTGAAAGTAATACAAAGATTCATTCTGAAACAAGGTACTAACAAAGAGCCGGTTTACCCCCAGCTCCCGCCCCCACCCCCTTCCCTCCCTTACAGAGAGGTATCAATGAAATAGGGTAAAATGGGTTTTGATACGGGTAATAACGGTAGTGGTAGTCTAATATGGGCCATGCATGCCTTCACATATACATAAACATACTTACATACAAGTCGTGCATGCTCATACGCTTACAAAGACAAACAAATAGCACAACAAATAAATAAATAAATAAAAAAACACAGCTACTGTGCTACAAGCTACTGCTCATGGGGGGAATATAACTACTTGTAATATAACTAGTTGTCTAGACATCAGTGTCAATGTCTATATGGAGAGACCTTTTTATATTATATTTTTATTGAGAAACATGGCACAGTGAAAGATACATAACTGTGAGGTAGAAACGTCACATAGAAAATAAAGCCATATTTAGTTTTTTTACATACAATATGAAAACAGGCAGGTATACAAAACAAATGAATTATACAATTCAAAACATTCAGGTAATCACAAATACGCACAAGCAGAAATCAAATAAATACAACAGAATCACAAAATAATAAGTAACAATAAAGAGGGGGGGTTCCATCAATCAGGGGGTAGTGAAGAGAGAGACTTAAAGAAAGAAAGATAGAAAGGACTGCCATTTACTGTAAAACTCGTAGGAAACACCTCTCAGAGAATATTTTATCTTTTCTAATTTCAGAAAAGACATATAGACATCCCTTAGCCATTGGGCTGTGGAAGGGGGTTTTGTAGATTTCCAGTGAAGAAGAAGCTGTCGTCTTGCCAACAGAGATGTGAAAGCAAGGATATCTAATTGTTTAGATGTAAATCTATTGTAATCATCTGGGCATCCGAATATGGCAATGTGGGGAGAGATAGTTACGTTCACCATAAATATTTCAGAAATAATATCAAAGTACCTCTGCCAGAAAGAAAGAACTAACAGGCAAGAAAAAAACATATGAGTCAGATTACAGGTAGAGGTATGGCATTTGTCACAGCTGTCGGTGACAGCGGGAAAGATTTGTGACAGGCGTGCTTTGGAGAAATGGATCCTGTACAAAATGTTGAACTGTATCAACGTTAAACGGGCACAGGTTGAGCTAGAGTGGATTTTGCTGAGGGCAGCGTCCCACCAAGTGTCCTGTAATACCAACCCAAGTTCACCCTCCCAGGCAGCCCTAACTTTGGGTTGCCAGATTTTATGGAAAGTCCGTTCTGAGAAACGGAGGGAGTATTTAATTTTCTCCAATCTCATAAAATGAAGCGCATCCTTTATCCATTGAGAGCTAGAGGGGGGGCAAGGGCTTGTCCACTGCAAGAGAATGACACGTCTTGCTAGTAGTGTGAGAAAGGCAACAAGCTCAACAAAATAGGACAGCAGTGAGAGGACAACGGGTAGGACACCAAACAGGGCGAGTAACGGTGAGGGGCGAATGTTGGCAGATCTGATGACTGAGAGGGAGTCAAAAACACCTGACCAGAAAAGAGCAAGGGTGGGGCAAGACCAGAACATGTGACTGAGATTGGCTAGTCCCTGGTGACATTTTTCACAGTTTTGATCAATGTCAGGGTAGATACGGGCAAGCTTACTTTAGACCAGTGAACTCTGTGAATCACTTTGCACTGTAAAACACCATGGCGAGCACAGACGAACGATGAGTGGACCCAACTCAGGGCATATTCCCAGGCAGGAGGACTTACATCCTCACCAAGCTCTGCAGACCAGGTATTGCGTAAAGCATCAGAGGTTGTTGTCTGACTTTTGAGAAAAGTATTGTAAGGTATTGAAATGGAACCTTTGATACTTGGGTTGACACCAAGTATGGTATCAGTGAGAGTAGGGGAAGGGAAGGCAGGGAAGCCAGTAAAATGATTGCGAACAAAATCTCTGACTTGCAAGTATGAAATGGGTGGGTTGCAAATTGAAAACCTGGGTTAGTTGGTCCAAGGAAGCAAATATGCCACTAATGTAAAGCTGTTTTATTGACAAAATCCCTAGGTCTTTCCAGATCAAAAAAGCCTTGTCAATAACTGATGGAGAGAACAGAGGGTTTGAATGTACTGGGGCTAAGACAGGTACTACCTGTAGCCCAAAGTGCCGCCTGAAATGCTTCCAGATTCTAAGGCAGTTCTTCACTACAACACTACTGGGGTGTGCAGTTGGTGACAAAGTCAGGGGGAGGCACAACAGGGACATCAGAGAGGAGGGACTACATGAGGCTTCTTCAACTTGCAGCCGTGGCGGAGATTGGCTATTGGTGTGGCACAAGTGCAATATTGTTCTAATGTTTGCAGCCCAATAGTAAAGCAAAAAGTTGGGTAGAACTAGGCCACCCAACTGTTTTTGTAGAATTTCCTTTTTGACGTCTTGGGATAGTCTGGCTAAAAGAGGGGAGAGGTTACATTTAAACAGTTCTGAATAGTGTTGTGTTACACAGACCCCCAGATATCTAAAGTGCTCCAGAGACGTTCTGAATGTCAACTTGAACGCAGCATATCTGCACTTCACCACCACACCACTAGGCTATGTGTGAGCAAACCGCATACGATCGATTTGACAGCACTCGCAAGCCGAATAAGTCACCTTGCTTTTAGCTTAATGTGCTTTTGAGGTAAATACCACAATACACCTCAAATATAAATATTACTGTCAGTTATGCCACCGAAAAAAGGCCACCTACACCGAATTCATATTCGGCCCTGAGAAGTTTCAGTTTTACCTCCAAAAAAATAAAAATAGTTGCAGATTTAGAATCAGAAAATATGGCATTAGCAACAGCTAGTTCTAGCCAGGCGCCTACTAGTTCTACCGAGGCAGAGGACGTTGAGGAGGAATTTATGAAGGTAAATACGGTGGTCTGCTTCAAATTAGTTATATTTAATTTTGAAATTCAGAATGTCTACTTCTTTGTATTGCAAAAATGAAAGTAAATATGGACTATTACAATCAATAATATGTTGCAGGCATGCAAACTCCTCACCTGGGGGGGGTGGGGGGCTTCTCAACTTTGGCTCTGGAACCAATCGTCACTCCTAATGCCTAAACCTCACAGCCAATCAGGGCCTGGTTAAAATAACATGACATTGTTTACAAAAGCACAGATTCTACATTGATCTAGCCTCTTAATTTTGCTCTCAAAGTGCACTAGATTGATGCGTTTAAATTTTCTTCTGGGGGAGCATGCCCCCGGATTCCCCTAGAGGGTCAGGGGTTCGCCGTATCGTTCTCACCTTTAGGTGCGTTCGACATGGACTGCGGCTGCATGAAACGACCGGCGAGAGTAGCCGCTTGCAGTCGGGGAGGAGTTGAAAACGGCTCTGTAAAGTCGGACATTACAGCTTCTCGTGGTTTGCTGCGTTGACGTCAGTCATGGCCGATCAAACGCTGTTTGCTTACTTTACTTTATTTATAATTAAACTTAGTCTTTCCGTTAGTGAAGAGGCGGACTAAAACCCTTTCATCAACAAATGTTTTATTTAATTAAACTGTTTGGTCCAGATTTGAGCGTTGGCAAAACTGAAGATGTCAGAATAATTACAAAACACGCGTTAAAGTTGTCGTGTGTGAGTCTGGCCAATCATGAAATAGCAGTGTCGTCATTAGAACCCGTGCAGTTGCTCTTGAGAAAATGCGCTCGGCTACACAGCCGGCAGTTCTCGAATCGATCTCACGGTACTTTGATGGCTACGTCACAGTGA
Organism: Thaleichthys pacificus; assembly: GCA_023658055.1. Lineage (NCBI taxonomy): Eukaryota > Metazoa > Chordata > Actinopteri > Osmeriformes > Osmeridae > Thaleichthys > Thaleichthys pacificus. The sequence continues at coordinate 862,191 of CM042864.1, read as the reverse complement.
CCTAGCCTCGGCGCCGTCTCAAGTCGGACAAAAAGTCTAACCAGAATTCACTGTTTCAAGTCAGTCGCCTGCAGCCGGCTGCAGCGCTGCATGAAGTCAGTTCATGTCGAACGCACCTAATGCGCTCGGCTACACAGCCGGCAGTTCTCGAATCGAGTGGGCATCCCTGTCGGGTAGCTACCACGTTTGAGGGAGAAATAGTCAGAATAGTCCTTATTTGTGTGGACACGAGCAAGAGGGGATGTATACAAAAGCTTAATCCATGATATAAATGTATTGCCAAACCAAAACGTTTCAATGTGTAGGGCCACTCCACACGGTCAAATGCCTTTTCTTCATCCATTGAAATGACCAGCTCAGGGTTGTGATAGGTTGTAGGTAATTACCGAATATCAAACAGTCGTCTGACATTATGAAAGGAATGTCTGTTCTTTACAAACCCTGTTTGGTCTGCGGCAATGATATTTGGAAGGACACACTCTAGACGTCTAGACAGTATTTTAGCCAGTATTTTGACATCTGCACAAAGCAGAGAGATAGGGCGATAATTACTACAGTACAGAGGGTCTTTATCCTTTTTCAATATAACAGAGATAGTAGCCTGATGTAACGTGAGGGTGTGTGTGCTACTTGTGTCGTGTGGGCTTTGTGTCTTGTGTTGGGGGGGATGACTATTGCATGTGAATAACCTGTATGAGGAATGGAAATGTTTGTGTTGTAGTGCGAACTGGACAATACCCAACACGGGTCCGTGCTTTCTGCCTTCCATACGCTCATGAATAGACGCTCCGCTATTGCCGTGCGGAAGACTAATTAATAGGACACGGCTGCAGGTGTTCAGGGGGATTGAGTGGCCATCACGGATTGGTGGAGCCCCAATTGGGCTAGATACAAGAAAAGACTTGCAGCAGCGAGATAGCAGCTCCGGAGGGAGAATTACACGACCAGCCACGGCGACGAGTTGGGGTTCGACAGTCGCTTCCTCCGCGATACCAGGCCATTCACGGGCTGCTGCTGTCCGGGGTCTACACGGTCTACTACGGTCGAGCTCGAGAGAAGGGGAGCGGAGACATCGGACGAGAGAGATTATTCTGCGCTTTCAAACACTAGAGAAAGGAACGGTGACTCCAACATCCTTTGCTGCGTGAACAGGTTGCGGTGGGTCTGGACCCTTGAGGATTCACCGTTTGTTTTCCATTGGCAGGTTCGAAGCAGTACGGATTCCACCGCACTGGACTTCTCGGAGAGGCCCGGAGGAGCGACATCACTCAGGCAGGGGGGAAACCACCGTAAAGGAACAACTTCGGCTACTCGTGGACGGGTGGTGCAGCCTGACTATTCCAGTCTCTAGGTTGGACAGTTGTGTGTGTGTATATATATTTTTTCGGTCGGGAGGGACCCCGACCGAACGGACGTGTTTCTTTTCCTATCTTTCTGTATGTTTGTCTGCTGGCCTGGGCAGGGAGTAGTGTTGGGGCTGTGCTCTATGGGAGGTGCAGGTAGAGGCTTGGGGATCCCTGTGGGCACGTGTGAGCCTTGATGTGTGGGTTGCTACATGTGTTGCTGAGTGGCCATATGATTCTTTTGAACTAGTGTGCGGGATTGACCGGTGAACCTTTGCTGAGTGCCGTTTGCTGTGTGCCCCTTTGCCGTGTGTTGTTTCACCCTAGTATAAATACCCTATCTCTACCGGGTGCCCCAATATTGGCCTGTGCCCTTCATGTGACCTGTTCCAGGGGTAGTTTTATGAATTCTAAATAAAAGTATTTTCTTAATAACAAAAAGAAACCCTCCTGTCTCTGTTGTGGTGTGTCCTGGGATTCTTTGCCTAGTGGGTGTGTTCGTCTGTCCGGCGACACTTGCAGCGATTCTTTAAACATGTTAAGTAGCAGCGGGGACAGAGTATCTGCAAATGTCTTAAAAAATGGTCAGGGAAACCATCAGGGCCAGGGCATTTCCCATTCTGCATAAGCATTAAAGCACTCCTAAGTTTGTTTATTGTAAATGGTGAAGGAAGAGAAGGAGACTGTACTAGTCATCATATGGTGGGATTGACTGTGCGATAGTGACGGGTCGTTCGCGAATGAGCCGGCTCTAAAGGCCGATTTATACTACTGCGTATCCGTTACGGACAGACGCACGGACGGATAGGTTGAATTTATACTACTCCGAAGGCTCTGGGTGCTGAAAACACTTCACTGCCAGAAGAGTAGGTGGCGCTGCACTGCGATGCTAGCTAGGTCATCGAAAAGTCGGAGCAAATTTACAAATTAGCCGTTTCATCAATAAAATAAGCACATTTTCAGCAACTACACTGCCCATTTCTCGTCACATTTTAAATTCAGATGCTGATTTACATGTACTGTTTAGCTGAAATATGAATTATAAAAACATACAGCAATGGCGGTCAAAGGATTCTGTTCGTCTTGTTGGTCACGGCAACCCCGCCCCTGACGCAAGCGGTTCTTAATACGGACCAATCACAGCCAAGGGGTATCCGTAAAATGACGGACAGACAGACGGATAGTTAGGAAAATCAGGAGGTGCACGTAGAGCTCTCCGAGGGACACGGAGAGGACACGGAGAGGGCGTTCCTCGTCGGAGAGGGCGTTCCCTGTCTCCGTGTCCGTAAAAACGCAGTAGTATAAATCGGCCTTACGGCTTGACAGAGAAATGAACCACTAATAACCTGGGCACTCCAATCAGGGGAACAGTGGGGTTATCAGGGAGAGAAGCCCGAAAATTACCAGTAAATAGCCACACTGCTTCTGCCCCAGACAGAAAACCACATAGTTATAGATAAAAATAAGTGAACAGTTTAGTAAGCCAATGGCAAGCTAAACTCCAATGTTTTATAAGTCTTTTGGATCCTAAGTTGTGAGACATGTAAGTTGTGATTGAACATATCTCTGAACCATTGATATTTGTGGATGGCTGGAAACGGTTACAAGTGATCAGAGAAGCCTTGTGATTAATATAATCAGAAGCATCAGGGTTCATTTCTCACAGACTCTTTCTCTCTCCCTCTCAAGCACACACACACACACACATCCTCTCTCTCACTCCCTCACACACACACACATCTTTTTTGTCTCTCTTTCCCTCTCAAACACATACATCCTCTCTGTCTCTCTCATACACACACACCCACTCATTCTCAAGCACACACACACACCCACACCTTCTTTGTCTCTCTCCTTCTCAAACACGTACATCCTCTCTCTCTCTCTCATTTTACACACACATACACACCCACGCACATACATCCACATACACTGATACACACACACCCACTCACTCTCATCGCACTCACACACACATTACACACACTCATTCCCAGTTACATATACGCACATACATCCACAAACTATTTTCGCACTCACACACACATACCCACTTAGTCCCAGTTACATGTTATGTTTGAAGTTACCGAGCGGCGGACACTGGCTCTGTAGAGAGCAGTGCCACCTGCAGAAGATAAGAGAACGACTGCGTTTACAACTAGGAGCAAGGCTGTGTGTGTATACAGCAGGAAGCGGCTCCGTAGGAAGACAGGAAGAGAGGCACTAGGGATTGTGTGTAATACTGACGGCAATCAGAGGTCTGAAGGGACAGGGATTTTTCGTAAAGCATACACTACAGCATTAGCAAGTAAGGTTATTATTGAACACATTAAGGATCAGAGATCCAGTTAAAGAAGGTGTGACATTTTAATAAATTGATATACTATATAATAAGTGATAAAACTCTACTCCTAACTTGTTCTACTTTGATTAATGCAAACAAACTCACACATTTAGAGAAGCTAAGAATTGGCAGAACGCTCAGCTGATAAACAAAAATTTGGCAGATTGCCAAATCACAAATTCGGCCCTAGAAGAGAATTTTTCCCTGACGTGTCTTAGCAATAGCACAATTGGCTTAATTCTACAGGTCCGGCCCAGGTTGGAGCAGACCACAGTAGCCACTATCCTAGTGACATCCGTTTAAAAGTGCCAGTAGGGCACACAATAGTAGTACGAGACAAGCCAGCCACACATCCATCGCTGTGTATTACCGTTGTTCCCAGTGGGTTAAGTGGAGATAGGAAGGTGGGATTATACAACCAGACCTCCATAAACGATAGACAAAAGAGGCTAGTGTAGGACCCAAATTTAGCTCCAGTGAGCTAACTGGGACAACTAATGAGCTATGTTCTAGAAATCAATAAAATCAGGGAAACGGACGACCAACCAGAGTTTCCCAGGTCCTTGGTCAGCAGAACACAACACATTTATACAGGGATCATTCACAGGAAAAACTGTGGGAAGGCTTTGGACAGCCAGGTGACGGCTCCAGTGGAGGTAATAATTTTTTTACAGTTCATGAAGAAATGGCATGCTCGCAATTCAGTTTGGCCGAAAGGAGGATCCTTTGATTTAGTGTGCTGTGAGGAGGTGGAGGTCAACATAAAACCCCATAATTCTAAAGATTTGAAAGAAGACGAGGGAAAAGGAAGTGTTAGGTTGGTTTAGAAAGGAAGGACACAGACGCCAGCAGATGGCGAGAACAAGACGGAAAATACGAAGTGATGAAAGAAAAAATACAGATAAAATAACCAATCCAACAGAGACAGGAATAAAGGAAGTATAGGGACAGAGCCCCACCGCACCAGTATGGCCATTGGAGCCACCCCCATATTTAGACAGTAAAGAAACTGAAGCAGCACCTCCAATGCAACCATCAACAGATCGCTCATTAGGGGCACGCCCCAAACAAAGCAGCAGAGAGCAATCGCTGGAAGAGGACAACATCAATCAGAAATGTCAAGACTGGGAGGAGTCAATACAAAGGATGGAGTATGAAATAAACAACCTGATGACAAAATTACGGAACCGCAGTGACAAGATGTCCACAACCAGGCCAACACCTGAAGTCAGACCAAACGAGGACTCCCACAGCGCATGGCAACAGCTCAGCGGCAGAGGGGTCGTGCACTTAAGTCATCACAAGCAACACACACATGAAGAACAAGAGCAGCATTGGGTGAGAAATGGAGGAAGACTGGGGAGAAGATCCAACCTAAACGACCACCTAGAAGGGAGGGGAACAGAGGATTTAGATGATCTGATCCAGCAATGCCCACTGGTGGTAAAAGGACCTGGACAAGATCCCTTGTACATGCAATGGTCGTTCATGGACATGATCGGCCTGGCAGGTAGACTGCCTGCACTCACTGATGGAGCTAACAAATGGATAACAGCACTGGAAGAGAGCACAGCAGGGGTGACACTGGCTCTGGGAGATATAAAGGCTCTGCTAATGCACACGGCCGGAAAACAGATAACAGAAGAAGATTTCCAAAATTCACAACTGCCAAGAGTGGTGACCAGAAACCAACACAAATAACACCACACAGAGACTGTTTATGCTGATGGTGATGAAGGCAATGCTTCAAGATGTACAAAAGTGTCTAGACGGTGTGGTAGGCCTGATGAGAATGGACTGGCCAGAACACATATTCCATCACGTCAATAACTGCAGAGAAGAAAAACAGGAAGCAGAGGCCCAGGTTCCCGAGAACCCAACACCCCAGGCCCCAGTGATGTTCCAGCCACCACCCCAACCTCCTGCTCCACCAGGACCGGTGCAGGCAGCACCAGTCAACCCCCCAGATACCACCCTGCCACCAATCCAAGTGCATGGCGGCCCCTCAGATGACAACCACCAATCCTGGAAGGGAACAGATGGACCTATGCAACGTGGAGGGAGACCCCGTGGGGGAGGAGGACGAGACCCACCCCCACAGCAGGACAGATGAGCACAGCCCAACCCCAATCTGACGGACTATCAGCGAACATGGGTGTGCTGGGGATGTAAACAACAAGGACACTTCAAAAGAGACTGTCCATCAAACCCATTCTTTGGGCCAGCTGCAGGCTGGCAGTAGAGGTGCCCAGAGGAGCCTGAGGTGGAAAAGATGTCACCAATAATCTCACTACCACCACAAAAAAAATTAAAAAAATTAAAAAAAGGAATAAAAGGCTTCAATCTCCCCCTCTCAAGTTCATCCATCCGAACTGTAGGCTTTTCTGGGAAAACACAAGTGATACCACTTACGGAGCCACTCACAATGCAAATTGAAGGACAAACTATTGTAGCACCTCTATTGTACTCAGAACACACTCCCATCAATCTATTAGGAAGAGACATTCTCTGCATATTAAAAGCCAATATCGTGTGTACCCGAAGCGGCCTGCAAGTTGAGTTCCATGAAGATCCCACAGCAAACCAGTGACGGTTGAATAGAAACTACAATATGTCTTAAGTCCACTAATGAATGTAACAACTCAAGATCCCCACAGCCAGACACCACCACTAGCGTACTGGCTACAATTTACACCACAAGAATCTTCACTGACCCAATCATGGGAGGAATGGGAGCCGTGGATCCAAGGATTAGTAGGGAAACCAAGACTACAACAGATGCCGCGCCACTGCACTCTTCTTTATGACGAACAACAAGGTCACACGGACTATGCCGACTGTTGGATAGAGTTGATAAAAAAAAAAAAATGTCCTCTATCATCAACCAGGATATCTTTGTAGGCCCCGAAGGAGCTGCCGCAGTTATAACACTTCCACCAGAATTACAAGAATGGTATCAAATACAGGATTCTGCCCCTACGTTACATTAATTACAACTGAAGGACATAGATCTTATGAATTAGGACCAATAATAAAAGTAGCTTTACAGGTATTAGAATGGAAGCCCACAAAATAATACACATATCCCCTGACACACGTTATTATAGAATTTCAGGAAAATTACAACGTAGGGACAGCTGAGACAGTGGTAGTGAATTTAAAAACACCAACAAAACTATGTAAATGTAAAAATGTGATGTCTACTCTTAGAGCATGAATATTTGTTAGTACAGGTACCCCCAACGTTACGGCAGTAGCGAACCGTGACTCTTAAACCTTGGCCCTCTGACCCAAATTACTCGTCGGGAAAAAAACACGAGAACACACACAAGATACAGCGCGCACAGCATTAAGGCCTACATGAAATTGTGTTGGTCATTAACCACTATTTGAGCCAGCCCTTTCGGCACTATTCACGTCATTGTGCACAATGACGTTGCGTTGGTACCTACACAGATTGACCGGTCATTCTGCACAACACTATAGCATATAGTTAGGCTCTCAAAAGCTTTGGTTTTCTGCACAAAATTAAGTTCTGGTGTAGGTCTTCCTTTGCCGATTAACTCCAACTTCTCATTAAAAGTTAACCTAGAAAACGGCGCATAACAAATGTGAAACAATGTCCTCCTCACTAGCGGGGAACGTTACTCGCAGCTTTACTTGTGAAGTGAACGAAACAGGCTAGCTAGTTTATTGGGTGTGCTCAAGCCTTCGGCGAGAGCACAACCTTTGTTCTCTCACATATATATTATTGGGTGTGCTCAAGCCTTCGGCGAGAGCACAACCTTTGTTCTCTCACATATATATTATTGTGAGAATGCTGTTCAGCATTCTCACTCTTGTTTTTCAACTTCTTAGTTCTTCCGCCGTTTCTTTGGCCTTTAACTCGTCCTGCATACTTTCACCGATTCCTACAATTTTTGTGTCAAAACGTTCAGCTCCTTCAGGAGATGATGGCTATGACTTTCGGTATTTCTCACTTTTATACTTTTTAAGACATTAAGGTTTTTGTGCAAATTATTCTCCCATTAAAAGTAATGGTAAATCCTTTCAAATCATTAAAAAGCTTCCTCCTCTTTCAAACGTAACTACTTCAGCATACTTTCAGCTAGAGACACCATTCAACCTTTAAAATGTTCACAAGACATTCAGCTATTCCCAAATGATTCAGCTTTCTCAAATATTCAGCCAATTTTGAATTATGACAGTTTGAAATACATTAAAATGTTTGCTCCTTCTTGATTTTTTGAATGAGCAGCAAGCAGAGTGGCACACTCTGCTTGCTGTTCTTTTTCTGATATTCAACTAAATCGTCAAACAAATTCCTCTAACGTTCATATAGTTTAACTTACAGAAACAAGTTATACCTTAAAATGTAGGGAAAATTGTCCTCTTTCAGCCAATGTAACTACTAAAGAGCTCACATTTACAGATGTTCAGCTATGAGCCTTGAAGCGAGAGCAGCCTTTCAAATTCTCTCACTAACTTCAATGGAGAGGTGGGTAAAATCCGTCAGAGAAAGCAAGAAGGAAGACGATTTCGAAACTGCCGGTAGAGACATATTTCTGACCGCACAGACATATAAAGGACATCTCTAGTTTCGGCAGAGTCTTGGGTCTCGGAAAATATCCTCATTTTTTGGATTGGACGTGTAGTTTTGTGTCTAGGTCAACTTGTTTGAGGTGTGGATGCTAGGTAAATGTTCGTTTTTCTCTCTGCCTAGCTCGTTAGCTATCACAGCTGCGCCATCGCCGTGGCAACCAAATAAACAAGCACCATGAAAGCAGAATTGGGTACACGTTTTCGAAACTGCCAAGAGTTGTATTTCTGACCGCACAGACATATAAATGATATCTATGGTTTCGGCAGAGTCTCGGGTCTCGGAAAATATCCTTATTTTTTGGATTGGACGTATAGTTTTGCGTCTAGGTTAACTTGTTTGAGGTGTGGATTCTAGCTGTCTGTTATTCTCTCCTATAGTCGAGCTAGCGCGATGGCTCTCCATAACTAAAAACGGTTCGACTTCTTTTCCACAATCGACCAAATTGGCCACACAAGGTATGTACATTGAGCTTAAAGTGTACATAATCTAGCCAGATCGTTTTTATTTTAGCAAGTTTCAAGTGTTTGCTGCAGCTGGCGTTAATCCTACGAACAAACGCTTCGTAACTGGAAAGTTTTACTTTTAATTGACGATATTGAACACATGTTAAGTAACTTGTCGTTACTCAAATATCTTCACCGTTTTCAGTATCTAGCTTACTGTAGGAAATCTCCCAATGCATCCTCTCTAGCTTCGCTTAGGCTAAAGTCAGATGGCTGACGATGCATGCATTGTTCACGCCTACGGTGTTAAGTCTGTACAAATACCACTTTGACACTTGCAAGAAATGATCCGCTGGTTAGATGTAGCATGATCTTATTTAATACCCACAATACTGTAGTTCATCTTTTTTTGCAGCAGCATTTTAATCTGAGTTCAAGTAGCTTTTGCAGTTGCACAACCAACAAAGTCACGTAATGTGACGTGATTGAATTTAAAAGTTTTTATTTTTATGTCATCTTTGAATTCAGTGTCTGAACAGGACTGGGTGTGCAGGCACACATGATTAGTTTCTCCTCCACCTTGAACCTGAAACCTAGATTCTAGGTTAGAAATGTTGCCAGTCTGTTGCCAATGACCAACGGTTGCTACGTTTTTCCAGCAAGTTCAAGTCATTCCAGTGTTGTCCTTTTACCTTCAAATTCGTTCAACCCAGACTTCAGCAACTGGTTTTCTGCTAAATTTTCACATTATCCTGCAGCTCACCTTTCTGAATTTTTGCCCTTATTGTTTAGCATTTTCTTCTTCTTTTCTTCTGTTTTCTGCCTTCATCTTGCTCCAGGTCCTTTCAAAAATACATTTCACAGCAGTACCTTCCAACTGCCAGTACTTTTACATTTTTCTTCTCTTTTCTGTACTTTTCTGCCTTCATCTTGCTGCAGGTCCTTTCTAACATACATTTCAGGCCTTTTGAAACTCCAGCAAATAATTTTCAGCTAAATTTTCAATTTCTTCAGAATTATTTCTCTTTTTGCATTTTTCTTCTCTTTTCTGTAGTTTTATACCTTCGTCCAACTCCAGCCCCTTTCAAAAATACCTTTCAGGCACTTCAGCTTATAACTTTCTACTAAATTTTCAAAATTTTCCGCTTTTTTAGCATGGTCAGCTATCCCCATTCAGGTTTTCAGCATTCTCACTGCTGTTTCGCAGGAACAGCCGTTTCTAGTTTTATTTCTTTTTGCCCCCCTAAAACTCAGTCAATATTTGGCCTACATAGACAACCTAGGTGTCAAAAGTTTCGTCTTGGTAGCGATTGAGTTGCTTGTATTGGGATTTACGTTCCGTTGCATGGTTTTAGGCTCAAGTAAAGTTTTGTGGCGAAAAGTGAAGCTAACGGTGGCTAATTTGCTAGCCACTGTCACTGACGTTACTAACGTCACTACGTCACTAACGTCACGAAAACACGCGTGACTACCTTTAGCAGAACATTCGTTTCGCATCTGTTAACTTGGGGGATAGCTAGGCTAACTATAGCTTTACTGCAAGGCAGCTGCAGAAACGCCACAAGCAAAGAGGCCAGGGTGATAACTATTTACTCATTTTACTTTGTGATGTGAAACACAATTGTGAAATGTAATGTACAATATTTGCTGATATTATTAAGGAAGTAGGCCCACGTCTACTTTCGGAAACGGTAGTCTACTATTTCACTGAAGCATTAGCATAATGACATTAGCCTCTGTTGCCCGGGCAACACATACTACATTGGTCTATGATGCATCTGTTTTCAGTCGTTAAAATAAACATTCCTCACAAATAAATTTTCGTTGTAGGATTTATTATGACATTACATTACAAGTAAACGATTTGTTGGTGAAATTATCATTACCTGTGGTTACAAACCAGTGTTGCTCACTGCAACGCTGTAGCCTACGCGAGACACACTGCAAAAACATCTAGCACTACACAGCTGTAAATTTAGGAAGTCAAATGTCTAACTACTAACCTGAACTTCATTGCCACAGCCTAAACTTTGTTCTGTTCATCTGTTCATGAAAATAATTAATTTCAGCCTAAACCGTACAACGGAACGTTACATCCAATTCAACCAACGCAATCGCTACCAAGACGAGCACTGCCAGTCTAGTACTGTACTGTAGTAGTACAATTTACCGGGGCAGCTTCTCCACACAGGGCTATATCGCATTTTGCATTGTTACTGACAATGATCGCTACCTGTGAGCTTTTTAACGAGCGATTTTCCACTAAATAAATGTCAAGCTTATTTAGGTTTTTGCAACCGACGCAAGCAAGCACACCCTACAATTTCCCCAGAAATTGTACCCTCTCTAGTTAGGCTTGTGATCGCGTTTCTCCGTTCCCACAGCGGGCGGAACTCGTCATAAAGTTAGCGATAACAAGGCCCACCCATTTAGAGGGAAGATATGATTGGTCAATTTTACTGTCAATGGAAATTAGTCTATCATTGAATTTCTATCAAGCGGCCCTCTGTAAAATTCATAGCTGGACCACCAATCACAGAGGTAGCTGCATAGCATTTTCCTCCCAACAACGGAGGCAGCGAAATTCCGATAGGGTGACAAAACTGTATTTTTTCATTTAACTCTTCACATTACAACATAAACTGAATAGGGCAGGATTGAAGGGTTTATTTCAGAAACATTGTCAATTTATGGATTGATCAAATACAATTATAACAGATTACGTTTAAAATATATATTTTTTGAATATATTAGGCCCTCTCTGAGGGCCTAGAGGGCCCTGACGGTTCCCCACTGCGTTACGGTACCCTACCAGAGACAGTACCCTCTCCGACACCACGCTATAGACGGGATTAGACCCACTATTAAGGGTCTAGTGAATGCAGGAGTCCTGACAGAAACAGAAAGCTCCTGTAATACATCCATCTTTCCAATAAAGAAGCCACACTCTAATGATTATCAATTGGTACATGATCTGCAGGCTATTAACTCCACTGGAGACTTTCCAAAGACGATTGTTCTAATGCACACATATTCCTTTCCAACATTCCGCCAGGCACAAAATGGTAAACAGTTGTTCACCTGTGCTCTGCATTTTTATGTTTCAGCACATCCAGACTCACGATACCCGTTTGCTTTCACCTTTGAAGGTAAACACAGTACTTAAACCCTATTACCCCAGGGATTCCTGGATAGCCCAGCTGTGTTTGATCAATGTTGGCCCAGGACCTGCAGAATCTACAGGTTACCAGTACCGTTATCCAGTAGGCTACATAAAGTAAGTAGAGACAAGTTACAATTTTGTCAGATAACAGTTGATTATCTGGGCAGGCGGCTTAGTGGGGATAAGAGACGGATAGCCCTGTCACGGATAGACACCATAGCCAAGGCTTCGAAACCTCAGACAGTAGAGCAAATGCTTACCTTACTGGGAATGGCGGGATACAGCAGGCCATGGATTTGTGATTTGTGATTATGCCCTCAAATCAGCACCTTTGCGAGCCCTTACTAGGGCAGCAGGGCTGACTAGTAATGCTGCTACGTTGCAGTGGACCGAAGAGGCGGAGGGAGCTTTTTTAGCTCTCAAAAGTAACATGCACTCCGCCTCCGCCCTTGGCAATCCCGATTACTCGAAACCATTTCATCTATATGTTTCGGAACAATCTGGATATGCTACAGCTGTATTGTTGAAAGACACGCCCATGGGGAAACAACCATTAGCCTATCACAGTACATAACTAGATAATGTAGAGGCAAGCCTTCCACCCTGCTATCAGGGACTGGCACCTGATGTTTTTGCTTTTAAACAAGCATCATCACTGACAATGGGACACCCAGTAACTTTCTACACATCCTATCAACTATATGCGTTACTCACAAGCCCACGATTTGTTTTAACAATGGCCAGAAGGACTGGCTAAGAGGTGATACTGTCTGCTCCAGAACTAACCATTCGAAGGTGTGGCACGGTGAACCCAGCAACTACCACACACCTGTGTTCATGTAACTTTGTTATTAGGGATGCGCATGGTGGTCACCATTACGCCAGGGGGGATTACAGGTCACCTTCAAGTCGTACAGGGGTCATCATATTTAGCAGCCACAGTTGATAGAGTGTTACGCGAATGCAAACAATGTGCACATTATAATGTTAGGAAAACATTTTCTGCTCCCATTTCACACATTCCAACAGCAGACGGACCATTTAGACATCTGATGATAGATTATGTAGACATGACGCAACGTATAGGAAGACTGAGATACATCTTGGTAGTAATCTGTTGGTTCAGTAGATGGGTAGAGGCAGTGCCAACTGCAGGTCCATATTCCCGATCAGTAGCAAAATTCCTGTGCAGGGAGGTCTTTCCAAGATTCGAGTACCAACTGCCAAACATTTTTGTCACCGCATGAGATGGCTGCTGGAAGGCCCCTTCCAGCACCTAATTTAGGAGGACCCATCGAGGGTCCTCCCCATGAAACATTTGAAAGGGAGCTGCATAGCTACCTACTGCTCTTAACACAGATACATAAGGTAGTGTTTGCAACAGGTGAAAGGTCCCACCAAGGAAAGGGAAGCAGAGATTCCAGAGAACCTGCAGATGGTTGCACCTGGAGATTGGGTCTACGTGAAGATGAACATGGAAGACGATCCCAACCGGCTGAATTACCAACAACCCAGACCACCGGCAGAGACCCATCTCCACCAGCCCTACTGGTCCAAGCCCCGGTGTGGCCACCACTTTTCAGTTCACCAGCACCATCACACTGGATCCAGCAGTGCAGTGACCCAGGAAGTACCAGGCCACCCTTCCGCAGCCTACCACCACCTCCAGGAGACCAGACCAAAGGGAATCCTTGGAAGACGGACGAGAGGGACCAGAGGAAGACACGGATGCTGACCCAGAAGAAGAGACCACCATCTACAAGGAGGCCGCCGAGATGATCTTCGGACCCTGGACCGCTGAGACCACACGGCGGGTGGGAGAACGGCCCAGTTTAAGAGCTTCCAGGAACAACTGACCAAGATGATATCGGAACGTCTGAAAATTGCAAGAAGGAGAGGACGAGCACAAATTCGGTGGAGGCAGCGTTATAAGGAAAAAGAGCGTCAGAAGGGCGAGATGGCGGCACTTCAAGACGAGAATCGGGTGCTGATGCGCCGTAATGAGGCGCTGAGGTTAACGCTGGAGAGCGTGCAGCGACGTTGGGGAAACTACAAACGCATGTACCCACCGGTTGCACCAGGACTGAATTATGATGACTACGAGTAAATGTTATTCACTCACCATCACCACTTAGTAGTAGTCAAACTGCTTCCCAGTTATTTGTCTGTTTTATGAATCACAAGGAACAACACCTCACAAGATCAAGTCACAATGTATGCCATCTTCCTGTTCCCCTTACCTTTGTGTTATTGTCACTGCACTGTATTGTTTTTGCTTGAAAACCTCACAGTATGTCTGTATTAATGTCATTGTTGAGTTTGTTTTGTCTCAGATACTGTTTGGAGATGCCCTTATGGTGTAGGTCTTCAATCACATGGGTGTAGAATTATGTGGGATGGGTAGAGGTGTTAATGGCCATTGCAATTCACATCTGCAGAATGTAGCGGTGGGGCAAGACCCCATCGCTCACTGGCTCGTCATATGACCTTCAGTCCCTGAGTGTAAGACGCTCGCTGTCAAGGGAGAGACAACGAATGTACTAAGAAGGTCATGACCACCGGCTGGGGTGACGAGTATAACCATATATACATCATATATACATTTAATCACATATACAACACGCAGTAATCCTTTCTTATCACTTTTGATCGTATGCAAATGAAACGGACCAATTTTAATGTGTAGTAGGACCTCAGTGCTGAGCATCTTAGTGTGGATGGTGGAAGAGCGGAAAGTACAGGATGACGACTAGCGATGAGTCAGTTCGTCTCATATACTTAGGTAAAGGTCGGAATGGATACTCATGTTGCATCATAAGCATAGTTTACTCTGATGACTTGCACAGAGTGTGTCATTGGGGATACGGAGAGTTTCTACTTCTTACCCCATACCCTTATACTTTTACTTCCCTGCTATGTGTTGCAATAAGCTGATAGCTTAAGCGAGTATTGGGAAGAGGGACAGTCCACTAGGCCACCTATGTTGAGCTTCGCACATGATGACATTTATGAATAAGATAAAAATTTCCAATGCCTTGTTTTTTATTTTGATGATTCAACAGACATGTTGTATGCTTTTAAAGTGTATGATTTTGATGTTTCAT